>CM030364.1:206996239-208196239 GCA_017893485.1 Hemerocallis citrina
AATGGTGGCGTGGTCCAAAGCCTCTTCTGGTGTCAGGGCAATGGGGATGAGTGCACTTTTGTGGAAGTTGACCCTAAGACCAGACCATGCTTGGAAATAGTATAAAATACCTTTGAAGACGGTGGTCTCTCCCAGGTTTCCATTGTCGATTAGAAGTGTGTCATCTGCATATTGGAGAATAGAGCACCCTTGTCGATTGGTTCCCTTGGCTACTGGAACCACCCAACCTGCTCGACCACACTTAGTCATCATTGAACGGAGGACGTCAGCAACGATAGTGAAGAGGAGGGGGGATAGAGGATCGCCTTGTCTGAGACCTCTCCTGCAGGGAAATTGATGTCCTGCGACCCCATTAACCAGGACCGCCGACCTACTGGTGGTAAGGCAAGTGTGAATCCACCTGATCCATCTCTCCCCGAAGCCTTTCCCTGCCAGAGCTTCCAGCAAACAGTCCCATTCGATGGAGTCGTAGGCTTTCTCAAAGTCCAGCTTCAGGAGATAACTCTTCGAATTCGAGATGTGACAGTGGTGGATCATTTCTTCGGCTATAGCCATATTGTCTTGTATACACCGTCCTTTGATGAAACCGGTCTGGTCTTGGCTTATAAGGCCATCCATCACCTTACCTAGTCTGTTAGCTAGGGTCATGGTGATGATCTTAACCGAGCAGTTAAGGAGGCTAATAGGGCAGTAGTCTCTGACTTTTCGGGAGTCTTCTCTCTTAGGGATTAGTACTACTTTTGCCGAGTTGAATCTCCCTAGCTTAAGTTTATGTTCATAGAAGTCTGCAAACAGCTTCAAAAGGTCATCTTTGATCTCTTCCCAAAAGATCTGATAAAAATTATCGGGAACCCATCTGGTCCCGGGGCTTTATCTTTTCCCAGTTGTTGGACCGCCTCCCAAACCTCTTTCTCGGTGAAGGGAACTTCGAGGGACTGCAACTTAGAGTTGGGGATATCCGATTGATCCTGCCAGAAGTTGAGCTGGAGAAGGATCCTCATATCTGCTTTATCCCTAAAAAGACATTTGTAGTGGGATTGGAAAGCCATCCTAACTGACATGTCGTCTTGCACCACACCGGCCTCCGTGTGGATCGAATGGATGAGATTGGCCCTCCACCGAGCACTAGCCACTCGATGGAAGAATGCAGTATTCGCGTCTCCCTCTTTGAGCCAAGAAATCCTCGATCTTTGCTGGCACTTAATTTCCTCCATCCTGTAGAGGTGGTCGATTTCCTGTCCAAGCTGCAGCAGTCTATTCCGTTCCTCCTGTATTAAGTCCCTAGTTTCTTCTATTTTCTCCAGAACCTCGATACCTTCCAGGAGTGATTCCTTAGCTTGCCAGATCAGCGCGAACCTGGTGCGGTTCCACTTCCTGAGTTTGTTACGAAGCCTTCTATCTTTTTCACACCAGATAGCGATCGCCTCTGTGGCCGTAGTCGGGTGGGACCAACATTCGTTGACCATGTGGTGGAAACCTTAGAATTCTAACCACGGCTTCTCAAACCTAAATCTTGATGGCTTCCTTGGTTGGTTTTCCTCAGAGGATAGGAAAATGGGGACGTGGTCTGAGGTAGGCCTTGGGATAGACCGGGCCGTGGCTAGTGGGAATTTGGACTCCCAGTTCGTGGATACCAAAATCCGATCTAGTTTGGTGATATGGCTAAAAATGGGGTTTAATCGGAACCGTCCAAATCAGGCACGAATCTTGGAGCTCAGGGGTAAAACGGTAATTTCACCTACCAACGGGTCTGAAATGGGTACTGGATCTCTTCATTAATGATCCAATAACCCACGAACGGATCTACCTCAATCGGGTGTGGGTTTCAACCCGCAGAAAACCCGATCCAGAGGGATAAGATCAGGATCTCTGATTAATACTAATCAACGATCCTGATTCGCGTCTATCCTTTCACTGGAAATTAGGGATTACATTCCTAATCTGTTTATGGGGATTATATTCCTTATCAGATCATGGGGATTACATTCCTAACCTGACCCCCAAGGGGCCTATAAATACCCTCCATCCATCTCCATTAAGAGGTAATCAATCTTTTGCCAAATTTATGCTTTTTCACAATCATCCCTGATTACTGACTTGAGTGTCGGAGGGTGCGTCGCCGGGAATAACCCCAGTGTCTCGCACTTTTTGCAGGTGAACGGCGGGAGTCAGCGGTCAAACTCCGGCAGAACAGGTTCAGGTTTGCTAATCACGTTTTCCAAGAATCCACAAATACTATCTGTTTACCCCCACACCAGATTTAGCGGTAACAGATTGGCTCCGTCTGTGGGAAAGAACGAATAGCTACTTCCCCTCTTCCCATTGGTTAGATCTTCTCCAGCCATGCCTCTTAGAAAAGCCAGATCAAGAGGGTCCAACCGAGGACCCAACCCCGATCAGCAACAAGAAATCCCCATCCAACCCGCTCCGCAGCAGGGGCAACTTCCTCCTCCAACGGAAGACCCACTCCAACAGGACCTGCCTCCTCCGCAGAATCAACAACCTCCTAAGGGTCCCAACCCGCAGAAACAACCTCTCCACCAGGACCATGTCTCAATCCACAATGTCTCTACGAACTCTATGGCCTTCCACAATCTCCGAGCTTCCGACTTCTGCCAAAAAGTCCCCAATCGGCAGAAGGATGAGGATCTTTGCCACCGTCTAGATGAAAAGCAGGCCTGAGAGGGAGCCTCCCGCCAACAACGTCCGGATGAGCGATCTCCTCACCGCCGAGACTACAGAAGGTCCCCTATCCGAAGGGGGCGGAGAGAGTCCCCCGAGCATCACAGAAGAAGACCGCACTCCCCTGCCGGTCGGCAACATCCTAGGAATGATGAGGCACCCATCACCCGTGCCGAGTTCCAGCAGTTCCAGGCAACCATCCTACAAGCTCTCAACCTCCGTCCCAGTAACACCAATGCTCCAAGGATTCCCACTCGTCCTCAAATCCGAAGTCCTCGCCAACGATCTCTAACTCCTCCACAAGCTCCTAGCAACCCCCGCTACATGCCAAGTCCTCGCCGCTCGAGGAGCTACCGTCGTCGTAGCCCCCGCTCTCCCTCGTACGAAGACGAGTCTAGAGGCTCGCCAGATTACCGTCGAAGGGATGATGCAGTCTATCGCCATCTCCATGAGATGGTGAGGCAATTGGGTCAGTTAGACCGAGAAGAAGAGCTTAGAGGAAGGACCCTCCGTCCTAGTAGACCTCCTTTCTCCCGAACCATAATGGATGCACCCGTACCGATCGGCTTTAAGCGTCCTCAGTTCGAGACCTATTGCGAGGAGACTGACCCCGTTGATCACATCGAAAGCTTTAAGACCCTAATGCTTATCCATCAAGCTTCCGATGCTCTGCTATGCAAGACCTTCCCCGCAACTCTCAAGGGTCTGGCTTGAGAATGGTACTCTCGCCTTGCCCCATCCTCAATATTCTCCTTCGAGCAATTTGAGACCCTCTTCGTCACCCACTTCGTGAGTAGCCGCCGAACTAAGAAGACCAGCATTTTGCTACTCTACCTCAACCAGAAGAAGGGTGAGAAGTTGATAGACTATGTGAAGAGGTTCACAGCTGAAGCCAGGTCCATAGCATCCCTCGACCAGTCGGTCGCTGCAGCAGCTTTTCAATCCAATGTCCTCAACTCCAGCCTCCGCTCCTCCCTCGCCAAGAATCCCCCACAGAACTTCTCTGACCTCCTCCTCCGGAGAGAAAAGTGTATTCGGGCCGAAGAAGCTGAGCACCGCCCCAACATGGAGGGGTCTTCCTCCGGGTTTAAGAGAAAGGGAACATAGGAGGAAGGGGCCAAGAAGCTTCAGAAGGATAATGGCGGCCAGCACCGACCTCCCCCCAGATTTAAAAAATTTACTCCCCTTAACGCCAACATCTCCACAATCCTCATGGATGTTGAGAAGGAGGGGGTGATATCTCCTGCACCAAAAATGAACACCCCTAGCAAGAAGAGGGATAAAGAGAAGTGGTGCCGTTATCACCGGGACCATGGCCACGACACCAATGATTGTCGGGCCTTGAAGAATGAGATAGAAGCCCTCATCCAGAGGGGGCAGCTGACCAGGTTCGTGAGAAAGGACCGAGCCGACTTTCCTCCCCCGCCTCAGGGGGCTAACAAGCGTCCTGAGCGCGATGAAACTCCCGACTTCGAAGAGGAGCGTGTCCTACACCTCATCCATGGGGGCCCAATGGGGGGCTCCTCCAACTCCTCTCGAAAGGCATCTATAAGAGAAGTCAATTCGGTTCGTGCCACCCCTCCTCCTAAAGGCCTCACATTTTCAGATGAAGACCTCGAGGGCGTCCGAACCCCTCACTGCGACGCACTCGTCATCAACCTCCACATGGAAAACTTCAAAGTGGAGAGGATCCTAGTGGACAATGGCAGCTGTTAACATCCTCTTCCTCGCCGCTTTCAAAGGCCTCAAACTCTCCCGAGGCAGACTTAAGTCCGCCGGCTACACACTCCATGGGTTCACGGGAGTGCCAGTGACTATTGAAGGAGTGATCACCCTCGACGTAACCGCTGGCAAAACTCCTACTACCCGAACAGAGTCAATGGATTTTATGGTCGTAGATATCCCTGTAGCCTACAACGTCATTTTGGGTCGGCCCGGCCTGGCTGCCCTTGAAGCCGTCCCATCCGCCTATCACCTCAAGATGAAGTTCCCCACTCGGGCCGGAGTAGGGGAAGTAAAAGGCAATCAGGAAACGGCCCGTAAGTGCTATATGTCCTCTACCCTCGGTCCAGTCCTCTCCCTAGAAACTCTAGAAATCCCCCAAGATGTCGCCCGACCAACGTCCGAGCCGGTGGATGAGTTGGAGGAAGTGCTCTTCTCTGAGCAAGATCCAAGTCGAAAGTTCTTTGTTAGCAAGACCCTCCCATCCGCCCTATGCTCCGACATAGTCCAGTGCATCCGAAGGAACCAAGACCTCTTTGCTTGGTCAGCTGCAGACATGCCCGGAATTTTCGAAGAGCTCTTAGTCCACCACCTCAGTGTTGCCCCGGGGTCCAAACCGGTCCAACAGAAGAGGCGCAAGTTCGCCCCTGAGCACCAACTAGCTATAAAAGAGGAGGTGGATAAGCTCTTGAAGGCCCGGTTCATACAGGAGGTAAACTATCCCGAGTGGTTGTCAAATGTAGTAATGGTGAAGAAGTCCAATGGAACTTGGAGGATTTGTATCGATTTTACCGATCTCAACAAGGCTTGCCCCAAGGACCCTTTCCCTCTTCCGAGTATTGACACTCTGATTGATGCCACCTCGGGTCATGAACTCCTCAGCTTCATGGATGCCTTCTCAGGCTACAATCAGATCCGGATGTTCCCCCCGGATATCCCGAAGACCTCATTTGTGACCGACCAGGGCCATTATTGCTGCAGGGTTATGCCCTTCGGTTTGAAAAATGCAAGCGCCACATACCAACGCCTCGTCAAAAAGGTTTTCCAAGCTCAGATCGGCCGTAATATGTAGGTATATGTTGACAACATACTTGTAAAAAGCATCCGAGGTGCCGATCATGTAACCGACCTCCAGGAGCCGTTTGATGTTCTGAGAAAGCACAACATGAGACTCAATCCGAATAAGTGTGCGTTCGGAGTCTCGTCTGAAAAGTTCCTCGGCTTCATGGTCAGCCAACGAGGAATTGAGGCTAACCCTGAGAAAATCAAGGCCATATTAGACATGGCCCCTCCCAAGAATGTTAAGGAAGTTCAGAGGTTAACAGGCCGCCTAGCCGCCATAGGGCGCTTTCTCTCGAAGTCCGGGGAGAAATGCCTCCCCTTCTTCAAGGCCCTCAGGGGGGCTAAAGGTTTCGAATGGGGTCAACAGCAACAGTAGTCGTTCGACCAGCTCAAGGCTTACCTCGTCAATCCTCCTCTCCTCAGCAAATCAATTCCTGGTGAACCCCTCTACCTCTACCTGGCAGCCTCCAAGCAGACCCTCAGTGCCGTTTTGGTAAGGGAAGAAGACCGGGCTCAAAAGCCCATCTACTATGTGAGCAAGGTACTTTGGGATGCCGAGCTCCGCTACCCGAGAATAGAAAAAATGGCTTATGCCCTGGTGATGGCTGCAAGAAAGCTTCACCCATATTTTTAGTCTCATTCGGTGGTCGTTCTTACCGACCAACCGTTGAAGCAAGTCCTTCACAAGCCAGAGACTTCGGGTCGCCTTATGAAGTGGTCTATCGAGCTGAGCCAGCATGATATAACATATCAGCCTCGGACCGCGATCAAGGCTCAGGCCTTAGCAGAATTTATAGTTGAAAGTACCATCCCCGAGTTTAGCCAAGCAATGAAGGGACCACCTGTCTGGTCGGTCTATGTGGATGGATCCTCCTGTAACGAGGGAAGCGGAGCCGGGGTCATTCTGGCAGGCCCAGATGACTTAATCCTCCAATACTCCCTCCGTATAAACTTCAAGGCCTTTAACAACGAAGCAGAATACGAGGCACTTATAGCCGGCCTTGGGATGGCCCGCAATGCAGGGGCGCAACGCCTCCGGATCTTTAGCGACTCTCAGCTGGTCGTAAATCAGGTCCTAGGCGAGTATGAAGCACGTGATGACCGGATGGTTAAATACTTAGCCAAGGTCAGAAGCCTCATGGCTCTATTTGAAGAAGCTCTTATCCAGCGGATCCCCCGAGAAGAGAATTCCCAGGCCGATGCCCTTTCCAAGCTAGCCTCTTCCTCCCTCCAAGGTCTCGAGCAGACCGTCTTGATAGAGGTCCTCCTAAAGCCAAGTATAGAGGATGAAGATTTCGACTTAATGGAGTCGCTGCCTGTTTTGCTTCAAGATGACTGGATGAAACCCCTCGTCGAATTCCTAAGGGATGGGCTCCTCCCCCAGGACCCTAAGGAAGCTCGAAGAGTAAGAACCCGAGCAGAGCGATACACACTCATCGGGGGCATCCTTTACAAGCGTTCCTTCACACAGGTAGACGGCAGGCCTTATTTGAGATGCCTTTCCCCAGAGCAAGCCGAATACGCCCTGCAAGAAGTTCACGAGGGCATCGGCGGGGCACATTCAGGGTCCAGGTCCCTAGCCCGCAAAGTGTTGAACTATGGATATTTCTGGCCCACTCTCCTACAGGACACCGAACAGCACGTTCGACAATGCAGCTCATGTTAGAAGTACTCAGCATCCGACGCCTCCCACAAGCTCCGCTCACTTCCCTATCAAGTCCAATCCCTTTTGCAATGTGGGTGATGGATTTACTAGGGCCATTTCCACCAGCTCCCGGCCAGTTCAAATTCTTAGTCGTGGCAATCGACTACATTTCAAAATGGATAGAGGCCGAACCCTTGGCCACGATCACCGAGAACAAGGTCGTTCAGTTCTTTTGGAAGAATGTCATCTGCCGATTCGGAGTCCCTCGGGTCCTCATAACAGACAACGGAACCCAGTTCACTGGAGCTGCCTTCCGAGCTCTCTGTGAAGACCTCGCCATCCAACACCGATTCTCCTCCGTTTCCCATCCCCAATCGAATGGCCAAGTAGAGAATGCTAACCGACAAATCCTCTCCGGTATTAAGAAGAGGTTGGATAAATGTTTCAAAGGCTTATGGGTCGATCAGCTCCCCAACGTGCTGTGGAACTACCGCACCACAAAATGGACCCCCACAGGCGAGTCCCCATTCAACCTCACCTATGGGTCCGAAGCTATGATCCCCCTAGAAGTTGGAATACCCTCTCCTCGTATAACGGCTCATGAAGAAGACCAAAATGCTAGAGAGCTCCGAGCAAATCTAGACTTAATTGACGAGATCCGTGAAAGAGACGCCATTCATCAACAAAGCTACCGGAGAAGGATCGAGTTGGCATACAATAAGAGAGTCCGTCCTATCGACCTTAAAGAAGGGGACTTGGTCCTCAGAAAGTTAGCCATCTCTTTTCCCGGTCAGAAGAACAAACTGGCTCCAAATTGGGAGGGACCCTATAAGATCGCCAAAGAAGTTCGGCCCGGGACATACAGACAAGAAGACCTCGAAGGCAGAGAGATCTCCAGGACCTGGAATGCCGACAATCTTCTAAAATACCAAGAGAGAGCACCAACACCTCTCTAAGTATTCTGGGAAGTCGAACCGTTCCTCTCCTATCACTTGTACTGTTTTTCTTTTATTTCTCTCTTGTAATAACGGCTTGCAACTTTACAAGCAGCCGACCACTAGTCATCAATAAAGGAAGCTTTTTCATATTTTACTTGTAAAAATTGTTTACATCTCTCTGCTTTTACTCTTCACTCTAACGATGGTTCGAGTCCAACACTTGGCTCGATTCTACTTCACAAGTTCGCTCTTAAAGCGACCTAAAAGTATGTCGCCATTCGGAATTGCTCCCACAACCGTTGAACTACTCTAACAATGGTTCGGAGTCCAACACTTGGCTCGATTCTACTTCGTGAGTTCGCTCTTAAGCGAGCTAGGAGTAGGTCGCCATTCGGAATTGCTCCCACAACCATTGAACTACTCTAGCGATGGTTCTGAGTCCAACACTTGGCTCGATTTTACTTCACAAGTTCGCTCTTAAAGCGAGCTAAAAGTAGGTCGCCATTCGGAATTGCTCTAACAACCGTTGAACTACTCTAACAATGGTTCGGAGTCCAACACTTGGCTCGATTCTACTTCGCGAGTTCGCTCTTAAGCGAGCTAGGAGTAGGTCGCCATTCGGAATTGCTCCCACAACCGTTGAACTACTCTAGCGATGGTTCGGAGTCCAACACTTGGCTCGATTCTACTTCGCAAGTTCGCTCTTAAAGCGAGCTAGGAGTAGGTCGCCATTCGGAATTACTCCCACAACCGTTGAACTATTCTAACGATGGTTCGGAGTCCAACACTTGGCTTGATTCTACTTTGCAAGTTCGCTCTGAAAGCGAGCTAGGAGTAGGTCGCCATTCGGAATTGCTCCCACAACCGTTGAACTACTCTAACGATGGTTCGGAGTCCAACACTTGGCTCGATTCTACTTCGCGAGTTCACTCTTAAGCGAGCTAGGAGTAGGTCGCCATTCAGAATTGCTCCCACAACCTTTGAACTACTCTAGCGATGGTTCGGAGTCCAACACTTGGCTCGATTCTACTTTGCAAGTTCGCTCTTAAAGCGAGCTAAAAGTAGGTCGCCAGTCGGAATTGCTCCCACAACCGTTGAACTACTCTAACGATGGTTCGGAGTCCAACACTTGGCTCGATTCTACTTCGTAAGTTCGCTCTTAAAGCGAGCTAAAAGTAGGTCGCCATTCGGAATTGCTCCCACAACCGTTGAACTACTCTGACGATGGTTCGGAGTCCAACACTTGGCTTGATTCTACCTCGCAAGATTTGCTCTTAAGCAAGCCAGAGGTAGGTCGCCATTCGGAATTGCTCCCATAAGCGGAGGCTACCCCTTTGCCGCATAAGGTTTGCTCACCTTACGAATTCGCGAGATTAAATAACCGAAGTAGAGCTCAGCACCACTGGCCGAGCCCTCATGGTGCCGACCCCCAAACGAGCAAAGACCAGCTTAGGGACCTCGACACGATGAACACAGTCACAAACAAAACAACCACACAAAGCCACTGAAAACGCGCAAGTCTAAGAAAGAAATATCATTAAGAGTGGAGGCACAGTTCAGGGCGACCCTTCCTTACAACCAGAATACAAGGCGTTAAAAAGCAAAATTTACAATACCGACTTGTTACACTTAGGCTAAATACAAAGGCTTCAAAAACAAGATCTTCAACGCCTCCGGGGTGCAGGGATGTTCTGCTTCAAGGACACTCGAGGGCGACGACGTTTGCCTCCAGAACTCGACCCCAAACCAGTGAATTGAGACGTGTCCTCGGCGCTGCTCCTAACAGTCACTCCGACGGACGCTCCACTCGATGAAATGGCAACAACGCTTTGTGCATCCCCTAGACTAGGTTGGCCGATGGGCGAACGGGTCGCGAGCTCATAAAAAGAAATGCCCTGCTCGCTCCCCGCACGAGTACATGAAGTGGTCCTCACATTGATCGGCCCCGAACTCGGTTTGAGGCGAGCCACCTCCGCCTCCAGCTCTGAGATCCGTTCCCTCAGAGAGTCATCTTTTACATCGACCTCGAAGCGAAGAGGTATTATGGAGCTCGGGACGCCAGAGCGACTGGCAATAAGGCGGCAGAGATGGGTGACTTCGATGCTCTTGTCTACCGTGGCTCTCTTCAGTGCGTCGACCTCGGCCGACAGTTTGTCCCGTTCGGTCGTCAGTTTGGCCACCTCGGCCGTCAATCCCTATCCCTCTGACCGAAGCTCCGTCTCTACCGTTTGCAGGTGACGAATCTCAGAAAGCAGATCGTCCCTCTCCGCTGTTATTTTTGATAAAGTGTGGCGGATGCACTTGATCCGAAGGCCATAGCTAAAGGCGGTCGATGAACCATCATCCTCTCCTAAGGGGGCCATCTCGACGATCCTGCTCTCCAGTCGTCGGATCTCGATGTCTCGCCGACCCAGGATGAGTTGAAGATGGTTCCGCTCGCTTACGGCTCTGCACAATCCCAGCTCGACTTCATAGAGCCGCTCTCGGCACCTCGTCAAGCACAGCCTCGTCGCCCCTAAGCCAACCTCGGGATGGGCGTTGTCCCCCAAGCAAGTAGGCTCGACAGCTTGAGTCACCACTGCAAGCTGAAAAGAAGTCGAAGCAAACAACAAATTTTCAACACATTGCCGAACTCCTACACTTAGCCAATTTTCAAGAGTTTTTGAGAAAAGATAGAGACGCGAAGTCGAGCCCAAAAAGATGTTTCATTCATTACAAAAAAGCGGTGGCCAGTCCGTGATAAGGCATTACACTTGAAAACAAAAAGAAGAAAAGAAGAAACAAGCAAGGTCAGGGCGCGACCTCTTTCCCAGGGCGGCGAGAGTGGGTGGGGGTCGATGTCCCCGATGGGGTCACCACAGACCCCTGGACCTCGGCAACGACCTCGACCTCAGGCTCGGCCTCGTCCTCCCCCTCTTCTTCTTCTTCTCCCTCTGACTCGGGGTCGAAGCCTTCGACGTGGCCCGGGAACAATCTCCATCCCGAGCAGTCCACGTCAGGGTATGCCTTCGTCACCCGGGCAAGGGCTTCGGCGTAGGCTTTGGCCATGTTCTGGGCAAGGAAACCTTGCACCTTCACCATGGTCGCGTCCTCCGCCTCCTTCACCGCGGCAGCCTTGGCCTCTACCGCTTCGGCCAACTGTTTGGCCGCCTCCTCTTTCTGGCGAAGAAGGTCGCCCTCCAGCTTCGCGACCTGACCCTCGAGGCACTCGACCCTCGTCGTCCTCCCTTCGAACTCGACCCTGAACTTGTCGAGTTCGTTCCTAATCTGGGCCTTCTCCTTCCGAGCTTGGTCGGACTCTTGCTTCAACTCCTTCTCCAAAGCCGTCAACCTCTCCGTGAGGTGACCAAAATGGACGATGATCTGCGACAAGGGACGAGGTATTAAAGGAGTTAGAGAAATTGATCTTTAAAAAAAAGGGAACCAATAACGGCAAAAATTCAACACTTACCGAGACCGCCGAGCGAGCAATCTCGATGACGATCGTCGCCCTCTTGCCCAGCCTCCTTGGTGGCCCGATCCTTCGGCGTCGCCAGGTGCTTGACCGCCTGCATGCTCGCCAAGGAGTTGCTGAGGAATCCGTCATGTTTTCGAACCTACCAGTCTGGAACATGAATCCTTTTGTGCTCCTCAGTCAGGAGCTCCTCGGCCACCACTATCAGCGGGGGCGTCGCCATCCTGAGGGCCGCGGCGATGGGGAAGTCACCAGCCCCGGTTGACGCCGAGGCCCCACCTTCGGCGACGGCCGGGCTTCCCAGGGTCTCCACCTCCTCGACCACCTCCGTGACCCTCGGAGTCTTCGCGGTCAGCAACTTGGTGGCCACCCTATTTCGTTTCTTTGGCGCCTTGCTGGCAAGACCAGCCCTCAAAGCCAACACAGCCTAGTAGCCCATTGCCTCTGCATTAAAAACGAAGTTTGTTAGCACAATAAAAGTCATTAAAAGTGAAGTATGAAAAACAAAGTACGGAAGCGTAAAAGAAGCTGCGTACTGGGATCTACGCGGCAGAACCCTCCCCTGAACAAGACATCCTCGGTCAGCTCCTTCCAATCATACTTCGGCCGATCGAGAAGTGTCCGAACTGCCTCTTCTTCTTCGGGGCAAAGCTTTGGCAGCTCCTTCAGCCGCTTCAGCACCTCTTCCACCCAACTGGAAGGGATAGGCCAGGCCTCCGCACTCCACACTATCAAGAACTTTTCACGCCAGTGCTTGATGGAGTCGGGGCATATAACGAGCCTACCACCATGCCTCAGAGCCAAATAGTACCGGAACTCCGACTGGTTCTCTTGATGAAGCCGGTAGATCATCCGAAGTACATTCAGCTCCGGCTCGATCCCAGCGGCTTGGCAGTGAAGTACGAAACCGTTTATAACTCTCCATGCGTTCGGCATAAGTTGGATGGGGCTGACCCCAAACCACCTCAGAACGAGGATTGTGAATGGATGGAGAGGTAGCCGAGCCCCGGCGATAAAGGCATCAACCGGCCAGCAACACATAGTCACTGGCAGCGGCGAGTTGGCCCTAACCCCGGGACCCGGCAGCATAAGTTCGTATTCGTCCGGGATGTGGAAACAATCCCGGATCACTGCCAAGTCTTCTTCGCGAAGGATCGACACCGTCTCATCCGCCTCGGTTGTCTCCCTCGCCGCATTCTCCTCAAAAGTCCTCCCCCTCCCGTGAACAATACGCTCGGCATGTTCCCCCGGAAGTTCTCGAACCCTGTGGAGCCCAGTCAGTGGCCCCGGCAACCTGCCAAACGGGCCCATCCGCTTCGGATCCTCCACGATCGTGTCTCGGCCAAACACCTTCTTTCCCTTATCTGGAGTGTGGGCTTCGACAACTTCATGGGAGGGCTCGGACCAAGAGGAAGATGACTCGGAGACAGAAGGAAGAGACATATTTATACTTGGAAAGAGACTAAGTATAAATTACCTTAAAAAAGTGCTGCCGGAAACTTCACCGGAAAACGGACGACGATCACCTGAAGCACTCGCTTAGCACAAATAACCGCCTGAGCAAAAGAGAGGAGAAGTGAAAAATGAGAGAGGGGGGTGAGGTTTTATAGAGCGAGGTGCGCAAAACGAGGATAATGGGCCCAGGCAGCCAGCCCACCTATGCAAAACGACAAAAGCAACTCAAACCGTCGCCTTGTTTGCCATGCCAAGCCGTACATCGCATTAATTACTGTCCCATCTGACAGAAGCTCAGAGGTCATTGCATTAAATAGGCGTCTCATCCGACAGAGCTGGCAGACTTTCAGAAGCCACCAACTCCGCAGAGCGTGCTCTGCCAGAAACAACAAGTCAAGGACCTCGGCACCAGCAGCTGAGCGTTCTTGACACCGACCATGTTACATGGAAAATTGGGGTTTGGCACCAGCTGCCGAGCATTCTTGACACCGACCATGTTACATGGAAAGTTGGAGTTCAGCACCAGCTGCCGAGCGCTCTTGACACCGACCATGTTACATGGAAAGTTGGGGTGGTTCGGCACCAGCTGCCGAGCGTTCTTGACACCGACCATGTTGCATGGAAAGTTGGGGTTCGGTACCAGCTGCCGAGCGCTCTTGACACCGACCATGTTCATGGAAAATTGGGATTCAGCACCAGCTGCTGAGCACTCTTGACACAGACCATGTTACATGGAAAGTTAGGGATCGGCACCAGCTGCCGAGCGTTCTTGACACCGACCATGTTGCAAGGAAAGTTGGGGTTCGGCACCAGCTGCCGAGCGTTCTTGACACCGACCATGTTACATGAAAAGTTGGGGTTCGGCACCAGCTGCCGAGCGCTCTTGACACCGACCATGTTACATAGAAAATTGGGGTTCGGCACCAGCCGCCGAGCGTTCTTGATACCGACCATGTTACATGGAAAGTTGGGGTTCGGCACCAGCTGCCGAGCGTTCTTGACGCCTACCATGTTACATGGAAAGTTGGGGTTCGGCACCAGCTGCCGAGCGCTCTTGACACCGGCCATGTTACATGGAAAAAGCTGGGGTTCGGCACCAGCTGCCGAGGGCTCTTGACACCGACCATGTTACATGGAAAAAGCTACCTCAGACCTCGCCGAACTCCCTCTCCGCACTCACGACCTAGCCGAGGTGCCCCGGTTCTTCAGCAAAATGTGCCGAACTACCCATAGACTTCGGCCTCCTTGGCAGCGAGCGCTCGAAGGGGTCGGCGACGTGATACAAGCATGTAGGCCACACAACGAAGGAAAATAACCGAACCACCCGCCAAATAATTGCGAAAAAACAAGTAAAAAATCGGGAAGGTCAAGGAAAAAATCCTGGAAAATAATTATAAAGTTAGGAAAACATTTTCTAATCCCCAAGCAAATAATTATGGCCAAGGACGATCCATTAAGACCCCCGAACGACGAGTCGACACTTCGCAAAGTTAACGAATATTCCTGCAAAAACACTGCATGATCCGGAAAACTCAGGAGCAACTCAAAGTGCAACCAACTTGTGAAATTACCACACTTCCTCCTTCCAAGATTCAAAAACCTCCCATATTGGACTCCGACACAACTCCACTAGCCATTAAAACAGCAAAACTAATCCTCAAAGGCTGATCAAGCTCAGTCTTCGGGAGTGGGGGGCTCGTGATATGGCTAAAAATGGGGTTTAATCAGAACCGTCCAAATCAGGCACGAATCTTGGAGCCCAGGGGTAAAACGGTAATTTCACCTACCAACGGGTCTGAAATGGGTACTGGATCTCTTCATCAAAGATCCAATAACCCACGAACGGATCCACCTCAATCGGGTGCAGGTTTCAACCCGCAGAAAACCCGATCCAGAGGGATAGGATCAGGATCTCTGATTAATACTAATCAACGACCCTGATTCGCATCTATTCTTCCACTGGGAATTAGGGATTACATTCCTAATTTGTTTACGGGGATTATATTCCTTATCAGATCACGGGGATTACATTCCTAACCTGACCCCCAAGGCGCCTATAAATACCCTCCATCCATCTCCATTAAGAGGTAATCAATCTTTTGCCAAATTTACGCTCTTTCACAATCATCCCTGATTACTGACTTGAGCCTTGGAGGGTGCGTCTTCGGGAACAACCCCGGTGTCTCGCACTTTTTGCAGGTGAACGGCGGGAATCAGCGGTCAAACTCCGGCAGAACAGGTTCAGGTTTGCTAATCACGTTTTCCAAGAATCCACAAATACTATTTGTTTACCCCCACACCAGATTTAGCGGTAACACTTGGCAAGAATGGGAGCTGCTTGCATGTTGGACCAGGTGAAGAGCCTGTCAGAAATGGGGATATCAACCAGATCCAGATCCGCTATGACCTCGTAAAGGCTTCTCTATCTGCATCGTCGGCGCCTCTACCCCTGTGTTCACAGGTGAATCTGGTGATGTTAAAGTCGCCCCCCACTACCCAAGGGTGAGGCCAGCGTGCTTTAACCGCTTTAAGTTCCGTCCAGAAGGCCCTACGAGCGTCAGAAGTGTGCGGACCATAGACCACCATAATCGACTGGGTCCACTGGTCGGATTTACGCTGTAGTACAGCTGACAATGAGAAAAGCCCATGGAACTCATCGATGCAGTTAAAGTAGTCTGGGTTAAAATCTAGTGCGATGCCTCCGGAGGCTCCCTCCGATGGAGAAATTTTCCATGCAGAAATACGTCTCCCCCCACTCTACTAAGTTTGCGGATATAAGACAGTTTGGTCTCTTGAAGGCCCACAACATTGGCTTTCGACCTAGCAATGACCTCCCTCACCATCTTTCTCTTACCCCTCCTACCTAGGCCTCTCACGTTCCAGAATAGAGCATCCATTAATTAAGAGACTGGGGGGATCATGACTCATTTTGGGAAACGAATTCAAATTCATGTGGAGGGAAACCCTTTCCGACTCCCTCCCTCTGATTTTGTTGAGGGGGATGGAATTCCTATCTATATCGTTAACGCAAGACCACAGGTATTGGCTAGATAGAAAATTTTATTATCAGTCATGAAGTTAAAAATAGAAGCTAGGAAGGAGCGCGTAATTCTGTCGCCAATCTTTGAGGATTTGGCGGCCGCAGCGATCTCCAGATAATCGTCTAAGGACTCCTCTGTGGCCCTTTTAGTTGCCTTCTGGACTCGGAAACCTGTAAGAATATGACCCTGGCTCAGTGTAGTCAGCTGTGTTGGGGGATATGTGGAGGGCACAAATTCAAGGGAGGTGGCACGGAAATCCACCTGGAAGTCATAATCCAAATCATCCTCAGAGTAGACGCAATCATCTTCCAGATTCAGCCTCCCTTCACTATTGTCGTCTTCATCTAGTGGTGAGCTCTGTACATCTGCGACACCCGTAGTGGACCCCTCAATGGGCCCATCAATTTTGGACATTTCCAGTAGAGAACTTGTCTCTCCCTTGGTGGACCCCTCAGTGGGCCCACTACATGCAATATCCAGTACCATTGGAGACAAATCAGGCCCTATACCAGATTGTGGAGCAACTTGGTTGTCGGTGGGCCCCTCAAAGTTGCCCTTTCCGCTATAAACCCCCACCCCCCGTCTCCAAATCATGCCCAGCACAAGCCTTGTGCCTGGGCCCATTCGAAATCATAACGAGGCAGGTCTTTAGAGTCGACAGAGCATCTGACATGAAGCTTGTTCCATGGTGGACAAATGGGTTCTTCTTCAGCCATTTATTTTCTTTTATTGAGTCTGTAATAGTCTGTAATAGCTGGCACGTGCATAGTGCACCTTTTTCATATCTGTTTTAGCGGGAAGTGGGCGGGAGACTTTTGTGCGCTTCGCACGTGTTATTTGTAAATTTTCATCCTGTAGCGTAACCTACCCATTCCTTATAAGAGCTGAGCTGTACTTCTCCAATCTTCATCAATAAAAATCTAGCTTCCCATCTCCAAATCTCCTCTCTATTCTTAACCCTAGTTCTTCAAGATTCTGCCATGGCCAGATTTCGGAGCAACCGAAATCCTACCCCTGACAGAATTAGGTTTCTCTCTGACTGAGTGCGAAGAGAGAAAGAGAGAGAGGGAAGTGAGAAATTTTGGGGATGTAGGTTTATTAATAATGTTGAAGAGCCCGGCGTTTCAAAACATCGGGGTAACTTACTAACCCCGGCATTTTCTATAAATGCCGGAATATGTTTCAACACCGTTGGCGATTTAGCTAAACTCTAGGTTAATTTTGTCGGGGTTTTCCATCTTTTTTGTAGTGCCTAGTCAAGTTTGAATAAGTCTTAAATTCAAGCTTTAGATGAACATTTTCATGAGCACACAACAAACCAAGATTCAAACACAAATAAACGAACCAAGTTTTAAATGAACACAAACCAAACAAAACACATTCAATTAAAAATGAACAAGAACCAAGCTTGGACAGAGCATTTCCAAGTTGAGTTAATCTTCAATTTCTGAATTGGTCACTATTAATAGGTTTTTAATAAAGTCTATTTCTTTGTTAATTTCACACAGAATTCCAACATTATTTTGTTTTTTTAAAATTAAAATTGTATTTGGGTTACAAGGCTTTCTACCTTTACGGGAATGCAGACATCAATTTTACCACTTTACTTATATTTTACTGTCAACCAAACGCCTCCCACTATGCCTCACACGTTTAATGTAATCCCTGTTTTCATTAATACGTATTTTTTTAAAAGTATTTCCGTATTTAAATTCTCAGTATCTTATAACTATTCTTCCTTCATTGAGTTTATTATTTAAACTATTTTTGAAACCCAATTGTTTATTAAAAGCCCAGGTTAACCCATACTATCTTTTTATTATTTGATTATTTGAATTCATGAGAAGCCCAACAATTATCATTGAATTTATTATATTTAATTGAAGCCCATAATTCAGCCCATCTTCTATTGGACTTTAACCCTAAACCCAAACCCACGAACCCATACACTCACCCGTATACAAATTTGTTCACATTTCCTCCACTCTGCACAATCCCCCGTATCCCCACATTCCCCACTATCTCTAACTACCCTTTAATTAATAATTATATTATTTTAATAACCGGCCGCACTCTCTCCTGTTTTAATCTCTCCCTACTCTCCCTCTCTCTGCTATTTCCCCAACCAAACAGAACCAGAACACCCCCTTCGGCTCCTTCTTCCTCCTCTCCATAACCGAACACAGAGAGCCCCATTCGCTGCTCGACCTCTCTCCCTATCACCTCGTCGCCGCCCTTCGACCTCGATATCCCCATTTCCTCGCCGCTCCATTTCGCCACTCGCCTCCTCGTCTACAACCACCGAGTCATCCCTCTTCCACCTCGAGACCCTGCAGCCATTGACGACCACCTTCGAAACCCATCTTCACCGCTCATCATCCCCATCGTCGTCGACCTTTCGCTCACCTTCGCAACTGCCGGAGAACCCCGTCCTCGACGTCGCTCCAAACGCCAGCATCGCCTTCCTCCTCCTTATCCCCGTCGAGCTGCCATTGCCACCGTCTCGCCTCCCGCTCAAGCTTCGACTGCCATTGCCGCTCGTCTCCTTCACCCACCGCCTTCTCCACCGCTGCGAGCTCTTTCCATTCACCTTCCTCCTTCGCTCGACAAGCACCTCCGTCGCTCCGAGCCGTTGCCATTGCCATCCTCCACCACTTCCGCCACTGAAGCTCCCCATCGCGACCTCCCATCACCACGCTGCCGTAATTGCCATTTAGTCGCCGTCTTCCTCCATTTTCGAGCGCGAAACAGAGCTCCGCTCTTCGTCGAGGCTGCCGTCATTGCGTCGCTTTCCGATCAGCACCGCCGCACGTTGCCGCCGCCAGCGTCGCGAGCCCCCGCCGAGGTGCAGCCGCCAGTCGCTGCATGTTCCCGCTCTCTCTCTCTCTCTCTTTCTCTCTCTGTCAAAGGAAGAAGAAGGAGAACGAGTGGTCTATATTGCTGTTCGGTATACTAGCCATAGCGGATCTCGCTTGGCTGTTTGCTGTTTAGGGGCGGATTCAGTGTGAGGAAGATCTCCCATTGGACGATCTTGTTGTTCTGTGTTTTGGCGCAGCAAATCCCTGATCGCTGTACCGTGTTCGTCTCGATCTGATGTTGAAGACTCTTTGGCTAGTTGCTGCTGTTTACTTGTTTGCTTAGGTTTTCTTTGCACGGTCTTCGCACGTGCTTTTGGGATTGCTCCCCGGGATTCTGATCCCATTATTCCTTATTCGTATTTGAACCATCTACAAAAAAAATGAAAGTCCACTTGAACTCAATTAATTATTCTAGTTCAAGATTTTTGACCTCTTATGCAAGTAGTTCCACTTCAATTATCATTAAATTGCCTCGTGTCCTTTCCGTTGAGAGTATCGAGGGTTTACACGAGCTAACCCGATGTACTCTTGACATCTTATTACTATCCATTGACTCAAACCCAAGCCTAAACACATACATGACATGAATAAAATGAATAGAACTTGTATATGAGGAAAGGACATCGTGATCAAATACACGTGATTAATTGAGATCTTGTGACTTGAACTTGACATGATAAATTTGACTTGTACACTAGAAAGTTCACTCTACTTGCTGTACCTTAGTGTAATGCATTTTATGATGCCATAACATGTTAATTACCCACTTTGATGAACTTATATGTGATAGTTTTTATATAAATTCCTGCTGCCTGTTCTGTTTTGCACAGAGGTTTCGGTCCTGTTACCATGAGAATTAACACAAACTTACTGAAGATGAATTGTAGCCCTAAGTGTCTAGTTGTCAATATCATCCAGAATATTCAAATTCCAAATTGTAGCCTAGGAGTATATCTATTTTAGTGTTACTGTGTCGGCTGTTTCAGATTTGCTACTTCATATTATTATTGTGCAATGCATCATATTGCTGCATTATTATCATTCCCTTGACATTCTTATAACCACTTGCATGTAGATGTATGATTTAATAAAATACTAAAACAAGCCGGGGTTAATAAGGGTTGACTTAGTAGTTGATAGTCTCAAAAAATGTACTCGGTAGGGCCCTCTTGTTACATAGAAACTTGACATGGAAAGTGGAGAATTACTTGTGAAGACGTGAACTTGTTATCTTGTTATCTTGTTATCTTGTTATCGTGATACACCGAGTACTTGCTCTGTAGATCCCACCACGAAGTCTAAAACGAACACTGTTATGCATGCATTGAACCTGTGGTATGGGACGCAGTAGTATGTGTACTAGATAGGAGAAATAACATGCTAATAGACCTAGTGGACATATATATACTTGATTATGACCATTATTATTAGTACCATTATTGTCTTTGCAATTTGATCTTGATTCATATTCCTTCATGTACCCTGTTCCCTTACTCTCTGCTTTTCACTACTTGTTGTCCGTACTTGCTCTAAGGACAAATTGTTCCATCTTTTTAGATGGACAAGTACAGGTGCACAAGGTGAATTTCCAGAAAGCATTGATGAGCAGTTCTTCTATGATTGGAGCATGAGCCTCTCGAGCTATTTGGTAAGTTCTTATATTCCGGATTTGGTTATTGACTTTCATTCTCGTTTATGTGATTATGCATTTATGTATGGTTGTGATTACTTTCTTGTCATGTTGTTGAGTTAAGACTGGTACAGCTTATGGATGATATGAGTTGGCATACTTATATCATTCATTGGGCCTCAGTTACGTGCCTGTGTTCCCGTATTCCGGAAAGCGGGGCGTGACATTTAAAAAAAAGAGAAGTAACTTTGAGATGCCTTCACCTTTGAGACCTTTACCATTTTCTAGTTCTTGCAAATTAAGTATTTTATACAGTAAAACACAAACAACTTTAAATAAGTCAACTGTATTTAGGTGAAGACTTTTAATTAACTCTAATAAAGAAAAACTTGTGCAATGTACATGTTAATTTAAAGGATGCTTTGAATATGAAATTAAGGTTTATGTTAAAGGCAAGAATTATTTTGCTCGAAGCATAATACCCTAGGTTTTTTGGATACCTAGCATACTATTATCAGGTATTATATAGTATCGACTTGATGGACTTATGGTCCGAATAGTATACATCTGATAAGTCCACAATTCTAAAATTCATGACCAAATCTTACGTATACAGTACTTGTACCCTACAGAAAATAATAATATAATAATATTGGAATATATACATATGATTTTTATAACCTCAACAATATCCTGCTATATTCCAAAATGACCATATTCTCATGTTAAGTTCATAAATGATCTACTTGCAGGTTCAAAGATAATTCAGGCATATGAACATCAAGTTTGGAATGTAACACTAATTTAATCAATAACATGTTCGAAAGAACGATATATTTTTTTCCCACTTCATAAACATCAAGTTTGGAATGTGTGACTCACAAAAACATGGAAGCCTTTCAACATAAAGGTGCAAAAAATAATAATCAAGACAACAACAATCAAGAAAGTAAATGATTGACCAAAACATGGGAAAGATTAGACCAGTTTCAAATTAAATAGATTAAACTGAGATAATTGAGATGTTCAAAAGAAACAAAAACTTCTAAGTAACTTAAAGTGATGAGCCATAAAGTGCGTAAACCAAACACTATTTTAAACTAGTTCTTCCAAACTCGTATTTGAAGTTTCACCCTCAAATCAAACTATCTATTCTGGAAAGAAATAAATGTTATAGCTTAAGACTTTGATGAAGTCACTCCCCATTCTAAGATCTAGGCCATCACCCTCGTCCAGTAAATTATCATCGTCCGAGTTAAAGTTGATAACAACGTTTAATCACCCATATCCATGCTAAAATCTATATTTCAATGATAGAATGTAATTTAAGAATTATTAGAATTCACTCATGTGAAGATAATAAGTCGCTAAGCTCAAAGAACATAACACAAATCTGAATCATTCATAGATAGGATGCCAAAATAAAGCAGAGTATGCATCATAATCTATAGTGTTATCTTCTTTATGATAAGAAATAGAGTACAGATCTTATAGTACGTTGCTAAATACTTAGAACCATACTTGTTTCCTTTTGGAATAATTAATTCATCAATAAACGATTCAAAATAACAACAATTCTCAAGTTTGGAATAATTGAAAGGTTACCTTGAAATGAACATGTTATCAAGTTTGCAATAACATTAAGATAAATCAATTATCGGAAAACATATCTACCACAACCATCCATGCCTAATTTCTAAATAGCTAATGGCCAAACATCTCATACAAAACAATCATATTATCACGTTTGGAATGATACATTATTAAATATATTTAGCATAACTCCAGTAGACTATCTAAGCACTTTTGATCATTAATGATGCTCAAAAGTGTAAATCTTTCTTCCATATTGACTATTTTTTACATATATAAAGATCACTAAACTCAATGAACAAAATAAAACTAAAAACACATAATTTGATGAGACACTTCTCCCAAGTCATATAAGTGAGCATAGTGTTTAGTGTTTTTCTTTATTATTACAGGTTTTATGGACTTTCAATCCCATATCCTCAGTTATTTTTAATGTTAATTCTTTAGTTAGTCCTTTAGTGAGGACATTGGGGGCTCCTAAAAATCTTCTATGGACGGGGAGTAATGTAGATGTAGAAGTCCTGACAATCTTTTGTATGCTTGCCTGGACTTGAAATTGTGAAGTGTGTATGATAGGCTATCGTACCACCCACCCACACCATCAAAAACGATGCTAAGTGATTGCGATTGCCACCCAACCAAAGTTAGAAAAAAGAATGCATAATGGGGAGATAAAATATGCTCATCTTCGATCTAGACGCTCGTGAAAGCTATGCAAGCTAACACGCCAATTTGCTAACCAACTAGTGCTTCGAACGACCCCGCAAGTTGCGTACATAATCCCTACAAAACAAAGAAGAAAAAAATGCCGAATCAATTAGAGTGAAGTATAGTATCTATCCTAAGAAAAATTTCAAATGGAGTGGGAATGGTAGGGAATCTTGCCATAGCGGTGATCCGACGCGGGGAGCCTAGCAATAGGCCTCCCTACCCTCTATGGTGTAAAAATGTGTTTGTGTTTGTACAACACAAAAATGTAGTAAAAATGTAGTAGTAGACTAAATATGCTATTTTTGTGGTAAGGAATAAGTTAGAAGTCCAATCCTCAACTAGGGCTGGCAACGGGCCGGGTTTGGGCGGGACCTATATAGGCTTGAGCCCGAGACCGAAGTTTAAAACATGGTCCCAAAACTGGCCCGATTTTTGTTCAGGCTTAAAAATGAGGCTCGAACCCGAGCCCGAAAAATAGGTTCGGTCTTAGGCTCGAACTACATATGCATATTTTAATATATAACTTTCAATAAAACTGATAATAACATATGATAAAGCTACAATTTTTTTGTATAATTCATATATAATTTGTTTTTTTTAAATTTTAACTCTATATGTAAAGCATAATTTCTCTCTCTATAACTTTAAAACTCATTTCAACTGACATACATAAATATTATTTAAAAAAAAACATATATAAATATGCATGATATATACATAAATATGCACATGCACATGCAGAAATTTGATTCGGGCCCATCAGACTTAAGTACTTGAGCTCGAGACGGCCTGAATTTCTCTCGAGCCTAAAAGCTTGAGCCCGAGCATAACCTGAAATACAAATTATTAGTCCAAGGCTGCAAAAAAGGGGTTAGACCTAGGCGGGCCAGGGTCGGGTTCGGACCAATTGCGACCTTTATCCTCAACTAACAACCTTAAGTGAAAAGATGTATGAAAAAATATGGGATTAGTGAAAAAGATTTGACTTTTGAAGTAAAAAGGTAATGAGAAATATGCAAATGTGAAAAAGATATGATATTTATGGGAAAAGCATGCTAAGAAATATGCAAATGTAAGAAAGATCAAATTTTTATGATAAGAGTGCAAAGCTAAGCATACAAATATACAAAATATACAATCTTTATGTGAAGGATGTGTGCAAGTGTCGATAGGCTAAGTACACAATCTAAGATAAAAAAAAAAGATGCAATCTTTAATCTAAAACTAACGGTTTAAAAATAAAGAGTAATTATAAATTAAAGTGAAAGAAAATAGGATACATTTAATCTAAAATTTTTCTAATAAACTAAAAAGAGAGCAAGACTACCTCCAATCTACAACTAGCAAATTTCTAAATTAAAGCTAATAGTAAAAGAAAAAAATCAAGTAAAGAGCTAAATATGGAGAAAATGTGAGATCTTTATGGAAAAATGAACTAAATACAGTAAGAAAGAATAAGAAAAGAGTTGAAGAGGAACTCCCTTTGAAGAGAGATCTCCTAGATCTCCTGAAGCTTCTTGCTCCAAAATAAAAGAAAATAGAATAAGACTTATGGTGGAAGATGAGAGACCAATTTATAAAATGGGAGAAAAGAGAGATAGACTTCTATGGATTAGAAGATCTCTAACCCTTGTCCATTTTAGAAGCCCTAAAAACCTGGAGAAAAGATGAAAAAGAACAGTTTTTTAGTGACTAAACCCTATACAAACTACATCATTAGCCTCCAAAAACCCTAACCATAACCCTAGATTTTGCCTTCTTTTTTGGCTCTTATTAGCTATCTAGTTTTCATGAAGAGGTTGAAGGGTTATTTATAGAGGAGGCTTATATGATGGAGGTGCATATCTTCAGACAAATATGTAGCTGGAAATGAGCTAGGAAATGTCCAAGACCGGGTGGAAAGCTGCCTGGAAGTTGCCTAAAGATGAGAAGCAGTTGGGTGGCTCAAGGGGCTGGCTAGTGCCAGGAGGTGCAGGTTGACGCCAGTTCTGAGCCAAAGTCCGTACAACTTTGGTCATGCGGCAATTGGGCTTTTCTAATTGCTTTGGCACAATTTTGCTATCTACCATGGCTGCAAGTGGGTTCAACTGTATCTACATATATAAACGAGCGACATTGAACCCGATTTCGACGTTTTTTGACTCAATCATTGTTTTGGGAATAACTCACAGCAGGCTCCTTTGGAATGAGAGTCCAGGAGTACCGTTGAATTCATGGCGATGAAACGATCAGGTTGGTATATAATATGCCATGTTTTAAAAAAGGTGTTTTTAGGGCTACTAGATCGTGCGATCAGGAGGTCCAGAATGCTCTGAAAGTTTAACATGTCTGATAGGATCATTTTTAGTAGCATTGGGATCTCCATGAAAAATGGAGTGTTTTGGCTGTGGAGATCGCGTCTTTGAATGGTCGGATCTGTGGATTAACTTCTGGATGGCCGATTAGACAGTTGAGATTAACTTTGAAATATGGGTGTCTGATCCGGATGATTCTTATCTTGTTGAATTTGTATTGAGACAAGCACTAAAAAAAAAGAATCACTACTTTTAACGGTTGGATCACGAGGGATTGGTGAAATGGCTGATTTGGGGCGAATTGGGCCACTAAATCTATTGGTACTCTGTGTGTCTTGACTGGTACTCTCTGTGGGCAGGGTTATGACCAAAATTCCATCATACAAGGATCTCTTTATTATGGAAATGGGCTATGCACCCAGCTAAATTCCACATGAAAATGAAAATCAGATGAAGATGAAAAATGCAAGATGAGTTGTTGATTTTAGCATAAGAGATGCTAAACGGTCCCAATGGTCGGAACATATGAACATGATAATCTGCCATCGTTGTGGCACTTTCAACTAAAAAATTTGGATGTTAACAGATGTGCCCCTCCTTAGCGAGCACATTAAGCAAGGTGAAAGTGTGCAAGTTTAAGGGCAAAGGTAGCATCACGGATTTTGGGGAGTGGTCTGGGCATTGCAGGTTAATTGTTGGGCCCATAATGAAAGATTATTTCTGTGAAGGTAAAGTTTATCGCAATGTGTCCATTTTATTCCAAAGAGGGTGTAACAAATGACTCACCTGTGCGAGGAATTCGATCTATGCCGGAGAGGCCGTAGCGAGCAAGTACATTAATCTTGGAAATTGCAATAAAAACAGGAAAAAATAAAATATGATTCTGACTTTGGAAATAAGTTCAACATTAGTCTAGGCATACCACACCGAGGGTTGGGGAAGGTGGCTTAACTAGACTAGAAGTTTCAGGGTTGGGGAAGGTGGCTTGACTAGACTAGAAGTTTTTGAAATATGCTGGAGGTTGTTGTCCATTGTCCGGGGGCTCACTGCTACCCTCATTTGAACCCTAAATTTCAGGAGAAGGTATTGACAGAGATCATGTGTAGGACGGGGTAGTTGAAAAATAAAGGAATGGGATGAAGTGCGTGAGTGAGCATGTGTGGGAGCAAGGAGGAGTGACTTACAGTATTGTGATTGAGAATCCCGATCTAATTTAATCACTGCAGTGCAATGGGATGACGTCAGAGCCTGTTCTTCCCTACAGGGTTCACAATTTTTTTTTGTGTGTGTGGGTGTGGGTGGGTGTGTGTGTGTGTGGGGAGGGGGGAGGGAATGACAATCGGAGCTCGCCAATGGAGGCGACTAGGGTTCATCAGCGGGCGGTGACTAAGAGATCCTTAAGCCATGACAGGAGGATGCATCGCAGATGGGGTAGCGAAGTGGACGACCATCCATATGGCCCCTTGTTACTCGATCAAGTGAGAGGTCGGTGATGTACAATGAGGAGAGTCTGTCTAGATACTGCACTTTCCTGGTAGCTCTTCGCATTGAGGGAGCTCCATGGGGATGAGGTGTTTGGTCGCATGACACTCCCAGTTGGTGCTAACCTCCTCATACTTGTTCCCTCCTACAGTGTTTGGTACACACTCTCAAGGACAGGTTGAAGGTCTTAAATCATGGCATCTCAAAGTTCAACGTATGCATACACACACACCTTTGCGGGCAATAGACAATGATGCAGGCAACACCAATGATGGTGCATTCGGACCTTGGGTGAGTGGGGAGAAAGATTGCCCCGAATTCCCAGAGCATGTAGGCGATGTCCTGATTAATGAGAGACTCAAACTTGGCTCGGAGAGAGGCACTTGGTTTGGTAGTTGGCATCTCAACGGGGCCTCAAGTAATGGCCCCGAAGAAGAAATGGCACTCTAGTCAAATGCTGAGGAGGTGAGGCAACCCGTAGAAATACTTTCCTCTGGTGCCAATGTCCATGCCTTGATAGAGGTAGGTAACGACAACATGGGACATAGGGTCGTTCCTCGGTAGAAGTGCTCATCGACAAGGGTGACATGGGCCTTGCCGATGAGTCCATGGTGAAAGGGGAAGAGGAAGAGTCTTGCCAATATGATGGTGAGGCTGAATCTGGCCTTCTTTTGCTTCGTGGGGGATGCATGATGTATCTTCTCTCGAACGAGAGACCATGATCTCCTTAAGTTGAGGTAGCCCTTGCGAGAGACCGAGTCAACCACATCTGGATTGGTGGTCAAGCGGCAGAGTGATGTGTAGAAGTCTGGAAGCATCATTTGATAGGCATGATAGTGAGTGGTTGACTTGCCAACTCCATAGGCCAGCTCGACTTCCTCCAACATGATGGTTATTTCAGCGGTGGGGAGGATAAATGTGTGAGTATGATAGTTGCACCTTTCAAGCACTACTAAGCACTACTCCTATAAGTGACCATGAAACACGGTGATCATTGAGGTCGGACAAGAGCCGAAGGCTAGAGTCGGAAGTCTAGGTGCTCCGCAAATACTTCCTTGGTTAATCCTGGTAGATCATGAACAATGAGGCTGCCTTCATGTCGGAACGCAGGGATGTGCCTCCCTTCACAGATGTCCTTGGCAATCTGATCATGTTGGAGAGTAGTGATCTAGTTGGCACTGTCATCAAGGATCGAGTCGATTTGACGACGCATGAGGAGCTGATTGTAGGTGACCATCTTGTGTAGTGGGTTGGAGAGTGGGATTGTGACAATGAGAGTTACTCTTCCTTATTTATAGAGTTACCTGGGGGGAAATGGCAATTCTTGAGTAATGGAAGAGACAAGCGAGGTCAGTCATGGGGCTACTAGCCAGTCAGTCGGGGGCACGCTGGCATCGGCCGATGCCAGGAGGTGCTGCCAGTGGGGGCCGGTGCAGGCTGGTGTGGACTGTGCTGGTCGGCAAGGGCCAATTCTGGTTGGTGTGGGCCGGTGTGGGCTAGTGTGTGCCGGTGTCAACCAGTGCAGGCCGGTGCTAGTAGGTGTCGGCCGACATTGGTAGGTGCTGCCTGGCATGGATTGGTTCTGTCGGTGGCTGGTCATGGCCAATCGTAGTCGGATGGGGGCATCCTTTTCTTTTTTTATTACCTTTTGGTCATCTAGGTTCTATAAATAGGGTATGTGATGTCTCCTTTCCCCTCATTACATTCTTTTTCTTCTTTGTTGGTATGTTCATTGTCCTTGTCCCCTTTTTGTTGGGAAATCCCTGTTTCTTTAACTTTATTGATTATCTTTTTGTTTTAACAGGTGTCATTCTGACGAGAGACGTAGAGAGCTGAGGTCGAGATCCCACTATTATGCTAGCGAATTGACCCGTTCGACGATAGCCAAAAAATTGTTTGCTTTCACTACCCTAAGGAGATGGAACTGCAAGCCCTCATCGACTCGATTGATGGCGTGAAGGTGTTGTAGGACTATGCTCGATACCTCTTCAATATGGTGCCCCCTCCTCCTTTTTTGTCCATTGCTTTTTTCTTCACCTAAACGTGAACGATTGTGCTCTTAACAATCCATATATTTCAAGATAATGAAGAGGCCCTCGACACCTACCGTGCTGTCATAGACCTTATGTAGGCAGTGGATGGGTCCTCCCGACCTCCAGAGGGTGCCGAGGACCTGGGGGGTGAGGAGTACTAGGACGAGTAGTGCATGGCTCATATCTTCTCTTATTTTGTCATATGTTTTGATCTCGCTCGCTGTATGCGGGACTACGAGCCTTCGACCATCGTCTTCCTATTGCTTTTGCTTTCAATAAAGTTTTGCATGTTTGTTTTCATTTATGCTAGATGTACTGTGTTCCTGTTTTCCTGCACTTACTTAACAAACACATCAGTAAACTCAAGGGAGAATACAATTCTCTAAAAGTGTGCATGAATGGAGTTCAAGAATACTTCTCACACTTCAGGGAGGCCTAGGCGTACACCCTTCATTACATGGTGATGAGCTATCAAGTTAATTAATCTTGTGGAGGATCTTTGAGGTAAGGGTTTTCATTTAAAGAGGTTCCTACCAAGTCTTCCAGTTGTGCAGGGACATAAATAAAGGAATCTTTTCAAAAGGGGTTTCTGCCGAGCCCACTAGTCGCGTGGGACATAGTGAGTAGAATACTCTCCAAAGAGTGAACTAACATAAATATTATATTATAGGCTCAGATCCTCATGCTGAGGTGCGTACTTCCCAGCCTTATAGAAAAATCATCATCACCTAAAGAAGCCGCATTTATGTCTTAGGAAATCCCGGCAAAAGCCTGGACTATCACACGAGCATGTAATTCCATCCTAGTCACAAATGTGGGGTTAGAAGGATTTTTTAAAAGAATGATATCCTGCTGACAGGATAAAGGTTATCTTACTCTCATTCACACCCGCCTATTATAGAAGAGGGCCACGAACAATTTGTCGCATGAATTGTTGTTGAGGACAAATGCTGGGCGAGTGTCAAAATTGACAGTCGACTCTTACGCACCACGGAAATAATCCATAAAAGATGCTCCCCGGGGTCCTTCAATTGTGGGGAAAAGAAGTTTAGTTCGGGGAACACGAATTGGCTAAGTTTAACCGAGTGAGGACAAAGTCCTTAGCAGAGTTAACCTAGCCGTCTACTTTGCTCACCGAGGGGTGTGAAAGAGGGAAAGTTGCTCCTTTAGAATAGACTTGGTGATTGGACTCCCGATCTCAGAGGCCATCCCGCTTGCGGTGGTAAGTGCACATATCGAGATCTTCGTCTAAGGATTATGGTACGACCGACACTGTTATCTTCAAGGATCACAGGGTCACTCCCAGCTTAAGGGGGACCGAAGAGTATATATGCTGAACGATCTGCACTCTTTGGCTTACCAGGTCCGTGAGTGCATTGGATGCATAGGTCGTATGATCATCATTTTTGGAAGTTATTGTTCTTGTCATGTGACATTGAGCTCAGATCCTAACATTTTTTCCATGCGAAGTGTGATACCTGAAAGTATCAGAATCATCCTCATCACTCGGTGTACCAGGAGAAAGTGGTAGATGAGAAGGATGGAAGGTAGAATAAGTTCTGAGTCTAGTGTCACGCCCCGCTTCCCATAATACGGGAACACAGGCGCGTAACTGAGGCCCAGTGAATGATATAAGTATGCCAAATGGGCCAGAGAATATAATACAATAATGCATAATCTGTACAATGGCAGTAAACTCAACAATACAATAATAATCACATAAACGAGAATATAATACAGTAACCAATACCTGAGATACAAGGACTTGCTGAACGACCAGAGAATATGCAATGCAATAAAAGCTCGACAAGTTCTTTAAGTAACCATTGTCTGTACTTGTATAACATAACTCAAGGAAAGATAGATGGAGTACCAGTTAAATCAAGTTGTGGGCTGCAAGTAGTACAAGAAAAATATGAACAAGAGACAAGATATGTAGGAAATCAAAGGAACTGGGAATTCAAATACGAAACGAACATGATAACGAGAAACATCATGTATAACAAGAAAGAATAAGGACTAACAAGCAGGAAAACCAGAACTAGCGATGCAAATGAAATATAACATTATCAAGGTAATGCAAGTAACAACTGGAACATGACTCAAAGTATAACTAATCGGGAACGAGGAATAATGTAACCAAAAATATGACATATATATAAACAAAGGTCATGCAAACTTGTAACAGGAGTCATGTAAACGAGTAATAGGTAACAGGTAATAGGTAACAGGTAACATGTAACAGGTAACATGTAGCAGGTAACATGTAACATGTAAACTTGTAACAGATATTAGATAAACATGTGAAACAGGTGACATGAATATGCAGGTGAAACATTTTATTTTTTAAGTCTTTTATTTAATCCTATATAATGCATCACTCATGCGTCCCATACCACATGGTTGCTGCATACAAACAAGTTACATTTAAATTTAGTGGTGGATTCTATAGGATCGTGCACTCAGGCATCATGTAAACAGGAATCATATCATGTCATGTAATCAGGTAATGGATTCTAGGGGTGGCCTCCGTCGGATCTGGACGTGGCACTTAGTTCCATATAGCTTTTAAAGAGGAAAACAATTAAACATGCTCATGAACCATGTTGTAACCCCTATTTTCCTATAAATGTATTTTTGTGTATTTTCTATATTTTAAAAATTTTTGCGAATTATTTTTTTTCCGGTTTTCAAATTCTTTTGTCAAAATGTATTATTGGATTTTCCATTTAAAATCTATTATTGATCCGTAATTTTAGCTGAACTAATTTTCTATGATTTTTGTATTTAATACAGTTCTTATTATTTTTATTACTACCCTTTTATCTTTATCGTTTTATTATTATTAATATTGTTACTATCCGTATTATTTTTGCTAGTGCGGTTATTTGCATAATTATTTTATTTTGTTTCTATTGTTAAAATTACTTTATTTCATAAATTATATTTATTAATTATTGTATTAATTTTCTTATTGGATTATTTTTATTTTATATTGTTTTTCTTGCATTTTGACATCCTTGTGCCGATTGTGTGCCGTTTGTCCGTTTTTCGACATTTTTAGATCTTTTCCTCATTTTCTTGGTCTCGTTCATATTAATAATTATTTAGGGTCATGATGATTTTTTTTTGAAGTGTTTTGACCAATTTGAGATTTTTTGGCCCTTAAGGAGATTTTTAGGAGCCATAGGATTCATTACATTTTGTATCCCCATTTGAAATCTACCCAATACCCATCACCCAATTGTATACCCATTTATTCCTATTGATATCCACTACCCATTAACCCACTTTTGACCCATATAAAAACACCCCATAATCCCAAAACCCTAATCTATTCTTTCCCTCTCCTACTCCAAATCGGCTGCCCTTCCACATCAACTCCCGGCCTGCACCCATACACCCCCAGGCTGACCCTCTTCTCCTCCCCTTCTTGCATTGCCGACCACATATAATCCCCCATCCACCATATTAATCAACCCCGTTTCATATAACCTCGTCTCATTCTCTTTTCTTGTGGCCGAACCTATCCAAAACAGCACCCACCTTTAAGAACAGTCCCCCCCTCTTCATCCCTTGCTGATTTGGAGTTGTGGGTAGCGTCTGTTTGAGTTCGTGCTTCAAGAAGACGATCGTAGGCAAGATTCGGTTCGTGGGTTCGCTTGAAATCACGCGTGGAAGGACTTTTGCACGTGTGTTTTCATTGCTAGGCTTCGTAGCGCCGTGTTCATCATCAACAAGGCAAGTAACTTGTACTTAAATTTCTTAGGTTGATACAAGTCGAAAGTTCACACATAGGGTAGTTTGAGAATAGAGACGGCCAAAGATGATAATTTTATTTGTGGGTTTCGTCCCTATTATTCAAAACAGGCCATAGATGACTTAGGACATGGAGTTTGATAGGTTTATGCCTTAGGATTCACCCAAATGCGATTTTGATCGCGTATGTGACATATTGTGTACCCGATGTATGTTGAACACCCATATGAGAAATATTAGATTTTGACATGATAGAAACCCTTAGATATGATATTTAGATAATGGGTAGGCTGCGTTTTGAATTTGGATGAGTTTGGATCATTTTTGTAGAAGTTATGACGTTTTGAAGTTTAGTTGAGAAATCTGGAAATTCGGGTTGTACTAGATTGATTGCTGTTTTTACCTGGATTAGAGTCCGAATCCCTATATGGCTATTTCTGAGTAATTTGTAGAGGACTGAATCTATTTTCTAACCCCACTAGTTTCACTCCGTTTGGAGTTCGTATGAATTAGTTATGATTATTTTAGTGACTATATATCGGTAGTTTCCAGATTCAGTTCGGGGTAGATTTTATTATCTATTTATTTTCAAGATCCATGTTATACATGATACCATGCCATGATAGTTTGCCCAGTGTTTACCCATGATGTTAGGTAGTTCCCAAATTTATGTGGTATTTTAAAGACGAGTTTTGAGCGATGTCTTATATTCTTTTCTAGAGATCACTTTTGCTGTAAACTGCGTGTGGTTGTATGTTGAATGCCGTGTTCACCTTATCTCTATTTACTGTATGGAAATATTCTGTGAGATAAGAAAGTTGGGTAAATTTTTCTACTTTCACCCCGTTTTGGCGGAAGTGGATTTGGTTGCGCTGTTTGTAAGTTGTGTTCAATTTTGTACAGCAGTGTTGAGGAATTCCAGATCCATCAAAACCGTGTTTTGTGTTACTATTCATTTTTGACAACATATCTATACTCTCTGGAAAATTACAAAAATTATTATTTTGAGTATATATATATAGGGGATTACCCCAGAATTTTCATGGATTTATTTGATGACTTTGCATGCTGTTTTTATGTGTTGGAAGTCATTCCCCTGTTTTCTGGCTGTACAGGAAATCTGTGTTGAAATGACTTTTAAACTGAGATGTTGTGATCTAGTATAGGTCTTTATTATACTCGTTAGAAGCGTGAAGATGTCTAGTTTCCAGATCCTTCGACGGATCGTAATTTGCATGTTTGTAGTTCTCTGAATCACTGATTTAGTGCTGACTAGTCTTTCTGTCTTGATTAGGAACCTTGTATATTTTGCTCGTATATGTGGATCTATATTACCCATGCATGCTAATTCGATATCCTGAACTTATACTTGATCATACCATGCTTATTTGATACTAGTTTGCACATGTTCATGCTTGTTGGACATTATTAATAAAAGTAATCAAGTCGGGGTTTATGGGAAGGATCTATTAGTGGACAGTGCAGAAACGTGTACTCGGAAGGGGGCCCGTGTTTCCCATTTTGATGCATGATACCTTTTAGTTCATGTACCTGTTGATGCACGTACCTGTTGGTCATGTACCTGTTACTTGTTGATGCACATACCTGTTGGTCGTGTACCTGTTACTTATTGATGCACATACTTATTGGTCGTGTACCTGTTGATTCATGAACCCGTTGATGCATGAATCGGATGATTCGTGTACCTGTTTTTGATTTATGAACCTGTTTTCCTGTAGCTGAGTATACTGCCCTGCATGGTCCCCTACGAAATCTAAAGCGAAACTGTTGTGCTGTAGCAACCATGTAGGATGGGTTGCATGTCGTGCTACCTAGATAGTAATCACACAAGACTTGAACTTAATACAAGAACATGATACATGACATGATACCTGCTTGCTAGATACATGAGACCTGATACATGAGACATGATATATGAGACATGAATTACATGAACATGATACCTAATACAAGTTTACACGATACTTGACACTTGATGCATGTTTATAGGATACTTGATTTATGCCGTGACCCGTGACACTTTTACTATGCTAGTTGGACTATGTTGACTTTATACCTGTTAGTATATCCTGTGGTTAGTTAGTTTCCATGTGCTTGTATCCTATTCTATTTGTGACCCGGACTTGCCATTGACGGGTACTTGTGTTTTCTCTTTTTCCTTTCCTGCATTCGTTGTATTGCAGATTTAGGAGGACAGGTTCCTGAATGTATTGACAAGATGAGGGGCTAGAGACTGAAATTTTGCTATTACTATTCTTGTTGCTTATTTTGGACAATATTGTATTTTGAGACTTGTATTATTTGTTGTATTTGGGCAATGTGACCCAAGATTATTTGTGTTATTTCAGATCATGACTATTTGAGATTAATACATTTTATTTCAAGTATTCTTATTGGTATTTGGTTCATATGTGCATGTGGTTGATTTTTCTGGCTTCCGAATCTGATTTTACTGTGACATGTTGTAAAGATTTCTTGAAACAACTTAAGAATGATAATAATCATTCGCTGGGCTTTTGTTACGTGCTCGTATTCCGTATTTTTGGGAAGCGGGGCGTGACACATGTAATCATGTATTCATGCAAACAAGTGGGAAACACGAGCTCCCTTCCGAGTACACTTGCCTATATTGTCCACTACTAGATCTTTCCATTAAACCCCGACTTGATTACTTATTCATTTTTACCAAAACAGACATGAATGTACAAAATCAGGGACAAATAAATATGACAGGGACAGAAACCAGGTTCAGACTAGGCGGAAAACATGTTCGGGTGCCAAACTTATAAATATTGAAACAACAAGAACTCCAATTCAAGATAGAAGGACATTGCCGCACCAAAACTGGAATTCCCACTGCTACAGAAAAGCAAATCTGGATCCGTCAGAATTTTTAGAAACTAGACTCTCTGCCGGTTCCAGAGCATATACACACGATATATAAAAGTCATAGAAACTAGGTTCAAATTCTTATTCTTTACAAATTTTTTGTTCAGGCAAAAACTTAGGGTACAATTCTCATATTCATAAAATAGTTAAGAGTTCATTTAAAAATTCTATAAAATTTATAATCATGTTCTTAATCATGTTAAGAAACATACTGGAATTTATCAGGCATTAATTATACTTTTAACATGATATTTAAATTAGTTAACCGAGAAAATATACTTATAAATAGCGATCTGAAATCGAAAATGTCACAACACTAAAACCAGTATATCTTGCAATCTACACATCGGATTTCATATCCATCAAAAGTTCTGGAAACTAGATGCAGGGTGCTAAAACTCTTATTTGTAAATTTCTAACAGATTCAAAATGGAACTGGGTCAAAATCTGATTATAAGTCAGAACAGATAGCAGGGCAGAAATATACAATTTGATATCTATGATCTTTTGATGGGCATCGAATCATAGAGGAAAATAGATTGATTCGATTCAATATATAAGCATTGATGAAAGATTACAAAGCATGAATAATACGATGGTTCAATCAATTGGAATTGCAAAGACATTTTACATGAACATGGACGAGTTTCAAAACACGATAATCAAACAAAATTACTAATTGCAAGAGGTCAATTAAAAAGCTTGTACAGAATAATAAAATGTACAAGGTACTTTTCTTATAGACGACAAACTGAAGCGAGAAGAACGATGGCGGCAACACGTGCGAACGACGGCACCACGAGAGCATGTGCAAACAACGGACAACAACAAGCATTAGCACATGCAACTACGGGCGGAGCACGTGCAAACACAGAACAACAAAATAGAAAAAATCCCCAATAGCAAACAACAACTCCAACAACAGACAGCAAAACTTCAACAACAAATCGAATCAACAGCAAACAGCAAAACTTCGTGGCTTCGGTGCTGGCACTGCAATGGAGGTAGGCAGCGATGACAGGATGGGGTCAATGGGCAGTGCAGGGACAAGGTGGGGGTGCTCGACAGTGTTGGATCGAGCGGTGGTTGCAGGATGCAGAGGTGGCACTCGGAGTGGAAGACGACGACGACGAGGCTGGGGACGAGGGGCTGATTGCGGCAGGAGGTGCGGAATGCAGGGGAGGGGGAGAGGTTGCGGTGCTGTCGATAGCGGGTGGCAAAGTCGACGAGAGGGGGGGTGATGGAGAGGATGATGGAGGAGGGCGATGAGGATTGGGGATGAGCGGGGGTTGGTTGCGGGAGAAACAGAGGAAGGAGAAAGGATTAGCGGTGGGGGATTAGGTTAAGAAGTGATTAGGTTAATGAGATTAGGGTTTACGAAGGGGTTAAACATGATATAAATAGAGTTAGGCTAACGGGTTTTGGGTTAACGGGTGCGGGTTAATGGTTTGGACGCAGCTACGGATTTGGGGTTTTAGAAAATTAAATCACTAAATAAAACAATAATCATATAGTAGAATAAATAAATCAATTAGTATGCATTAAGTTAATACTCAAATACAACTAAATACAATAGAATGTATGTATGGGTTCACAAAATAGATGAGATTAGATTTGAATTGAGCTAAAATATAATAACGGCCTCGCAGATCTACAAGCTGTACCTTCATATTTCCACATGAAAATGAATTTCCTAACTCCGGGGTAAGGAAAGTGAAAGAAAGCCAGTTAGCAGCCCGAGCATGTTACACCGCTACTGTGGGAGGTTTGGTCTTGCCCCTCGACGCTATGGAGCTTCCCCCAGAGAAAATCCACTACACCTCTGAGCCAATTGACGACCTCGAAGAGACCCCTTTCTTCAAACATGATGAGACTAAGAGCTTGCGTGTGAGTAAGAGACTCTCCTCCCTACTCAAAGCACCAATTATCAAGCATATCAAGGAGAACAAGCACTGTACAAAGTCTCCAAAAGTTGTCCGTCCAGGTGCCTACCAACTTGAAGACTTGGGGGAAGAAGATGACAAACACTGAGCACCTCATGAAGTTCAGGAAGAGTGCTTATTACTCTCCTTTTGGTCCCCTTAGTTCAAACATGTAATAACGGCCGATACTTATAACAGTCACAACATGTAATAAAAGAGTGTAACCAAAGCAGCCGCCTAGTTTGTCTTTTTAACAAAAAGTTCACCATTTTCTTTAAAAAATTCTTGTACTACTCTCCCAATCAAGATAATGAGTCAGGTGCTCAGCTCCTCCTCTTATGAGCTACACCAACAACTCATCCACTACACCTCCGAGCCAATTGACGACCTCCAAGAAACCCCTTGCTTCAAACATGATGAGACTAAGAGCTTGCGTGTGAGTAAGAGACTCTCCCCCAACTCAAAGCACCAATTATCAAGCATATCAAGGAGAACAAGCACTGTACAAAGTCTCCAAAAGTTGTCCATCTAGGTGCCTACCAACTTGAAGACTTGGGCGGAAGAAGATGTCAAACACTGAGCACCTCATGAAGTTCAGGAAGAGTGCTTATTACTCTCCTTTTTGTCCCCTTAGTTCAAACATGTAATAACGACCGATACTTATAACAGTCACAACATGTAATAAAAGTGAGCAGCCAAAGCAGCCGACTAGTTTGTCTTTTTAACAAAAAGTTCATCATTTTCTTTCAAAAATTCTTGTACTACTCTCCCAATCAAGACAATGAGTTCGGTGCTCAGCTCCTCCTCCGAGCTACACCAATAACTCATTAACTCAAAAGCGGGTTCGGAGTTCAGCTAGAGCTTCTCCCACAACTCGTTAAGCTCTTATACTACAAAAATTCAAAAGCACACAATGAGTCAGGTGTCCTACCCTCCTACCTAACTACACTGAATACTCATTAGCTTCTGGAACAAACTCCCTCGATGCCAAGTCAAGAGTCTAACCACTCCTCTCACTTGAATAGATGAGGGTACAACTAGTGGGGAGTCCATGCTCCTGGGACGAAAATCTCTCCAACAACTTGCCAAGCAAGCAATGAGAGAGGTGTGACTCACGTTGTGGCCTGCTCCCAAAATAAGCCGGCACTTAAAACGTGTTCGAAGTCCGTAATCATGGCTCGCATGTCGGTCTAGCAATCTACACATAAGTTGGTTTAGAGCATGAATCGTCATTCGAACTGCTCCCACAACACGTTAACCCCGGAGGCAACTTGTTCGGAGTCCATAATCGCAGTTGAAACTCACTCCAAGCAAACTTATGGGCAAGTAATGTTTGGAGTTCGATTCACTGCCGAGGTGACTCTTTACAAACTCGTTTTTGCCCCTAAGTAAGTTTTTGAACTAAACCTTCAACAACGCTTGCCAAAAACTCCCTCAATAAGTCGGGTTACGGGACTGGCTCCCCTAGAGCTACTCCTCTGACTGGGCAAAATGAGGGTACAGTCTGTTCGGAGTACATACCCTCAAAATCAAAGTCTTTTTATCTGATTGCCTACAGTCAGATAGCAGCTTGACTCGCATGATGGTTTGCTCCCTACAACTTGCTGGTGCCTAGACAATGGGTTCGGAGTCCATAACCATGGCGCGCATGCCGCTCTAGTAATTTGCATGAAACTAGATTCAAAGCTCGACTTGCCATTCGATCTGCTCCCACAACTCGCTACCCCCGAAGTCAACTTGTTTAGAGTCATCCACTGTGGCTAAAAACCACTCAAAGCAAACGTGTGAGCAAGTAAAGTTTGGAGTTCGAGCAGCCACCTACAACTCGTTACCTCCCGTAAGCAATGTTACGAGTCTAGCCCCTCTTCAAAGCTACCACTCTCACAACTTGCCCAAAATAAGTTTCCTCAACAAGTCAGGTTACGGGTCTAGCCTTTTTAGGGCTATTTCTCCAACCCTCAAGAATAAGGAAGCAACGAGTGTAGGGTCCAACTCTTCTCTAGAGCATGGCACCACTCTTTCACCCTGCTCACCTCCAGAGCAGCCTTCTCTTTCCACAGCGGGCTCAATGTCCAACTCTTCTTTAAAGCTGCTTCCAAAACTTGCCAAATCCAAGAAACAAGTTCAGAGTCCACCTCTCCTCTGGTGCTTCTCCCAAAACTCACTTAACACTCAGCAAGTCCACCTCCCCTCCAGAGCTTCTCATACAACTCGCTTACTCTCAAATAGCAAGCTCCTTTTCGTAGCTCATCTGAGGCAAAGCTCCCCTTCTTAGCGCATCGGGAGTGAGGCTTCTCTTTATAGCTCCTCGATGGCAAAGCTCTTGTTCACAGATCCTTGGGGGCCAGGCTCCCCTTCCTAGGCAAAGCTTCTCTTCATTGCTCATCGGTGGCAAAGCTCATCTTTGTTGCTCCTCTAGGCATAGCCCGTCGTCTGCGCTCCTCTCAATAACTAATTCACCATATACAATAAGTTCGGTACTCCGTCGGCCTCCCGAGCGGTCTTCTTCATCCACGAGTATAGAGCTCAACTCATCCTTAGAGCTGCTCCCTCAACTCATCTCTCGAACGGCTCTCCCCAAGAGCCAGACGATGCTCTTTATCTCGCCCACCTCTCGACTCGTCTTCTTCGTCTATAGTGAGTATAAAGCTCAAATCATCTCTAGAGTTGCGCCCTAAACTCACCTCCCGTACGGTTCTCTTCGAGATCCCAGCGATGCTCTTCATCTCGTTCGCCACCCGAGCGGTCTTCTTCTTCCACAACGAGTTCAGAGCACAACTCACCCCTAAAGATGCTCCCTAAACTCACCTCCTGGATGGCTCTCCTCTAAAGCCTGGCAATGATCTTCATTTCGCTTTCCTTCCGAGTAGCCTCCTTCTTCTACAGCGAGTTCGGAGTGCAACTCATCCCCAGACATGCTCCCTAAACTCGCCTCCCTAACAGCTCTTCCTAAAAGGCTTGTGAAGATCTTCTTCATATCTCTTCCATGGTGGAACTCATCTCTTTAGCCACACATGTTGGAAGTATGCTTGAATCTGGACTACACAGATAAATATATTACGGGCCAATTCTGACCCTAAAGACGGACGATTCATTAGCTGACTTCTGAAAAGAAATTGTTGACCTTCGAGTCATCTTCGAAATGAGTGGTCACACTCTCCAATCGAAACTCTGTAGCACCAAAAATTTCGTTATACTACACCCACGTGCAGATATCCAAGGAGAAAAATAGGCTTCGCCCAAAAAAAGAGGTCAAACAATGTTGACCAGTTAACATTGACCGATCACCATTAGCCACGTGGAGCCACGTGGAAGCCACATCAGCACCACGTGGGATCAGTAGCAGCCACCCACCTGGACTACCCTGACCAAAATGAAGGACAATCAATATCCTCCCGATTCCGTGCTCGCACGATCAACGGCCATATCGTTCCAGGTATGATTTAAGTGTTTTATTTTCTTTATTTAATTATTAATTCTGTTTAATTAATTTAAATTTTAGAAAAATAATTAAAATTTCGGATTAATTATAATAAATTTGGGTATGTTACAAACTCAGAACAACATTGTTACACCCCGAGAAAGATTCATACGTCTCCAAAAATCCTGATAAGTTCTATAAATCATTCTAAATGGGCCAACTACTCCTCAAAGCCTATGAAACTCGGTCTTCAGGAGTTGGGGGCTTGTGATATTAGTAAAAATAGAACCACCTTTCAAATCGGACACGAATCTTATAGATCTCAGGGGTAAAACAATAAATTCCACCTAAAATGGGTCTGTAAAAAGGAGTTGGGCTACTTTCAAGCCCGGCTAACCAAAACAGATTTGTTATACCGGGTTTCCATTTTCTGCCCAATATGAAGGGAGTTCATAATTACATATTATGATGACTTAAACTCATAATTATTCATAACAGATGGTTTAAAAACTTATCTCTTCACGAACAGATAAGTCATAACTCTATGTCTTCATGTAGAAGAAAATAACTAACTCTATCAAAACACAATGAATTAGAGATAAATCAATATCTTGAAACTGGTCACCTAAATGACTATGAATACCTCATGACCTCTATAGAAATAAGGAAATCAATATTTGGCTACTAAAAAACTTTCACATATTTCTGAGGTTTCTGACTTGAGCGTCAGAGTGTCTGTCGCCGAGCCAACTCCGATATTTCAGAATTTTGCAAGTCCATCGGTGTAATCACAACCGTTCAGATCAGGTCAAAGCGTTCACAGGAGACGGATTTCAGAGTCAAGATCAGTTTGCAGCAGCAAACATTGGCGATAACTAAAAGGTCAAGTTTTTTTTTAGTGTTTCTAAAGAGAATTCACATCATCTGTTTGCTCCCATATAGAAAATAGCAGCAACAACCGGCCTCAATAACTCCATCTTTGTCTCTGAGAAAGAAAAAAAGGCCCTAAAAGTTCTAGAATCACAATTTATTGTTTTCGAGATGATGAGTTTGGAGTCGGTAGCAAGGTTCTTAGGGATGAACATGATGCCGGCTACAAATGGTGCTGGTCATGCTAATAACTTGGAAGCGAAAGGATAATGTGGGAAGAAGGAAAGTTGCAGTGAGTACGGGTTTCAACCGGAGATACAAACAGACTGACTACGAGGCTATGCTGGAGTAGAAGTTGGATGTTCTTCTACAACAGTATGGGCTGCCCGATGAGGGTGATGTCCATCAGAAAAGAAGCTTTACGATTGGTGCTTTTATTTGGCCATAATGCTATCAGATTATAATTTTTAATGTTACACCTTATTTTACAAGACTGTGTGGGAGATTTCTATTGTTCTTTGTGTTCTATTCTTTCTGAAAAGTTTTATTTAATGTAAACTTTTTGAAGGATTATTGGAGTACTTTCTCAAGTATTGTTTTGTTTGACTTATCAAATATCTTTTTTAGTTGGGAATAATTGCTGGGTTATTGAGACTTGAAGTGTTTAAAGTTTGTTATTCATTGCTCAACTATTTGATATTTAATGATTTGCTAGAAATAGTCTGAACCCTCTTCCTATTTATTGAAAACTATAACATCATCTACTCTGTATTCAAAAATCAATTTCTATCTTTATTGTCTTGCTAGCTCATACGTTTATATGGTGGGAGAAACAATACTATTAAGTCAAACTAGATTTTTTGAATGATTTTGTGAAGGAGAGATCATGCATTATTTTGTTGGGAAGGCTTATAGCTGTAATGTCCCGAATTCCAAACACAGATAATTAGTAGCACAATCAGAATTTTTACTTCAATTTCGTACAAAAATAAAAGGAATTTAAAACTTTTTTCATTATAACGTTATTCTTTAGAATGCACAACGGAAATACACATATATAATACATATTGTATCATCAAAATCTTTAATTTTGCAACATCCATCGACCACAAATTCATGTCCACATCGCTCGCTAGTCCGAGTCCTGCAACTTGAAAAACTGCGGACACGTCAGTTGCATACAACTGATGCAATGCTATAATACAGCAATTCCTCTTTTTTAACAATCACAATCTCGTTACAAAAACAACGTTTAGACATCCCACGAGTATAGATTCCAGTCCCGGAATCCACTGCCCGACTATTCAGAATCCTCGTCATATAAACATCACGAAAGTGCCGCTCTAGCTCAGAATATATTGGAGATCCACCTCCTTTCCGCCCGACTATTCATGGTCCTGGAATCACCTCCCGACATTCATAATCCCGAAATTAATTAAAGTTCGTCTCGCTCCACAATCAATCACAGTCCCGGAATCCACCACCCAACCGAAACTATAGTCCCGGAATCTACCGCCCGATTATATAGAAACGTCCCACTTACGTTTGCCAACATCTCAGCATGTCTTCTTTTCTAGTTCATGTCCTCAATCCAATTATAGTTTTCATAACCTAGAGCTAGCTTACCCTGCCGGACTTAAACTTACTCACTGAAAATTCAGACCCATATTGACCATTTCTCAAAATGCATTATAATTTGTCGGTCACTACGGATCTCGCTAAGCTCCTAGAACTAAACATCTCAATTCAGAGATCTTCTAAGTTATTCTTAACCTCTTTATAACACTTCTCATTCATTACAATTCATTAGACTCTTTTATTCATTATCTTTAAATTTTTCGAACTCAAAGTAAATAAACAACTTCTCATCCCTTTCTAACAACATTTCAATAACATTTCAACTTGATAAAACACTTACAAATATCATACATCTAATTTTTCAAACTCATCCTTTAATTATCTCTTAATTCGTCATCTAGCACAATTTACATGAATTCCAAATTTAAACTCGCTTTCATATGATATAAAATTCTAGAAATAATTTAGATTAAAACCATCATATTTCAATCTTTTAATCACATTTAATTTAAAACAAAAATAGCTCAAAACGGTTACTTTTTATAGTAATTTAATTTACTACGTAATTTGTCCATAAAATAACTCTTGAATTAACATATATAATCTTGTCAAAATATTTCACTAATACACTATATTAATTAACACTTTTCTCCTAAAGAAAAGATTTTTAAAAGAATTAAAATTAAAAAAAATATATCCAAATTTGACCCCATCAGGAATCAAACCAGTAAGCACGCCTATGCCCAAACTCACACCCAACAACCAAGAATGCAACTCTCTATGGGTGTAGAAGTCACTCACAAAATTACCTATATGTTTATGTCTACTAATTGGTGAATAATTAAATTTTTAAAAGAAAACAGATTCCCAAAGGACTAGGTTCGATGACCAGGGGTACTGTAGATAGCAACCGAAACCGAACGCCAAGACCAGCTCTCACGCCTCACTCACTGTCTAAAACTATTACGAAAATTATTTTGAATATGAAACTCTCTGTTTCAAATCTCAAGATGAAAATTTAGCCATAATTCAATTTTACAAACATACTCACAACTTGTGTACACTGCATTACATTTTCTAATTAATTTCCAGATGAGAACTTATTTAATCTAGTTTATTTCAACATGTGTTTGTGTTTATCTCAATCTACTTAGATTTAATTTCATAGTTTTACACACAATTTACATGTATAAATTTGTCACATTCAAGACTTAAATTCATAGCAACAAATAGAATTACATGAATAATATTCATACAATAAAATTAGAGAAACCATCACCTATAACATTTCACAAGCATATAATCTAATTATCATGGAGCATGTTATTAAAATGAAATTTCTCCTATATTAATTTAGACACAATCTTAAGAATATCCCTATACATATATATTTCACATAGTAATTTAATCATCATCCAAATATATTTACATCTAAGCATGCATAATCTACAAAGCATTAAAAAATAGTGGAAACACCCACCTCTCGATGTAACTTGCAATAGAAATTGCTAGAAAATTTTCAACCTCCCCTTCTCCAAGACTAGAACTCCAAAGCCAAGAGTGTATGATTGTTGAAAATGAAAAATGAAAGCTTTCTTAAGCTTGGCCGGAATGGGAGACTTTTAACAGAAGAGAGTGATGGGGAGGTTTCTAAAACTACCCACAACTCCTGTCCCCAATTCAAAAATGTATTCTTTCCCTCCTATGAATTTTGCCAGCCATTAGTGTGGGAAATGCACGGGATTCAAAGTGGTTCAAAACTACATAAACTACACACTAAAACTTGATGAATTTATTTAATATAATTCCATACATTATCCAATCTAATGTGAATTTAAATTAAGCTAGTTTCATTAAGACTAGACTATTCATTTATATATTGTAAATAGAAGAAAAATATTTACATAACTCGAAAAGATTTTACAATTAACACATGCACTAAAAACACGTCTAAAGCATGTAAGAACAGAACATTTCAAATTAAGAGCAGAAACAAAATATATTTTAGTTGGCTCCAAATAAGAGAAAATTAATTCAGTTTACAAAAACAAATTCGAACAAGTAAAATAAATAAATAATTGAAACATGTAGAAAATACGTAGAAATTTTTATAACGTTACGGATATTACACATAACGGTACAAATACGTGTGCATAATACACGAGGAAAAAATTTATCATAACTCAATTTTGTAGGATGTTACAATAACCTCTCAGACATGGACTGATAAAGATGTTCCCTAACAAAGAGTAGTTTATAGAATTTTATGTAATTGGGGTTGAGATCTTTTAGACATAGCAGACTACTCTATGCAGTACTAAATAATTGCACGAGTTTTTTCTTTATCTTTTAGAGTTTTTTTTAAAAAATTGTGCTTTAGGTTACAAATTACTTATATGGGCACGCAGCCTTACAAGGATAGAGGTATATACAAATAGGGTTGTTCATACTTTGGTTAAAACCGATTACCGAACAGAACCGAACCGAACCGAACCAAAATTTACCAAAATCAGAGTTTTTTTCGATTCAGTTTTGATCCAAACCGGAGTTTTGTTAGAGAGTTCGGATCAGTTTTTGGTTGGCTTCTAAATAAACCGAACCGAACAAAAAACCGAACTTTTTTTTGGACAAAAATAAATTCTACACCTAGGATCTAGGGTAAATGGGATCTAAGGAGACTGAATTACAAATTTATAAGGAGACTGAATTACAAATTTAAGCTTTTCTGACAAAAATGCAACTGAATTCGTTTACAACAAGCATAAGAATAATCAGAGTAGGAAGCAAGAGAAGTCAACCACGCATGCACATATGAATCAATATACCATCAGGAATTTACTTGAAATAAAACTTAATAAATCTCAAATAAACCAGATCTGAACAAGTTAGTAATTCTGGGTCATATTGCCTAATACAAATAATCCACGTAACCAAGTACAATTATTCAAGATAAGCAACAAGAAATAAATAGATATACCAAAATCTTCAGCCAACTAGAATCTTAGATCACCTTCTCCAACGGGAAGCTGATCACCATAATCAGCAATTTAGCAAATCGCAAGAAAGAGGAAAAGAAAAACAAAACTCCCGTCAATGAAAGTTACGGTCCGCTTGTAGTGCAGGCACAAGTACAAGGAAAGAATAAAAAATATAGAATAATAGCGGAAGTAAGCATAGCATGGAATAGATATGATAACAAAACAGAACAACTAGCATAGCAAGATGAACGAGTGCAAGTGGCATGTAACAAGTGTCAAGTAAAACAAGTATCATGTAAACGAGTAACAAGTACGAGTGTCAAGTATCAAGTATCATGTACAAGTAGCAAGTAGCAGTGTCAAGTGATCATGTTCAAGTCTTGTATCTAGTCCTAACTAGGTAGCACTTCATACGTCCCAAACTTTTAACACATGGTTGCTACATTCAAACAATTTCGTTTTAGATTTTATAATGGATCATAGAGCGCAGTGTACTCAGGGACAAGCTCCAAGTAATCAAGTCTCCAAATACCAAATATCAAGCTCCAAATAACCAAATATCGAGCTCAAATAACCAAGTAGGATCAATGAATCCTCTTTCGAGTACACATTTCTGTATTTTCCAATATTAGATCTTTCCCTTTAACCCCAGCTTAGTTTCTTATTATTATTATCAAGTAGGCATGTGCATGTACAAAATATGGCAAGAATAACATGGTATGAACATGTAACAGGTTCCGGTTGGAGGATAAACATGTACAGGTGAAAGACAACTTATAAAAGATTAGGACAATGAGAATTCTAGTTCAGGAAAGCAAGACAGTACTGCACAAAATTTGGATTTCCGTTGCCACAAACATGCAAACCTGGATCCGTCAGAAAATCTAGAAAATAGACTCTCGGCCGAATTCAGCAAATATATATAAGTTATATGGTATTTCACAAAAACATGACTCAAAACAGAATTGTATTCAGAAAACATGTTCAGCTAGAAATCAGAAGTTTGTATTCATAAATAGAAAAACAACATCAAAACTTACTAATTAAATCCACGAAAAATCTGGGGTATTCCCTAGTATGTTTAGTAACAGAAAATAAAGTTTTAAAATTTTTCAATATAGATAGAATAGTCAAGTAAAATCAGAAAGCAGCAAGATGAAGCAGATTTGTAAATCTGAAATCATAAACACTGCAGTACTAGAACAACAATATCTTATAAAATATAAATTGAAATCCAGATCCTTAAAAAGGGTGATAAAATAGATACAGTAGGTTACACTTCATATTCACAAAGTTTTTATAGACCGCAAATAAATTCAAGTCGAAATTATGGTTCTTTACAGAACAACACGAAAATTCTGCATGTATAGTTGTTGTTTGCAAGCATAGAATAGTGTATAAAAGCTATCAATTAAATTCACAAAAATTAAGGATTAATCCCAATAAAGTCTAGTTGTAACCAGCAAAATATATGATCAAAATATTTCTTAAATATCAGTAAAAGTAAATAAATTACCCTACAGAATGCATATTAAACTGGATCTGGAATTTTAAACACATCTACAGTAAAATAGTCATAACTCACAGCTCATAAATCGAAACTGAGATTTGTCAAAAAATATGGAAAGTAGAAAGAATTCTTTATAATTCATATTCACAAATAATTTTCATATACTGACCTTAATAGGGTCTAAAATATTGATAAAAAATGGGGTAACACAAAAACTGAAATCTTCTTTATGCATAAAATCAACATAGGTCACATGAAACACTCCCAAATCATAACAAACATGAAATATGGTATACTAGATGTCCAAGAAACATGGTATAAGGTATTTTACAAGTCTACAATGAGTTTACTACAACTAACACAACCGAGCACACGATATCATACAGACAACATGCATGTATATAAGAAGAAGTGGCCATCCCTAAGTTATTTCATGTCATGTATGTAATGAGGCAACTATGGGCGGGTCAACACAATAAAAACAAGATATAATAGGGGTTTGCACAAGAATTTTTCTCTAGAACACAACTACACAACAGGAGGTATTTAGTTTTTGTATTACACAACAAAAAGAATACAAATTACTTGTCTTAGAGATGATGACAGGTATGGTGCAAAGCAAGAATAACAGCAACAGATTTCCGGGCAACGAACTCAGCGAACGAACGAACACACGAACCACGAACAAAACACGCACACAAGAGAGAGTGTGAGAGATAGTCGGGAGACTAGACGAGAGGACGACGGCGAGTGGCGAGACGACGATGGTTGGGAGCGCACGCAATTGAGATGCTGCTGCAGTCGGCGGAGGGATCACGGAGGAGCGCCGGAGTTGGGTCGGTGTAGCGCGCAGGAAGGAGCATCGGGAGGAAGCAGGCACAAGAGGGGGTGTGCGTCGGCTGTACGGTGGTCGACGCAGGAAGGCTCTGCAAGGCATCGAGGGGAGGGCATAGGGAGTCAGCGTTGGCTGACGTCTAGGTGTTGCAGCATCGCAAGGAGGAGAAGAGGAGACAGGGAGGGTGCACAGGGAGCACGGGGGCTGGCTGCTTGGGTGTAGATGCGGCGAGGTGGGGGATGCAGAGAAAGGTCGGGATGGGTTAGACGGGAGGTTAAAGGTAGGGCGTCTGAGGGTTTTGACGTGAACAAGGGGGGAGGAAACAGTGGGTATATATAGTTGGTTTCTTATTAGGGTTTTGGTGGTGAAGATGGGTATTGGGTTTTATGGTGTGATAACGGGTTGCGAGTGGAGTTAACAAATGGGTTGGGGAGTAAAGTGTAGTAGAGTATTAATGGGTTAATGGGTATAGTAGAGGATCCAATAGGGTTTAAATGGATTAGGGTTTAAAAAAAAGGATTGGGCACAAAAAAAATGAATTAATAAAATAGGCACGAACAATTAAAATAATGAGGATCAATGAAATACAAGCTCGATCAACAGAAATGAAATAATAGGAGACAATGGAATCAAGAAGATCAAATAAAAGACGACAAATCAAATAGATGAATAAATAGAAAAAAAGAAGATCCAATACACGGCTCAAAAAGAGACAAAATGAGAATAAATACCCAAGAAGAAAAATACACCCAAAAATACATAAAATGAAAAACAGAGGTTACAAATCCTAACCACCTAACAAGAAGAATTTCATCCTCGAAATTCAAACAAGAGGTACATAGGGTAACCCCGAAAAGAAAAGAAAGAACAAAACAAAAAGCTACTCAAACAGATGAGAAAACTTTTGCTGAATCTCCTCCTCCAGCTCCCAAGTCGACTCACCCGGCGAGTGAGGATTCGAAGAAACACGAACCATCTTGATGACCTCGTTCTTAAGCACTTTCTCCAGCCGATTCAAAATAGCAACTGGCAGAATCTCACAAGTCAAATTCGGCCGAACGGTAAACTCAGAATAGTCGATCACGTGGCTCTCATCTCGGGTATATCTCCTGAGCTGTGAGACATGGAAAACATCGTACACTCTTGATAACACTGGTGGGAATGCAAGACGATAGGCCATCTTGCCTACTCGCTCCACAATATCAAACGGTCCAATAAACTTAGGGCTGAGCTTGCCCCCACCACCAAACCGAAGGACACCTCTCCAAGATGATACCTTTAGAAAAACATGGTTATCAACTTCAAACTCCAAAGCTCTTCGATGGACATCAGCCCATCACCTCTGCCTATCCTGAGCTGCCTGCAAGTGCTTCCTGATCTGAGCCACTGCATCAACTATCCTGGTGATCAACTCTGGACCCAACAACTTTCTCTCACCAATGTCATCCCAGCACACTGGTGATCTGCACTTCCGCTCATAAAGTGCCTCGAACGGTGCAGCTTTAAGACTGGCCTAAAAGCTGTTATTGTACGAGAACTCTACGAGATGCAAATGGTCCTCCCATGATCCACCGAACTACAGCATACAAGACCTCAACATGTCCTCAAGAATCTGGATGGTCCACTTTGACTATCCATCAATCTGGGGATGAAAAACTGTACTGTACTTTAATTTACTTCCCAAACTACTTTGAAGACTCTCCCAAAACTGAGATCTGAATCTCATATCCCTGTCGGATATAATATTGACTGGAACCCCATAAAGTCTGACGATCTCTTGCATATACTTCTCAGCTAGGCTCTTTGTAGACTGTCCGACACGGAAGGGAATGAAGTGAGCACTCTTCGCCAGTCGGTCGAAAATCACCCAAATGGCGTTGTGAACCTTAGGGTTCCTCGGCAAAGCGGTCACAAAATTCATAGTGATATGTTTCCACTTCCAGTCCGAAATGGGAAGCGGTTGAAGAAGTCTGACATCCTCTAATGCTCTTCCAAAACCTGCTGGCAGATCAAACACTGAGATACAAACCGAGCCACCAGAAATGAAGCTTCAAATCCCGATACATCTTAGTACCTCCAGGATGGATAAAATACGATGACTGGTGGGCTTCCTTAAGCAACCTCTGACGAACTTCACCTTTCAAGACACACAGTTTGGACCCGAAACGAAGTGACCCATCAGCATAAATAACCATGTCCGTTCGGAAAACAGACTCAACTTTAGCTCTAAAACCCTGCAACTGCTCATCACCAGCCTGAGCCTCTTTGATCTGATCAACAAGAGATGACTGAAGCTGGAGCACCAAACAACTCCGATGAGAACTCGGAAACAATATATCCAACTCCAACCTCTGCATCTACTCAACCAAATCACTCTGCTGAGTTAGGAACATAGCTGCCGGTCTCCTGCTCAAAGCATCAGGCACCAAGTTCACTCTACCAGGATGTTATTGCAAACTGATGTTATAATCGGCCATAAGTTCCAACCAACGCCTTTGCCCCATGTTCAACTCCTTTTGGGTGAAGACGTACTTGAGACTTTTGTGGTCTGTAAAGATCTCCACTCGATCCCCAAGTAAATAATGTCTCCACAACTTCAAAGCAAAGATCACTGCCGCTAACTCCAAGTCAGGAGTAGGATAGTTCTTCTTATGCAGCCTCAACTGCCTCGATGCATAAGCAATGACTCAGCCCTTCTGCATCAGAACTGCTCAAGACCCTTACCCGAAGCATCACAGTGAACTACAAATCCGCCTCAACCATCTGGAATAGTCAACACTGGTGCTAACGTCAACCTGCTCTTCAACTCAGCAGAAGCCTTACTACAAGCCTTAGACCAACAGAACTTCTGATCCTTCCCAGTCAGCTTAGTCAATGGTCCTGCTATCTTCGAAAAATCTTGAACGAATTTTCGATAATATCCAGCTAGACCAAGGAAACTTCTCACCTCATAAACTGACTTGGGAACTGGCCAATCCTTCACAGCCTCAACCTTGGCCAAATCAACAGAAATATCATCGCCCGAGATAATGTGCCCCAAGAAAGTAACCCTGTCAAGCCAAAACTCATACTTGCTGAGTTTCCCATTGAGCTGATTCTCTCTCAAGGTCTGCAAGACCAACCTAAGATGCTCAGCATGATCCTCCCGATTTCGACAATACACCAGAATGTCATCAATAAAGACCACCACAAATCTATCCAGGAACTGGGAAAAGACCCTGTCATGAGACTCATAAATACAGCTGGCACGTTCGTGACCCCGAACGGCATCACAAGATACTCATAGTGCCTATATCTGGTCTTGAACGTAGTCTTCTGTACATCAGTCGCCTTCACTTTGACCTGATGATGCCCGGAACGAAGATCCAACTTCGAGAAAAAAGCATCTCCACTCAACTGACCAAATAAGTCCTTGATCCTGGGTAGCGAATACCGGTTCTTCACAGTAACATTGTTCAGTTCCCGATAATCCATGCACAATCGACAACTACCATCCTTCTTGTTGATAAAAAGGAGTGGAGCACCCCACGAAAAAACACTGGGTCTAATGAACTCCAAATCCAGCAACTCCTGAATCTGCACCATAAGCTCTACTAACTCAACCGGTGCCATCCTGTAGGGACTCTTTGAAATTGGCATCGCACCAGGCTAAACTTCAATACCGAACACATTCCTATCGGGGGATAAGCCAGGTAACTCTTTTGGAAAAACATCCAGGAAATCCCGCACTACTAGAGGCACAACCTCACATCCTGAATGCAATTCCATCGCACAAACCTCCTGGTCAACTGCAGTCTCAGCTTGGCCAAGGGACATCTCCCTGGTATGGAACTCAAACTCTGCACGACCGGGGATCCGAAATACAACTTTCTTGGCATGGCAATCAATGATGGCGTGGGACTCATCCAACCAATTCATATTGAGAATGACGTCGAATCCTGAATTTCCAATTATAATCAGGTTGGCCTTAAAATCTGCATCGCCAATAATCACGGGACATTGCCTGCACTCCTGAGAACAAATAACAACACCACCACCTGTCACAATGTTCCAAGCCTCTGACCTGATGCTGCACTCCAACTGATGGCGAGCCACGAAGCGGGAAGAGAATAAGGAATGGGTTGCCGTGGAATCAAGGAGAACATCAATAGGAAAAGAGCAAACAAGAACAATACCCAAGGTAGAATAAAAAAGATAGGGAAAAAGGATGGATGAACAGGGGTGAGGAAAACACAAGGTAGAAAGATAATATGAAAATATAATGCAAGAGAAAGAAAGAAGCAAAAGAGAAACAACAAAAACAACAAAACAACAAAATGCAAAACATACCTGCAACAACACCCTCTGCTATCTCAGCTTCTGTAACTGTCAGGTTGAAAGCCTAACTTCTCCTAGGGGCAGCGGTCCTTTGACCGACAATCTGGCACTGAGGAGGAAGCGGTGGCCTGACTGGACCACGAGCTGGGGCCGCTTGCTGAACATGACCCCTGGCTGGAAGAGCCATCCTCTGCTGCGGACAATTCCACAACGTATGATCAGAAGCACCACATCCAAAATAGCGGCAATTGGCACGTCTGTAGTCCTTGCGCTCATGTCCAGCAAGTCGGCAAAATTCGTAAAAACTAACTCTCTGAGGACTCGCAGAAAAGTAAGGAGCTGCCCTGATCGGATGGGCTGGGACAGGCCTCCGCAGAAAAGTAAACAGGGTGTGGAACAATCCACTGGAGAGGAGCCAACCGACCATGAGCCTATTCCTGAGCTCGAGCTGCCGTGAGAGCTTCAGCATAAGTACGCAAGTGAAGGGAGATGAGCTGCACCCGAATATCTTGCTCAAGTCCCAGTGTGAATCTATGAGCCTTGTCCTCTTCGCTCGCCACAAGAATGGTTGCGAAGCGGCTAAGTCTTGTAAATTCCACTGCATACTCATCCATAGACCTGGAACCCTGTTTCAAAAAAGTCTCATGTTACAACACTGCATGAACAATATGTAACAAAATTCTGATATTAGAACAATGATCAACCTGTTTTAGGGTCAGAAACTGTTGCTTCATTTCAACTCGAGTGCTGCTAGGGAAGAACTTCTCCAAGAAGCACCTAGTGAATGTGGCCCAAGTAATCGGTCGCTCGAGTCTTTCGGACTCGGACCTCCACCAAATATCAGCCAGATCCACCAGCTAAATGGCTACCACATCCACTCTATTAGCATATGCAACTCCTGCTGCCAAAAGCAACTGCTCAGTCCGGATCAACCACTTCTCGGCCTCCACGGCCTCCAAAGGCCTCTCAGTGCCGGAGTATCTGTCAGGATGCAGCTTCATGAAATCTGTGACTAAACCCAAATGGGGAGGGAGAGCTGCCTACATAGGCACAGCAGGAGGCAGAACCCGAGTAGCTTCCAGAGCTGCCATCACAAGGTCACTGTGGTTCTGTTGCATATTGATCAACCGTTCAACACATTGGTAACGGCTTCAAGCTCGGGCTGATCTTCCTGAGGACGAGAAGTAAAACCTTTGCGAGCCATGGTCTGTACAAGATCAAGAACAATTAGCATCCAGATCAAAGTTGATTATAATTCATTAATGAATGCTGGTCTGTGTACTGTTGAGCCAATCCCAAGTCCAGCCAAGTTTGTCTAATATATCAGTAAAACTAATACATTAGCTAAACCAGGGCTCTGATACCACTAAAAATCTTTTCATGCCCTGCTTCCTAAAAAGATAATACAAAATACGGATACGTGACTAAGCCCAGCGAATATTTTTTATCATTCATAAGCTGTCAGGATCTTTACAACAAGCACAAGAATAATCAGAGTAGGAAGCAAGAGAAGTCAACCACGCATGCATATATGAATCAATATACCAATTGGAGTTTATTTGAAACAAAACTTAATAAATCTGAAATAACCCAGATCTGAACAAGTTAGTAATTTTGGGACACATTGCCCAATACAACTAATCCAGGTAACCAAGTACAATTATTCAAGATAAGCAAAAAGAAATAAATAGATATAGCAAAGTCTCCAGCCAACTAGAATCTTAGATCACCTACTCCATCGGGCAGCTGATCACCATGATCTACAATTTAACAAATCGTAGGAAAGAGGAAAAGAGAAAAAAAAACTCCCGCCAATGAAAGTTACGGGCCGCTTGTAGTGCAGGCACAAGTACAAGGAAAGAATAACAAATATAGAATAACAGCGGAAGTAAGCATAGCATGGAATAGATATGATAACAAAACAGAACAACTAGCATAGCAAGATGAACGAGTGCAAGTGGCATGTAACAAGTGTCAAGTAAAACAAGTATCATGTAAACGAGTAACAAGTACGAGTGTCAAGTATCAAGTATCATGTACAAGTAGCAAGTAGCAGTGTCAAGTGATCATGTTCAAGTCTTGTATCTAGTCCTAACTAGGTAGCACTTCATACGTCCCAAACTTTTAACACATGGTTGCTACATTCAAACAATTTCGTTTTAGATTTTATAATGGATCATAGAGCGCAGTGTACTCAGGGACAAGCTCCAAGTAATCAAGTTCCAAATACCAAATATCAAGCTCCAAATAACCAAATATCGAGCTTAAATAACCAAGTAGGATCAATGAATCCTCTTCCGAGTACACGTTCTGTATTTTCCACTATTAGATCTTTCCCTTTAACCCCGGCTTAGTTTCTTATTATTATTATCAAGTAGGCATGTGCGTGTATGAAACATGGCAAGAATTACATGGTATGAACATGTAACAGGTTTTGGTTGGAGGATAAATATATATAGGTGAAAGACAACTCATAATAGATTAGGACAATTAGAATTCTAGTTCAGGAAAGCAAGACAGTACTACACAAAATTTGGGATTCCCGTTGCCACAAACATGCAAACATGGATCCGTCAGGAAATCTAGAAAATAGACTCTCGGCCGAATCCAGCAAATATATATAAGTTATATGGTATTTCACAAAAACATGACTCAAAACAGAATTGTATTCAGAAAACATGTTCAGCCAGAAATCAGAAGTTTGTATTCATAAATAGAAAAACAACATCAAAACTTACTAATTAAATCCACGAAAAATCTGGGGTATTCCCTAGTATGTTTAGAAACAGAAAATAAAGTTTTATAATTTTCCAACATAGATAGAATAGTCAAGTAAAATCAGAAAGCAGCAAGATGAAGCAGATTTGTAAATCTGAAATCATAAACACTGCAGTACTATAACAACAATATCTTATAAAATATAAATCGAAATCCAGATCCTTGAAAAGGGTGATAAAATAGATACATTAGGCTACAATTCATATTCACAAAGTTTTCATAGACCGCAAATAAATTCAGGTCGAAATTATGGTTTTTTACAGAACAACACGAAAATTCTGCATGTATAGTAGTTGTTTGCAAGCATAGAATAGTGTATTAAAGCTATCAATTAAATTCACAAAAATTAAGGATTAATCCCAATCAAGTCTAGTTGTAACCAGCAAAATATATGATCAAAATATTTCTTAAATATCAGTAAAAGTAAATAAATTACCCTACAGAATGCATATTAAACTGGATCTGGAATTTTAAACACATCTACAGTAAAATAGTCATAACTCACAGCTCATAAATCGAAACTGAGATTTGTCAAAAAATATGGAAAGTAGAAAGAATTCTTTATAATTCATATTCACAAATAATTTTCATATACTGACCTTAATAGGGTCTAAAATATTGATAAAAAATGGGGTAACACAAAAACTGAAATCTTCTTTATGCATAAAATCAACATAGGTCACATGAAACACTCCCAAATCATAACAAACATGAAATATGGTATACTAGATGTCCAAGAAACATGGTATAAGGTATTTTACAAGTCTACAATGAGTTTACTACAACTAACACAACCGAGCACACGATATCATACAGACAACATGCATGTATATAAGAAGAAGTGGCCATCCCTAAGTTATTTCATGTCATGTATGTAATGAGGCAACTACGGGCGGATCAACACAATAAAAACAAGATATAACAGGGGTTTGCACAAGAATTATTTTCCAGAACACAACTACACTACAGGAGATATTTTGTTTTTGTATTACACAACAAAAAGAATACAAATTACTTGTCTTAGAGACGATGATGAGTAACAAGTATGAGTGTCAAGTATCAAGTATCATGTACAAGTAGTAAGTAGCAGTGTCAAGTGATCATGTTCAAGTCTTGTATCTAGTCCTAACTAGGTAGCACTTCTTGCGTCCCAAACTTTTACCACATGGTTGCTACATTCAAACAATCTAGTTTTAGATTTTATAGTGAATCATAGAGGGCAGTGTACTCAGGGACAAGCTCCAAGTAATCAAGCTCCAAATAACCAAGTAGGATCAATGAATCCTCTTCCGAGTATACGTTTCTGTATTTTCTACTATTAGATCTTTCCCTTTAACCCATTCTTAGTTTCTTATTATTATTATCAAACAAGCATGTGCGTGTCAAAACATCACAAGAATAACATGGTATGAACACTAACAGGTTCTGGTTGGAGGATAAACATGTATAGGTGAAAGACAACTCATAAAAGATTAGGACAACGAGAATTCTAGTTTTGGACAGCAAGACAGTACTACACCAAATCTGGGATTCCCGTTGCCACAAACATTCAAACCTGGATCTGTCAGAAAATCTGAAAAATAGACTCCCGACCGAATCCAGAAAATATATATAAGTCATATGGTATTTCACAAAAAAATGAATCAAAACAGAATTGTATGCAGAAAACATGTTCAGCCAGAAATCAGAAGTTTGTATTCATAAACAGAAAAACAGCATCAAAACTTACTAATTAAATCCAAGAAAAACCTGGGCTATTCCCTAGTATGTTTAGTAAAAGAAAATAAAGTTTCATAATTTTCCAACATAGATAGGATAGTCAAATAAAATTAGAAAGCGGCAAGATGTAGCAGATTTGTAAATCTGAAATCATAAACGCTGCAGCACTAGAACAGAAATATCTTATAAAATATAAATCAAAATCCAGATCTGTCAAAAGGGTGATAAAATAGATATAGTAGTCTACAATTCATATTCACAGAGATTTTATAGAAAGCAAATAGATTCAGGTCGAAATTATGGTTCTTTACAGAACAACACGAAAATTCTGCATGTATAGTAGTTGTTTACAAGCATAGAATAGTGTATAAAAGCTATCAATTAAATTCACAAAAATTAGGGGTTAATTCGTCGAAAAATATGGGATCAAAATATTATCTTTAACATCAGTAGAAAAATAAATTACCATACAGATAGCATATAAACTGGATTTGGAATTTTAAACACTTCTGCAGTAAAATCGTCATAACTCGCAACTCATAAATCGAAACAGAGATCTGTCAGAAAATCTTGAAAGTAGAAAGAATTCTCTATAATTCATATTCACAAATAATTTTCATATACTGACCTTAATAGGGTCTAAAATACTGATAAAAACCGGGGTAACACAAAAACTGAAATCTTCTTTATGCATAAAATCAACATAGGTCACATGAAACTCATCCAAATCATAACATACGTGAAATATGGTATACTAGATGTCCAAGAAACATGGTATATGATATTTTACAAGTCTATAACGAGTTTACTACAACTAACACAACCAAGCATACGATATCATACGGACAACATGCATGTATATAACAAGAAGTGGTCATCCCTAAGTTATTTCAGGCCATGTGTGCAATGAGGCAACTACGGGCGGATCAACACAATAAAGACAAGATATAATAGGGGTTTTCATAAGAATTTTTCTTTAGAACAAAACTACACTACAGGTGGTATTTAGTACATGTATTACACAACAAAAACAATACATGTTACTTGTCTTAGAGACGATGACGGGTACGGTGCAAAGCAAGAATAATAGGAATGGATTCCCAGGCAATGAATTCAACGAACAAATGAACCCATGAACCACGAACAAAACACGCACACAAGAGAGAGAGAGAGAGAGAGTCGGGAGACTAGACGAGAGGACAACGGCGAGCGGCGAAACGATGCCAACGGAGAGCGCACGCTGTCGAGATGTTATTACGATCAGCAGAGGGAGCACGGGGGAGCACTGGAGGTGGATCGATGCAGTGCGTAGGGAGGAGCATCGGGAGGAGGCAGGTGTAGGAAAGGGGTGTGCGTCGGTTGTACAGTGATCGACGCAGGAAGGCTCTGCAGGGCGTCGAGAGGAGGGCACAGGGAGTCGGCACTGGCTGACGTCTGGGTGTTGCAGCATCGCAAGGAGGAGAAGAGGAGACGGGGGAGGGTGCACAGGGAGCACGGGGGCTGCCTGCTTGGGTGTAGATGCGGCGAGGTGGGGGATGCAGGGAGAGGTCGGGATGGGTTAGACGGGAGGTTGAAAGTAGGGCGGCTGAGGGTTTTGACATGAACAAGGGGGGAGGAAACATTGGGTATATATAGTTGGTTGGTTATTAGGGTTTTGGTGGTGCAGATGGGTATTGGGTTTTAGGGTGTGATAACGGGTTGCGGGTGGAGTTAACAAATGGGTTGGGGTGTAAAGTGTAGTAGAGTATTAATGGGTTAACGGGTATAGTAGAGGATCCAATAGGATTTAAATGGATTATGGTTTAACAAAAAAAATAGGATTGGGCACAAAAAAAGAATAAATAAAATAGGCACGAACAATTAAAATAATGAGGATCAAAGAAATACAAGCTCGATCAACAGAGATGAAATAATAGCCGACAATGGAATCAAGAAGATCAAATAAAAGACGACAAATCAAGTAGATGAATAAATAGAAGAAAGAAGATCCAATACACGGCCCAAAAAGAGATACAATGAGAATAAATACCCAAAAAGAAAAATACACCCTAAAATACATAAAATGGAAAACAGGGGTTACACTGATGGTTGGGCTTATGTGATTTGTGAGAATCACTTTTTGTACCTATTTTGGAGAGTTGGGGCTAATGTTGTTGTCTTTGTTATTAGTTCTATTGGCATGTAGCCCTTTTTTTTGGTATCAATAACTATATTCTATGTTTTCATTATATTTGTTGTTAGTTCTGTATAGACGTGTGGGCTGGAGCTTTGATGGCTCTATCCGTATGATAAAAAAAGGAATTTAGAGATTCATATGTGATTATTTTACAACATTCTAATTGTTTTTTATAACTTATCATGAAGTTTATAGCCATGTGGTATTGCATATAAATGTTGATACCTATGTGATTTGTTAGTCAAACTGGATTGCATATATTTTACTATTTATAGGGCTTTTTATATGCTGCATCGTTCTGTAGATGTGCCTACACGTGCCAGTGGCACGTGCCCACGGGCAAACCTAGTATTTCCATAAAGTAGCAATTATTGTTTTGTTACTCCGATATAACGATATTTGTGCCTTTAATTATCTTTAGATTTCCTATGTCAATTAAGTTGAGAAAAGGAATGATAAATCAGTAATCGTTCTATAGGAATAACGAAACTATATAACTTAAGTTAAGAAAAAGAACAATAAAGTAATAATCGTTCTATTGCATTAACCCTAAAAATCAAGAATCACAATTTTTGTTTTTTAAATAATGAGTTTGGAGTTCGTAGCTGTTAAAGTTGTTTGTTTAGTCACTCATCAGAATTAGATATATATTAATCTTTATACTCTCATATGTATACGAAGCAGTGTATTCAGTTATGATCATCCAATAAAGTATTTTTTTCAGTCTTTATACTATAAATCAACATAGTATCAGAGCGAAAATATATATACAAAAATTATGGTTTTCTTTCTCTCTCCCTCATTATCAATCAAAAAAAAAAAAAAAAAAAAAAAAAAAAAAAAAAAAAAAACTAAACTCATGATGTGCACTGCTCCATAATGCGTAATACTGTTTGATTTCCTCTCCGATCACCATCTCTCCTTCATACTCATCTTCTCCTTCAGATCTAATCTAGATTTTCTCCAATGGCAACAGCCTGTCTTCTGACTGTGGACCATTCTTCTTCCTCTGCTGCCCCTACAAATGAGTTAACTCCTTCCTAATCTATTATTTCTGCTGAAGAGTATCAGAAATTCTGCAACATATTACTCCCTCCTTCTTGTAACTCTATTCACTCAGGTAATGCTTGTCATATTTCCTCACATCAATGGATAATTGATTCAGGTGCTTCTGAACATATGTCTTTTTTATCACTTTCTTCATATTCTTTGATTCCGAATTATCATGTACGTATTACTGATGGCGCACCTAACCCTATTGAAGGGGTGGATATCTTTCTTTCTCCGGACCTTCATTTTAAATCGATTTTGCGTATTCCTAACTTTTCTAATAGCTTATTATAAGTTCCTAAACTTTGCAAAGTTTAAACTATTCAGGGATATTTTTTTTCATTCTCATTGTGTGTTTCAAGATACTACGATAAGGAAGGTGATTGACACCGGTCATGAACAACATGGATTATATATCTTGGATTCTCTATTCTCGGCCTTTACTTTTTCTGTTGATTCTGAATTGTGGCTCCAACGACTGGAACATCCTTCCTCTATGACCCTCATGAACTTAGTTTTAGGTTGTGAGCCTTCTGTTCAGGTATCTTGTGAGTCATGTGAGTTAGGTAAACATCATAGAGTTTTCTACTCATGACACATCAATAAACGTAGTGAACATTTGTTTGATTTAGTGCATTCTGATGTTTGAGGCCCTATTGGTTTTTCCACGTTTAATAACTATCGTTATTATATTACGTTTATTGATGATTTCTCTCGAATGATATTTTGGGCCCTATTGGTTTTCCCACGTTTAATAACTATCATTATATTATAACATTTATTGATGATTTCTCTCGAATGATGTGGTTATTTCTTTTGAAAGATCGTTCTAAAGCATTGAAAGTTTTTCATGAATTTTTCTTCGAGATCTAAACACAATTTGGCACAACCCTTAAATGTTTCCATTCTGATAATGCTAAAGAATATGTGAGTTCTCATTTTCAATAAATTATTTCTCAACATGGAATCTTACACCAAACTTCTTGTCCTATACTCCTCAACAATGGAGTGGCAGAGCACAAAAATCAAAAATTTACTTAGCATTGCTCGCTTTCTGATATTTGAAATAACAATCCCCAAGTTTTATTAGAGTTTTGCGGTTCACTACATGTTTTCTTATTAACAGCATACCTACTCTTATTCTTCCAAATCAATCCCCATTCAACCTTGCCTTGTATTTCCATCAAAAAAATTCATTTTCAATACCACCTCGTGTTTTTTTGTTTCTCCTGTTTTGTTTAGAATCTCCACCCAAGCACCAATAAGCTTGACCTATGTGGTACTTAATGTGTATTTTTGGATATTCACATTTTTCGAAAGGTTTTCTTTGTTATTGCCCTCCATGAAAAAAATGTTTATCTCAGCGTACATTTCATTTTTTGAACACAAATCATTTTTTGAACATATTCCTTCACACAATCCTGATTTACTCCGAGTTGTTGTAGAGTCTTGATTTCCCAACACAACCATCATTACCACCACCAACCAACAACAACACAATCACCACTACCACCGCTACCACTACCACTTCAGGTTTTTGTCAGAAGACTTAAGACTCGTTCAGACCTGACTATACAAGTGGTACCCTCTGTTGTTCTACCAGTGCCAACCACTCTATCGTTCACATCAATAACACAGATGATTTACTTATTGCTCAACACAAGACTAAGTGTTCTTGTGCTCACTATCCTATTCTCATGTTTGTTTCTTTTTCTAAACTGAACAGATTTTTCGAACCTTTACCTCTTCCTTGGATTCCATCTCTATTCCTAAAAGTGTTCAAGAAACACTCAAGCATCCTGGTTGAGCAGTAGCCATGAAAGAGAAAATGCAGACCCTTTAGCAGAATGGTACTTGGCAGTTGGTTCGCTTCCCTGTAGGCAATAAGAAAGTTGGTTGTAAATGGGTATTCACTATCAAACATAATTCTGGTACAATTGACCGACTCAAAGCTCGCCTTGTAGCTAAAGGATATACACATGAATTTAGGGTTGACTATGTAGAGGTTTTTTATCTAGTTGCAAAACTCATGTCTGTTCATGTTCTTATCTCTCTTTGGATCAAGTTGTTTTTGGCCCCTTCATCAGCTTGATGTCAAAAGTGCATTTCTCAATGGAGACTTGAAAGAGGTGGTGTATATACAACAATCTCCTGGTTTTGAGCGACAGGGGGAGAATCTTGTATGTTCGCTCAAAATTCTTTTTGTAGCCTTAAACAATCTCCTCGAGCTTGGATTGAAAAGTTCGGCAAAGCTTTGTGCTCTTATGAGTTCTCAATAAAAAAGGCAGACCATTCACTTTTCACAAAAAAAAAGTAAAGACATTGTTATTTTATTAGTTTATGTTGATGATATCATTACCACAGGCAGTGATTCGCAAGGTATTGCAGACATCAAACAACAGGGTTAGGTTAAAAATTTCAAACAAAGGATCTTAGTCTACTTCGATATTTCCTTGGCATTGAGGTTGCACGCATCAAGGATGGTATCTTTCTTTCTCAAAGAAAATATGTCCTTGATATTCTTACTGAGATAGGAATGTTGGGATGTCGCCTCAGTGACACACCTATAGATCCCAATATTAAGCTGTCCTCTATCTCCAATAATGCATTATTCTCTGATCCTGGACGATATCATAGGCTTGTTGGCAAAATCATATATCTCTCAGTGACTAGAACATATATTGTCATTGCAGTTAGTAGAATCAGCCAGTTTATGTATGCACTGACCATCACCCATTGGAAAACAGTGGTCTACATTCATTGCTATCTTAAGAAAGCCTCAAGGCAAGGACTTATCTTCAGGCCTGGTGATTCTCTTTTCTTACGAGGATATTCTGAAGCTGATTAGGCAGGATCAGTTGATGATAGGTGCTCAACTAGTAGGTACTTTTATTCTTTGAGGAAATGTTCTATCTTCTAAAAGTATGAAACAACCCGTGGTAGCTAAATCAAGAGCAGAGTCTATATACTGAGCCATTGGGCATTTAGTTTCTGAAGTTCTATGGCTCAAATCTCTTCATCGAGACTTGACAATCTCGTTGTTATCTCCAGCTCCTCTCTATTGTGACAACAAGATTATTATGCATATTTCTAAAAATCTAGTGTTTCATGAGTGCACAAAACATATCAAAGTTGACTGTCACTGCGTTCGAGATGAGTGGGAGAAAAGGTTATTTTATTTTCACATGTCCGGTCCGGTGAACAACTTGCTAATATCCTAACTAAAGCACTACCTCCTAAGTATTGTCAAACTTTCTTGAGCAAGCTTGGTGTTGCTGCTAATATCTGTGTGGAAGCAAACAGAAGATATGAGTCATTTTAAAAACAATAAAAAGCTGACTTTTTTCCCTTCACTGATATTGACTGCTTTCAACTGATGTTGACTTCTGAATCTGACTTTTTTGCACCATTGGATCTTATCTTGATGGTGATGATCGCTCTGATTGACCTACTAAAAGTCTGAAACACTGGGGTTGCCCCAGCGACAGACCCTCCGACGCTCAAGTCAAGACTCAAGAAAAACATGAGAGAGCTTTTGTGGAGAAAATACTCATTACCTTATTTTAGTGGATGTAGAAGGGTATTTATAGTCGCCTTGTGGGTCAATTTCAAGAAAATGATTTATCTCTACTTCCTGGTGTTGTTTGATCGAATCAGTCATCTCTTCTTCATGAAGGGATAAAGAGTAGTTGAGGGGATTTGAGTTTTAAATCCTCCCCTAGGTAAGAGATATGATTTTTGAACTGCCGCTTATAGATAATCATTAGTTTAAATCATTTTAAAATAATCTGGACTCTTTTCCATGGGGTTGTTATGAAAACCCAATAAGACAGATCCGTTTTTATGTGAAATTACCGTTTTACCCCTGAGAGCTTTAAGATTTGTGCCCAATTTGAATGGCTCCAATTTAGTTCTATTTTTACCCATATCACAAGCCCCGCACTCCCGAAGATTGAGTTTCATAGCTTTTCAGGAGTAGTTCGCCCTTTTTTAATGGTTTACAGATCTTATCGGAGTTATTGGGGAAGTTTGGATCTTACTCGAGGTGTAACAATGTTATTATGGGCTTTTAAAATACCGGAAATTATTTTTTAGAATTTTCTGGATTTTTAGTGACTTTTTTAGATTTTTCTAAATTTTTTAACATTTTTTAAATTTTTTATTCAATTCCTAAATTTTAATAATTAAATTTTGAAAAGTTTAATTAATTATTCTAAATTAGTAATTACTTTTTCAGAATTAAAAAATATTTTTTTGAATTAATAATTATTTTTAGAATTTATAATTAATTTTTAGAATTTTTAAATATTTGTTCGGAATTTTTAAATAATTAATTCAATTTAATAATTAAATAATGGAATTGATTAAAAGAAATTACCTTGATTTAATCACGACCATTGATCATGTTCGAGCACGAATCGGGAGGCATATTTTTTTTTCAAATTCTGTTCGGTTTCGTTGTTGCTCAGTGCGCATCGGCGATCGATGTATGCATCTCCACGTTGTCCATGACACTTTTTTTAGCATCTCAGCCGTCGATCAAGATTGGGCGCGGATCGGGAGGAGAGCATTTTCTTCTTTCAATCAGTTTTGCGATTGCTCGGCGGAAGTTGGCGATCGATCATGCAGTTCGGCGAGCGAGGGCAAGGTGACACGTGGTGGTCAACATTTGACCATTGACTCGGTCCAACATTGACTGTTGACTTTTTTAAAATCTCAACCGTAGATCAAAGATTGGGAGAGGGTCAGGAGGCGATCATTTCTCTCATTTTTTGATCGGTTTCTTGTCTGCTCGGGTGCGTTGGCGAACGATGAAGGCGTTTGTTGGCGAACGATGCTGGTGGACGATGGGGCGAGCACTGCTGGCAATGGATGGGGTGAGCACTGTTGGCAATGGATGGGGTGAGCACTGCTCGCGAATGATGGGGCGAGCACTGGCGAACGATGACGAGGCAACGCGTGGTGTTTGACCGTTGACTTTTCAATGTTGACTGTTGACTTGTCGATGCCATTTTGACCTCTTTTCATTCGGTTTCTTGTTCGCTTGGATCTTGCCTCCGAACGTTGGAGTTACTTCAGTAAGCTGATTGTAACTAGCTTTCCCGGTGCTATAGAGTTCCGATTTGAGCGTGTAACCCCTCGTTTCGAAGCTAACTCAAAGATCTACAATTTCTTTTCAAAAGTCGGTTGAAGAGTCATTTTTCTTCAAGGTCAAAATAGGCCTGCAATATCTTTGCCTCCATGAAGTTGAGAAGAGCTTTGTATAACTCGGGAAGATCCATTCTTAGAGGCAAGTTTGGGGAGCATCTCTAGACGAGTTAGTCTCCAAACTAACTATTGGTGAAGAAGAGGGTCACTGGGGAGCGAGCGCGATGACGAGGATGACCAGGCTCTAGGAGAGAACCGTTCAGGAGGCAAATTTAGGGAGCAACTCTAGGGGTGAGTTGAGCTCTGAACTCGTTTGGAAGAAGGCCGCTCGGGCGGCGAGCGGGATGAAGAGCATCACCAGGCTATAGGAGAAAGTCATTCGAGATGCGAGTTAGATAAGGAGCATCACCAGGCTCTAGTAGAAATCCGTTCGAGAGGCGAGTTTAAGGCGCAACCCTAGGGATGAGTTAAGCTCCGCACACTTGCTAGGGGTTAAGATACTAAAGTGGCTGTATGAACCATGAATGGACTCCGCACTTTTCCGGGGTTGTTTCAGAAGCACTCGAATGGCGAGCCGTGCCCCACACACTTGCTCAGGGACAAGTGACTAGAGTGGCTCTATGAGCCATGAATGGACTCCGAACAGGGTGATGAAGAGTTCTAGGAGCATTGGAATGGCGAGCCGAACCCCGCGCACTTGCTGGGAGCATGTGGCTAAAGTGGCTCTATGAACCATAAGTGAACTCCACACTTGTCTGGGGTTGTTTCAGAAGCACTCGAACGACGAGCCGAACTCCGCGTACTTGCTTGGGAGCAAGTAGCTAAAGTGGCCCTATGAACCGTGAATTGACTCCGAACATGGTGACAACGAGTTTTGGGAGCACTCGAATGGTGAGTCGAACCCCGTGCACTTGCTCGGGAGCATGTGGCTAGAGCGGCTTTATGAACCATGAGTGGACTCCGCACTCGTTTGGAAGAAGGTCGCTCGGGAGGCGAGTTTAGTAAAGGATTTTATTTGTTGTATTCTTGTTGTGACCAGTTATAGGAGTGTTCGAAGGGTGAGGCATGTTGCTAAGGTGACCCTAAGGACCATGAGTATGGACTCCGAACAGGTTGACAATGAGTTTTAGGAGCACTCAAATGGCAACCCGTGCCCCGCACAGTTGCTCGGGAGCAAGTGGCTAGAGCGGCTCTATGAGCCATGAGTGGACTCCGCACTTGTCCAAGTTTTTTTTTTTTTTTGAATACTTGTCCAAGATTGTTGCAGGAGCTGTAATCCTCATTCCCGACAATAAGTATTTTCCGTGTATTTTCTTAATAATTTGATTTTTATAAATTTATTTTGGGCTAAATATAAAAAAAGTACACAAAGTTTTGGGCCAGTTTAAAAAAGTACACTAAGGTTTTTTGTTAAAAAAAGGACACAAAGTTTCAAAAAACTCCACTGGGTTAGTTAGGGTTAGGGTTGAGTTAAGGTAGGATTTAAAAAAACCACTTTCATCTTTCATTTGTGTTTAAAAAACCACATTCATCTTTTATTTGTGTTTTAAAAAACATCACTTAACTAATCAGATGTTTAAATAAACCCCCCCGAACTAACCCTAACCCTAACCCTAACTAACCCAGTGAAGTTTTTTTTGAAATTTTGTGTCCTTTTTTTAAACAAAAAAACCTTAGTGTACTTTTTTAAAACTGGCCCAAAACTTTGTGTAATTTTTTTTATATTTAGCCTTTATTTTGTGCTAAATTTGTTTTGAATCTTTTATTAAAGCATTTTCTAATTGAAAACTATATTTATTTCGAACAATTGTATATTTTAATTCTTATTGATCGACTATTTATGTTTGATCCAAGTCAAATGTATTATTTCTATTTGGGTTATTTTAATAAATTTATATTTTGTTATATAATCTTATTATTATTATTAATATTATTATTATTATTATTATTATTATTATTATTATTATTATTATTATTATTATTATAATCGTTGTTATTTTTATCCTTGTGATTATTATTATTGTTATTGTTGTTGTTATTATTATGGTTATTCCCATTGTTATTAGTATTATTATTTTGTTATTGTCATTGTTATTATTATTGTTATTAGTATTATTATTTTTATCATTATCAACATTTTGTTTTAAGCCCGAACATGCTCCATTTTATATGTATTTTATTATTTGATTTAATGTATATTTAAATGTATATTTTATAAACCCTATAATCCTATTCTCTTTCCCTATTGGATCTATATATAAAAAAAAACCCGAACCCTATGCCTATTTTCTTATTGGATTCAACTTGAAACCTAATATCCCAATAATTCCCTATATATACTAATTAAAACCCTACCCTAACCCCTAACCTAACCCTGGACACCCCCTACTGTGCTACCCCTACCCCTGCCGCTTAACCCCTCTACTGTTCCTCTTCTTCCTCTGGATTTCCGAAAACCAAGTCCTCGTCATCCCGCCCTCCTCCTCCTCCCACCTTCGCTCCTTCACCCCGACACCCATCGACCTCTCACCACCTCGACCACCACGACTCATCGTCTTCCCACCGCCTACATCATCACCTCCACCCCTGTGTCCACCATCCCGTCATCCTGCTACTCTTCCATCGTCTTCGCCCACCATTGCCAGTCCATCAATGTCCTCGACTGTAACTACCGTTCCCCCCCCCACCTTTTGTAATATTTTATTTGTAATTGAATAAAATACTCTATTTTGTGTTTCTTGATTATTTTAAATTAAATCTTGTTCATAGAATTCTTTGTTCTTTGTGATTGAGCTATTTTTATTTATTCTATTTTTCTCCTATTTAATTGTGGGCATGTTTATTTGAACCCTATTGATTTGGATCAATCTCTTATTGAACCCTAAAACTCATTTCCAATTGTTCTTGACCCAAATCTGCTATTATTGGTTCCTAATTCACCAACCCAGTACACTAATTGTACTCTATAAATATAACTCTATTGCAAACCCTAAAAATTGCACAATTTCAAAACCCTAGCTGCTTATTCTCTCGCCTCCCTCCTCTCTCCTCCCGTTCTTTCTCTCTTCCGTTGAGTTTTTCCTGCCAAAACATCGAAACCCATACTGTGGCACCTCCCTCTCCGTTCGTCTTCTCCGGCGTGACCCCCTGGGCATCGACCTCCTGTCGGTGCTGCTCTCCTAGCTCCACCCCCATCCTACCTTCCGCTCTCATCTTCAGTCAACAGAACCCAGAAACCCCCTCCCGACTCCCCCCTGTTTCGATCGCTCGACAGCAGCGCAACCAAGCACTGTTGTTCTGTCTCGATTGCCGCCAGTTTCGCACCGTTCGTGGTCGCTGGCAATGCTGCCCCCCTTGGCCGTGGCCACCGCCATGGTTGTTGCAGTCTCGTTGGGTACTGTTGCTGCTTGTCTCTTTGTGTGCTGTGTTGATTATTGTACGTATTGCACGTGCTATTGGTGGTTTGTGCTAGTTCGTGAGTTCGTTGTTTTGGGATTCTTATCCCGTTATTCTTTGTATTCGTTTTCATCGTTTATAAAGCAAGTCACCGTCCTCTTGAATTGTTAATTGTAAAAAATTCAAGTTTTGTTGAAATTCTTACAAGTAGATCCTATTCGTTATCATATCGCTGTATTGATTATCTTCAATGGGTCTATTAAGGGTTTACACGAGCTAATCCCAATATTATTGACATCGTGCCACTTTTGAGTCTAAAGTTTGGATCTTTCATGAGTGCATACAGAATTGATAATAGGGTTGTTCATATAATCGTCACACAAATAAATTATTGTAGAGACAATTGATAGGTTGTATGTTGTTTGATCGATTGATGATTGATTGATGATAAATTGATGTATGAGTGTGTTCAAATTTTATTTATCATGTTTTGACACCCATCATATTGATTACACAATTTATTGACTAAAGAATCGATACCCATCATGTTAAATTAATTTATTTTCAAGAAAACTACACAAAACCTGTATATTGCTTGCTGACCTGAATGTTAACTGTTGTTTTTGAACCAGCAAATGATCTTAAAATGAATTACTTCCAGAATAAGAATTGTAGACTTACGTTTCTAGTTTTCAGAACATCTTGAATTTTTCAATTCCGAGTTGTGTAGCAAAAGTTATGCCCATTTTACTACAGCTGTGTTTTTACTTTCAGATTTCCAGATTCTTATATTTAGTATGTTTATACAGGTAAAAAGGCTGATCAAATGATAAAATTTTGCTCTGAAAATTTCCAAATTGTTGCTTAACATGTTTATGAGTTTATTAAATATTTTTAATGAATTTATTATAGGGTTTTTGCTGTTTCTAAAATTATAATAACATGCTGTCGAAATTCTGCCTGAACATAAAATCTGAAAAAAAACAATGTGATTGACCTAGCTACTGTTGTCAAATTCTGAACTTTAAATATGCGTTGGAACCTTGTGGAAGTCTAGTTTTTAGAATTTCTAACGGATTCAGTTTTTGATCTCTGAAATAGCAAAAAACTGCATTTTTGTACAGACTACTCTTGCTCTCCAGAATTTGACCTTCTAACTTTTAATAGATTAAGTATTCCTATATCGTAATATTGCATGAATTAATGTATGTATGTTGCATTGCATGATCCCAATGAGTTATTGTCATCATTCTAATTTTCCTATCCCATGTTATCAACCTATTGTTCTCCTATTGATACTGTCGTTCACCAAAATGTCCATTGACTGTATATTCTATTATTGCATTGTTAAACAATTAATAAGACGGGGTTTTAAAGGGTGATTTAAGTAGTGAACAAAGTAGAGACTGTACTTGGAGGAGGGGTCAGTGTTTTCTGAATTTCCGTTCTAGCTACCGTTTTATCGTGTGATTGTGGATTATGGCTGTAATCTCAATCTATCGTGTACCGTATCGTTGCCGATGACTGTATCATACACCGAAAGGCGAATAGTATTTACCGTTGCCAAGTCATGATCTACAGAGTACACCACTTAAGTCTAAACGAAATTGTGTGTATGCATTGAACTAGTGGTATGGAACATATGGGACACAGTAGTACGTGCATTAGTTATGATTTAAAATGATTAATAGACATAAGGATTGACACATCACCGATATTGCATATTATTCCTCATTGTTTCTATTGATACCGAATAATGGCTAAGTGTTACCGTTATCGATCATTGATTACTGTTACCGAATATTGCATCATTGTTTATAGCCATTGTACCGATTATCATGGTATCGATTATTGTTATTGTCCCGTGTTATTGATTCCTATTGATCCATTGATTCATTGTTATACCGTTATTCCATTGTTTACTACTTTCTCTACATGCTGTCCATGCTTGCTCTAAGGACAATTTTTCTTCTCTTTTTAAATGAAGTGTACATAGGTTATGAAGGAGAATTGCCTGCTGGAATTGGAGTGCTTTATAATTGAATGCTATTTTTTTTAATGAACTTATTGTATTGAGACTTGTTACTATTGTATTGGGATTTGTTATTGTTTTAGGCTTATGTCCCGAATTTTATTATTGTTTCCAGATGTTGGATTATTATTGTATTTGGATATTTTTATTGTTTCATTCCAAGTATTATTATTCATGAGAATATTATTATTGCTTGTGCATTTGTTCTGTATTGATTATATTGTTGAGTTGATCGGATAAACATCTTATGGGTGACGTTAGACATTCGCTGGGCCAATGTCTTGTACTCATATTCCGTATTTTTGGAAAGCGGGGCGTGACACGGTTTTTATTGGTATCAGAGCAATGGTTTGGATAATATATTAGTCAAACGTGACCAACGAAAGGAAGTTTTGCTTTGATTGATATATTAATCAGATTTGGGTTTAACTGGTTTGACTCAACAGTATGTGCAATACAGTGATCACATGAACAATTGATATCTAACTTATGATCTGGAAACTAGTCTTATTTGATTCCTTCTTGATCTCTTCCATTCATTAATTCCTTATTGGGTACAATTTCATTCTCTTCATACCCATATTCTTTTGATTCCAGTGTCATCCGTTTTCCTTCTTCCAGCTTGGTCCTTCGATCGGTATTGCTTGATCTACAATGACATGTCTACAACTTGGAGCTTCACCATCAGAGTAGCGCAGCGGAAGCATGGTGGGCCCATAACCAACAGGTTCGAGGATTCTCATGTTGCTTCTCCTTCTTTGCATATTGTTCCTCATTGTTTCTATTAATACAGAATATTGAATAAGTATTACCGTTATTGATCATTAATTACTGTTACCAAATATTGCATCATTGTTTATAGCCATTATACCAATTATCATGGTATCGATTATTGTTATTGTCCCCTATTATTGATTCCTATTGACCCATTGATTCAATGTTATATCGTTTTTCCATTGTTCACTGCTTTCTCTACTTGCTGTCCATGACTTGCTCTAAGGACAATTTTTCATTTTTTTTAGATGAAGTGTATACAGGTTGGAGAATTGCCTGCTGGAATTGAAGAGCATACTTTTTAATGGACTACTGCTTTATAATTGAATGCTTTTTTTAATGAACTTATTGTATTGAGACTTGTTACTATTGTATTGGGATTTGTTATTGTTTTGGGCCTATGTCCCGTATCTTATTATTGTTTCCAGATGTTAGATTATTATTGTATTTGGATATTTTTATTGCTTGATTCCAAGTATTATTGTTCATGAGAATATTATTATTGTCTGCACATTTGTTCTGTATTGATGATATTATTGAGTTGATCGGATAAACAGCTTATGGGTGATGTTATTTATTCGCTGGGCTAATATCATGTACTTGTATTCTGTATTTTTGAGAAGCGGGACGTGACATCGACCTCCTCTTTTGTCCCACTCGACCCCACCACCATCCAATTGTCGCACCCAACACCAGCACCGCCATCCTCTGCCCTCCCTCACAGCCGACTTCGACTCGCCTGCCATTGCCGTCACCTAGCTCACTCCGTCGAAGTCCACTGCTGCACCCTTGAACCCCATCAACACCCCCCATCCTCGACTTCCTCCCCATCCCTGATCGCCCTCCATCCAGAGCACCGTTCCCTCACCTTGGCCGTCTCCATCTTCTTCCTCTGTTTCGGGAAGAAACAGAGCACAACTTTCCCTACCATCCTCGTCACTGTGTCGCTCCTCGACCGCTAGCACCACCTTCTGCCACACCGCCGAACACCCCTTGTCGCCAGTCGCCGCCCGTAGTCGCTATCGAGCCACTCTCTCTCTCTCTCTCTCTCTCTCTCTCTCTTGTCGACTTGGTTGAGAAGAGAAAAATTGGGTTTTGTGGTTGCTGTTTTGTAAAGAAGGGGGAGTTGTTAGATTGGTTGTTTGGTGTTTTGGGAGAGGGGATCAGCTCTTGGGGTGTTTGCTGTTTGTGAAGGAGGAGTTGTGTTTGGTGTTTTGGATCCGGTGTTTGGTGTTTGGATTGGAGATCCGGTGTTTGCCATTTTGGGTGTGTGTTTGCTCGTAGTTCGCATGTGATTTCGTGTTCTCGTGTTCGTGGTTCATTGCTCCGGGATTCTCATTCCGTTATTCTTGGTATTCATTTTCACCGTTTAGAAGGTAAGTCATTGTCCTCTTGAATTGTACATCGTATCAAATTCAAGTTTTATTGAAATTCTTGCAAGTAGATCATATTGCTCATCGTATTGTTGTATTGATTATCTTCATTGAGTCTATTGAGGGTTTACACGAGCTAACCCCAATATTGTTGACATCGTGCCACTTTTGAATCCAAAGATTGAATCATTCATGAGTGCATATAGAATTGATAATAGGGTTGTTCACATAATTGTCACACAAATAAATTATTGTAGAGAGAATTGCTAGGTTGTATGTTGTTTGATCGATTGATGGTTGATTGATGATAAATTGATGTATGTATGTGTTCTTAATCTTATTTACCATGTTTTCATACCCTTCATGTTGATTGAGAAGTTTATCGAGTAGTAGAATTGATACCCATCTTGTCTAATTAAATTATTTGATGAAAATACCCCAAAACCTGTATATTGCTTGCTGGCTGTATATTGACTGCTATTTTTGACCCAGTAAATGATCTTAAAATAATTACTTTCTGAATATGAATTGTAGCCTTATCTTTCTAGTTTCCAGAACTCTTGAATTTCTAAATTCCGAGTTGTGTAGCACAAGTTATGCCTGTTTTACTACAACTGTGTTTTTAATTTCAGATTCTTAGATTCTTGTACATTCCATATTTAAACAGTAAAAATTGCTGATCAAATGATAAAATTTTCCTTTGATAATTTCCAGATTTTTAGTAATCATGTTTAGGGAATATTTTTAATGATTTCATTATTGAGTTTTTGCTGATTCTAATAATATAACAACATCATGTCGAATTTCTGCCTGAACATGAAATCTGTAAAGAACAATGTGTTTGACCTAGCTACTGTTGTCATATTTTGAACTTTAAATATGTGTTGGAACCGTGTTGACGTCTAGTTTCTAGAATCTCTGACGGATTCAGTTTTCGAGTTCTGAAACTGTGGGAAATTGTATTTTTGTACAGACTACACTTTCGGTCCAGAATTTCACTTTTCAGTTTTTAATAGATTAATTATTCCTATATCGAATATCATGTACTGGGGTACGATGCACTCAGGAAAAAATTTCTCCTTTTATATGAAGTGTTCACAGATGTTGATGGAGAATTGCCTGCTGGAATTGGAGAACAAACTTTCTAAAGAACTATTGCTTTAGAATTGAATGTTATTTCATTGAACTATTGTATTGAGACTTATTACTATCGTGTTTGGGATTTATTATTGTATTGGGCTTATGACCCAAATTTTATTATTGCTTCCAGACGTTGGATTATTGTACTTGGATATTATATATTGCTTCATTTTAAGTATTATTGTTCATGAGATTATTATTATTACCTGCGCAATTGTTCTGTATTGCTTATATTGTGGAGTTGATCGGATAAACAGCTTATGAGTGACGTTAGTCATTCGCTAGGCCAATTTCATGTTGGTATTCTGTATTTTTGGGAAGCGAGGCGTGACAGGAGCACTCGAATGACGAGCCTACTCCGCATGCTTGCCCGGGGATAAGTATTTAGAGTGGCTCTATGAACTATGAATGCACTCCAAACATGATGACGATGAGTTTTAGGAGAACTCGAATGGTGAGCCGAATCCCGTGCACTTGCTCGGGAGCATGTGGCTAGAGCGGCTCTATGAACCATCAGTAGAATCCACACTTGTCCGGGGTTATTTTAGGAGCACTCGAACGGCGAGCCGAACCCCGCATACTTGCTCGGGAGCAAGTAGCTAAAGTAGCCCTATGAATCGTGAATGGACTCCGAACAGGTTGACGACGAGTTTTAGGAACACTCAAATAATTAGCCGAACCCTATGCACTTGCTCAAGAGCATGTGGCTAGAGCGATCTATAAACCATGAGTGGACTCTGCACTTGTCCAGGGTTGTTTTAGAAGCACTCGAATGGTGAGCCGAACCTCGCGTACTTTCTTGGGTGCAAGTAGCTAAAGTGGCCCTATGAACCATGAATGGACTCCAAATAGGGTGACGGCAAGTTTTGGGAGCACTCGAATGACGAGCCGAACCCCGTGCACTTGCTCGGGAGCATATGGCTAGAGTGGCTTTATGAACCAATGAGTGGACTCGTCCAGGGTTGGGCACTCGTACGGCGAGATATACCCCCAGACACTTGCTCGGGGGCAAGCATGCCTGTGCAACTTTATGAATCCTGAATGGATCTCGCAATTGTTCGTTGAAGTGCTTAGTGAAAGGAAGGTGTAGTTCAGGGGTGAACCATGTGTCTAACTCATTGCCTGCACCCGATGGACTTATACAATAATTTTGCGATAGAAAAGACTAAAAATTTATTGAAGAATAAAACTAAGTGGCTGCTTTGATGCTAGCCTTTATTATATGTTGTGACATTTATGATTGCCGACCTTTATTACATGTTTGAAGCTAACTACTTGGGGAGGGCATTAAGCACCCTCGTTGTACTTCATCGGGTGCTCAATGTTCCAAACGAAGAGATTCTGGTTCTCCTAATGCAAGTGAGGAGTTTTTCTTTAACTTGATGTGGGAGTGCCTTGTTCACCCGAAGACACTTGGCTTGATCCTCTAGGGAGAAGGGGATTTCTGATAGTTCTTCTAAGGGTTCAAAGCTAGCTTGTCCTCGCCCTTGGGGGAGCTCCAAAGCATCGAGGAGGGAGGACGAGCCCCCCATTGTGGCAGTATAACATGCCCGAATGGCTTCTTGGATTCCTTTGGCTTTCCCTACCCATGCTGCTATAAGGAACTTCATCTTCATGTGGTAGGCTGAGGGAACCGCGTGAAAGGCTGCTAGCCCTGGGCGACCAAAAATGACATTGTAGGCAGACTTCATGTTGACAATCATGAAATCGAGTACTTTCGTATGGGTAGTTGGAGTTTTCCCCACAGTTACGTCAAAAGTAACTATTCCCTCGATTAGAACTGGGGCTCGAGAGTGTTCCTGTAATACCCCGATTTTTTCCTAATATATGGAGATTATTTATTTTGTTGCACGTGGTATGCACGTGTAATGATTTGGTTATTATTTTCAACATGATAAGTAAGAGCATTGTTTTTATAAAGGATTTTTCCTTAAAAGCCCAAGTGTTAATTTATTTATCTCTTCTACAAAATAATTATTTTTGGCCCAATCAATTTTAGCCCATGAATTTAAACTCTATTTTCTACAACTTGTAATGTGTAGCATCTTTTCTTTTTTTACCGGGTATGGATGTACAAATTGTGTAGGGTGGTTTGTGTGTGCACGTGCACTCAACGTACACGTGCACAAGGCACAAGCTTGGCGGTTGGGTGAGTGGGCTTAGATCATGGGCGGTTACATATGAGGTGTGGGTAGTTTTACAACTTCCTAGTGAATCCTAGCCCTTGATTTTCCAACTCCCTAGTGTATCTTAGCCCTCCATTCCCCTTATATTCTAGTATAAATACCCCCTCTCATTCCCTATCTCTTTTACACTAAAGTTATTTTTGTAAGAGAGGCATTCTGTGAGTTTGTGTGTGGGAGCTTTTCTGTGAAGGCCAAGTAGTAATCTGAAGGTTTCGGTGTGGAGCAAAGGAGCAAGGAGCGAGGAGTCGTTCACTGCACTAAGGAGCTTTTTGCTGGATTTCGTCTATTTCTTCAAATAAGGTGGGTGTTTCTTAGGACTTCTAATGTAGGAATTATACCATGATTGTTATAATTGCTGCCATGTTATGAAAAGTAAATTTAATGTATTAGAAATTGCCTGAGCATGCTGTTGATAACAAGAACGAGTGAGTCGGTACAGTCGACTGTCGCATGAACCAGTCGACTGGTACGAGACAATTATTTTTTCATGATATGGTAATAAACATGTGTGCAAATAGACGTAATCGTGTGATCACTAATTTTATATTTTCCCTATGACACATATGATGGAGGGATGGTAAATGGATGAAAAGAACTAGCGATGATTGACAAAACTAAGAACCGTCGGTGCAGTCGACTGACAAGGTGTTCAGCCGACTGGTGCATCGATTTAAGTGTGAATATTCGGCAATTCCATGAAATGAGATATTCCACTATGTTAACCTAGTATAATGGTTTGAGATTTACATCTTCATCTTCGTAAGAAAGTTATGAATAGTGTGAGTGCATGTTTAAAGTGTTTTCCTTAAAGAAAAGAACATATTAGTAATTTAAAATTCCATGCTTCCATGTTACTGAACAAGTAAGAAGTGTGGTGTCTATAAAATATGAATGTATGTATGCTGTGATGAAAGTGCATATGAGAACGGTTGGAAAGATAATCTATGTTTTGGAATTAAGAAACTGACCAGTCGACTTAGTGCATGTAGCCAGTCGACTGAGCTGAACATGGAAATATACTATTAAAGAATCCCAGAACAGACGACTGATGGATGAACAGTCGACTGTCATGTGGATGACACTGTGAACATGAAAGGTTGCGGGACAGCCGACTGACTGTGTGCAGCAGTCGACTATCCCGAGTATTTATGATGAACCTGTATTGACTGTATGAGTCGACTGGTGTCCTTCCAAGTCGACTGTACAGAGTGAACTTTGGTATGTATGAGATTTTATTTTATTTTATTGCTGTTGGAAGTTGTGAACTTTATGATCGAATTCTATGAACTCTTTTTATGACTGAGTGGATTTATGTAAAATGAATCATAAATGAGAATTGAGAATTAAATGAATATGAAAGGCTAAAATCATGATGAGAAAGTCTGTGAGACTCTAAATGAATGATGAGCTGAAAGTGCTCAATTGGAAGTTGTGAATTGTAAATTGAAATCAAGAGTAGCTAAGTCTCCCCCGGCAGTGAAATGAATGAAATGAAATGAGAATTGAAAGACCAAGGTTGGTCATGTATTGAAATGAAATGATATGTCCGGTTTGGTGGAGAGGCTAACTTCAGAGCTTTGATTTGTATTCATGATTCTAATATTTAGTACATAGTGAAGAGGTGATGAAAGTGAGAGAAAAACATAAGTATGAGAACTAGGGTTTATGGTGCGGGTGTGTGAGCCGCAGAATGCATGCTTGATGAGTCAAGACATGGCGCGGGCACAACTCAGAATGATCGGACCTTAGTCACGCTTGTGGGATGTTTTGGTGACTGCAAGAGGATTGTGTTCAGGGAGGAGGCTGAATTGTCGCAGAATGCATGCTTGATGAGTCAAGACATGGCGCGGAATTCTACTCCAGGGGCGAGGATACATGCTTGTACTCATAGAATCATCTAGGATACTCACTGTAATTACAGAAGTAGAGTAAGTCATGGCGAGGGATTGAACCCTACAAAAATGAAGAACGGTTAAGAGTCTTGCCCTCGGACCTATGTAGTATGGGATGCATAGATTCCGAACAAGTGTGCATTAGTGTCATGTAAATTAAATAATTGCATTAAGGATTAAGTGCACAATCACGACACGACATCATTAAGAGTTTCCTTTGATTTATATGCTTATATTGAACAAGTATGTGATTGTTAAGAAATGAGATTCGTTATACTGTTTCTGGCATAGAGAGGATGGCCATGTATAATTATCGTCGGTTGAATAAACTGACGTACCCACAGTTTTGTATGCAGGATAAATTACATGTAAAGAGGAATGGATGCATAAAGATTGTACCATGTTGTTGTACATTTATTTAATTGTTGTATTTTACTTCCGCTGTGCAAAAGAAAAGTGTAATATTGATGTAACTCTGATGTATGAAGAAAAATTTGAATTTCCTTGTAAAATTGTACTAAAGAAAGTGAAAAGATCCTGTAGAACATCTCGAATTCAGTGATTTGGGATTCGGGGCGTTACAGTACCCGACGGGGTTGAGGCGGTCTCGCTTGAGCATAAGGCCCTTGAATACATTCAGGAAGAAGATGTTTGCCAAGCTGTAGTTATTTACCAGGATGCTTCGTACCTCATGATTGATCATACATATGTTGATTATTAGCGCATCTCAGTGAGGTGTTCGAACACCTTCAAGGTCTTAGTCTGAAAATTTGATCGGGACCCTTGAGTTCTTGGAGGGAGGATATTATCAACTGATTTAACTTCTCGGAGAAACGCTTTTCTAGAGGAGTTAGATAATCCCCTCATATGTCCCCCATGGATGGTGTAGAATATCTCCATGCGCTCTGAGCCTTGGGACGCAGTTGGTTTCTTTGGTCTCTTATTGGCTCCTCTTGGAGGAGGTTCGGTGTCGTTCCTTTGGGTGAACTTCGTGAGGTACCCCCATCCGAGCAGAGCTTCTAGCTCATCTTTGAGGGCTCGATAGTCATCAGTGAGATGTCCGTGATCTTTGCGAAACTTTCACCACTTGTTCCTATCCCTTCTTCCACTTGGGGCATTCATCTTGGGGGGAGGTCGAAGGAGTACTTCCTTGTCAACCTCCATGAGGATTGTAGATATGTTGGCATTAAGCAGAGTGTACTTCTCAAAATGAGGCATTGGAGGTGGATGATGCTAGCCTATGGCATCCTTCTGGGACTTACTAGGTTCATCTTTGTTAGTGCTCCTTCGTTTGTTCCCTGATGAGACCACCTTCTGTTCTAGAGTTCGAATGGAATCCTCCACTCAGATGTACTTCTCGACTCTTTGAAGGAGGTTGGAGAAGTCTCGGGGAGGTCTTTTCACAAGAGAGGTAGTCATGATTTACATTGTGCCTAAAGGTAGCCATGGCTATGACTGAGTTGAGTGAGGGGATGGACCGGGACTCGGCTGTGAAGCACCGAACATAATTCCTGAGGGACTCTCCATCCCTTTGTTTCAAGTCGAGTAAGGAGGCACTTGTCTTCTTTGTCTTGCTGGTATTGATGAAGTGCGTGAGGAAGAGCTCCTCAAGTTGATAGAATGAGAAGATGAACCCTGGAGAGAGTTGAGAGAACCACTCCCGTGCAGATCCCTTCAGGGTTGCTGGGAAAGTCTTGTAGAGGAGGGAGTCAGATGCTTGGTGGATCATCATGAGGGTTTTAAAACTCTAAATGTGTTCTACTGGATCAGTCTTCTCGTTGTATGACTCGAAGGTTGAGATCTTGAAGTTTACAGAGATATGAGCCTCAATAATCTTCTTGGAGAAGGGGGGTATGAAGGAACTGTATCTTCTTTCATATTTTTCTTCTTCCTGCTTCAGCAGTGCTAGACGGTCTTCTATCTTTTGGAGGCGTCGAAGGACAGCATCCTCTTGCTGATCGGATCTGGAGAACCCATGAGACTATTCGCTTTGCGGAGGAGTTGAGCGGTGAGGAATGGTTCGCCTGGTCTTAGGAGGAACTATGTCAAGGGCCTGAAGAATTTCATTTTTGAATTCTCGAAGTTCTGCTATGGTGACGGGTAGTTCTTCCTCCCTCCTTTTTCTAGGTTCTGTTCTACTGAAATGCGGCCTCCGAGGAGAGGGACCCTTCGTGCCTACCTGATGTGACGAATGTGGCCTGTTTGAATGGCCTCTACGTTTGGACTCCTGCTGTCTGGAGTTTATGCAATGAAGGAGGTCTTGTTGAGGTTGAGGTGCATCGGGAGGTACGGTGGAGGGTGTAGAGGTGTAGGCCGACCCTGTGTTCTTTCCAATGTTTTGTACAGGGGGTTGATATCTTCGGGAGCCCCCCGGTGGAAGCTCTTTGGAAGGGGGTTGAGTAGGCAATTCTAGATAAAGAGGTTGATCCGCTTGAAGGGTAGGAAGGACGTCCTCATAAGAAGAGGTGGAGAAAGAGGGTTGGTTAGTCGGCTTGAGGCCACCGCCTTCCCTTTTTCCTTTGGAGGCAAGGCTAAAAACTGTTTTTACCAGCAAAGTTTGGTCGGATTGCTTTTTAATGTTCCCACATACGGCACCAATCCGTTGCTACTAATTTCTGTGTGGGAGCTAACAGATGATATGAGTTCTTTTAAAAACAATAAAAAACTGACCTTTTTTACTTTCACTAATATTGACTGCTTTCAACTAATGTTGACTTCTGAATCTGACTTACTTGCACCGTTGGATCTGATCTTGATGGTGACGATCGCTTTGATTGACCTGCAAAAAGTCTGAAACATCGGGGTTGACCCTGGCGACAGACCCTCTGATGCTCAAGACAGAACTCAAAAAAAATATGAGAGAGCTTTTGTGGATAAAATACTCATTACCTTGTTCTAGTGGAGGTAGAGGGGTATTTATAGTCGCCTTGGGGTCAGTTTCAAGATAATAATTTATCTCTATTTTTCGGTGTTTTAGGATTGAATCAATTATCTCTTCTTCATGAAGAGATAAGAGTAGTTGAGGGAATTTGAGTTTTAAACCCTCCTCTAGATAAGAAATATGGATTTTGAACCGTCTCTTATATATAATCATGAGTTTAAATCATTTTTAAATAATCATGACTCATTTGCATGGGGCTGTTATGATAACCCAATAAGACAGATCTATTTTTTTGTGTTATTGGGCTTGAAAGATGTCCAAATTCTATTCATAGACCCGTTTATATGTGAAATTACCGTTTTACCCCTGAGAGATTTAAGATTCGTGCTCGATTTAAACGGTCTAGTTATATTTTTACCCATATCACTTGGCTTCGAAAATATCTATGTACCAGCTTGGTGGGGAGTGTTAAAATAGTTTGTTTAGTCCCCACATCGGAATTAGATTTATATTTCTCTTTGAACTCTCCTTTATAGGAGTCAATGTATTCAGTTATGATCATACAATAAAGTATTTTTTTCAATCTCGGGGATGAAAGGGATACCGGCTGCCAAAGGTGGAGGTCATCCAAGTAACGTGAAACCAAAGGGGCAACATGGAAAGATGGAAAAATGCAATGAGTATGAGTTTCAGGTTCCGCTGCATTTCCCGAGATACAGGCGGGCAGACTATGAGGCCATGCTGGAGTGGAAGTTGGATGTTCTTCTATGGCATTGCGGGCTTCCCGTAAAGGGCGATGTCAGCCAGAAGAGGAGCTATGTGATTGGTTCTTTTTTATGGCCTTCGTGTTATTGGATTATGTATTTCATGTTTGAATCATGTTACGGCTAAATCTTGGAACGGTGAGAGAGATTTGTATTGTTCTTTTGTTTGAATTTTTCTAAAAACATAAAGTTTCATTTACTGGAAATTTTTGAAGGATTTTTGAAGGATTTTTGAAGTACTTTTTCGTGAGGTCTAACTAGATTTTGAATATGCTGGTGAGAATATGTTTTGAATTCATCTACTTTTCAAATTATATGAAGATTGATTATAATCTCAAATATTATAATGGGAGAGTTGAGGTTGTCATTTGTGACATTCAACCATCTAATCTTAACCATTTATTTTTAATTAGGAGTTATATTAACCATTCATTTACTCAATTGTTGTTAGTTATCATAATATCCTTAAAGTTTAAATTTATTTACAATATAATTATTTACAAAAGTAACACTCATATAAAATAAAAGTTTGTGCCACTAGCGGTAATTTATAAAAGATATGTATGGATAAAGAGAGGTCTTAGGTTAGGCCAGATTACGTCTTATTATTTTCTTTATAAAATAAATAAAAAATTGATTATAAAGTGCATTGCACGCGCAGGTTACTAGTTTATTTTAACGTTAATAGTAAGTTGGGAATAATTGCTGCTTTCTTTAATTCTTTGAATTTTATTATTTTAGTTTGGGATTGCTTAAACTCTTTTATTATTGAGTGGTATTAGTGACCTAAAGCATAGGTAGTCATTGGTTATTTTGTCAAAATTTTTAAAATTTGGAAAAAGTAGCACTGCAATCGTTGGCCATTTACCAAAAATTTAGGTTTCGTATGAACTGTGGTCGGCTATATTTGGGAGACGAAATGACAATTGCCAAAATATAGCTAACGAAATATGATTTATCGTCTGTTTGATCGGACGAAAAATTATCTTGCGCCGCTTAATTTTTTATTTTATTTTTTTCCTTGGATGGTAAATGATTTACCATCCCAAAAATTGATGATTTCTCGACGAGGAATTATTCCCTGTCCTTGAATTTTTTTTTTTTTAATTAAAAAAAGGTCGGACGGGAGATGAAGCCCCGTCCCATACATTTCTCCCCTAAAAATTTCTATACAACTACCTTATAAGTATTTCTGTGGTTAAACATAGGTTTAAATGTTAATTAATTAAAAATTAAGAAATAATTAGGATTAATTTAACAGTTTCAAGAAATTAATAATGATTTAAAGTTTTTTTTTTTTTTTTTAAATACGACCGACGGGAAATGATTCCCGTCCGTTCGAATTTTTTTTTTTTTTTTTTATTACGTTGGATGAAAAATAATCTTTCATTTGAGATTTTAAAAAGTTCAAAAACCCAATTTTTGACATTCGACGACTGCAGCGCAAAACCCTTTTTTCCATTTCCATTTGCCAAATACCCAAAATTTGGGTCTCCATGACTAGAGATGCTCTTAGAAATAATTTGAATCATTTCCCTATTTCTTTAAAAACTAACTAAAATAATTAAAATTTTAATATTAGGTAAACCATTCACTCACCAATAAGCAATGTCTTGCATGTTACAAGAGTGCAGTACAAAATTATGACTAGGTTGAGAACTCAGGTTCAAAGCTAGATATTGCAAAACTCAAAAAAGTAAGCCATCCATTCCGTTTCGAAATTGTTTAGTGGGTAATGTTTAATTTCACACACAGAGAACAGAGAACTACGTGTTGATGCCACAATACTGCTGCAGCCAGATTCAAAACGTGTTGATGCTGGCGATATCACATTTTTAAAAGATTTTAACGCCAACGTGGAGACATATCTCAATGATCAATTTGAGAGGTTTGACATAGGGAGAAGATGTAATTCAGAGGAACTTCCCGAATAAGAGGAACCAACTCTCAACATTCACCTCCAACGATGCTCATCCTCCAAAGTGTCCATCTCTTATTTCATTTCTCTTCATACATCGTGAACCAACATTTCATGATCCTATGATGGAAGAACAAGATGTCTGACTGCAGACAAATTTACGAATGAATGCAGGTAATGAGGTTGAGACCAAGAGAACTGCAAGGATACTCTTATCATATAGATGAGAAAGTTATGATTCCTGGTAATGTTTATCAGTCATGGCAATTTACGTATGAATGCAGGTAATGAGGTCGAGGCTGAGAGAACTGCAAGGATACTCTTACCATATAGATGAGAACGTTATGATTCCTGGTCAAGTTTATCAGTCATGGCTTTCAGGATACTCTTAGCATTACATCAAAGAGAAGAAGATGAAGGACTAAGGTTCATATTCAAAGCTTTTCCTTTACATAATTATTCTAAAACTAGAGTACTTTCAGTTTTTAATTCTCTAAGGTTATTGTAATAAAAATGTCATAGCCTTGACTTTTGTAGTGAAAATACACCCAATTTCACTTGAAAAATAGACATCTCTGGGACTTGCACCAGTAGTTAATATGGCATAGTTAAGCACAAACTAGAGAAAAACTTTTGACCTTAAGAGATTATCTTGTACGAGGATCTGCAGCCACGAATAGAGTGAGCGGATAGAGAAGACCACAGTTTTCTCCATTTCCAATGCTCTTCTATCCCATCAGTGACAGAAAAATTATATTAGGGGATTCAACCAGCAATATTAACTTCGCTATTAATTTTTTGTTTGATTTTGGAACCTGGCATTCATTCTTCCAGTAAATAAAATATAAAGTCAAATACACACATATAAATGAAAGATAATATCTTTGTTATAGTATTATTATATTTGCCCGTAACACCTACCTTAACCATAAATAAAACCCTTGATCACCTAAATAGCCAAGAACCTCCTGTTGCACTAGGGATGGCAAACGGGCCAGGTCAACCCACGATCCGCCCGCTTAACCCGGCCGGCGAAATTCCGGTTCGGATTCGGGTCGAACCCGTTAACAGAAACGTGTCGACCGGGTCTTGAAATAGGCAAATTTAACCCGATCAACCCGGCCCGTTAATCCGGATGCACAGTGCTCGACCCGCCCGCGAACCCGCGGGTTGCAAATCGTTCGACCCGCGCGGGTCGACCGTTCGACCCGTGGGTTCAACGGACTGATCCCCTTACCGAGAGCAATAACGGCTCTTTTAGCCATTATTTTTTGTTTTTTTTTTGGTTATTTTTATTATTTCCCTATAAATACCCCTAAAACCCACACTAAAAATTTACACCTTACTCTCTTACTCTCTCTACTATTATTACTCAATTCATTTCAATTTTTGTGAACAATTGAACAAACAAGGTAGCAAGACGTATACACGATCAAACGACAAATTCCGATCGTATCCAACTCAAAATTCTGATCGTCTTCAAGTCTTCAACTCTCCTCCAAGTGATCAAGTCTTCAATTTCGAACTTCTACTTCTACTTCTATTCTTATTTTTACGGGTTTTTTTATATACGAGTATCCACGGTGAATGGCATCAAAATTTCATATCCCTCTTCTTCTATTTTTATTTTTATTGTAGTTATAGTTTTTTGTATCATATTTGTTTGTTGATTTTTTGATCTTCTCTCTCACAACCCTCTTGTTTTCTAATTTTTTTTTTGTAACGTATCGCGCCTTCATTGTGTTTAATTTTTTTACATACACTACTACATATCAACATGTCTAGATCACACGGTAGCGGCCGTAGCCAAAGTGGATAAGATTCCCCCGACACTTTCCGTAGGCCTCCAATTGTCCCACAAAATGATCCCGCCGAAGACTACCCTAATCCTCCTCCCCAACAATGGGGTACACAAGATGAGTTTGTAGGAGACATAGAATTAGAAGAAGAACCACAACAATAAGCCACCGAAACAACACTACCGGCTAGTAGTAGAAAAACTAGAGGAGAAAGTAGTGATTGACACAAATTTTATGATTATATTCCAAACGAAAATATACCGGGTGTAGGTTTAAAAGTGTGTAAAACATATTCGAAGCCATACAAATGGAAGAGGGGTGAGGGCACGGGTACAATTAGGCGACACATCCAAAATGTGCATAAAGAACTTCTTGTTGACGTACCCGGCCAACAAAAAATCCACCATAGGACCGGTCTAGTTGATAGCCATCCTTATGATCCGAACTTGTTCGTCAGGAAATGGCCTGATTAGTAATCAAAGGGAGAGTTACCATTTTCCTATCCCGAGAGTAGGGACTTGGAAAATTTTAATCAAACCGCCTTAAACCCTCATTTTAGAAGAATCCCTAGGAATACTTACAAATCGGATTGTTTTAAAATGTACAATAAAATGTGGGAAGCTTTGATTGCAATTTTATGGAGTTTAACTTGTAGAGTTAGTTTAACTTCCGATTGTTGGACGAGTTGTAACAATATTCCAATGATGAGAATAACCTGTCATTGGATCGACATTGATTGGATTCTTCAAAAAAGAATCATATCACTTGCCGTGTTGCCCTATCTCCATAGTGGCAATGAAATTGCAAACCGTATTATAGAAATTTGTTATGTTTTTCATATTCGCGATAAAATTATGTGTATAAGTTTTGATAATGCATCTAACAACAATGCATCAATTAGTATTTTAAAAACCGCATTAAACCCTCCATCTGACTATATTTTTCATGTTAGATGTGCATGTCATATTTTAAATTTATCTGTTCAAGATGCTTTAAAAATAGCCGAACTATATATAGTTAAAATTAGAAATTGTGTATATTTTATTGCATTAAGTGGTACCATATTTTAAGAATGGAAAGCTTGGTGTAGGCTTAAAAATGTAACTTTTAGAAAATTTTCAAAGGATATTAAACACCGATGGAACTCTACTTTTGATTTCCTATATGTTGTTATTGAATATAAAGAATGTAAATGATTATTGTATTGCAAAAAATATACACAGCATTGAAATGACTCCCGTCGATTGGTATTATGCCGAATCTTTGTTGAAATTTTTAGAACCTTTTAAAACTACAACTTTCAAGTTTTCAAAATCTTATGAATCTACTTCTAGTAGCATTTTTATTTCAATAGTTACTATGATGCAAACTTTTAAAGAAATGATCGATGATGCTTTTGTTGGTGATATTGTAAGACATGCATACACAAAATTTTTGAAGTATTTTAACCATCCTCCTATGTTGTATTGTGTTGCTACTGTGATGGATCCTCGCATCAAATTAGAAGGTACGAAGAGTTTAATTGAAATATTTTTTAATTTACTTGGGGATGATGATAAAGAAATTGATTGCGCTTCTTTTGTAGTTAAATTTGAATCGACATTAAATAACTTGTATGATTATTATAATAGATGTTTTGCTTCTAGTAGTACAACTTGTTTATTTAGTTCTTCTTCTGCTACTTCTAAAGGTAAGGGTAAGAATAAATTTGATGATATAACATTTAATTTACTTGCACAAATTCAATAAAAAAAAATCTAGGACTAATCAACCAAATGAATTAAATTGGTATAACCAACAAGATTCTAAGTCTTTTAGTTCTTCACTAGATATTTTACACTGTTGGAAAGACCATGAACACACTTATAATATTCTTAAATATATGGCTAAAGATCTACTAACTCCTCCTGTCTCTACAGTTACTTTTGAAAGTATATTTTCTAAAAGTGGCAGGGTTCTAACTGATTACAGGAATCGCTTGAAGCCCCAATCGTTAGAGATGCTCATCTGCACAGAAGACTGGCTAAAGGCTAAAAATAGGACCCAAGGAAAAGCATTATCGACGTCCACAAGTGGGAGCAACTCGCCGAAATAACAACAACAACAACAATAACAATAATAGCAACCAAAATGAAGAATTCAAGACCAACAACAAGTCAACAGCAACAAATTGAAGGTCATCAAATTGACGATAATTGTAAATAGATAAAAATTGTATTAAATCTTTGCTTGTTATTTAAAATTAGGAAAATTGAAGTAAATTGAAATTGTATATAAAAATTTGTTATTATATAAAACAAATTTATAGAGATCTTTATTTCTTATTACAAATTGTGAAACTTGTATAAGTTGAAATCATATGAATAATATATCATTTTTTTTGGTAATTTCACTCTTCAATCTTATTATTATTATTATTATTATTTTTTATGTTTATTATTAAAATTACATTTTTTTAAGTAAAAAAAAAAGTTAACTCTAGCCAGGACCAACCCGCGACCCGACCCGACCCAACCCGGGTTGGACCCGAAAGGGTTCACGGGTTGAGCGGGTCGCAAATTTACGCCACCGACTCGGCCCGGACCGGCCCGTTTAACCCCACGACCCGACCCGAACCCGTCCAAGTTGGGTGCAAACCCGGGCGGGTTCGACCCGACCAGGTCCGCCTGACCCGTTTGCCAACCCTATGTTGCACTATATGCACTAGGCAATTAATTTTGTTGTTTAACAATCAGTTAAATCTTATTTTTGTTCATAACAAAATATATTTTGCATAATGAGAGCTTAAAGTTATAAGTAATGATGAAAATACCTAATGAAAATTTACTACCAAACAAGGGCATAAACAAACTTGTTCCTTTTCTTTTACTACATTTTCAATGGGCCACAGCACTATCCGAGATATGAACAAAGCCCGACCCAGTTTATAAGAGCAATGGCACAACAGTAATACCTACCAACTTCTAAGGCCCAGAGGTAAATACGTACCCCTCTTCTTTGTTGTTTGCAAATTCTACTTCATCCCTCTCCCATAAATACACCCCCACCCACAGCCCTAATCTCAACATCGTCTCAAAAAACAATAAAAGTTCCAAAATCACAAATTTCTGCTTTCGAGATGAGTTTAGAGTATGTAGCAAAGTTGTTAGGGATGAAGGGGATGCCGGCAGCCAATGGTGATCATGCAAATAATGCGGAAGCGAACCGGCAATGTGGGAAGGTGGACGGATGCGGCAGCTACGGGTTTCAGATGCCACTGCACTATCCGAGATATGAACAGGCAGACTACGAGGTCATGCCAGAGTGGAAGTTGGATTGTCTTCTACGGGAGTACGGTCTGCCCATTGAGGGGGATGTCGACCAGAAGAGGATCTTTGCGATTGGTGCTTTTATCTGGTCTTAGGCTGTTTCCTGTTTTCGTGTTTGCTGCAAATTACAGCTTATTCTTATAGAGAGGGATATTTTTATTGAGAGAAAACTTTTGTATTGACTGACTGCTGCTTTCTTGGAGTCTTTGGTTATTTTAATTCGTAATTTTTAGCCTTGGCATTAATTTATTTCTTTGATCATTTTCATGATTAATCATCTATGAAATAGTTCCCTGAAAGTAGATGCCTTTCCCTGTTTCTTGGAAAATTACAAATTTAATATATCAAGTGATGCTGCTTGTTATTGGGTATGGGAGCAACAGATAGTGAATTCTTTTGGTGAAGAGGAAACTTGGATCTCGGCCTCCGACCTGACCCTGTTGTGAGGCTGATAAGTGGTTTAGTCTGATGAATCGGGTGATGGATGACTATCGCTGATCACTCGCAAAAAAGTTTGAAACGTCGGGAAGATTCCTGGCGACAGAACTTCCGACGCTCAAATTAATAACCAGCTATTTAAAGGGTGATTAGATGATAAAATTGTGATTACTTGGTTAATGTAGAGATAGGGTTATATTTATAGGCTAGTAAGGGTCAGTTTAGGGAATTGTTCCCCAATGATTAATCCAGCTGTTGATTCCCTGATCATGGGGGGAGATCTGATCCATGATGGGCCGGATTCGAGGGATGGGCCTTTGAGTGGCCCATAAGTTGTTATGTGATCTCCTCCAGATTCGCGCTAGGACCGAGTGGTGCAGATTCTCCTCTATTTTTACCCTCATCATAAGCCCCCCATTTTCGGAGGTGACCTTTCGGTTTCCTTCGAGGGGTAGTTGACTCATTGAGGGGGTTGCGTAGACGACGACAATCTGCACGCGTCGAAATCGGGAGTGTCCCACTATGGTGTGAATCTACGAGAAGCATGGGGACGACTGCCATGATAAAGTGGGGGGAGACTCCCCAGCTCGAGACCCTCGTGAGGGTCGGCCTCGAACACCACGCCAAGGCGTAGCAAATTGAGACCTTGTGAGAGCTCCTCATAAGGGTCGGTCTTGGACGCCATACCGAGGAGGCAGCGAGTGAAAGCCTTGGGGTAGTTCCTCATGAGGGTCAGCCTCGGATGCCACGCCAAAGGTGCAGTGAGTTGAGACCTTGGACGAGTTCCTCATGAGGGTCGGCATCAGACACCACGCCGAGGGCGCAATGAGTTGAGGCATTGTGAAAGTTCCTCGTGACAGTCGGTCTCGGATGCCACGCCGAAGGGGCGGCGAGTTGAGGCGTTAGGAGAGTTTCTCATGAGGATCGGCCTCGGACGCCACGCTGAGGGGGCGGCGAGTTGAGGCATTGTGAAAGTTTCTCATGAGGGTCGAGCATTGGGATAGTTCATCATGGTGGTCGGCCTCCGACGCCACGACAAACGAGGCGGCGATTTGATGCCTTGTCAGAGGCTCCTCATGAGGTCGGCCTCGGACGCCCCACTGAGGGCACAACGAGTTAAGGACTTGGTGTAGTTCCTCATGACGGTAGGCCTCGGGCACCATGCCAAAGGCACAGCAAGTTGAGGCCTTGTGAGAGTTCCTCGTGAGGGTCAGTCTCGAATGCCGCACCAAAGGGACGGCAAGTTAAGTCCTTGGAAGAGTTCCTCATGAGGGTCGGCCTCAGATGCCACGCTGAAGGGATGGCGAGTTGAAGCCTAAGTTCCTCATGAGGGTCGGCCTCGGACGCCACGCCGAAGGGGGCAGCGAGTTGAAGCCTTGTGAGAGCTCCTCATGATGGTCAACCTCGGATGCCACGCTGAGGGAGCAACGAGTTAAGACCTCGATTCTAGTCGTCACATGACACTGTGGTCTCTAGGGCTATAACGCCCAGCAAAATTGGGTTATGACAATTTTGTCCCACGTGTATTACGCACATGTATTTTCTACCATTACGTGAAATATCCATAACATTATCAGTATAAATATTTTACGTATGTTATATTTTGATTGTTTATAAACATTTCTCCGTTCCTCAAATCCATTTTGCATTCGAATATTTATTGGTACGTGCGACGCACATGTTTGTAGTGCATATGTTGGTTGTATTCTTTTTTCAAAATAAAATTTATGAAGTGTGTATGTTTATTTTTATTTGTGGGTGAAACTTTTTTTTATAATTAATTTAAACTAGTTTTTATTAAATTCATGATAAATTAAGTAACATATGCATTTATATAAAATAAAATTCCAAATTATTTGGTGTGCTCACACGAACACGTAGCAAGCACGTGTACGTGTTTCTCACCCCACACAAGTGGCCGACCATTTTTGTAAATGAAGAGGGAATTGAATTAATTTTATTGGGTTAGCATAGATTAAGGAATGTGGGTAGTTATTTGAATTGTGGGTGGTTCTAAAAACCTCCCCACCGCTCTTTCCTTTAGATACACACCAGCCAAACTAGGAGAGCTCTCACTTTTCATTTTTTTTTAAATCAAACACTTTATTCAATGAAACTTTGGTCTTTGATGAAGGAGCTGGGAGATTTTTTTCTCTAGGAATTTCTACTTGCAAGTTGCATCTAAGAGGTGAGTGTTTCTTTAGTTTCTAATTTTATATTGACAAGATAAAGTTAGAATTTATGTTAGGAGAATCTAAAATCTTTTAGATGGTGCATGTTAATTAAACAAGATAGAATTATAGAAAAGAAATTTTGTGTCATGTATTAGATTGTTAAGTTCATTAAATTGCTAAAGTGGAAATATCATGTTCATTAGTCAAATTTTTAAATAGAAGTAAACATACATTAGATTGAGAGATCGTATGAGATATAATGTTTGAATAGCATTGTTGCATTAGCATGGTTCTATTATTGTGATGTCTCATATTAATAATTACTTAAACATGAGCAATGTATGAATTTATTGTTTGCTGAATTTTCCATGTTAAATCTCTGTAATGTAGAATTTGAGTGGTACAAGTTAGGAAATTATATTTCGATGTTAGTGTAATGTAACTATAGTAAAGTACAGTAAACTATATTTATTTTCATAAGAGGAAATCAAAAGTGAATGAGGATAGGGAACATGGTTAGTGTGCTCAGTTCTTGGTCGTTGTGAACAGTGACGGGGGTTGAAAGTATCTGGTTTGAAACTTGGGAACTCCTTTTCTTTGGGTCAAGATAATTATAATTGAATTAAGGACAAACACTAGATGGGAGATGTGATGAAGTAAGGACAAACATGAGTATGAAGGTCTTGGTTGTTCTACGGTGTGAGATGGTCCCCGGAATTATCGAGGTGTAAGTGGAAATGTCTACAGTTCATCTGCGGTGTGAGATTCATCTCCGGAATTATCGGAATCGAGGCGACGCTCATGGAATATTTTCGTGACTGTTGAGGTGCCATAGCTTGCGGTGTGGGATTGAATCCCCAGAATTATCGGGATGCGAATGATCATCTGCGGCGCGGGATTTATCTCCAGAATTATCGGAGCATGGGCTAAATACTCACAAAATATCTAAATCTTATGTTAGTCACGGATGTAAGTTTTCATGGCGATGGATTGAACCCTATAATGAGGAGTATGTTAAGGGCTTGCCCTCGGACCTATGTAGTATGGGATGCATAGAATCCGATCAAGTGCGCATTAATGTTGCATCGTAAGTATGAATGTCTGCATTAGTCATTAAGTTCATATCATACACTAACATCATTAAGATAGTCACTTTTCATTTTGCATTCAAGTTTGTGTTTGCTAAATTAAATAATAGTTGTATTATAGCATTGTGTCAGTTGTATGAAACTGACGTGCCCGCAGTTTTCAAGTTGCATGACTCGAATTAGCGAGCGAGGATATGAGTTTGGTGTTGATGACTGTTAAGAGATTGATGATATTTGATGTTATAAATTGTATTTCTTTTATGTAATTTTCCGTTGTGTATTGTAAATAATGACAATGTAATGAAAAGTTTTAAATCGGTGTAAGTGGTTAAGCAATGAGAATAGGGTCGAAGCCTAGGCGAACTGGTCGGGTCATTTTGGTTGAAGCACTGGCGTAAGTCATTGTGTCCAAGACGACCGATTTTCAGAGAGATCCGAAGTTTGGTGCTTAAACAGGCCCAGCAAAGGGATTCGGAGCTGGACACCAAGCTGAGGGTATTAACCTGAAGAGGGAGCCTCAAGGCTTTCCCACCAAGTCTCGGTCTCGGATACCATTCCAAGAGAGCAATGTCGATGATGGATCTTCAGGCTTTTGTTGCTAGACCTTGGTTTCGGACACCACACCGAGGGGCAATTTCAGAGTGAACACTCATTACTTTGTTGCGAGGCTTCGACCACGAACACCAAGCCAAGAGGGAAATCCGAGGGAAGATCCCTAAGATTCTGTCACCAGTCTCCGGTCTTTGATGTCTCACAGAATAGCATATCCGGGCTTTGCCAAACTCTCTGAACGTCATGTGACATGGCATGTGTTTGCTTACAACACCCATTGAGGCATTCGAGGTGCCTTGGGAGTTGTAGTGTGGGCTGCAATAAATGAGGAAAGTTGGGGAGTTCTCTATGGTGTCTATAAATTCCCTCGTCGTTCGGTGGTTGAGTCACCAATTTCTCAGACTCCTTCTATGTCAAGCCCCGCTTCCCAAAATATGGAATACGAGTACGTAACGTAGGCCCAGTAAATTATTATATATCATCCATAAGCTGTACCAGACTAACTCAGCAATATGAAAGAATAAACACAGCCACACAAGAAAGATATAACCACATGAATCAAAGATAACTTCAATAATAAACGAAATAATCCAACAATAATAATATCGAACATCTAGGATAAAAACAAACTCTGGGAACATAAGCCCAAAACAAAGTACAAAGTCATAACAATATTCAAAGAAATAATCTAGCAGTAAATAGATTTAAGCAGCGCAATTCAGTTCCATCTCTAGAATCGTTGCTCACCAATGCCTTCTGGTATAGTTTCTTCAGTACCTATAAATTCTTGATCTAAAAAGAGATAAAGAAGTATCCTTAGAGCAAGTCGTGGACAGCAAATAGAGAGAAACAGAGGACAAAGGAAGCATGTATATCAAAGAAAAGAGATAGGATCAAAGTCAAAGAACAAAGCAAAGGCAGGCAATAATATCAAAGGTCTACAATTAATCACACATGTAATGAGTGGTGTCAAGTCAAGTTCAATACAGAATCAAGCATGAGATGATAAATGCAGGTTATTAATTATTTTATTAATCTATGTAGTGCACGTACTACTGCGTCCCACTCCACAGGTTCGGCGCAAACACACAGTGAACGTTTTACACTGATGGTGAATTTACGGATCGTGTACTCGGTATCGATAACAATAATTTACAATCAATAATTAACAATCAATCATTTACAATCAATACTTCTCCTTCCAATCGATATTTGTCCTCCTTCCATGTCAAGTGTTCAAGTGAGCAAGAAGGCCTTCACTGAGTACATGTTCCGATCGTTCACTACCAAGTCTACCCATAATACACCGACTTGTTAATAGTTTATTTTCATCCTATGTGAGCATGCTAGCAGGTGTCAATGTTTTATTATGCTAGGTGTGACTAATTCTATTCGTTACAGACAAATCAAGAAGCAAACATATTAAATTAGCACAATCACATAATCTGGACAGCATGACCTTGCTGTACAAAAACACAGATTACCGCTACTACAGAGAAGAAAATATAGATCCATCAGAAATTATAGAAAGTAGACTCTCTGTCGGTTCCAGCGAATATATATACGACATATAAAGCTACAAAAACTATGGTGAAAACTCTATTCTTTTCAGATTTTAAGTTCAGGCAGCAAGTTGTAAATTGTGTTCACCTATTTTTATCAGGTCAGAAAACTCACCAACTAAATCTATAAAAATTCAGGGTCATTCCTACACATGTCTTTTCTCAGCTAGGTTTATTTTAGATTTTTATTTTACAATTAACATGCTCAAATAAATTATGGAACAGCAAGATACGCATGCATTTGTGAATCTGGAAATTTCGACACAGCTGTACTAAAATGATGATATATAACAGATTACACATCGGAATTCAAATCTATAAAAATTTTAGTAAACTAGACATCTGGGGCTAAATTTCATGTTCAGAAAGTTATTTCAAAATATAACAGCAAAATGGTCGAAAATCCAATTCAAAAAGATACAAACGGCAGCCCAGAATTTATTTTGATATGACTAAGCAACAATTTAATCATACAATCATGCAATTCATGCTAATTAATAGTCAAAGTGCCAATAGATTTTTAACATGCATGATTTCAGTTTTAAGATGCAATTTCACAGGCATGGTAATCAATTCATCAAATCAAATCAATCTAACATGTCTAATTTACCAAACAATTCTATAACACCTGGATCTAGTTATTTTCATCTAAATGTGCATATGCAAGAAACAATAGGGACTAGGTTTTGATCAAAGAGGTAAGCATGATGTTAAGAGTATATCGGATTAGCTCGTGTAAACCCTCAATAAACCTAACGGAATTCAACTAGCAGTACGATAAAGAAAATGACGTGATCTACTTGCAGAGATCAAAGATCTCTTGAACAAAACAAAAAACTAGTTCAAGAAGAGATTTGCCTGTTATTTAGCATATTCGAATATCAAGAATAATGGGATGAGAATCCCGGGTGACGATCCGAAACACGGGCAAGTCACGTGCAAAACGGTGAACAGCATGATAGTAACCATAGCCCAAAATAGCAACACAGAGATCGGGATCTCCTACACCAACAAAAAACACGCCAACAAACCAATCCCGCTTCGTCTCCTTCCTCACTTCGATAGAGAGAGAATGCGGGAGAGAGCGACGACCACGGTGGCTGGCGACGCTGGCGGCGAGAGCGACGATGACTGGCGGTGACAACGCTATGGTCAGGAATCGACGCAGCAACTAGACGGCAGCGAGGGCGAGCGACTCTGTTTCGCTCTGAAAATAGGGGAGACAAAACAGTGAGGCGTTCGGACTTTGACGGGGACGACAAGGGGCTAGGGGGTATGCGGTGGTTGCGGGGGACAGCGGAAAGGGTCGACGAGGCAGATAGAAGGTTGAGGCGGTGGGTTCTACGACGAGGTGATGGGTTTGAACGGGATGAAGACGACGGAGGGAGAGATGGCGATGGGGATGCGATGGGAAGAAGGTGAGGGGTCGGAGAAGACGGGAGGAGCAGCGGCAAAGGGGCGGTAGCGAGTTGGCTTGGGTTCGGTGGAAAAGCAGAGAAGGAGAGAGAGTTGAGAGGTAGGAGAAAGGAAAAGCAGCGGAGAGAGAGAGGGATTAAAAAAATAGGGTTTAATGGGTATTTATATAGGAAGATCAAGGTGTGGGGTTTTGGGTTGTGGTTTAATGGGTTTAGGGTACATGTTTAGGCTCCAAAAAAGAGATGAACAAGCATAAAACAATGAGATGAACATAGCGGCAAACTCAATCACGAAGAGCAAAATTTGCAATGAGCCAAAAATAGGAGAAAAGAGAACGGAATGATCAAAAGAAAATAAATGGACCTAAGAAAAAGCAAACAATTATATAATATAAAGAATCCAGATACAATAATCACGGAAGGAAGTAAGAATACAATAAAAATCCAAAATAGGAAAAATAGGGGTTACAAATCCTACCCACCTTATAAGAAGAATTTCGTCTTTAAAATTCATACAAGAGATACATAGGGCGAACCCCGAAACAAAACAAAACAAACACTTCAAGCAAAACAACTACTCAAAAAATGAGGAAACTTCTTCCGAATGTCCTCCTCCAATTCCCAAGTCGACTCACCTGGCGAGTGAGGATTCCAAGAAACTCGAACCAAATTGAAGACTCTATTGTTCAACACCTTCTCTTGACGGTCTAAGATAGAGACTGGTCGAATTTCACAGGACAAGTCCGGCGTCACAGACAAATTTGAGTAGCCAACCACATGACTGTCATCCCTGATGTATTTCCTGAGCTGAGAAACATGGAATACATCATGGACACCCGCTAAAGCTGACGGCAACGCGAGCCTGTAAGCTACCTTGCCCACACGTTCCATAATATCGAATGGACCGATGAACCGAGGACTCAACTTGCCCCCACCTCCTAAACGGATAACACCTTTCCAAGGCGATACCTTGAGGAACACATGGTCGCCTGGCACAATCTCTAGAGGTCTACGATGATAGTCAGCCCACTTCTTCTACCTATCCTGAGCGGCCTGCAAGTGCTTTCGGATCTGAGCCACGGCATCAACTGTCTTCGCGATCAACTCAGGACCCAAAATCTTCCTCTCGCCGATATCAACCCAACAGACCAGGGATCTACACTTGTGCCCATACAACGCTTCAAATGGAGTAGCCTGGAGACTTGCCTAGTAACTATTACTATAAGAGAACTGGGCTAAGTGAAGATGATCTTCCCACGAACCTCCAAACTGAAAAACGCAGGATCTTAACATGTCTTCTAGGGTCTGAATTGTCCTTTCTGACTGCCCATCTGTCTGAGGATGGAACGATGTGTTGTAGCTCAACTTTGTACCCAAGCTCCTCTGCAGACTCTCCCAAAACTGAGACTTGAATCTCGTATCTCTATCCGATATGATGCTGACAGAAACTCCATGCAGACGAACAACCTCCTGAACATACCTCTCGGCCAAACTCTCCGTGGACTGACCCACACGGAAAGGAATGAAGTGAGCACACTTCGTCAGCCGATCCACTATCACCTCGATAGCATTATGACCTTTGGGACTCCTTGGCAAAGCGATCACAAAGTCCATCGTGATATTCTCCCACTTCCACTCTGGGATTGGAAGAGGTTGCAAAAGTCTCGCCGTCCTCTGATGCTCTGCCTTCACATGTTGATAGATCAGGTACTGGGCAACAAATCTAGCCACATCTCTCTTCATGCCATGCCACCAGAAATGTTGCTTCAAGTCCCTGTACATCTTGGTACCACCAGGATGAATAGAATACGGGGATCGATAAGCTTCCTCCAGCAGCTTCTGCTTGATTTCTCCCCTAGGTACACACAACCTAGAGCCAAAACAAAACGATCCACCAGCATGAATGACCAAATCAGATTTCAAACCGGCTTCCACCTCACTTCGAAACTGCTACAAATGTGGGTCACCCACTTGGGCTCCCTTAAACTGTTTAATCAAAGAAGACTATAACTGTAACATCATGAACTGCCGATCTGATCCAGGAAGTAGCACATCCAGCTCTAGCCTCCTCATATCCTCCACTATTTCCTTCTGCACAGTAAAGAACATAGCAGCAGGCTTCTTACTCAAAACATCAGGCACCAAGTTCACTCTACCCAGGTAATACTGCAAAATTGATGTCAAAATCTGCCATCAATTCTAGCCATAACTCCTTCTGCTTGAACACATACTTGAGGCTCTTGTGATCTGTGAATATATCCACTCTATCCCCAAGAAAATAATTCCTCCACAACTTCAAGGCAAAAACTACGGCCGTGAGCTCCAGATCATGCGTGGGATAGTTCTTCTCATGAGGTCTCAACTGCCTCGATGCATAAGCGACAACCCTGCCTCGCTGTATCAGCATTGCTCCCAGACCTCTACCCGATGCATCACAATGGATCACAAAACCACCAGAACTGTCGGGTATAGTCAGCACAGGCACTGATGTCAACCAACGCTTCAACTCGGCAAAAGCTTCATCACAAGATTCATCCCTATCAAACTTCTGCTCCTTGGTCAAACTGGTCAGAGGTCCAGTAATCTTCGAAAATTACTGAACGAACTTCCGATAATAGCCGGCCAAACCAAGAAAGCTTCTCACATTAGGAACAGACTTCGGAATCGACCAACCCTTAACCACAGAAATCTTCGACGGATCCACAGAAACACCAACACCGGAAATAATGTGGCCCAGAAAAGCAACCCGATCCAGCCAGAACTCACACTTATTGAGCTTCCCATACAGCTGGTTCTCCCTTAAGGTCTGCAGAACCACATTCAAATGCTCAGCATGATCTTCTCTATTTCGAGAATACACCAATATGTCGTTAAAGAAGACCACGACAAACTGATCCAAGAACGGCAAGAACACCCTGTTCATCAGACTCATGAACACTGCCGGTGCATTAATAACTCCGAAAGGCATCACTAAGAACTCGTAATGCCCGTACCTTGTTTGGAAAGCCGTTTTCGGAACACCGTCTGACTTCACTTTAACTTGATAATACCCAAAACGAAGATCCAACTTCGAGGTCGAACAAATCGTCAATCCTCAGCAACGGATACCGATTCTTGACAGTGACATTGTTCAACTCTCAATAATCAATGCAAAGCCTGCGGCTTCCTTCCTTCTTGTTGATGAATAGAACTGGGACTCCCCAAGGCGAAACACTTGGCCGGATAAAACCCTTATCAATCAGCTCCTAAATTTGCACCTTCAGCTCCGCCAATTCAACCGGTACCATCCGATACGGACTCTTGAAAATAGGCACGTACCAGGCTAAACATCAATGCTGAACTCCACATCTCGGTTTGGCGACATATCAGGCAAATCCTAAGAAAAAATATCAAGGAAATCACACACAACTAAGGGTGCAACAACCCCATCAGAGCCCAATGACACAAGCAAAACAGCCTTGGGATCCATCGAGTTCTTGACACATCCAAACGGTGTCTCACCTACATGAAAAACAAACTCTGGTTGACCAGAAAACCTGAAAGTCACCTTCTCTCAGCAATCAATCACGGCACAAGAAACACCCAACCAGTCCATGCCCAGAATGACATCAAAACCGAAATTGGGATTCACAATCAAATCAGCCAAGAAATCCACACCAGCAATCGGTAACGGGCTCTGCTTGCATACCCTAGAACAAACAATAATACATCCACCTGTGGTGATGTCCTAAGTTGCGGGCATAGCATCGCAAGCCAAACTATGCTGATCAACAAAGCGAGAGGAAATGAAAGATTGGGTAGCACCAGAGTCAAACAAAACATGAGCTGGAAGAGCGAAGACCAAAATAACACCTATAAGAAGAAGATCAAACAAAAGAATAAGGTGCTAGCAGGATATATGCACGAATAATTGTACAAAGAAGGAAAAGGAATAACATCTAGAACTAAAAAGAATGGATGATTCTAGAATCAAAAGAATATGGGTACAAAAGGGATAAAAACATACCCCAAAAGGAATCAATGAATGGAAGAGGCAAAAGACAATGACAAATGAAGGGACCAAAAGGATCAAAAGATACCCAGCTATATGTTGGCTATTATATGCATTCATGTGATCATCGTGGTGTGCACATTACTGAGTTAACCCAGTTAGAGCCAAACTTGACTAATATATCAATCTAAGCCAAACCTTCATAAATATAGTCATGTTTGACTGATATATTATCCAAACCTGCGGCTCTGATACCACACAAAACATGTCATGCCCCGCTTCCCAAAATACGGAATACGAGTACCTAACGTAGGCCCAGCAAATGATTATACATCATCCAAAAGCTGTACCAGACTAACTCAGAATATGAAAGAATAAACACAGTCACACAAGAAAGATATAACCACATGAATCAAAGATAACTTCAATTATAAATGAAATAATCCAACAATAATAATATCCAACATCTGGGATAAAACAAACTTCGGGAACATAAGCCCAAAACAAAGTACAAAGTCATAACAATATTCAAAAAAATAATCTAGCAGTAAATAGATTTAAGCAGCGCAATTCAGCTCCATCTCTAGAATCGTTGCTCCCTTCTGGTATAGTTCCTTCAGTACCTATAAATTCTTGATCTAAAAAGAAAAAAAAAAGTATCCTTAAATCAAGTTGTGGACAGCAAGTGGAGAGAAACAGAGGATAAAGGAAGCATGTATATCAAAGAAAAGGGATAGGATCAAAGTCAAAGAACAAAGCAAAGGCAGACAATAATATCAAAGATCTATAATTAATCACACATGTAATGAGTGATGTCAAGTCAAGTTCAATATAGGATTAAGCATGAGATGATAATGCTGGTTATTAATCATTTTATTAATCTATGTAGTGCACATACTACTGTGTCCCACTCCACAGGTTCGGCGCAAACACACAGCGAATATTTTAGACTGATGGTGAATTCACGGATCGTGTACTCGACGTTGATAACAATAATTTACAATCAATAATTAAAAATCAACCATTTGCAATCAATACTTCTCCTTCTAATTGATATTTATCCTCCTTTCATGTCAAGTGTTCAAGTGAGCAAGAAGGCCTTCACTAAGTACACTTTCCAATCGTTCTCTACCAAGTCTACCCATAATACCCCGGCTTGTTAATAGTTTATTTCATCCTATGTGAGCATGCGAGAAGGTGTCAATATTTTATTATGCTAGGTGTGACTAATTTTATTCGTTACCGACAAATCATTAAGCAAACATATTAAATTAGCACAATCACATAATCTGGACAGCATAACCTTGCTATACAAAAACATAGATTACCTCTACTACAGAGAAGAAAATGTAGATCCGTTAGAAATTATAGAAAGTAGACTCTCTGTCGGTTCCAGCGAATATATATACGACATATAAAAGCTACAAAAACTAGGGTGAAAACTCTATTCTTTTCAGATTTTATATTCAGGCAGCAAGTTGTAAATTGTGTTCACCTATTTATTTTAGGTCAGAAAAATCATCAACTAAATCTATAAAAATTCAGGATCATTCCTACACATGTCTTTTCTCAGCTAGGTTTATTTCAGATTTTATTTTACTGTTAACATGCTCAAATAAATTATGGAACAACAAGACACGCATGCATTTGTGAATTTGGAAATTCCGACACAGCTGTACTAAAATAATGATATCTAACAGATTACACATCGGAATTGAAATCCATGAAAAAGGTAGTAAACTAGAAATCTGGGGCTAAATTTCATGTTCAGAAAGTTATTTCAAAATATAACATCAGTATGGTCGAAAATCTGATTCAAAAAGATACAAACGGCAGCCCAGAATTTATTTTGATATGAATAGGCAACAATTTAATCATACAATCATACAATTCATGCTAATTAATAGTCAAAGTACCAACAGATGTTAACATGCATGATTTTAGTTTTAAGATGCAATTTCACAGGCATTGTAATCAATTCATCAAATCAAATCAATCTAACATGTCTAATTTACCAAACAATTCTATAACACATGGATCTAGTTATTTTCATGTAAATGTGCATATGCAAGAAACAATAGGGACTAGTTTTGATCAAAGAGGTAAGCACGCTGTTAAGAGTATATCAGGTTAGCTCGTGTAAACCCCCAGTAAACTTAACGGAATTCAAATAGCAGTACGATAAAGAAAATGACTGGATCTACTTGTAGAGATCAAAGAAATCTTGAACAAAATAAACAACTAGTTCAAGAAGAGACTTAGCTGTTATTTAGCATATTCGAATATCTAGAATAACGGGATGAGAATCCCGGGCGACAGATCCGAAACACGGGCAGGTCACGTGCAAAACAGCTAATAGCAAGATAGTAACCAGAGCACAAAACAGCAACGCAGAGATCGGGATCTCCTACACCCAAAACAGGAAACATGCCAACAAACCAATCCCGCTTCGTCTCCTTCCTCACTTCGACAGGGAGAAAGAGCGGGAGAGAGCAGCAACCACGGCGGCTGGTGATGCTGGAGGCGCGAGCGACGACGACTGGCAGCGACGACACTGCGGTCGGGAAGCAACTCAACAACTAGACGGCGGCGAGGGCGAGTGACTCTGTTTCGCTCTGAAAATAGGAGAGACAAAATGGTGAGGCGTTCAGGCTTGGACAGCGACGACGAGGGGCCAGGGGGTCTACGGTGGTTACGGGGGACAGTGGAGAGGGATCGATGAAGTGGATAGAAGGTCGAAGCGGTGGGTTCTACGACGAGGTGATGGGTTCGAAAGGGATGAAGACGACAGAGGGAGAGATGGCGATGGGGATGTGATGGGGAGAAGGTGAGGGGTCGGAGAAGATGGGGGGAGTGACTGCTAAGGGGCGGTGGCGAGTTATCTTGGGTTCAGTGGAAAAACAGAGAAGAAGAGAGACTCGGGAGGTAGGAGAGAGGAAAAGCGGCGGAGAGAGAGAGGGATTAAAAAAATAAGGTTTAATGGGTATTTATATAGGAGATCAAGGTATGGGGTTTTAGGTTGTGGTTTAATGGGTTTAGGGTACAAGTTTAGGCTCCAAAAAGAGATGAACATATAGCGGAGCAACTCAAACTCAAATGACGAAGAGCAGAATTTGCAATGTGCCAAAAATAGAAGAAAAAGAACGGAATGATCAAAAGAAATTAAATGGACCTAAGAAAAGCAAACTATTATATAATAGAAAGAATCCAGATACAATAATCAAGGAAGTAAGAATACAATAAAAATCCAAAATAGGAAAAATAAGGGTTACAATCGATCTCTTGTGATGTCTCAGCATAAAGGATTTTTCAAACGAAGTCTAGGTGTCGGGGCCGAACACAGAGGGGTGCACCCGAGGTGGGGATCCAAACAAGTAGGATTTGAAACGAAAAATAAAATTTTATTCATTGGCTGCCGAATGGCAAGTACATGCATAAACATTTTAGGGCATCATTACAATTGCTGACTTCTAGGCAGGGCCGAGTATGGCCCAGGGCGAGCTGGGCGACCGCCCAGGGCCCAATTCTGATGAAGGGAAGAAAAATTTGTAAGTATAATGGGTTTGTAACACTCTAATTAATTAATATTTGAACTAGGAATGCAAAAGGTCTCCTCAGTCAGTTGGTTAGAGCACCCATATAGTAGGTGGGGAGGTCTTGAGTTGAACTCTAAATGAGAGCCATTTTTCTTTTACTATTTAGATTCATGTTTACTACCTCATGGTTATTTATTTTTTACCTTCTTAATTCTTGTTTGGTAGTTAATGGTTTTCAATTTTTCGGTTTTTACTTTTTAAATTCTTGTTTTCTAATTAATTGTTTAATAAGTGTTCTTAGTTATTTACTACATTCTGAAACAAGCTTTAATTAAATTAGCAATTCTGATGATTCTAAAGTGAGTTGGGATGCTTAGAAATTAGCATCAGGTGAATTTTTTAGTTTCGATTTTATTTTAAGTTTGGTTATTTGGCATGAAATTTTGTACAAGATAAACTTAGTAAGTAAAAAATTGCAGAATGAAGATATGCTTCTTGATGTTGCAATTAAAAACTTCAATGGGTTGGTTTCATTTTTTGAAAAATATAGAGAAAATGGATTTACTTCTGCTATGAATGAATCTAAAGAAATTGCATCTTAAATAGAAATTGAGCTCTTATTTCCTGTAAAACTTAGGGCTTTTAGAAATAGACATTTTGATGAGATTCCTTGTAAGGATAGAGAACAACAATCTGTTCAAGAATATTTTTGAGAACTGATTATTTTCTTGTTTTAGTTAATATAGCTCTTTCTCAATTGAAGAGTAGATTTGAACAAATGCAAATTTTTGAATCTATATTTGGCTTCTTGTTTGATACATCACGATTAGTTTTATTGGATGATGATGAAATGAAAAATTGATGTATGCAACTTAAAATTGCATTGAAACATGATGAGATGCCCAAAATTGATGTGAATTATTTACTTTCATAATTACAAATATTGCAAGAAATGTTACCAAGTAAAGCATATGAAACAGATAAATCACGACATTCCATTAAAATTATGACATTTGCAACAAAAAAATATGGATATGTTTCAAAATATTTTGATTACTTATAGAATTTTATTGACTGTACCAGTAACTGTGGCATCTGCTGAAAGAAGATTTTCAAAAGTAAAATTATTAAAATCTTATTTACGAACAACTATGACTCAAGATAGGTTAAATGGATTAGCAATTTTAAGAATTGAAAATAATTTGTTGAAAAATATTAAGGTTGAACGTATAATTGATGATTTTGTTTCTAAAAATTCAAGAAAGAATCATTTTAGGTGAAATGTGATTGATTTGATTTGATTTTTTAATTTTTTTATGGAGCAAAAATTGTTGTCACTAAACTTAATGAAAAATATGAAATATTTGGTGTCATAAAGCAAAACAAGGTAATCTTTATTTTTCGGGGTATTGGTTTTATGTCCCCCCCCCCCCCCCCCCCCGCCATTATATCATATTATATTAACATATATAAAAATACATGCATATCTATAAAGGGCACCATTTTATTTTTTGCCCCGAACCTTAAATACCTCAGGACCGGTCTTGCCTCTAGGGTCCTGCGTAGAATTTCATCAAGTCTTCTGCCTTTGTAGGTCCCCTTGACTACCCTAGCCCCTGGTCTTCAAGTCGGTACGTGCCTAGACGGACCACTTTGGAGACCCTATACGGGCCCTCCCAGTAAGGTGCGAGTTTCTCCTTTTGCATGGTTCGGATATCTCGAGTCATTTGAGCACTAGATAGTCTTCTTAGATGTTGGCAGGTCGGATCTTTCGATTGTAAAAGTGCTCTACCCTATGTTGGTAGACATTTCTTCTGATGGCCGCCCTTTTGCGGACTTCTTCGAGGAGGTCCAGGTTGGCCCTGGGGCCATTTGCATTTGAAACCTCGCCGAAGCATATAATCCATGGCGATGGCAACCCGACTTCCAAGGGGATTACTACCTCGGTGCCGAAAGTCAAGTAGAAAGGTGACTCGCTTGTAGGGATCTTCTTAGTCGTGCAATAGGCCACAATATGCTGGGTAGTTCATCGACCCATAGTCTTTTAGGGAATTTGTATAATCTTTTCTTTAGGCCAATGAAGATTTGTCGGTTGACGTTCTCAGCTTGGCTGTTGGACTGGGGGTGTGAGATGGAGGGGAATCTTTGCTGGATTCCTAGATCTTCACAAAACTTGCGAAAAACCTTTCCGGTGAACTGAGTACTTGTCATGCCCCGCTTCCCAAAAAGGAAATACGGAATAAGGATACGTGACTAAGTCCAGCGAATGATTTTCATCATCCATAAGCTGTCAGAATCTTTACAACAATTCACAAAACTAATAAGTAAACAAGGAGAAACCAACCACGCGTGCATGAATGAACCAATATACCAACAGAATTTACTTGAAACAAAATTTAATAATCTCAAATAAATCAAATCTGGAAACAAGTTATAAATTCTAGGGTCAAACTGCCCAATACAAATAATCCAAGCAGCAAATACATTTATTCAAAATAAGCAACAGAAAATAATAATAGCAACAACTCCAGCAACTAGAATCTGAGATCACCTACTCCATCGGGCAGCTGATCTCCATAATCTGCAATTTAATAAATTGCAGGAAAAGGGAAAAAGAAACAAAATGTCTGTCAATGCATGTTACGGGCCACTTGTAGTGCAAACATAAGTACATGAAAGATAAACAAATATAGAGTAACAGCGGAAACAAACATAGCATGGAATAGATATGACAACAAAATAGGATGTCTAACATGAATCAGAAAACAGAATCATGTAACATGGTGTGCTAATAGGTACAAGTAATATGTAACAGATATCAAGTATCATGCAAACAGGTAAATAGATAACAGATGTCAGGTGTCATGTAAATAGATAAACAGATAACAGATGTCAGGTTGTGTCAAGTCTTGTATTTATGTCTATCTAGGTAACACTTTATCCGTCCCATCCATTTATCACATGGTTTCTACATTCAAACAAGTTTGCATTTAGATTTCGTAGTGGACTGTATAGGGCCGTGTGCTCAAGTATCAGATAAAAGATAATAAATACAAACAGATAGAACCTACGGGTCCACTTCTAAGTACACCTTCCTATAGGGAAGTGTGCAGTCAGGTAATCAGATAAACAGAATCGTGTATCATGTAGTTATGGACATGTAACAGATAACAGATAACAAGTGGGAAACACGGGCCCACTTCCAAGTACACATTTCTATATTTTTCCCTAATAGGTCTTTCCCTTAATCTCGGCTTGATTATTTGTTATTATTATCAAACAGGCATATATGTGTCACAAAACAGGGCAAGAATAACATGTTATAAACAAGTAACAGGTTCAGGTTGAAAGATGACAGACAACTCATAAAAGGGTAGGATAACGAAATTCTAGTTCAGGTCAGCAAGGCAGTACTGCACCAAATCTGGGATTTCCGTTGCCACAAATATGTAAACCTGGATCCGTCAGAAAATCTGAAAAATAGACTCTCAGCCGAATCCAGCAAATATATATAAGTCATATGGTATTTCACAAAAACTGGACTCAAAACGAAATTGTATCCAGAAAACATATTCATCCAGAAATCAGAAGTTTGTATTCATAAATAGGAAAACGGCATAAAAACTTACTGATTAAATCCAAGAAAAATCTGGGGTATTCCCTAATATGTTTAGTATCAGAAAATATAATTTTATAATTTTTCAACATGGATAGTTTAGTCAAATAAAATCAGAAAACAGCAAGTTACATCATGTTTGTAAATATGGAATCATAAACACAGAGTACTAAAACAGCAATAGATTACAAAATATAAATCGAAATTCAGATCCGTCAAAAGGATGATAAAATAGATACAGCAGGCTACAATTCATATTCACAAAGTTTTTATAAACAACAAATAGATTTAGGTTGAAATTATGTTTTTTTACTAAACAGCATGAAAATTATGCAAGTATAGTAGTTGTTTGCAAGCATAGAATAGTTTATAAAAGTCATCAATTAAATCCACAAAAATTAGTTGGTTAATCTCAATCAAGTCTAGTTATACTCAGCAAAATATTGGATAAAAATATTATCTTTAACATCAATATAAAAATAAATAACCATACAGAATTCATATAAAATAGAATCTGAAATTTTCCACATGTCTGTAGTAAAACAGCAATAACTTGCAACTCACAAATCGAAACTGAGATCTGTCAGAAATTTTGGAAAGTAGATAGAATTCTCTATAATTCATATTCACAAATAATTTTCATATACTGACCTTAATAGGGTCTAAAATACTAAAAAAAAGGGGTAACAACAAATACAGAAATATTTTTCATGCATAAAATCAACTAGTTCAAATGGAACTCATCCAAATCATAAAAAAATATGAAATATAGTGTACTAAATGTCCAAGTAACATGGTATAGGGTGTTTAACAGATCTACAACATGATATACTACAAGTAACACGTCAAGCATGCAAAATTCATACAACAACTAATGGATCACAACCAACATATATATATGCAACAAGGATTAATTAGATCTAAGTCTGGATTCATGTCGTGAGTGTAATGCGACAACTACGGAAAATCAACACATATGGACAAGATCTAATAGGGTTTTCATGAGAATAGATCTTGAAGCAACTACACTACAGGCGGTATTTAGTACTTGTATATGCAACATAAAAGTATACAAGTTACTTGTCTTGTAGTCGACGGCAGAAATGAAGCAAGGAGCGAGAATAACGGCAATAGTAAACGAATAGATTACAAATTTCTAACAGCAATAGATTATAAATTTTCAGCAGCTAGTCAACTGCCAACCAGTCCTAAATTTGGATTTTATTAAAATAGTAAACGACATCCAAATATTATGAAATTTTAAGGAGATGTTCTTGACATATAGAAGTTGCAAATATAAAAATTTTAGCTCTAGATTTCGTCTAGTTTAATAGTTCTGATTTTCTGAAGTGCAACTAAAACTTAAAATAGAAACTTAAAAATGTCCCCAAATCAATCATATCATAATTTCACACATTTAATCAAAAACACACAATCTAAACATGAATACTCAATCTACATAGGCTATCATGCATCTAACAATTTATACACATACATTCCACAAACTAGCATTCTACTAATACAATTATATTAGAAAGTTGGAGAAACACCCACCTAATTGAAGAATTTTTTCATAGAAACTCCTAGCGAAAAGAACTCCTAAAGAAGCCTCCAAGCCTCCTCGAAATCCATGCCTACGAGAAACCAACAAGAAAGCATGAAAACTCCCAAAAAATAAACCAATAGCAAAGAATGAAAAGGGAATGGAAAGTTTCTCCTTTTTTTTTGGTTTCCTTTTGCTGTTCCCGAAAGCCGGGATCGGGGAGGGGAGGTTTAAGGAAATTAGTTAGTGGGGTTTTAATCTTAACTACCCACTCACTCCATTCACATCCCGGTCAGCAATAAAATGGTGAGAAAGCACGTGCACACAATTTATTAAAAGTTTTTATTTAAATTAAATGCATATGCTATAATATGTAATATGTATTTAATATAACTAGTTGAATTTAATTATAATTAGAGTTTTCATGAAAAAATAAAAATAAACACACATACTTCATAAATTTTATTTTGAAAGGAAGACAGCCAACACGTACGTCGCACGTAAAAATAAATTTTCGAATACGAAATAGACTTGACCAATGGAGAAATGTTTATAAATAATCGAGATACAACATACGAAAATACATTTCATTTATTCTATATATACAGTAATGTAATCAACACGTACATAGAAAAATGTGCACCGCACGTATAAAAATATATGAATCAAAATAGGAGAAAAAATGAATTTCAATTTATAAAACAAATTCAGACAAATTATAAAATAAATAATTGAAACACATAGAAAAAAATTACACATAATGGTAGAATATACGTAATCGACACATGCACTGAAAGCACATGCAACGCAAGGTAAAACACAAAGATTGAAAATTAATATTTGAGTTGGCTCAAATAGGATAAAAATAAATTTGAAAAGATGGACAATAGTCAAAATACAAAATACGTATGATATTTAAATTATAATTTGCTATGAATATTACCCGTAATGGTACAAAATACACGTGCGTAAGACCCGTGGACAAAATTTTCATAACTCAGTTTTGCTGGGTGTTACAGTCTCCTCCCATTAAAACAGTTTTGTCCTTAGAACATAATAGGGTAAAAGTTGTATCTTGTACACACCAAGAAAAAAATTATTATTGTATATAGAAAAATTGCAATATTAAGAAAATAAATATAGTATAAAAATATGTGATGTGGAAAACAAAGCAAACTCACATAAGGAATTTACGAGTATCACTGTGAATAGGAACGAAACATGAGAGTATTAGAAAACAACAAGGTAAATTGGATAAATTAAAGGGAGAAAATAGATGCTTAAAAATAAGTATAGTAACAAAATAATAAAAGTAGTAAGACGTAGTATGAAAACGAGTAAAATAAAATGGAAGTATGGAAATAAATAAGAAAGATGTAACAACCGTTCCTACTATTTTTCATTTTCCCCCTTTTGTAATATTTTATTTGATATTGAATAAAATAGTCTATTTTGGCTCTTGATTATTTTAATTAGGTCTTGTTCATGAAATTCTTTGTTCTTTTGATGGGGCTATTCTTGTTGATCCTATTGTTCTCTTATTTAATTGTGGGTATTTTTATTCTAATCCTATTGATTTGGATCTACCTCTTATTGAACCCTAAACCACTAACCCAGTACCCTAATTGTACCCTATAAATACAACCCTAATGCAAACCCTAAATTGCACACAAATCGAAATCCTAGCCGTCTACTCTTTCTCCTACTCCCTCTCTCCTCTTTGTTTCTCCCTTTCGTCACAGTTTTCTGCCAAAACGTCCCTGCCCCTTTTTCGGTCGTCTTCTCCGACCAACCCCCTCTCCCCGGCAACTACCCACGTCGTCGCGCCCCCAAGCGCCGCCAGCCAACACCCCCTGTCCTTCTCCTCTCCCATTTTGCTAGCAACGACAGAACCCAAACCCGTAGCCCCTTTCTTCCTCGTTCGATCGTCGACAACAGCTACCAACACCGCACCTCGTGCTTCGACCTCGAACGTCGATGTTGTCACCCCTGGCTGCCAGTGCCGCCGCCGCTGGCCGTGACCACCGCTGTGGTTGTTGCAGTCTTCTTCGTGTGCCGTTGCTGCAGTCTGTTTGTGTACTCTGTTGCTGTTTTGTCTCTTTGCTTTTGCACGTATATTGCACGTGTTAATTTGCTAGTTCGTGGGTTCGTAGCTTCGGGATTCTTATCCCGTTATTCTTGGTATTCGTTTTTACTGTCTAACAGTCAAGTCACTATTCTCTTGAATTACTAATTGTATCAAATTCAAGTTTTTTTGAAACTCTTGCAAGTAGATTTCTTTGTTATCGTATTATCCATTGTTAATCTCTTCATTGGGTCTATTGAGGGTTTACACGAGCTAACCCCAATATTCTTGACAGCGTGCCACTTTTGACTCTAAAGTTTGGATCTTTAATGAGTGCATATAGAATTAATGATAGGGTTATTCATATAATCGTCACACAAATAAATTATTGTAAAGACAATTGCTAGGTTGTGTGTTGTTTGATCGATTAATGAATGATTGATGATAAATTGATGTATGAGCGTGTTCTGATTTTATTTATCATGTTTTGACACTCATCATGTTAATTCCACAATTTATTGACTAAAGAATCGATACCCATATAGTCTAATTAATTTATTTTCAAGAAAACTACCCAAAATCCTGTATATGCTTGCTGATCTGAATGTTAACTGCTATTTTCGAACCAGTAAACGATCTTAAAATGAAATGCTTTCTGAATATGAATTGTATCCTTATCTTTCTAGTTTCCAGAACATCTTAAATTATCGAATTCCGAGTTTTGTAGCAAAAGCTATGCCCGTTTTACTATAGTTGTGCTTTTGTTTTTAGATTTTCAGATTCTTGTATTTTTCGCGCTTAAACAGTAAAAATGCTGATCAAATGATAAAATTTTAAACTGAAAATTTTCAGATTGTTGCTTAACATGTTTAGGAGTCTAGAAAGTATTTTTATTGAATTTAATAATGAGTTTTTGCTGATTCTAAAAATGAAATAACATAATGCCGAAATTCTGCCTGAACATGAAACCCCGTAAAGAACCATGTGTTTGAATTAGCTACTGTTGTCGGAATTCAAACTTTAAATATGCATTGGAACCGTGTGGAAGTCTAGTTTCTAGAATTTCTAACAGATTCAACTTTTGATTTCTGAGTCAGTGGGAAACTGTATTTTTGTACAGACTGTGCTTGCTGTCCAGAATTTTATATTCTGCTTTTTAATAGATTAATTATTCCTATGTTGTACTATTGCTTGAATTAATGAATGTATGTTGCATTGCATGTTCCCAATGAGTTGTATTCACTATTCTAACCGTCCTATCCTTGTTATCAACCTATTGTTTTCCTATTTATACTATCGTTCACTGAAATGTCCATTAATTCCATATTGTATTGTTGCATTGATAAATAATTAATAAGCCAGGGTTTTAAAGGGTGATTTGAGTAGTGAACAAAGTAGTGACTATACTTGAAGGAGGGGACCCATGTTTCCCTAACTACTGTTTCGGCTACTGTTTTATCGTGTGATTGTGGTTATGACAGTAACCCAATCTATCGTGTACTGTATCATTGCCGATGACCGTATCGTACACCGAAAGGTGAATAGTGTTTACTGTTACCGTTGCCAAGTACATGATCTACCGAGTGCACCACTTGAGTCTAAACGAAATTGATTGTATGCATCGAACTTGTAGTATGGGATGCAGTAGTACATACATTAGTTAGGATTAAAATGAATAATAGATATAAAGATTGACACATCACCGACATTGCATATTGTTCATCGTTGTTCCTATTTGTATCCAATATTGTCTAAGTGTTGTTGATATTAACCGTTGATTACCGTTACCGAATATTGAATCATTGTTATACCATTGCATTGATTACCATATTATTGATTATTACTATCGTGCCATGTTATTGATTGCTATTGATCCATTGATTCTTTGTAATAACGTTATTCCATTTTTCCTACTTTCTCTACTTGCTGTCCATGACTTGCTCTAAGGATAATTTTTCTCCTCTTTTTGGATGAAGTGTATATAGATAATGAAGGAGAATTTTCTGCTGGAATTGAAGAACAAACATTCTGAAGACTACTGCTTTCTAATTGCTTATTGCTTTAATAAACTTAATGTATTGAAACTTGTTATTATTTTGGATTGGATTGTTATTGTTTGGATTTATGTCCCGGAATTTTATTATTGTTTCCAGACATTGGATTATTATTATTGTATTTGGATATTTTTTATTTCATCATTCCAAGTACTATTGTTCATAAGATTATTATTATTGCCTGCACATTTATTCTGTATTGATTATATTGTTGAGTTAATCGAATAAACAACTTATGGGTGACGTTAGTCATTCGTTGGGCCAATGTTACGTGCTCGTATTCCATATTTTTGGGAAGCAGGACGTGACAAAAGAAAAGAAGGGTCTAGGTGCAAAGAATAAAAGCATTGGTATATTATAATGCAGTAGGAAAATTTTGAAATAGGTTAAGGGCGTAAAGGAATAATAGGTAGCTAAAAATACTGATAATAAAGAGAGCAGTGTGATAACAAAATATCGAGACATAAAAAAACCGATAAATAATTGAGAAAATCATAAAAAATTTGAAGTAGTTAGTAGTTGCTAATAAGAATTACGGAAATAGAAGTTAATTATAGGAAAACGGGAAGGATAAAGTGGTTAAAAGCATAAACTGAACTAGTGGTATATACTACGAGATAAAAATGAAGTAGTAATTTAAGAGAAGACCATTAGATAAAAAGTTCGAAAAATACACGAGCATGAAATTTAATTAAAAGTATAAAAAATATAGGATAAAAGTAATTTTTGTATATATGAAATTAATATCATAAAATAATTCATAAGGTAAATACAATAACTATATATACGATTTAAAAATTAAATATATAGAATACTGATTGGTATGTATCAAAATATTTTCAAATTGTCAAGTAAAGCAAGAAACTAGCATATAGTATTATAATTAATCATAAAGGAAACAATATTATAAATATGAAATCTATAAGCAACCGGAGAAACTAAAGTAAAAGTAACAAGACATTATTGAAATAATATATAATATTAATTTCATAGAAATAAAATATAAATAGTAAATAAAAGTACAAATAATAAAAGCCATATTACATGAGTAGCCACCAAATTTAAGATGAGTTAGCAATAAAATAAAAACAAGGTAAAGTGGTATAAAAATACAAGAATGCTAACATATGTAAAGATATAGTATATATACAAAATAGTAATAAGAAGATAGCAAAACAGCTAATAGTAAACATCAATAATATAGAAAAATGAAATAATGTATATAGGATAGATATAGAAATAGGTACAAACAATAAGGTAATTAATTAAAAATGTGTATGTGTTATAAATAGTAAAGTTGAAGTAGTATAGTCTAAGTTTTAAAACATTAAAAAAGGTAAAACTAAAATGGTAAAAACTAGTACAAAATAATGGCATAGTGGTAAGTAATATAAAAGTAAAAGTGTGGGTCATTAAAGTAGAAAAATCTCTTTTGTTGTGGGTTTGCCTCGTTGTTGTCCAACTGCAGGCTTACCCCATTGACATAAAGTTGCATATTTGCTTCCACGGCATCCGTTGCAGTTTTCCTTCTGGACATTTGTTTGCAGATTTTTCCTCCCCGACATCCATTTGCAGTTTGCCTCCATTGATGTCTAGTTGCATATTTGCCCCCTTGACATCAGGTTGCACCAAAACAGTGAATAGAATGATGTAATATTCCATATGTACTTCGATATTGGATGTTTAATAAAGTTTGGTGTTATGTTTTGAAATTTTGGATATAAAAATAGATGTAAACGTTGGGATAGTAAGAGGAGGAAATGAAGTAGAAAATTACAACGACAAAATATTAAAATAGAAGTATAGATTTTAAATATCGAATATATCAAATTAGGCAGTAATGAAAAGGATTTATAACATTAATAAAAATATAGTATAGAGTACATGCATGAGCTTAAATACAAATGATAACAATAATTATGTAGTGTAGTAAATTAGGATAATAAATATAAATAATTATATATATGTAAAACATTTAGTAATGTAGTAATTGGATAAGAGTAAAATGATATGTATAGTAAGTATGTTGAAATATATGATGTATATATGAAAATCAGTGGAAAGTATATGTAGTAACCACGAATGTAAAGATAATAAAAATTGAAATAAAGATAAAATATAAATAGTGAGTGTATGTATTATATTAGAGAAGTGTAAAGTTAGAAAATTAATAAGTAGCTATTAATAGTGAAAAGTAAATATAACAAATGGTAGAAAATAATAAGTAATAACAAAATAGTAATAAAAGGGAATCTTATTGTGTAGAGGCATATTGCATTTATATAAGTAAAAATATTACAATCATGTTAAAATATACTGATATAAATATGACAACATAAAATAATGGAAAAATATAGTATCGTGAAATCAAAGTAATTGTAAAGTGAATGTCAACATACAAAAATCAGAAATCAAAATCTAATAGAAATAATAACAAAGAAAAATGATAGTCCTAATAATAATTTAATAAGTAGTAATTCAAAACTTAGTAGAATATATAGAAGTAATAGCAAAAATAAATAAGTAACGTTAAAGCGCATAAAAGTAAGGAGGATATAACATCAAGAAAGAAAACGAGTAAGTCAAACTTAAAAGATTAAGACTAAGGGTTGTAGATAAAATAATAAACATCAGAGTGAATTAATAGTATAAGAAAATATTTATTTGAAAAATATTAAATGTTAAAAATGAAAAGTACTATGAGGAAAATACACGAAAAAAATAAAAGAGAAAAGCGTAGTCTACATATAAGGTATCATGAATGTAGGTTCAAAACAACCATACCACTCGTGATACCAAGAGAAACATGCTTGCATACAATCTCACTTCAATGTATACGAGGAGAGTATCATGAATGCAAGTTCAATAACTATTAATATTCATGACCTCAAACTGACACTCACACTCTACTGTCCACCCTAATTGTGTTTTCCTTGTAATTTTGTACTACTCATTGAAGTCGGCTCTGATACCATTCTTTAACGCCCCGAATTCCAAACACAAGCAATTCGTAGCAAAAACAAGATCTTTTACTTCAACTTCGTACAAATTTTACAAGGAATTTAAACTTTTTCATTTACAACAACTTCTTTACAACAGCACGGCGGAATTAAACGAATACAATACAATCTACAAATATGAAAATTCTTCAATCATGTAACGACTCATCATAGTGACTTCAAGTTCATGCTGAATCTAGTCCTGCAACTAGAAAACTGTGGGTACGTTAGTTGCACACAACTGATGCAATGCTATAATACAGCGATTCTTTAGTAAAGAAAAACTTGAATGCAAACAGAAAAAGTGACTTTCATAGTCGTGTCAGTATATGATATGACTTAATGCCTAATGCAGATATTTACATTACAATGACACTAATGCATACTTGTTCAGACTCTATACATCTCATCCTACATACGTCCGAGGGCAAGCCCTTACATACTCCACATTATAGGGTTCAATCCATCGCCATGCAACCTACTACTATGACTACTACGAGATTTAGATACTTTGCAAGTATTGATTCTCACCCCGGAATACTGGAGATCAATCCCACTCTGCATATCATTTTGTGGCCTATTTCATCCATCGTCCCAGAATATTGGGGATTGTCTCACTCCGCAAATCATCATGGAACCCACATTGCACAAATTTCTTGTGAGCAACACTCTCGCCCTGAAATACTGTAGATCAATCCCACTCAGCGGATCATCTTGGGGCCTATTTCATCCTTCGTCCCAGAATACTAGGGATTGTCTCACTCCACGGGTCATCCTGGAGTCTAGAACTGATGCTTGGTCTTATTTCATCATATCTCCAACTAGTGCATGTCTTAAGTTTAAATTGTAGTTATTAAGACCTAGAGCTAGCTTACCCACCGGACTTAAACCAACACAATGAGAATGTCAGCCCACACTGGCTACTTCTCAAAGAGAAAGTTAACCCACACTGGTTACTTCTCAAATTCCATTTGTCACAACTGCCGGTATTCTTGGTCTCACTTAGCCTCTAGAATCTTCTCATTTCATGTTCACAACATTATGGGTTATTCATACCCTCTTTATTCACATTTTGAAATTTCATCTATTCTCATATCCAATTATTTCCTTGTTCCCATAACTCAATTATTTGTATAACTAGTTTCATAGTCTTATCAATAATTGCAAATCAACATCCTCTACGTAAGAATAGATAGTTTATTCACCCCTTATAATAGGATTTTCAATGAAGTTGTAATTTCATTCAATGGATTCTTTTTCTAAACAATGTGATATTCAACTTCTAATTTTATTCTTTAACAAACACAAATTAACTCTAGATCGAGTTTAATTCAAAGGATATAATTTTAGAATACCTCTAGTCAAAAGAATCAAAATTATCTTCTTAATCAAATGTATATTAGTATTTATTTAGTTCCACACTCCAATCTTATATTCAACTCATCCCCACATTTCCTCCTTAATTCACATATAAAACCTCATAATACAACCCTTAACAAGATAATTAAATACCTCTTAATTTCTCATAAGGTACATCTTACTAACATTCCAATTCTAATCCAATTTCATAAGTTGTGAAAGTTTTAGGACAACTAGATTAAAGACATCAACCCGGTGGTATTGAAAAAATCATATAAATTCCAATACTACTCCAAAAATAGATTTATTAGTTTCATTGGAATCATAAATGACCCTACTACAACTTTTTAGTCAAAGATCATCTAAAATCATCCTCAATTACTTCGTCTAAACCCATTTCAAAAATTCCGAAACCTGCAGTTAATGCTACTTGTAAAAATCATAGAAAATTCTATACTTCATGAAACTTTATGTTCTTTACATCAAATTAAAGGTATACAAGTCTACTATAACTTTTTACTTATAAGTTTCCTCAAAATATTGTGTCTATAACCCTGAATTCTTCGAAATCTACTGTAGGGTCAAAATGTTATACTGACTGCACTGTTCAAACTTGTTAAATTCATTATAAATTCAATTCTTCGTGAAAAATTGATTTCTTAGACTCTAAAGAAAGGTTAACAAGTCTAATTCAAATTCTTAGTTTTGACCTCTCAAAATACTGCATCTAAGATGCCGAAATGATCAAAATCTGAAATATATACAAATTTCCAGCTACTAGCCAACTGCCAATCGGTCCTAAGTTTGGATTTTATTAAAATAGTAAACGAAATCCAAGTATTATGAAATTTTAAGGATATGTTCTTGACATATACGAGATGCTCCTATAAAAATTTTAGCTCTAGATTCCATCTAATTTAATAGTCATGATTTTCTGAAGTGCAACAAAAACTTAAAACAGAAACTTAAAAATATCCCCAAATTAATCATATCATAATTTCAAATATTTAATCAACACACATAATCTAAACAAGAATACTCAATCTATATATGCTATCATGCATATAGCAATTCACACATATATTCTACAATCTAGCATTCAACTAATAAAATTATATTAGAAAGTTGGAAAAATACCCACCTAATTGATGAATTTTTCCATAGAAACTTCTAGCAAAAAGGGAACTCCTAAAGAAGCCCTCAAGCATCCTCGAAATCCGTGCCCAAGAGAAACCAATAGGAAAGCATGAAAACTCCAAAAAAAATAAACCAATAGCAAAGAATGAAAAGGGAATGGAAAGTTTCTCTTTTTTTTCTTTTTTTTTTTGTGAATTCCTTTTGATGTTCCCGAAAGCCAAGATGGGGGGTGGGGTTTTAAGGAAATTAATTAGTGGGGTTTTAATCTTAACTACCCACTAATCAAACAAATCACCCACTCACTCCATTCACATCCCGGTCAGCAACAAATCACCCACTCACTCCATTCACTACGTGTGTGCACACAATTTATTAATAGTTTTTATTTAAATTAAATACATATGCTATAATTTGTAATATGTAGTTAATGGAACTAGTTTAATTTAATTATAATTAGAGTTTTCATGCAAAAATAAAAATAAAGCCACACACACATAATAAATTTATTTTGAAAGAGAACACAACCAACACGTGCACTGCAAGCACGTGCATCGCACATAAAAATAAATATTCGAATAAGAAATAGATTTGATCAATGGAGAAATATTTATAAATAATCGAGATACAATATATGAAAAATACATTTCATTTATTCTATATATACAATAATGTAATCAACACGTACATAGAAAATACGTGCACCACACGTATAAAAATATTTGAATCAAAATAGGAGAAAAATGAATTTCAATTTATAAAACAAATTCGAACAAGTTATAAAATAAATAATTGAAACACTTAAAAAGTATCACACATAACGGTAGAATATATGTAATCGACACGTGCACTGAAAGCACGTACAATGCACGTAAAAACAATGATTGAAAATTAATATTTGAGTTGGCTCAAATTGGATAAAAATAAATTTTGAGAAGACGAAAAATGTATAAATAGTCGAAATACAAAATATGTATGATATTTAAATTAAAATACACTACGAATATTACCCGTAAATGTACAAAATACACGTGCGTAACACCGGTGGACAAAATTGTCATAACTCAATTTTGCGGGGTGTTACATTATCAATTATGACATAAATTATCAATTATGACATAAACACACACCTAATTTTGACAAAATAAGAACTTTGGGCTATATTGCATTCGCTAGATTACCTAACCCTAGAAGACCTAAAGTAGGATATCGAACAAATATGTGTGTGTACTTGGGTAGTACAGTTGATAATGCTGCAGATAGATTTTTAGATCTATCTTTTAACCGAATAATAGAATTTAGAGATGTGGAATTCTTTGAAGATATGTTCATCAAAGATAAAGGCATCATATTATCTAGGTATGGAACACAGAAAATGATCCACCTTAGAAAACTATATATAGTTTGACTGACACTAAAACTTCATAAGTTGTTAAGCTAAGAACACTCTTCACTAGAGATATAACACCTAGAACCTATGGTGATGATTTTGTGACCTATGCACTGACAGCTAATCCTGTTAGTCTTAAGGAAAGTTTTACGGTCTATGGATGGTTTGCTTTGGACAGAAGCAATTGATGATGAAATAGATTCTTTATTGTAGAATAACACTTGGGAATTAGTTAATATGACAATAAGAGCTAAAACTATAGGAAGCAAGTGGGTTTTGCAGAAGAAATTTAATCCTGACGTAACTGTAGCTAAGAGCACGTATAGTAGCTAAACGTTATACTCAACAATGTGGGGTGGACTATTTTGATATTTACTCACGCATATGTCACATTGATACAATAAGGATTCTTCTAGACATAACAGCTATTGAAATATTTTTTAATCATCAAATGGTTGTTAAGACTGCATTCCTCAACGGTGATCTTAATGAAGAAATCTATATGAAACAACCTTTTTTTGCTACTTAAAAGATTCAGAAGATAAAGTTTGCAAATTAAAAAATTCTTGTATGGATTAAAACAAGCACCTAAACCGTGGCACGAAAAGTTTGATAAAACAATATGGAACTTAGGTTTTGGATCTAGTAATTCTAACGAAGGCCTTTATTATCATGATGAATCGAATAAAATTTTCATTAATTGCTTGTATGTTGATGATATGCTTCTTGCTGAAAATGACCTCTATATTGTAATTAAAGTTTAAACTATGCTATGCAAACAATTCAACACTGGGTGTTGTTGACACCATATTAGACATGAAAGTGAGTTTTGCAAGCCAAGGAATAATACTTAGCCAATCTCACTACATTACAAATGTGTTGCGAGACTGGGGATATAGTGATTGCAAAAAATTTTGATACACCTTATGAAAGTACTAAAAAGTTGACACCTAACAATGGTGCAACAGTGAGATAGCTAGACTACACTAAACTCATTGAAAGTTTTATGTATGAAATGACATGTACTCGACCCGACATAGCCTTTGCGGTAGGCATGCTTAGTAGGTTCACTAATTATCCATGTAAATCACACTGGAATGCCACTGAGAGGCTAATAGGATACCTAAACAGTACTCAAGAGTTTGCTTTGTGGAATTCAGGTTATCCTTCAGTATTAGAGGGATATTTTGATGCATCGTGGTGCTCAGAAAATGGTGAAAGTCGGTCCACTACTGATTGTGTGTTTACATTAGAAGGAGCAGCTGTCTCATGAAAATTTAAAAGACAAGCAGGTTTTGTTTTCTCATCCATAGAGTCAGAACTCTTTGTGCTATCTTATGCTGGTGAAGAAGCAAAATGGATGAAAGACCTATTGCTAATTTTTCCTTTGAGATGGTTTAAAGCAACCACTCTTAGTCTATTCTACGACAACCAAGATGCAAATACTATAGCAAACAATACTGTTTACAATGGTAAAAGACACGTTGTCGTCCTCAGACAGGCAAAGTTGAATTATCTCATTAAATAAGTGACTATTGTTCTTAGCAAAGGGGATAAGTAGATGTCAAATTATCAAAACTGTGGGGGTAAATGTGGTTAAAAACTTTTGAGCTAAAGTTTTAACATCTTAGTTATTTTTATAATTTAGAACCCAAGCTAGAGTCATAGAGTAGTTCAAATTAACTTTTAACATCAATCTTCAAGCAGTTGACATGCTTTAAATAATTTGAAAAGTTCTGTATATTTATTGTTGATATATAACTTCATCCAAAATTTGCTGATGCTATATATCCTCAAAATTTACTTAGAATCATCTTTTATTCCAAAAGAAAGTATGAAAACTCTTCGATGTATTTTCGAAGTTTAGAATTGTTGTTATATCATTCTAATTTTATGATATATCTCTTTTATGGATTCATGTATCATTCCAATTTTGATGGTTCAGAATTTAACCATAATTGATTTCACAACTCTCTCATTGAAGAAGCAGTCTAACTGGTTACAATACTAAATATACCGAAGCATTTAATGATTCTTATAGTTCCAAATAGAAGAGACAATCCTAAAATGATCTAGGCCTTGCTATATAGGGTTGAGAAGTAACAAGCAATAATTAGCGATATTAAAAAAATAAATTTTAAAAATTTTAAAATATATTTTCTTAGATTCACCCTAAAATATAAACAAATTAAGCACCCTGTTATTATTATTATTTTTTTGCTAAGTTCCCTACTAGCATACGTTAGTAGAAAACGAACTAGCTAGTAGGCGAGGAATTCAAGTAAATGAATTTGCACATGACTTATGAGTGTGTACGCGAGAGAGAGCTCAAATAAGTGTGTAGATAAGTGTGTGACTACGGCTTGTTCCAATAAAACTCTAATCTTAACCATTTATTTACTCAACTATTGTTAGTTATCATAATATCCTCAAAGTTCAAATTTATTTACAGCATAATTATTTATAAAAGTATCACTCCTAAAATAAAAGTTGGTGCCACTAGAGATAATTTGTAAAGAGTACGTAATAAGTAAAGGGAGTGTCAGATTCGAGACCAAATTATGTCTTGGTATTTATTTCTAAAAATACATTTATAAGACGTACAAAGCACGGGCATATTACTAATAAGTAAATAAATAAATAAATGTTCCAAAGAAAACTTATACAAAGAAAACCATCCAAATCAATGCAACTAACCAACAGCCATGGCCCACCCGAATTAAGACCAATGACAATGCCGTAATTACAACCAAATTCCAAGATCAAAAAGGTAAGATCTCTCTAAGAGTATCCACACTCGTTTATCATATTTCCATATTTCCCATATTTTGAGAAACAGAGAGCTGCACTCGATTCTTACTTTGCCATAATTTGAGAATTGGGGAACCATGGCTTCTCATATTCAAGAAACGGTTTGGAAATTGCCAAATATAGGAAACAAAATATCATGTTCCATCCCCTATATTTTTTAACTTTTTAAGGGGATTGGACATTACATGTTGTTTCGTCCTAGTGTTTTTTTTAATTAAAAAAATTGATCGGGCGGTACCTGATGTACCGTCCAAAAATTTAACTTAAAAAAAGGGATCTGACGCAACATGTTGTCCTCTCCGATGCTTTTTTTGCTTGGACGAGACAACATGTTTCGTCCAAGTTTTAAGGGGGATTTTTATTTTTTTATTATATTGGACTTTTATACCCTCCAACGGCTATCATTGTTATTTTTTGTCTCCAACAGCTATTCCAACGGCTATTTCAGCAGTTGAGTTCAACTTTAACGTTCACTTTTTCTATATATATGTTTGAGTTTTCAACTACATCTCACCGAAATCATATTTTCCTCATTCTACCAACCGATTCAGAAGTGAAATTATTATCAGAAACAATGGCGAATCGTGGTATTAGGGGTAGAGCTTACACAACTGTAGAAGACGTCACCCTTTCCCGAAGCTGGATTACTATAACTCAATATCCTTTGATCGGTGGTGATCAATCCGAGATGCAGTTTTGGGATCGCGTATTTTTCCACATTTATGGTTCTTTAAGGTACTCCAACCGACCGAACGACAAACTCTCCTTGTCGATTCCACATAATCTCGAAAGAAATCACCCTATTTATTACACTTTCACTACAAGAAATTTTCCATATACCAACGGACACCTATAGTGACGGATCTCTAAAACTGTGGGTATAGATATCATATACCTACAAATGAGATAAAACACTGTGGGTATAGTCCATAATTTATTTTTCCCCAAAATTTTTCATTTTCCCTCTCTCTTCCCCCAAAATATTTCATTTTATCCCTCTAAAACTCCTAAATCCCTCTCTCCCCAAACCCAATCTCTAAATCCTCCTCTTCTCGCTGCCGTCGCCCCCCTCTTCCCTGCTATCTAATGGCGACTTCAAATCTATTCCCTTGTCGCCTCCTCCCTCTTCCCCTAACCCCATCTTCTCGCTCTAAACTACAAAATTTCACCATCTCCTCTTCGCTTACCCTAACTCCACTCCATTTCCCATCTTATCCATCGAGTTCGGGTCCCCCATCCCATCACCAGTTATCCGCCAAATCAACCCCTCCAATTCCACGTCGGATTCCGGCGAGGAGGCCGCAGTCGAAACCGTAGATTCCGAAACCGAAACCGTTGAGGTAACAGAAGAAGTCTAGGAAGAGATTAAAGCTCCGAGGAAACCTATAGTCAAGCTCGGTGATGTCATGGGGGTAATTATTTCGATTTTTTTTATTTCTTTTTGGGGGAAAAGATGTATATATATTTTGGTAAATTTGTTAATAAGTTGCAATTTTGTGGAGAGCATATTTTGAATAGGAGGGCGGTTGAGGCGGTGGAGACTGAGAGGGTGGTGCCTGATATTAGGACCGGCGACATTGTCGAGATTAAGCTGGTAAATATTCGATGATTTTGGAAAATACATATCCCTTCGTAGTTGAAATGTAAGATGCTTTTTGAATAGAGAAAAAAAACACAAGATTCATTCACACTTTTTGAAGAATATATGGAATTTATCACCATTATTTAAGTATTAGGTATTGAAGAATGTTTGCAGTTGTTAATAGATGCTTGAGAAGGGAACAATGTGTATTGCTCATTGAGACTTGTTAACATAGAGTTGAGAGAAATATTTTTGTATTAGTTGCATAGGTTTTTATTAATTAAGAGCTACTTACTCATGAGTTACAAATACCATGTGACCTCGGTAGCTCTCCTTCTTGCATACAGATTCTTTTCGTGATTGGTACTATGATTACTCAATGTTTGAGAGTAAAAAATGTCAGATGACTTTACTTATGGAAAGGAGATTGTTAAAGGAATAGGATAAGTCTGTTGATGGAGAGACTTCAGCTCTGTAAAAGTATTAATAATTTACTAATTGATTTGATGATCATCCGTAAATGGATACTCATTTGGGGTTCATGTGAGCAAGAAGTTATATGCTAATGGTTAAACATCCATTTACTTGATTTATATTTGTTAGAAAGTAATTACTGCATGTGAGTTTTGTTATCTCAAATGCCTTTTTCAATTTTCAATTGTAAGTATCTAAAATATTTATATTGATTTGGGCCATTTGGCTAAAAGTATCACAACGTATTAATTTATCAGTGTTATTCATGTTACACTTGTGGATATGAATCGTCATTATAACAGACTAGGAAAGCAGAATTTCAAAGTATTGGGTTGTTTAGATCTTTTAGAAAGATTGTTCAAACAGAAGGACTGCGAGGGTTTTACAGGTCTGATTTCTCTCAGATTCATTTATGCTTCTGGTTTTGATGCCATCCAGCATCATCCACTCTATTCGATCTATGCTTCAAATGTAGATTGGCTATTTCCTTTTAGGGGAAACGGTGCTAGTGTTGCCCGAATTGTACCTTATGCAGCTTTGCATTATATGGCTTACGAGCAATACCGTCGTTGGGTGATCCTTGGTTTCCCTGAGATTGGAAGAGGCCCTGTTCTTGATCTAGTGGCTGGGTCTATCGCAGGTGGGACTGCAGTCATTTGCACTTATCCTCTTGATTTGGTTCGCACAAAATTAGCTTATCAGGTAAAATTTGTTAATTCCATACATTTTTTATATATCTTCAGGAAGTTTAATTTTTGTGAGATTTGAGAAACATTAGGTTTTAGTTATTTCTTTCCAGTCAATAGTCACATACCATCAGATATGAAGTTAAATTTGGCTTCAACTGAATGGTTATAAATTTTTGAGCAGCACTGGAGAAAGGCAACAAAATTTTGGGACTTTAAACATATAAAAAAGGCATCTAGTTGGAGAAGCGATGAACTATTAAAACTGGAACGTATATCATGGATTCTCAGCCGTTCATCTGTCCTCAACCATGATCTACCTCAGGAAAATGATTCTGAAAACTGGCATATACAGGTTAAGATTTTAGTTAATCACATTTCAGTTAATCACACCAGTAACTTTTGCATAATATGCAGATTTTGATGTTTTCAGAATTTCAGATTCTTAGGTCTATTGACTCTGGTTCAGTTAAAGGATTTCCAGATAAAGTGTAAGAAGCTCAGGAGCAGGTTCGCTTATGCATTTACTAGCTTCAACAGTTCACCCAATAAGCAGAGATTTTTACTCTAGTTTTGGTGTTTAAATGACTCGTGAATATTTGTATTATATATTTCATGATGAACATTTGATTCATTTTTTTTTCACTTTCTAACTTTTTAATGAACCACTGCAGAACCTTGTATTTATAAAGAATCTAGTGGTTGACAAGAGCATCCACACTGCATATGTAAATGCTATTAGATCCGCAGAGCACTTCATATATATTGAAAACCAATATTTCATTGGTTCATCTTATGGTTGGCTGTCATACAGAAGTGCAGGGCAGAACTAGATTTTTATCAGAAATATTTTTCTTGAGTCATATTCATTTATTTTTTCTAATTCAGTTGTGAATACTATATGATGAACATCTTCTTTGCTGCCACTTGTGTCTGGATGCTTTTTTATATGCTTTACAAATTGACATAGTTATTCAAATTTATCTAGTTTTAGCTGAGAGTTTCACTTTTTCCAAAATACTTCAGAGTTGTTATATTATTTGGAATATGTTTCAAGGTGCTTAGAGTTGTTCAAAATTAGCTCTAGTACAAAAAGAAGAGAAAATAAAATAAAATAAAAAGACAAGTGTAAATAGTGAGACGGAATGTGGTTGTCTCTAATGTCTCTAAGTTTTATGTTGCAACTTTGTCAAAGCAAGCAACCTTGATAGGGAGAACAATAAATGACCCAAGGTTTTTACATGTGATTTAACTTTTTTATGTTTGTGTCATTTTACTTGGTACTTATGGAAAAGTTGCAGAACCATTCAGTTAAGAAATTATGCAAGTTGAATGAAAATTTCCATTTGCAAGTGAAACAACTTATAATTTCTTTCCAGGTCCAACATTATATGGAATCTTCCCATATTCGGGCCTAAAATTTTTCTTTTTCGAGGAGATGAAGACTCATGCACATGAGGATCACAAAAATGATGTAATGGTGAAGCTTGCATGTGGATCTGTTGCCGGTTTGTTTGGTCAGACTATTACATATCCCCTTGATGTTGTCAGGCTACAAATGCAGGTATACTTCTCATGCTTGCTCTATTAATTCTGACTACCATGAAAATTTTCTGAACAGATAGAGTAGTGAAAGTGGGAATGCATTGTTTTCAGGTACAAGCACTCTCAACTTCTAACCAGGAAGTGGCTAAGGGAACATTTGAATGCCTTAGCATGATTATTCAAAATCAGGGGTGGAGGCAACTTTTTTCTGGGTTAAGCATCAACTATCTTAGGGTCAGTAAAATATTTCCTTTTGTGCATGAAAATTATACATGTATGTTGACCAATTTGAAATTAGTGGTCAATGAACTAGGGAACTCGAGATTTTTCCTCCAAACTAGAAGTCTTCTTTCCCAAATTAATGTCAAACATAAGCAATTAGTCAACCTCCTTTTTGGAATATGCTCATGTGGGCTTCTGCTAAATCTCTTTATTTCTTTAAGGGCACTGTTTGGGCTGATAATAAAAACCTAGGAACCAAAAAAATTAACTTGTATGTGGTGATTTTTTTCACAGGGCATTTTTTCTCCTTGAGGCAACCTATGACCAGTTTGGATGGAGAGGTATGAATGTGTTCATTTGTGCAACCCCTCTTCCATTAGAACTAATAATTAGTATCGAGGCTTTTGCGCTGGTTGATAAATATCTATTTTGCGCTGGTTAATACACTTTTGTGTAAAATTGAATTGAAGATCTAGAGTACACTGTTCTCTAGATCTCTAGATCATTTATCAATACAGCGCAGTGTGTATTAATTGTCGATCATTTCACTTTAAGTTTTTTGTTTCACAGTGCATCCTTTTGCTACGTACTAGTAGACTGGTTCCTATCAATCAGATCTAGAGTACACTGTTCTCTTTTTAAATATTTGTTGATGACCAAAGTTGGATCTTTTTGCTTTGTTTTGTTTGTGAAGGGCTCTCAACAAGCGAGAAATGATTGAACTCGCTCAAAATGCAGCCGAGTTTGTGTTTGCCAACGATGAAGTGAAGAAGGTTGTAAAGAAGATTTGCAAGATGCTAAAAGAAGATTACTGCAAAGAGAATCAAGATCAATCAAGATCTGGTTGCCGTAAAATAAGAAAATTGTTAGTGTCGTATCTCAAGTAAGGAGTTAATTGAATGTTATCTTATAATGTCATTGAATATGTTGATCGTGGTTTAAAGTGTTGATTCTCATGTCTGCACCATGAATTCAATTGTGTATTTGGTTATTAACTATTTTGTAATTTGACATGCTTGTAATACTTCATTAATTTTTAATATGATTGAAGTTTATTTTTTTTTTAAATTTTGTTTCATAAACAAACTTATCTATTTTATTGTGTATTAAGTTTATAATTGGATTAATATTATAAAAGAAAATATTAAATTATTATAAGCGTAATTAATAAGAAAAATTGTGTATAGAGCGATGAGTACATATTCAAATAATTGGATGCGAAAACCATCGCTAAAACCTATAGCAATGAAGTTTCAACCGTGGGTATAGGAAAGCAAAAGGTGTCTTTAAAACTTATACCAACGGATACGAAACCGTGGGTATAACACCGAGGTTTTGTCCAACGGGTGAAAAAACCGTCGCTATAGGCTATAGTGACGACATTTTGCAGTGGGTATAGCTAATTAAAAACGACGGAAAAATATGTCCGTTGGTATAGGTTTTAAGGGCTATACCTACGATTTTTCGCCTTTTACCCACGGATTTTTGCTGTCACTATATGTCAAATTCCTTGTAGTGGCTTATAATAATTTAATATTTTCTTTTATAATATTAATCCAATTATAAACTTAATACACAATAAAATAGATAAGTTTGTTTATGAAACAAAATTTAAAAAAAAAATAAACTTCAATCATATTAAAAATTAATGAAGTATTACAAGCATGTCAAATTACAAAATAGTTAATAACCAAATACACAATTGAATTCATGGTGCAGACATGAGAATCAACACTTTAAACCACGATCAACATATTCAATGACATTATAAGATAACATTCAATTAACTCCTTACTTGAGATACGACACTAACAATTTTCTTATTTTACGGCAACCAGATCTTGATTGATCTTGATTCTCTTTGCAGTAATCTTCTTTTAGCATCTTGCAAATCTTCTTTACAACCTTCTTCACTTCATCGTTGGCAAACACAAACTCGGCTGCATTTTGAGCGAGTTCAATCATTTCTCGCTTGTTGAGAGCCCTTCACAAACAAAACAAAGCAAAAAGATCCAACTTTGGTCATCAACAAATATTTAAAAAGAGAACAGTGTACTCTAGATCTGATTGATAGGAACCAGTCTACTAGTACGTAGCAAAAGGATGCACTGTGAAACAAAAAACTTAAAGTGAAATGATCGACAATTAATACACACTGCGCTGTATTGATAAATGATCTAGAGATCTAGAGAACAGTGTACTCTAGATCTTCAATTCAATTTTACACAAAAGTGTATTAACCAGCGCAAAATAGATATTTATCAACCAGCGCAAAAGCCTCGATACTAATTATTAGTTCTAATGGAAGAGGGGTTGCACAAATGAACACATTCATACCTCTCCATCCAAACTGGTCATAGGTTGCCTCAAGGAGAAAAAATGCCCTGTGAAAAAAATCACCACATACAAGTTAATTTTTTTGGTTCCTAGGTTTTTATTATCAGCCCAAACAGTGCCCTTAAAGAAATAAAGAGATTTAGCAGAAGCCCACATGAGCATATTCCAAAAAGGAGGTTGACTAATTGCTTATGTTTGACATTAATTTGGGAAAGAAGACTTCTAGTTTGGAGGAAAAATCTCGAGTTCCCTAGTTCATTGACCACTAATTTCAAATTGGTCAACATACATGTATAATTTTCATGCACAAAAGGAAATATTTTACTGACCCTAAGATAGTTGATGCTTAACCCAGAAAAAAGTTGCCTCCACCCCTGATTTTGAATAATCATGCTAAGGCATTCAAATGTTCCCTTAGCCACTTCCTGGTTAGAAGTTGAGAGTGCTTGTACCTGAAAACAATGCATTCCCACTTTCACTACTCTATCTGTTCAGAAAATTTTCATGGTAGTCAGAATTAATAGAGCAAGCATGAGAAGTATACCTGCATTTGTAGCCTGACAACATCAAGGGGATATGTAATAGTCTGACCAAACAAACCGGCAACAGATCCACATGCAAGCTTCACCATTACATCATTTTTGTGATCCTCATGTGCATGAGTCTTCATCTCCTCGAAAAAGAAAAATTTTAGGCCCGAATATGGGAAGATTCCATATAATGTTGGACCTGGAAAGAAATTATAAGTTGTTTCACTTGCAAATGGAAATTTTCATTCAACTTGCATAATTTCTTAACTGAATGGTTCTGCAACTTTTCCATAAGTACCAAGTAAAATGACACAAACATAAAAAAGTTAAATCACATGTAAAAACCTTGGGTCATTTATTGTTCTCCCTATCAAGGTTGCTTGCTTTGACAAAGTTGCAACATAAAACTTAGAGACATTAGAGACAACCACATTCCGTCTCACTATTTACACTTGTCTTTTTATTTTATTTTATTTTCTCTTCTTTTTGTACTAGAGCTAATTTTGAACAACTCTAAGCACCTTGAAACATATTCCAAATAATATAACAACTCTGAAGTATTTTGGAAAAAGTGAAACTCTCAGCTAAAACTAGATAAATTTGAATAACTATGTCAATTTGTAAAGCATATAAAAAAGCATCCAGACACAAGTGACAGCAAAGAAGATGTTCATCATATAGTATTCACAACTGAATTAGAAAAAATAAATGAATATGACTCAAGAAAAATATTTCTGATAAAAATCTAGTTCTGCCCTGCACTTCTGTATGACAGCCAACCATAAGATGAACCAATGAAATATTGGTTTTCAATATATATGAAGTGCTCTGCGGATCTATTAGCATTTACATATGCAGTGTGGATGCTCTTGTCAACCACTAGATTCTTTATAAATACAAGGTTCTGCAGTGGTTCATTAAAAAGTTAGAAAGTGAAAAAAAAATGAATCAAATGTTCATCATGAAATATATAATACAAATATTCACGAGTCATTTAAACACCAAAACTAGAGTAAAAATCTCTGCTTATTGGGTGAACTGTTGAAGCTAGTAAATGCATAAGCGAACCTGCTCCTGAGCTTCTTACACTTTATCTGGAAATCCTTTAACTGAACCAGAGTCAATAGACCTAAGAATCTGAAATTCTGAAAACATCAAAATCTGCATATTATGCAAAAGTTACTGGTGTGATTAACTGAAATCTTAACCTGTATATGCCAGTTTTCAGAATCATTTTCCTGAGGTAGATCATGGTTGAGGACAGATGAACGGCTGAGAATCCATGATATACGTTCCAGTTTTAATAGTTCATCGCTTCTCCAACTAGATGCCTTTTTTATATGTTTAAAGTCCCAAAATTTTGTTGCCTTTCTCCAGTGCTGCTCAAAAATTTATAACCATTCAGTTGAAGCCAAATTTAACTTCATATCTGATGGTATGTGACTATTGACTGGAAAGAAATAACTAAAACCTAATGTTTCTCAAATCTCACAAAAATTAAACTTCCTGAAGATATATAAAAAATGTATGGAATTAACAAATTTTACCTGATAAGCTAATTTTGTGCGAACCAAATCAAGAGGATAAGTGCAAATGACTGCAGTCCCACCTGCGATAGACCCAGCCACTAGATCAAGAACAGGGCCTCTTCCAATCTCAGGGAAACCAAGGATCACCCAACGACGGTATTGCTCGTAAGCCATATAATGCAAAGCTGCATAAGGTACAATTCGGGCAACACTAGCACCGTTTCCCCTAAAAGGAAATAGCCAATCTACATTTGAAGCATAGATCGAATAGAGTGGATGATGCTGGATGGCATCAAAACCAGAAGCATAAATGAATCTGAGAGAAATCAGACCTGTAAAACCCTCGCAGTCCTTCTGTTTGAACAATCTTTCTAAAAGATCTAAACAACCCAATACTTTGAAATTCTGCTTTCCTAGTCTGTTATAATGACGATTCATATCCACAAGTGTAACATGAATAACACTGATAAATTAATACGTTGTGATACTTTTAGCCAAATGGCCCAAATCAATATAAATATTTTAGATACTTACAATTGAAAATTGAAAAAGGCATTTGAGATAACAAAACTCACATGCAGTAATTACTTTCTAACAAATATAAATCAAGTAAATGGATGTTTAACCATTAGCATATAACTTCTTGCTCACATGAACCCAAATGAGTATCCATTTACGGATGATCATCAAATCAATTAGTAAATTATTAATACTTTTACAGAGCTGAAGTCTCTCCATCAACAGACTTATCCTATTCCTTTAACAATCTCCTTTCCATAAGTAAAGTCATCTGACATTTTTTACTCTCAAACATTGAGTAATCATAGTACCAATCACGAAAAGAATCTGTATGCAAGAAGGAGAGCTACCGAGGTCACATGGTATTTGTAACTCATGAGTAAGTAGCTCTTAATTAATAAAAACCTATGCAACTAATACAAAAATATTTCTCTCAACTCTATGTTAACAAGTCTCAATGAGCAATACACATTGTTCCCTTCTCAAGCATCTATTAACAACTGCAAACATTCTTCAATACCTAATACTTAAATAATGGTGATAAATTCCATATATTCTTCAAAAAGTGTGAATGAATCTTGTGTTTTTTTTCTCTATTCAAAAAGCATCTTACATTTCAACTACGAAGGGATATGTATTTTCCAAAATCATCGAATATTTACCAGCTTAATCTCGACAATGTCGCCGGTCCTAATATCAGGCACCACCCTCTCAGTCTCCACCGCCTCAACCGCCCTCCTGTTCAAAATCTGCTCTCCACAAAATTGCAACTTATTAACAAATTTACCAAAATATATATACATCTTTTCCCCCAAAAAGAAATAAAAAAAATCGAAATAATTACCCCCATGACATCACCGAGCTTGACTATAGGTTTCCTCGGAGCTTTAATCTCTTCCTAGACTTCTTCTGTTACCTCAACGGTTTCGGTTTCGGAATCTACGGTTTCGACTGCGGCCTCCTCGCCGGAATCCGACGTGGAATTGGAGGGGTTGATTTGGCGGATAACTGGTGATGGGATGGGGGACCCGAACTCGATGGATAAGATGGGAAATGGAGTGGAGTTAGGGTAAGCGAAGAGGAGATGGTGAAATTTTGTAGTTTAGAGCGAGAAGATGGGGTTAGGGGAAGAGGGAGGAGGCGACAAGGGAATAGATTTGAAGTCGCCATTAGATAGCAGGGAAGAGGGGGGCGACGGCAGCGAGAAGAGGAGGATTTAGAGATTGGGTTTGGGGAGAGAGGGATTTAGGAGTTTTAGAGGGATAAAATGAAATATTTTGGGGGAAGAGAGAGGGAAAATGAAAAATTTTGGGGAAAAATAAATTATGGACTATACCCACAGTGTTTTATCTCATTTGTAGGTATATGATATCTATACCCACAGTTTTAGAGATCCGTCACTATAGGTGTCCGTTGGTATATGACAAATTTCTTGTAGTGAGCGTAATTAATAAGAAAAATTGTGTATAGAGCGATGAGTACATATTCAAATAATTGGATGCGAAAACCATCGCTAAAACCTATAGCAATGAAGTTTCAACCGTGGGTATAGGAAAGCAAAAGGTGTCTTTAAAACTTATACCAACGGATACAAAACCGTGGGTATAACACCGAGGTTTTGTCCAACGGGTGAAAAAACCGTCGCTATAGGCTATAGTGACGGCATTTTGCCGTGGGTATAGCTAATTAAAAACGACGGAAAAATATGTCCGTTGGTATAGGTTTTAAGGGCTATACCTACGATTTTTCGCTTTTTACCCACGGATTTTTGCTGTCACTATATGTCAAATTCCTTGTAGTGAATCTTTAAGTTGTAGAAAAACCTACTGAATATGGATTGGTTGTACAATTTTTCCTTCCAAAATTAAAGAAAATAATGCTATTAATATTATGTCAGCATTAGCATGTATATTATACAAGGTTTTTTTTTTCTTTTTTTTAAAGTCGAGTCGTTTAAAAAAGGGTCATTAACAGTTGTTTGTGTTTTAAGGTTGAAAATAGTTAACTTGTACGGGCTAGCAATCTCACAATGGTAAAGACATACAAAATTGAAAGTTCAAAAGCATCTCCAAATATCTTCTCCTTCAAAGTGTCTTCTCCTTCGTTTGTTTAGGGACACTTCCAGGTTGCCAAAACAATGCAAGAAGTAAAATTAATACCCAACATTTCAACTCCCATCTAAACTAAAGGAAGAGACAGTATTTACCATTTGATCTATGAAATCAGGCGATGTCATATTTTCAAAAATCGGATAATTACACCCAAACCATTAATATTGACATAACAAAAAATCATGTCCGTATTCGGTTTACCTTCTCCTGATTTGGGTACAAATGCATGATACAACGTAGTGTTGTTCTTGGACATCGGTTTTTTTTTTTTTGATTTTCAACGATATATCAAATTTGCCACAAATCGGCACCATTAATCTCTTTCTTTTCTTTTATGGAAATCAATTTGGACACATCTTCACTGGCCGCCTCCTTCTAGAAATTTTTCGTACATTGATACTCATCTTCGCTTATTCATTTCCCAAATAATTCATCAAAATCATGTAGATTATGAGACCATGCATGTATATCTCAGATATCTTGCTTTTGGATGGTCTTCATACTAATGCACTCATATTTGATATAATTTCCTCCATCTTTTGTTTATATTCCAATTCCATGATGTGGGAAGAGAAGACAAATATAATGTGGACTAAAATAGATACACATAGGAGAAATTTCAAAGGAGATATTTGGAGAATCTAAAGGTAGAGGGTTGCTGACTAAAGGAACATGGTGGTGGCAAGAAGAAGTCAAAAATATTGTGAGAGAAAAATGATCAACCTTCAAATATGAAAAGATGACTAAAGGAGCATATGTTTTTTCGTAGAATTAGGATCTGAGAGGTTCTAAATGCTCTACAAAGGATGAAAATAGGAAAAGCTTTAGGAGCGGTGTGTATACCCATTGAAGTTTGGAAGTGTCCTGACGATGGAGGAATGGGTTGGCTAACCAAATTATTTAATAGAATTTTGAAGACTAAGAAAATGTATGATGAATAGAGAAAGAGCCTATATAAAAAAATAAAAGAGATATACAAAGTTGCTCCAACTACCGAGGAATTAAATTAATGAGTCATATGATAAAAATTTGGAAAAGAGTGATCAAATATAAACTGAGACTAGAAACTACAGTGTCTAAGAATCAGTTCGGATTATGTCGGGGACGTCAACAATGGAAGAAATTTATTTACTGAGCAGGCTTATGGAAAATATAGGGAGAATAACAAAGATCTACATATGGTGTTTATAGATCTATAAAACGCATATGATAAAGTCCCTAGAGACATAGTATGGTGGTGTTAAATAATAAAAGAGTAACTATTCGGTATATTGAGGTAATTAAGGATATGTATGAAGGGGCAAAGAACACAGATTAGAAAAATCGCAGGAGAGACCAATGATTTTCCTATTACAGTAGGTTTACACCCAGGTTCGGCTTTAAGTCCCTAACTATTTACTTTGGTTATGGATGAATTGATGCGGAGAATACTAGATGAGATTCCTTGGTGTATACTTATTGCCGATGACGTCGTCTCAGTGGACGAGACTAGAACATGAGTCAATGCTAAATTAGAATTGTGGAGAGAAATTTTGGAAGCTTGAAGCTTTAAAACAAGTAGATCTAAAATAGAGTATATGGAGTATAATGTTAGTGATATTCGGAACACAACTGGATCAAGAGATACCTAAGACAGACAGCTTCCGATATTTAGGCTCGATTATACAAAGAGATTGAGAGATTTATGAAGATGTTATACATAGGATCCAAGCAAGATAGCTTAAGTGGAGAAGTATCAGTGAGGTTTTGTGTGACAAATTTATATCTTTGAAGTTGAAGGAAAAATTTTATAGGATGGCTATTAGACCATCAATGATGTATGGAACAGAGTGTCGGGTAATAAATAAACAACATGTCCAAAAAATGATGTAGCGAAGATGAGGATGCTAAGATGGATGTGTGGTAAAACCCGGAAGGATAGAATTAGAAACGAGTATATATGAGACATGCTAAAAGCAGCTTCTATCCAAGATAAGTTAAGAGAGAATTGGTTCAGGTGGTTTAGACATGTCACACGTAGACCTAATAGTGCCCTTGTTAGATTGAGTGATTTGATAAGTATTGAGGGTAGAGTTAGGGGTAGGGGAAGACCTAAACTTACTTTGATGGAAACGGTGAAAAAATATATAATAGCTTGTGAACTTACAGAAGATATCGTGCCAAACCGAGCAGATTGAAAAATCAGGATTCATATAGCAAAGTCCAACTAGTTGGGAAAAGACTTTATTGTTGTTGTTCTAGTTGTTGTTGTTTTTGTTGTTGTGTTTCTTTTGTTTATATTCCAAGGCCTTTACATCGCTAGGCCTTTCGGGGCTATCTCAGCAAGTACTCTACGACGTAGCATCTGTCTGAACTATAAATTTACTAATATGTGCAGTGCATGTGTGTTTCCATTATTTATAGAGTTAATGGTTCTTAACTTATATGTTGCTTATAGTCATTATAACATATATTCGGAATAAAAACTCCTTTCGGCTTCTCTTTATAGAATTTCTAAAGAGAGAAGCTCTCCCCCAAAACACAAAAAACTACAAGCCCTAACCTTAGATCTGAGTTTGGGGGGCAGCAGCTAGGGTTGCGCCGCCCCCTGCCCCGCTCCCGCTCCCTTCTTCCCCTCTTCTTCTCTCTTCCAGATATCATCATCTCTAACCCTCACATTATCTCTCCAAATTCTTACTTTAGCTACTGAGTGGGTTCGACGGGTGCTAGCCTCCTTCCGCGATGTGGGATGGAGGAGGTCTGGTGGTTGTGGCCACCAATAGGGGGAAACTCCGATGTCGAAGTAGGGCGCAACCAGGGTCGGCGATGATTGGAGGAAAGACTGCGCCTAGGGCAGTGCTGGCGTGATTGGGGGTGGCAGGGACAAGCGATCGGTCGGCGATGGAGGAGATCGGTCGGGGATCATGGCGATCATTCAGCGTTGGAGGCAACCATTTGGCAGGGCCGATCTTGGTCGTGGGTGTGAGAGTTGCTAACTAGCGCTGGTGACAATAGGGATGGTGACGCGCTCACAGTCGGGGCTCGAGTTGGTTGCATCGCGGCTTGCAGCGGGAGTGCTGCCAAGCAACGGAGTCGGGTGGCATCGGCGAACTTGGGGTAGTCGGGACTACTGTGGAGGCATGTGGGGGAGGTCGGTAAGAGAGTAGAGGGTGGGAGATTTTCAAATTTCAAATTTTGATTTTGAAATTTGATTTTGATCTGGGAAGTCATGTCGTAGGGGGGAGATTTGAATTTCAAGTCGAGTTGTGAAATTCGAGTGAACGGTGAAGAGCTTCTAAGTTCCAAACTCGTCCCTAATATTCAAATTACAACCGATTCACAACTAGCAATGAAATGTACCATAGTTGGTGTGGACGATGGTTGTCAGGCAAATTTATAGTTTGGGCTCTACTTTGACTTTGGTTGGTCAAAGTGAAGGGTGCCTTTGGTTTCTTTCATGTCAGAGAGCTCACAGGGGTCAGGTGCGACGTCTACCCTCTTTGCGAGATTGCGGTGAGAGCCATCGAGGGTTAAGCGAGGGAATGAGATCGAGGATTCAATCTTGACATGGAGTTGTCAGATTGGCGGAGTGCCTGCGGTGTCTCTAATATGGTGATTACACTTGTCGTTTTGGTCACTGCTGGGGGGACGAGGGAGAGCGTACGATAGTTGGAAAGAATAAACGGTGTACAAGCGAGGGACTGAGTGAGAGAGTGAGCCCAAATTGGCACGAGAAATTTGTTCTGGCAGGGGCGGCCGATCAGTAGGACTAGATTTCATTATATTTTTTGTTTGTTGGTTGGGGTGTATGAGTTCCAAAACACATCCTGTTGGGATCTGAACTTCATAAGCCTTATTTTTTGTTGTATGTTTTGTTAAATTCGCTTTAATGAAATACGGAGAGTTTTTACCCCCGTTTAACGATAAAAAAAACATATATCCGGAATAAACAAATAATTAAATAAAAAAAATTTCGAAACAAAAGTTCTAGAAAGAAAGGCATCCAAATCAATGCAACTAACCAACCGCTAAGCCCCACCCCATGCCCCAATTCAATAAGACAAATGGCAACACCGTAAATACAACCAACTTCCAAGGCTGGAAAGGAATAATCTATATAATAAAACACAAAGGAAGCTATCAAGTGGCTCTCCTTCAATCCCCCCAAAAATCAAAGGCCTAGATCTAATCTTACAAAACATATTTTTTCCCCAAAAATTTTCCTCAAAACTCAATTTCAAATCTCCCACCCAAAACAACTCCTATATTTTTTTTTCTCTCTCTCTTTCCCTCCCTCTTCTATTCAAAAAATTAAGAAAATAAAATTTTTTGAATTTTTTAAAATTTAAAAAGCTAAAAGAATTTAAAATTTTAAAAACTTTAAAAATAATTTTAAAAAATTAAAAAAATCATATAATATGTTTTTTGCTCCATGTTTGCTACTTCAATTAATTTGCTGGACTTCCAAAACTGTTTTATATAATCAAACAAGGTGCACCGTTCCGAAGACGTGCCGTAGGCACATGTCAACGGGCAAACCTAGTCCTCTAATAAGTCATGAGCAACGCCAGCAAAATAAGTATCAAATCTCCGGTAAATACCGACCCTTACCTAACTAGGGAAAAAAAATAGAGATGAGTTTGGAGTGGGTAGCCAAGCTCATCTCAAAGTTCATAGAGATGAAAGGATGCTAGCTGCCAATGGTGGTGGTCATGCAAATAACAAGGAAGCGACCGAGCAATGTGCGAAGAAGGAAAGATGCAACGAATACGGATGCAACTGCACTACCCGAGATACAAACAGGCAATTAGGTGGCCATGCCGGAGTGGAATGTACTATAGCAGTATGGCCTGCCTGTTGAGGGGGATGTCGACCAGAAGAGGAGCTTTGCAATTGGTTCTTTTGTATGGCCTTCGCGTTCTTAGACTTATTCTATTTGCATCATGTTAGAACATCCATTATCATTTTCTAAAAAAAATATGCATATTTAGCAATTGAAAATAGATGGAGGGGAGCGCCACTATCGTTATTTGCTAAATTTGCACCCAATGACATTTTCGTAATTAAATTAATGACATTTCCGTAATATGTAAAAGAAAAAGAAAAAGGATGAATTTAATCGGATAATGACATTTTTTTGCAATTTTTTAAGATTTAAAAAATGACATTTTCGTAATTAAGTCAACGACATTTTCGTAATATGTGAAAGAAAAGTGGATGAAGAAGTTATCGGACGGAAGATCATCCGTCCGACATTTTTTGCAATTTTTTTTAATTTGAAAAATGGCATTTTCTTAATTAAATCAATGTCATTTTCGTTATTTTTTTGGAAAAAAATTTTGAAAAAAGTTTGTGGGGACGGTTGAAGATCATCCGTTCGTTCTCATAAAAATTAAAAATATATATAATAGACGGAGGATCATCCTCCGTTCTCTATATTTAGAAATTATTAAAGCAGATTGTTATGTTTAGATGTCCAATGTTCACTTCGTTTGAGATAGTGAAACTTTTTTTTATCAAAAAAATACATTTTTTGCATAAATAACAAATGATAGTAGATGAGGATTATTGGAGAACTCCTTAATTTGGTGAGCGGATCTTGTCAGGTGATTTTTTTGTGTGTCAACTGCCAACAATGGTAATTGGTGTGATCTTCTTTAAAAATATATGCAGTTTTGAATTAGATCATCTATGTTCTTTTGATTTTTGTTGTTCTGGTGTTAATTACGAATTGGGTGACTGACAGCTTTTTTCTCGGATTCTTTGTATTTTTATCTTTAATTTTTCTTGTTGCCATGGCTCAAATTATTTGATTATTTAATGATAAGTCACCTAATTAAGAAGTACGTAGTTCTTCAAAACCTATCTCTGTTTCTTCAAAAAAAGTAGTTAAATTACAAATTTAATGTATCAAGTAACCCATCTACTCTATTCCAAAATTCAAATTCATCACGCTAATTTACGGTTTCTGAATTGGTGATCATTATCTAATAGGTATTTTAGAATATGTAATTTCACTTAGAGATGAACATACATGCATTATACATGTTGGTTAATTTCATGTATGCCCCTACACCAGATTCAGCAGCAACAGATTGGCGCCGTCTGTGGGAAACTCTCGAATAGCAATCCGACCTTACTCCTTTAACCAAAGCCACTCCTAGCTATGCCTCCTAAGAGGAAGTCCGCAACCTCCAACCGTAGAACAACCTCCACTATTCCTCCTCCACCGGAGGATCTCCCTCCGCCCGTTCAACCGGCCCTACAACTCGAACACCTGAATCCTCAATCTATTCAGCAGCCTCTAGGGCTCCAAGCAACTTTTGGGGAGCCCTCTCGGCGAAGCCGCTAGAAGCACCCTCTGCACCAAGTTTGGCTCTCCATCCACAACGCCTCCACAGATTCCATGGCCTCTCACAGCCCTCCAACGCCAAAGGATTTGCGAGATGTGCTCAACAACCGGCAAAACGAGCCCGAGCCCGACCTTCGGATCCACCTGGACGAGAGGCGGACCTGCAATACGAACCCTCGCCGAGAGCACCAGAGGGACCGTTCCCCCCGCAGGACAGACCGCAGGGGGTCCAACTCTCCCAGGAGACGGAGAGAGTCGCCCCAACATCGCCAGAGAAGAAGCCGCTCCCCGGCTGGCCACCGTGCACATCAAGCCCAATGGGAGCAGGAGGCCCCCGTCACGAGGGTGAAATTTCAAAAATTCCAGGAGGCGGTCCTTCGGACGCTTAATGTCACCCCCGTCAACGCCCAACTAGCTCCTAGACCTCAGCCGGATCCCAGCCATCGCCGCCCCTCTCCGGATCATCGCCGCCGCTGTCGAAGTCCTTGGCCGGCTCCGAGCCATTGCCGTCGTTCTATAAGTCCACGACCTACTCAGAGCTATCGCCGCCACAGCCCCAGCCCCAGCCCTCCTCTACGTGAGGACGAGTCTCGGGGCTCAGCAAGGTACGACCGAAGGGAGGACTCGGTCTATCGCCGTCTCCACGAGATGGAGAGGCGCCTCGGCCAGTTGGACAGAGACGAAGAGCAAAGAGCGAGGAACCTACGCCCGAGCAGGCCCCCTTTCTCCCGTGCTATCATGGAGGCTCCTGTCCCAGACAACTTCAAGCCTCCACACTTCGAGACTTATACTGGGAAGTCGGACCCCGCAGATCACATTGAGAGTTTCAAAACTCTCTTGATGATCCATCATGCATATGACACCCTCCTCTGCAAGACCTTCCCGACCACGCTCAAGGGATCCACTCGGGAGTGGTATTCCCGACTTGCACCGGCATCCATCTTCTCCTTTGACAAGTTCGAAGGCCTCTTCCTCACACATTTCGTGAGCAGTCGCCGCTCCGAGAAGATGAGCACCTCACTGCTCTTCCTCAGCCAAAAGAAGGGCGAACGGCTGAGGGACTATATCAAGTGGTTCACCACAGAAGCCAGTTCCATCGCCTCCCTAGATCAGTCAGTAGCTTCGGCTGCTTTCTAGTCCAACGTCATCAATCCCGACCTCAGGGCGTCCCTGGCCAAGAAGCCTCCTCGGAACTTCTCCGAGCTCCTCCTCAGAAGCGAGAAGTACATCCGGACTGAAGAGGCTCTCAATCGCCCCACTCTGGAGGGGCCGTCTTTCGGCAACAAGCGGAAAACTACTGAGGAAGAAGGAGCTAAGACACTCCAAAAGGATAACGGAGGTCAGCGGCGCCCTCTCCCCCGCTTCAAAAAGTTCACTCCACTCAATGCGAGTGTCTTTACCATCCTGATGGAGATTGGGGACGAAGGTATCCTGCTGCCTCCTCCGAAGATGAACACCCCCGGAAAGAAAAGAAACCGGAATAAGTTGTGTCACTTCCACCGGGACCATGGGCACGATATAGATGACTGTCAGGCCCTGAAGGACGAGATCGAGGCCCTCATCCAGAGGGGGCAGCTCGCTCGGTTCGTAAGAAGGGACAGAGCCGATCCTCCTCCACCGCCCAGGGGGGCTAACAGGCAAACAGAAAAGCACGCGGAAGCCTCGGATGTCGAAACCGAAGCCATCTTGCACCTTATACACGGAGGCTCAATGGGGGGAGATTCTAACTCCTCCCAAAAAGCCTTCATTAGGGAAGTCAACTCCGTGCAAAGCCATCCTCCCCCCAAGGGCCTGAGATTTCCTGTGACGTTCTCCGATAGTGACTTGGAGGGTGTCCGCACGCCCCACTGCGACGCCCTCATCATTAACCTCCGAATTGTCAACTTCGACGTTCGCCGGGTCCTGGTGGACAACGGGAGTTTGGTCAACATCCTCTTCTTGGAGGCGTTCAAGGGCCTCCAACTATCAAGGGACCGGATCAAGCCCGTAGGCTACACTCTACATGGATTCACCGGGGTGCTGGTGACGATCGAGGGGGTTATAACCCTCAACGTCACTGCTGGCAAAACCCCGGTCACCCGCACAGAGCCGATGGACTTCATGGTGGTGGATGTGAAAGCTGCCTACAATGTCATCCTCGGTCAACCAGGTCTGGCCGCACTCCAAGCTATCCCTTCGGCCTATGACATGAAAATAAATTTTCCCACTTCCGTAGTGGTGGGAGAAGTGAAAGGGAGTCAGGAGGCGGCTCGCAAGTGTTATATGACCTCAATGGGAGGCCCAGTCCTCTCCCTAGAAGCCCTCGAGCTCCCACCGGAGAGTAGCCAGACCATCTCTGAGCCAGTGGACGAACTAGAAGAAGTGGCCTTCTCAGAGGAAGATGCCACCAAGACGTGTCGGGTCAGCAAGGCCCTTTCCCCCTCCATCAAGCAAGATATCTCCCAGTGCATAAGGGAGAACCGTGATCTCTTCGCCTGGACCGCGACCGATATGCCTGGAATTTCAGAGGAGCTCCTAATGCACCACCTCAGCGTTGCTGCGGGAGTCAAGCCCGTTCAGCAGAAGCGACGCAAGTTCTCTCCTGAGTGTCAACAGGCGATCAAAGAGGAGGTCAAAAAGCTCCTCAACGCCCGATTTATCCAGGAGGTGAACTACCCCGAGTGGCTATCCAATGTGGTGATGGTCAAGAAAGACAACGGGAGCTGGAGGATATGTATCAATTTCACCGTCCTCAATAAGGCGTGCCCGAAGGATCCATTTTCCCTTCCAAGCATCGATGCCCTGATCGATGCGACCTCCGAGCATGAGCTCCTCAGCTTTATGGATGCCTTCTCGGGGTACAACCAGATTCGGATGTTCCCTCCCGATATCCCGAAGACCTCGTTCATGATGGACCAGGGCCTATATTGCTACTAGGTCGAGCCATTCGGCTTGAAGAATGCGGGAGCTACTTATCAGCGCCTCGTAAATAGGGTCTTCTGAGACTAGATTGGACCGAAACATGGAAGTTTATATAGATGACATGTTGGTTAAGAGCATTCGAGGGCAGGAGCATGTTCTCGACCTCCAGGAAGCCTTCAGGATGCTCAGGAGGCACAATATGAGGCTGAATCCGAACAAGTGTGCGTTCGAAGTCTCATCTGGCAAGTTCTTATGGTTCATGATTAGCCAGAGGGGTATAGAGGCCAACCCCGAAAAGATCCAGGCCATTCTCAAAATGGCTCCCCCCTCCAGTGTTAAAGATGTACAGAGGATCATTGGGCGTCTCACGGCAATTGGGCGATTCCTCTCCAAATCCGAGGAGAAGTGCCTCCCATTCTTCAAGGCCCTCGGGGGGGGGGGTAAAGGCTTTGAATGGGGGAAACTGCAACAAGAGTCCTTCGACCAGATCAAGGCATACTTATCTAACCCCCCACTCTTGAGCAAGCCAGTGCCTGGGGAGGTTCTCTACCTATACCTTGCCGCTTCAGAGCAGACCCTCAGCGCAGTCCTTATAAGGGAAGAGGATAGAATGCAGAGGCCCATCTACTATGTGAGTAAGGTCCTCTAGGATGCTGAACTCCATTACCCAAAGCTGGAGAAGATGGCTCTTTCCTTGGTTACGGCGGCCCGAAAGCTCTGCCCTACTTCCAGTCTCATTCGGTGGTCGTTCTTACCGACCAGCCGTTCAAACAAGTTCTTCACAAGATCGAGACCTCCGGGCACCTTATGAAGTGGTCCATCGAGCTAAGCCAACATGACATCAGCTACCAACCCAGAGCAGCTATCAAGGCCCAAGCTCTGGCAGAATTCATCGTAGAGAGCACCATCCCCAACCCTTGCGAGTCATCTGCCGACCCCCTAGTCTGGACCGTTTATGTGGATGGATCTTCTTGTGCCGACGAAAGTGGGGCTGGCGTCATCTTCACCGACCCAGACGCTTTCGTCCACCAATACTCCCTCTGTTTAAACTTCTCGGCATCAAACAAAGAAGCAGAGTGTGAGGTCATCATAGCAGGAGCCAAGTGCGTCAGAGTCTTAAGTGATTCGCAGTTGTTCGTCAACCAAGTCTCAGGGGAATACGAGGCAAGGGACGAGCGCAAGGCCAAGTACCTGGCGAAGGTTAAAGAACTACTAGCCTTATTCAAAGACGTTCAACTCCAGCAGGTTCCACAAAAGGAAAATGCACAGGCGGATGCTCTATCCAAGCTCACCTCCTCGTCCCTCCAAGGCTTAGAACGGACCGTCTAGATAGATATCCTCCTCATACCAAGTATCGATGAAAATAGCCCGGAGCCGATTGAAGCCTTGCCCCTAATACTTGGGGAGAACTAGATGAAGTGCCTCCTCGAGTACCTTAGAGACGGAGCCCTTCCCCGAAGACCCAAAAAAGGTGAGGAGGATCAGGACCGGAGCCGAGCGGTACACACTTCTTGACGGAGTCATATACAAACGCTCTTACACTCAGATTGACGGCCGACCCTATCTAAAGTGCCTCTCCCCGGAGGAAGCGCTTTATGCCCTAAAGGAGGCCCATGACGGTATATGTGGCGCGCACTTTGGAGCGAGATCTCTCGCCCGTAAACTCTTCAATTACGGCTACTTCTGGCCCACACTACAGAGTGACTCCGAGAAGTACGTCCACCAGTGCGACTCCTGCCAGAAATTTGCCCCGATCCGTCGCCTGCCTCAAGCACAGCTCACCTCCTTGGCGAGTCCAATTCCTTTTGCAATGTGGGGGATGGATTTGCTCGGACCCTTCCCTCCAGCGCCGGGCCAGCTGAAGTTCTTAGTCGTGGTGATAGACTACTTTTCAAAGTGGATCGAGGTTGAACCTCTTTCAACGATTACCGAGTACAAGGTCCAAAAGTTCTTTTCGAAGAACATTGTTTGCTGGTTCGGGGTACCCCACATCCTCGTAACCGACAATGGGACTCAATTCGCAGGAGCAACCTTTCGCAACTTCTGCACCGACCTCGGCATCCAGCAGCGTTTCTCCTCGATAGCCCACCCTCAGTCCAATATCCAAGGGGATAACGCAAATCGACAAATACTCTCAGGCCTGAAGAAGAAGCTTGATAAATCTACCAAGGGGTTCTGGGTCGAACAGCTCCCCAACGTGCTTTGGAACTATCGCACCACCAAGCAAACTCCGACAGGGTAGTCCCCCTTCAACCTCACATATGGTTCCGAAACCTTCATCCCCTTAGAAGTGGGCCTGCCTTCACGCCGACTGATAGCCTACAGCGAAGCACAGAATGCGAACTAGCTTCGCAACTGCTTAAACCTCACAGACGAGGTCTGCGAGAGAGCTTCCATTTGACAAGAGACCTACCACCGTAGGATCACTCAATCTTACAACAAGAAAGTACAGCCAGCTAACCTTAAAGAGGGAGACCTGGTACTCCGGAAGTTGTCGATCTCCAACCAAAGCAAAAAGGGCAAGTTAGCACCCAATTAGGAAGGACCGTATAAGGTCTCCAGAGTTATTCGCCCAGGCACGTATCAACTTGAAGACCCGGGGGCCAGGAGAATACCGAGGACATGGAACGCGGAGCACTTGATGAAGTACCAAGAGGGTGTCTGAACACCGCTCCAAGCAACTTCCCCAAGAGTTCTCTATAAAACATGTCAAAAGTTTTTATTTGTATTTTCTTTATCAAAGTGTAAGAGCGGCTTGCAACTTAGAAGCGGCCGCCTAATTATTTTCAATCAAAGCAATCTTTTCCCGCAAATTCTCTATTTTTGAGCAGTCTAATTGTACTTACAAAAAAAATTTGCATTAAAACGACACGTTTGGAGTCCAACACTTGGTTCAACTCCCCTTCAAATACTTGCTTTTAAGCGAATACAAAGTGGTTCACCAATCGGAATTGCTCCTGCAGCTGCTGAAATTCTTCAAACGACATGCTTGGAGTCCAACACTTGGTTCGACTCCGCTTCAACTACCTGCTTCTAAGCGAGTATGAAGCGGATCACCATTCAGAACTGCTCCTACAGCTATTGATATTTTCTAAACGACGCGCTTGGGGTCCAACACTTTGTTCGATTCCACTTCAACTACTTGCTTCTAAGCGAGTACGAAGCAGAGCACCATTCGGAATTGCTCCTACAGCTGTTGATATTTTCTAAACGACAAGTTCGGAGTCAACACTCGGTTCAACTCCCCTTCAACTACTTGCTTCTAAGCGAATACGAATCGGATCACCATTCGGAATTGCTCCTACAGCTTTTGATATTTTCTAAACGACAAGTTCGGAGTCCAACACTTAGTTCGACGCAACTTTTGCTACTTACAAACGAGTGAGTACAAAGTGGCTGACCATTCGGGATCGCACCTACAACTGTTGACAATCGCAAACGCTAGCAAAATACATGAGTTCAAGACATAAGGTCTACTTTATTAAAGTTTGAGGTACAAGTCTAACTACAGACTAACAACTCATCTTTACATCGAGATACAAAACTTGTGAAACGAAGATTGCAAAATTATAAGAGAGCTACTTTAACCCCTCATAGGGAGTGGAATGCTCCTCTTAAGTGACAAACGAGGTCGGCGAACAACATGTTGTTGCGACTGTATGCATGTGGAAGTCTCTAAACCGGCGAGTCAAGTTGAGTCTCCGACACCTAAGAGCATAAGCGTTGCCCTGGCAGAGGCTCTGCTCGACGAGCTAGCTACTCCACTCTGTGCATCGCTAGGGCACCCCGAGACGGGGGGCAAACATAACACCAACTCATGAAACGACCGTGCTTGTGCGTACTCCCCTCGGGGGCAGGAAGTGCTCTTGACATTGCTCCCCTCTGAAAGGCGTCGTAGCCGATGATTCTCCACCTCTAACACAATAACTTGTTCCTTTAGAGAGTCATCCATGACCCTGATCTTTAGACGGAGCATCCGAATCGAACTACCCGCACGAGAAGCATCGTCGATGGTCCTCCGAAGTTGCGCCGCCTCAGGGCTCTTCTCGAGTACAACATTCTTCAACCCATCTCTCTCAGCTCTAACCTCGAACAATGACTAGCGAAGGAACTTGAGCCTCAAGCCTTGGTTGAAGGCCATCGAGGGACTCGCCTCCTCCCCTTTAGGGGTTACTTCTCGAGCCTTCTCCTTTAGTCGCTTCAGCTCAGAGGTACGACGGACCAGCATCAGCTTGTGATGGTCTAGTTCCGACTCGGCCCTGAAAAGCCTCTCTCGACTTTGAGAGAGAGCCAACCTAGCAACACCTAGATCTAACTGGAGGCGAGATACTTCGGCCACTTCGACCATCTGAGATGCTTCGACCATTTGATATGCTTCGGCAATCTGAAAAGGCAAGGACATGATGATACTAAGTTTAAGAAGCTCCTACAAGGACAGCTCACAAGCGAAACATAACTCAAGCCCAACACTTTGTCAATTTTCATTAAAATCCACTGCTACAAAAAGCGGTGGCCAGTCTGCTATTAGGCATCACTACAAAAGATCCTAGGCAAAAATCTATGACTAAAATACAAAGAAGAAACTAAGGAAGTTGAGTATCCACCTCGGCGGATGGATCCACCACGAGCGCTAGCTCTTGTCAACTTCCTTCAGCTGTCCCGGCCGGTGGAGCCTTCGCCAGCGGGGGGTTCGTCACTATGGCCTGCTCGCCGTCGGCGTTATCACCTCCCTTGATCTCCGTTCCCTCCTCATCGTCAGGGAATAAGAAGTACCCGGAACAGTCGAAGTCGGGGATACGTTCGCCGACATCCTTGAGGGCCTTAGCATAGTCCTTTCACATATTTCTCTTCAGATAGTCGTTGGCCTCCTTCTCTGCCGCGGCCTTGGCCTCATGGACGGCTATGTCCCTCTCGAAGGCGACCTTCTCCCTCTCAGCAGCTCTCTCCTGAGCCACCTCTTCTGTAACGCCCCGAATCCCAAATACACTGAATTCGAGATTTTCTACAGGATCTTTTCGCTTTCTTTAGTACAATTTTACAAGGAAATTTGAACTTTTCACTTTACATCTGAGTTTACATCAATATTACACTTTACATTGCACAGCGGAAGTAAAATTTTACAACAATGAAAACAAATATACAACAACATTGAGTAATCTTTAAGCATTTGTTCCTCTTTAATCTTTATCAAGCCATTTACCTGTATATAAGACTGTGGGTACGTCAGTTTATTCAACCGATGATTATTATACACGGCCATCCTCTCTATGCCGGAAATAGTATAACTTATTTTCCATATTTAGCAAACACAAACTTGTCACATATCAAACTAAAGGGACTACCCTATTGATGTCGTATTGTGATTGTGCACTTAGTCCTTAATGCATTTATTTATATTACATGACACTAATGCACACTTGTTCGGATTCTATGCATCCCATACTACATAGGTCCGAGGGCAAGCCCTTAATCGTTCTTCATCTTTGTAGGGTTCATCACTCGTTATGACTTAATCTACTACTGTAATTACGGTAGGTATCTTAGATGATCTATGAGTACAAGCTCGTGTACAAAAAATTCTAGAGGGGAATCCCACGCACTGACACGATGCATCGAGCAGGCAACCTATGGACAATTCAGCCTTACTTCATGGCACACGATCCTCTTGCAGTCACCAAACATCCCACAAGCGTCGCCACCGGGACGATAATTCTGGAGTAATGCCCACGCCATGTCTTGACGCATCAAGCAGGCAGCCTGTGGATCACTCTCACACCGCCAATCCGATGGCCCTCATACTCATGTTTTTCTCCTACTTTCATCACGTCTCCACTATGTACTAATCCTTAGTTTTTATCAAAATCATGAACAAAAATTAAAGCTCTAGAGTTAGCCTCTCCACTAAACCGGACTTTCATTCATTCAAACATGACCAACCTTGGTCTTTCACTTCAAATTTTCATTTCATTTATTTCCAAATGCCGGGGGAGACTTAGCTTGTAGAACCCCGTATTTTCAAATACTATTTAATTATTTGAAAATGAATTTAAATGATTTTTGAGGATTTAATTGATGTTTTTCCAAGAAATTTATCTTTTGTACACGTGCAAAACACGTGTAAATGATTTTTAGAAGTTTGAAAAATTAAGATTTCTTTATGAAAAATCATTATTTATTATTTAGAATTTATGTAGTATTTTTCCAGATTTTTCTGAAGTTAATTGATACTATTTGCAATTTTTGAGAAAAGAAGGACTTATTTGCAAAATTGACAATTTTAAGGGTTGAAGTGCAAAAGATGTTTTCTGGACTTTCCGATCAGTACTTATTGAGGGTTGAAAATATATTTTTCTATTAGATCCTAATTTAAATGATATTTGATTTAATTTTCAAGAATACAATTATATGTGTAAGATGTACTCTTAAAAGGATTATTTTGCAAAGTGGGAATTAAACCCTAATAATTCAATCCGGCATATTTAAGGGAAATTCTTTTCCCAGCCGTCATTGAGTATATTCAGATTATTGAGATTCGTTTGAGGAACAAGAAGAGGATTCTTGGATCTAGCAAAAGGAGGAAGCTTTTTGTGGATTTTTCTTCAAGAACAAAGTGAGTGGTTGTTTTGTTTTGTTTTGTTTGTTTGTGTACTTTGTTTGCTTGATTAATGAAGGACATGAGACCTTTGTTATGATTGTTGTGATCGTCATGCTATTGTTTGTTAATCTCATGGTATATATGATATGGATCTTTTATTTGATATGGATGATTATGACTTTTATTGATATTTGGACCATGATGAGAAAAGATTTAGATTCGTTGAGGATATGTTGATTTATGAGACCATGTTGTTAGAAAGCAAATTAAGAACTGATTATGTTGTGATCAGATATTACACATCTGGATCTAGTGATTGCAAACCAATCTTGTTTATGTGTTGAGGACGACATTTAGTTTTGTTGAGAAAACCCTAATCAAAGGATTAAGAGTTTAGATCATGAGGAGATGAGATTTGAGTGTTTGATTAATTGAGAAATGTATCCATGATGGAGATCTTTGAGAGTTGTTTAATTGCCTGAATACAAGTTAATTTGGTGATCAGTAAATCTTTAGAAAACTCTAGTTTTGATTTGTGTTCAGATCTATTCTGTTTGGAAACCTGTAGCCGACGGTCGACTGGCATGTAGAGCAGCCGACTGGTTCGAGCCTATTGATGTACTTGTAGTCTTTGAGATTTGTTCGGGACAGTCGACCTAGACTGAGGTCAGTCGACTGATCTTCTGTTTGTATTTTGTTCAGTCCTTTCGGGACAGTCGACCTATGAACCATTTCAGTCGACTTATATACTTAGAATATTTTTGATGAAAATTATTTGTTTTTGTCTCGGGGCAGTCGACTGACTCCTTGGTAAGTCGACTGACCATGCCTTAATTTATTTTTGAGAAATGTTGGATTATGTCCTCTGGACAGTCGACTGGTAAGATATGCAGTCGACTTGTCCTGAAGGATATTGATATTTTGTTCAGTGTTTGATTTTGAGACATTTTGTTCAGCATATAATTTTAAGATGTTCAGTTCAGTATTTATTTTGAGATGTTCAGTTAAGAACATGATTTTGAGATATTTTGTTGAGCCACTTGTTTAGTGGGAATTTGTTCAGTTATTTGTTTTTGAGTCTCTAGAGGTAAGTGACCCTAGTATACCGGTGTTGAGATATTTGTTCAGTTATTTGTTGAGGCCCATTGAGGCGAATTTTCAGTTATTCAGATTTTTAGTCTGGTAGGGTACACTACTCTAGGAGATTTGTTCAGTAACCCAAACTAATAAGGACAGGCATTAGTAGTGTCATGACGAATGGGAACTTGAGTTATGCACCTCAGTATGGCTTTTGATGTGGGATTGAACTACGGAATTATCGGAGTCGAGGCGACACTTTTGGGGTATTATTGTGATGATGAGTCTATGTTTAGATGTGGGTTGATCTCCTGAATTATCCAGGGAAAATTACCTGTGATGTGGGATCAATCTCCGGAATGATCAAGCATGGGTAAATTATCATAGTTTATCTTCATCTCTTAGTAGTCATCGTTGTCAGCATGTAGTCATGATGTTTTCTTGAATCACTTTTATGCATTCGGATTTCCTGATTTTACACACTTGGCTTTTGGTTTTGGTATCACCCATTATTCTTTGTCGTACTTCTTACCTTAGTGTTTGATTATTATTTGTTGGATATTATGTTTTAAGTTCATTTATGCTATTGGTTTGATTGTTACCACTCACACCATTTATGGCTGACCCCGTAGTTTTGGGGTTAGGGTTCAACTCTAGCCTCACATGTTGTAGGTTATTGCCTAGATTGGAGATTGGATGCTTGAGTGGGCAATTTGAGATAGTTGGACTATTTAGTGTTTGTTGTAAAATTGTAATGACATAATGAGTTATTATTGAGTTGTAAACAAAAGATTAATTTGTGTTGAGATGTTTAGACTTCCGCTGTAATTGAAAAATTTGTTGTAATAAAAGAAAGAAAATCTTAGTGATTTTGGTTGTGACTATTGTTGTATTGAAGTGGATTGCTGGGATTTCGCCACTTATTTTCTAAGCTCTCATATTAGAAATTTGGGGCGCTACAGAGATTGGTATCAGAGCTCCGCTTCAATGTAATAATAGACATAGTATGACAACCAACCTAGGTGTGGACACTAGAGAGTGAGTACCTAGGTGTGGACATCAGAGTGTGAGTATCACATAGAATTAAATTATGATGTTTGGTTTGAAATTATGGTTTGGGGTATGGTTATGGCTTTGCCATAGGGTAATGATTTGAGTTTGAATTGTATGTGTGCTCTAACTTTACCCTCGTTTTGCAGTATTCAAAATGGTTGCACCCAGAGGTAGAAATGGTGGCAATAATGAGGATGGATCGGGTAGTTCTCGAGGAGCGGGAATTGACCTAGAGGCTGAGTTTGCTAAGGTTTATCAGACCTTGAACACATTGATGGCACTCAATGTGGCGCAGCAGCAAGCGCAGCAGCAGAATCCGCTGCCCAATCATGGAGCTGGGCATGGATTGGTGAATGCCGACCCCATCAAGCAGATTGAATCCTTTAAGAGGATGAGGCCGCCAGTCTTTGAGGGGCAAGCTGATCCAACAGCAGCAGACGATTGGATTCGGAAGATGGAGACGATCTTCGAAGTATCGGAGACTCCAGCAGCCAGCAAGGTGAAGTTGGCTTCTATGCAGCTCGAGAAAGACGCTGGTGTCTGGTGGGAGTCACTGAAGAGGACTCTGGGAGATCAGCCTTTGACATGGGAAGCTTTTCTGGAGGAGTTCAGAGATCGCTTCTTTCCTCTTGATGTTCAGGAGAAGAAGGCGACTGAGTTCATGAACCTTCAGCAAGGGAGCATGACTGTTCGGGAGTATGAGACGAAATTTGCTCAACTTTCAAGGTATGCACCAGAGTTGGTCATGGATGAAGCAAAGAAGGCCAAAAAGTTTGAGCAGGGCTTGAGGCCGAACTTGAGGTCAAGGATGGTTCCGTTGGGTATCAGGAGATTCGAGAAGCTGGTCAGGAGGGCCGCGATGACTGAGGAGGATATGGAACTGTTTCAGAAGAAGCAGGAATCATGGAACCGGAACAAGAGGCCAGCATCAGGTCAGAGTGGGAAGGGATTCCCCGCGAAGCAGGCGAAGTTCAGTGGACCGATGCAGAAGGCATCTGGAGCTCAGGGAGTGACCTGCTACTACTGCAAGGAAGTAGGACATTACAGGTCAGCATGTCCGAAGTTGGCAGAGCATGTTTGTTCTCAGTGTGGGCAGACTGGACACTCAAAGCCCCATTGTCCACAACTGAAGAAAGATGGTTCGGGTGGAAGCAAAGTCCCGAAGAGGCAAGGGCGAGTATTTGCATTGACCGAGGAAGATGCGAGAAATTCGGAAGATGTAATACAGGGTATGCAGGAATTTTGATTTCTTTCATTTTTGAGTCAGTGTAATGAATAAAGCTTTTATTTCAGAACAATTTAAGATTGAGTATCATTCTTATTGTAACAGGAGATGTTTTAATAAATGGAATAAAAGCAAAGGTTTTGTTTGACACTGGATCATCGCATACATTTGTATCGCCAAGTTTTGCAAAGATCTTAGGTTTGGAACCTAAGTTATTTCCAGGAAGGGTTTTGTCGGTGGCAACGCCGTCAGGAGAAGAGCTGGTAGCGGATCGATATTACGAGGGCTGTGATATCGAGATTGGTGGAAGGATGTTCGGCATCGACTTGATCGAGCTACAAGTGTTGGGAGTGGATGTCATCGTAGGCATCGATTGGATGGCTATTTATGATGCCACAATTGATTGCAAGCAGAAGGAGGTGTTGGTGAAAGCACCAGGTGGACCTGCAGTAACTTTCCAAGGGAAGAAGAAGATTCCGCAGGTGGCTGCAATGGTATCTAAGAAGTCTATTGCAGATGAAGTCAAGGGCATTCTGGTGGTTCGAAAGTTTCCTCAGGTGTTCTTGGATGACTTTCCAGGGTTACCGCCGCAGAGAGATGTGGAGTTTGGCATCAATGTTCAGCCGGGGAGTGCGCCGATTTCCAAGGCTCCGTACAGGATGGCACCTGTAGAGCAGGATGAAGTGAAGAAGCAGATTGAGGAGTTTTTGAGCAAAGTGCTTATCAGACCGAGTTCATCTCCGTGGGGAGCGCCAGTGTTGTTGGTCAAGAAGAAGGATGGGTCGATGAGGATGTGCATTGACTACAGAGAGTTGAATAGGGTGACTATTCAGAACAAGTACCCACTGCCGCGGATTGATGATTTGTTCGACAGGCTTCGAGGAACAGCGGTATTTTCGAAGATTGACTTGAGGTCGGGGTATCATCAGGTGCGAGTCAAGGAGGAAGACGTGAGTAAGACAGCGTTCAGGACTCGTCATGGGCTGTATGAGTTTTTGGTGATGCCATTCGGGTTGACGAATGCGCCAGCAGTTTTCATGGACATGATGAATCGGGTGTTGAGGCCATTCATTGATTCCTTCGTGGTGGTCTTCATCGATGATATCTTGGTGTATTCGAAGTCGGAGGAGGATCATTCTAAGCACTTGACAGCGGTATTACAGACATTGCAGGAGCACAGCTTGTATGCCAAATTGTCGAAGTGTGAATTCTGGAAGTCTGAGGTAGCTTTTCTTGGTCACATTCTTTCTAAGGAGGGAGTGGCTACTGATCCTCAGAAAGTGGAAGCAGTGAAGGATTGGCCCAGGCCGACGTCAGTGAAGGAAGTCAGAAGCTTCTTGGGATTAGCTGGTTACTACCGGAGGTTTATTCAGGGGTATTCTCAGATTGCAGTTCCATTGACAGGTTTGACCCGGAAGAGTGTGGCATTTGTGTGGACAGATAAGTGCGAGGAGAGTTTCCTTGAGTTAAAGGAAAGGTTGACTACCGCACCTATATTAGCATTGCCGCAAGCAGGGAAGGATTATGATATCTACAGTGACGCATCTCTCAGAGGTTTGGGATGTGTCTTGATGCAGGAAGGCAAGGTCATTGCTTATGGTTCGAGGCAGTTGCGTCCGTATGAGAAGAATTATCCGATGCATGATTTGGAGCTAGCAGCTATCATTTATGCCTTGAAGCTGTGGAGGCATTATGTTTATGGTGAGAAGGTCAATATGTACACTGACCACAAGAGCCTGAAGTATATCTATCAGCAGAGGGATTTAAATCTTCGTCAGAGAAGATGGTTGGAGGTATTGGAAGACATTCGTCCTGAGATCAAGTATCATCCGGGCAAGGCGAATGTAGTGGCTGATGGACTTAGCAGGAAGAGTAGTTTGTCAAGGTTGATCACTACTCGAAAAGAGTTGGCAGCAGAGATCGATCAGGCAGGTATCGAGGTGGTACTGCGAGGCTTAGGGGCATCTTTGGCTCAGTTGAGGCTGCAGCCGTCCTTGAGAGAGAAGATTGTGGAAGGTCAGAGATCAGATTCAGAGATCCAGAAGATGTTGCAGCAGGTTGCAGAAGGCAAGTTATCAGAATTTCGTGTCCAAGATGGAGTTCTTTGGTTGGGTGAGAGGTTGTGTGTTCCAGATGATGCAGAGTTGAGAGAGAGTATCTTGCAGGAGGCACACAGCACATTGTTATCAGTTCATCCAGGAGGTACGAAGATGTATAGGGACATCAAACCCCACTTTTGGTGGTCTGGCATGAAGCGAGATGTAGCAGATTTCGTGGCAAGGTGTCTGACTTGTCAGCAGATCAAGGCAGAGAATCAGAGACCTGGAGGTTTGTTACAGCCATTACCCATTCCGGAGTGGAAGTGGGAGAATATCAGTATGGACTTTATTACGGGTTTGCCGAGGAGTTCGAAGGGCAATGACTCGATTTGGGTTGTTGTGGACCGATTGACTAAGTCAGCACATTTTCTAGCCATGAAGATTACTTGGTCGATGGAGAAATTGGCTGAGTTATACATTGAAGAGATTGTGAGACTTCATGGAGTTCCTGTTTCGATTGTGTCTGACAGAGATGCAAGGTTTACTTCGAGGTTTTGGAAGAGCCTACAGGTAGCTTTGGGCACCAGGACTGATTTCAGTACAGCTTTTCATCCGCAGACAGATGGTCAGACGGAGAGGGTGAATCGAGTGCTGGAAGATATGTTGAGAGCTTGTGTTATGGACTTTGGTGGTAGTTGGGAGAGATACTTGTTATTGGTTGAGTTTGCCTATAACAATAGTTACCATGCAAGTATTGGGATGGCACCGTATGAGGCTTTGTACGGGCGGAGGTGCAGGACACCTGTTTGTTGGTATGAGGTTGGTGAGAGGCAGATGTATGGCCCTGAGATCGTGCAGCAGACGTCAGAGCAGATTGAGCTGATTCGCAAGAGGTTAGTTGAGGCTCAGAGTCGGCAGAAGAGTTATGCTGACACTCGACGGAGAGATTTGGAATTTGAGGTTGGGGATGCAGTTTTTCTCAAGGTTTCTCCGACCAAAGGAGTGATCAGATTTGGCAAGGGTGGCAAGTTGGCGCCGAGGTATATTGGTCCGTACAGGATCGTGGAGAGGATTGGTAAGACCGCATACAGATTGAAGCTTCCAGAGGAGTTGGCTCAGGTGCATGATGTGTTTCATGTATCATTATTACGGAAGTATGTGGCCGATCAGAAGCATCAGTTGGTAGAAGTTCCCGAAGATCTACAGGTGAACTTGAGTTACAAAGAACAGCCTGTTGAGATCGTTGATCGTAGGGAGAAAGTCCTTAGAAGCAAGGTGATACCTATGGTCAAGGTATTGTGGAGGAATCAACAGTTCGAGGAGGCTACTTGGGAGCCAGAGGATCGCATGCTGAATGATTTTCCTGAATTGTTTGAATGAATGTATTTCTTGTATGTGATTGGAATTCTTTGAATGATTGTACTATTGACTGATATATGATGTATTCTTTGCTTGATTGTGGTGCTATAAGAAATTGTTTGGATTATGTTCTATATATATGAAACACTATTTCCTTGTTTGGTATGTGCTTGAACTCATTAGTAGTAGTTCTGAGGACAGAACTCTTCTAAGGAGGGAGTGATGTAGAACCCCGTATTTTCAAATATTATTTAATTATTTGAAAATGAATTTAAATGATTTTTGAGGATTTAATTGATGTTTTTCCAAGAAATTTATCTTTTGTACACGTGCAAAACACGTGTAAATGATTTTTAGAAGTTTGAAAAATTAAGATTTCTTTATGAAAAATCATTATTTATTATTTAGAATTTATGTAGTATTTTTCCAGATTTTTCTGAAGTTAATTGATACTATTTACAATTTTTGAGAAAAGAAGGACTTATTTGCAAAATTGACAATTTTAAGGGTTGAAGTGCAAAAGATGTTTTCTGGACTTTCCGATCAGTACTTATTGAGGGTTGAAAATATATTTTTCTATTAGATCCTAATTTAAATGATATTTGATTTAATTTTCAAGAATACAATTATATGTGTAAGATGTACTCTTAAAAGGATTATTTTGCAAAGTGGGAATTAAACCCTAATAATTCAATCCGGCATATTTAAGGGAAATTCTTTTCCCAGCCGTCATTGAGTATATTCAGATTATTGAGATTCGTTTGAGGAACAAGAAGAGGATTCTTGGATCTAGCAAAAGGAGGAAGCTTTTTGTGGATTTTTCTTCAAGAACAAAGTGAGTGGTTGTTTTGTTTTGTTTTGTTTGTTTGTGTACTTTGTTTGCTTGATTAATGAAGGACATGAGACCTTTGTTATGATTGTTGTGATCGTCATGCTATTGTTTGTTAATCTCATGGTATATATGATATGGATCTTTTATTTGATATGGATGATTATGACTTTTATTGATATTTGGACCATGATGAGAAAAGATTTAGATTCGTTGAGGATATGTTGATTTATGAGACCATGTTGTTAGAAAGCAAATTAAGAACTGATTATGTTGTGATCAGATATTACACATCTGGATCTAGTGATTGCAAACCAATCTTGTTTATGTGTTGAGGACGACATTTAGTTTTGTTGAGAAAACCCTAATCAAAGGATTAAGAGTTTAGATCATGAGGAGATGAGATTTGAGTGTTTGATTAATTGAGAAATGTATCCATGATGGAGATCTTTGAGAGTTGTTTAATTGCCTGGATACAAGTTAATTTGGTGATCAGTAAATCTTTAGAAAACTCTAGTTTTGATTTGTGTTCAGATCTATTCTGTTTGGAAACCTGTAGCCGACGGTCGACTGGCATGTAGAGCAGCCGACTGGTTCGAGCCTACTGATGTACTTGTAGTCTTTGAGATTTGTTCGGGACAGTCGACCTAGACTGAGGTCAGTCGACTGATCTTCTGTTTGTATTTTGTTCAGTCCTTTCGGGACAGTCGACCTATGAACCATTTCAGTCGACTTATATACTTAGAATATTTTTGATGAAAATTATTTGTTTTTGTCTCGGGGCAGTCGACTGACTCCTTGGTAAGTCGACTGACCATGCCTTAATTTATTTTTGAGAAATGTTGGATTATGTCCTCTGGACAGTCGACTGGTAAGATATGCAGTCGACTTGTCCTGAAGGATATTGATATTTTGTTCAGTGTTTGATTTTGAGACATTTTGTTCAGCATATAATTTTAAGATGTTCAGTTCAGTATTTATTTTGAGATGTTCAGTTAAGAACATGATTTTGAGATATTTTGTTGAGCCACTTGTTTAGTGGGAATTTGTTCAGTTATTTGTTTTTGAGTCTCTAGAGGGAAGTGACCCTAGTATACCGGTGTTGAGATATTTGTTCAGTTATTTGTTGAGGCCCATTGAGGCGAATTTTCAGTTATTCAGATTTTTAGTCTGGTAGGGTACACTACTCTAGGAGTTTTTTTCAGTAACCCAAACTAATAAGGACAGGCATTAGTAGTGTCATGACGAATGGGAACTTGAGTTATGCACCTCAGTATGGCTTTTGATGTGGGATTGAACTACGGAATTATCGGAGTCGAGGCGACACTTTTGGGGTATTATTGTGATGATGAGTCTATGTTTAGATGTGGGTTGATCTCCTGAATTATCCAGGGAAAATTACCTGTGATGTGGGATCAATCTCCGGAATGATCAAGCATGGGTAAATTATCATAGTTTATCTTCATCTCTTAGTAGTCATCGTTGTCAGCATGTAGTCATGATGTTTTCTTGAATCACTTTTATGCATTCGGATTTCCTGATTTTACACACTTGGCTTTTGGTTTTGGTATCACCCATTATTCTTTGTCGTACTTCATACCTTAGTGTTTAATTATTATTTGTTGGATATTATGTTTTAAGTTCATTTATGCTATTGGTTTGATTGTTACCACTCACACCATTTATGGCTGACCCCGTAGTTTTGGGGTTAGGGTTCAACTCTAGCCTCACATGTTGTAGGTTATTGCCTAGATTGGAGGTTGGATGCTTGAGTGGGCAATTTGAGATAGTTGGACTATTTAGTGTTTGTTGTAAAATTGTAATGACATAATGAGTTATTATTGAGTTGTAAACAAAAGATTAATTTGTGTTGAGATGTTTAGACTTCCGCTGTAATTGAAAAATTTGTTGTAATAAAAGAAAGAAAATCTTAGTGATTTTGGTTGTGACTATTGTTGTATTGAAGTGGATTGCTGGGATTTCGCCACTTATTTTCTAAGCTCTCATATTAGAAATTTGGGGCGCTACATAGCTACTCTTTTTGTTTCAATTTTCAATCCACAATTTCCAAAATGAGCATTTCCAACTCATAAATTTCCATGTTGAGTCATCAAACTCAAAAGTATTTTTCTTTTCAAATCATGACTCCTAATTCGTTCACATAGTCCATAACTATACATGAATTTCAACTATTCATCATGTAACTCATGAATTATTATTTTCACATTAAAAACCCACATCACTAGTATTCAATCAAGATGAAATTTCACGCATCATAATTTGTCGAACTATTCTCCCACGAGAATAATTCACATTTCATAGTTGTCACATTATTCTCAAATGAGAAATACTTTACATCACTAACGAATATTCACAATTCATATTTTTTCATACTATTCTCAATTAGGAATAAATCACATCCATCACATAATATCACTTCAATCTTTACTATATTAATCTTCTAATCCTTCATTCCAAGTTCTTTTTGTAAGGTATAATTTTCCACAAAGTATACATATAGAACCATAGTTCTATTTATGCATTTTATTCTCAAATCAGATTTTATTTCATGCGAATAATCCCCAATTTATTTTTATAAAGTCCCATATATTTTTAGAAGAATAACCATATTTTTCCCATAATTTTTGGCCACCGAAACATTCAAAAAAAATAAAATTTTCAATCTTGCCGATGGCAAGATTCGAACCCAGCACCCCAGGAAAAACGCCCAAGGCACAGACCATTAGGCCGGGTGTCACAAGCATTATAAAGAGGACTGAGAGTTGCCCAGAGGATTCAAACCGATCACCACAGGGAACCCAACCGCACACTATGACCACTTGAGCTACGTGCTCAGGTTGTCACTAGTATAATTCCAATTTCATTTAACCCATACTTTCTGTTATTTAGAACATTTCGATATTCAACTAGTCCCCATTTCATTTGGTTTTCATAAAAATTACTGTATAACTCCAGATTAATTCTTCCTCACATAATTCACATACCAGTATGAGTAAAATAATTTTTGCAACAATTAAAATATATTTTCATACAACTAATTCAAATTCTACATTATAATACTACATTTCTTCTCTTTTCGACATTTCTTCGCATTTAGCATCTCATTCTCTTTACTAGAAATCCTTCATATTAATTCCTGTTTTTAGTCATTTACCAACCATACGAATCCATAATTTGATTTGTTTATTTCAATGCAACACAAAGGCTCATTAAAACACATAAAGTAGCATGGTTTATCTACTAACTTTTGTGCATATAATGTATGACATGAAATTTTCCTTCAACAATCCATGGCCATAACTAATTCACATAAAAATTAGATTTTTACTAATCAAATCACATACAATTGCACACCCACATTCCAATCAATTTATAGCTCAATTTTTCAATTAAAATGTGTACTCTTATTAGCCTTTTTCATGCATCATTTTTCCATTTCAATCTAGCATGTATTCCTATTTAGAAATATAGAAAATTTACCCACCTTGTATGGAGAGAAAAATTCACTAGCAATCCCTAGACAAATGTCCTTGCAACGAAAATGCTCCTCCTTGAACACGTGCACACAAGCCTCCCAAGCACACCCGAGCTCCTTCTTCTAGTGGTAGCCGGCCTCCTCTCCTTGGTGCAAGCAAAATCCCACACACTCTCAATCTTTCAACTCACAAAAACACTACTAGATAATATAGTTTAGGTTATAGGTTTGGAAGAGAATAATTTTACACAAGAATAACTAGCCATGGGGGGGGGGGGGGGTATTTATACTAAAAATCAAAAAAAATGGAGGGCGAGGATCAATTGGTTGGTTGTAAGATGGAGGGCTAGGATAAAAGTAGGAGTTACATTAACTACCCACAACCTAGTAACCACCAAGCATGATCTCCACTCCAAAATTTGATTTCCCTCCAAAGATTGCAACCGGCCTACTCTAGGAAATACATATTGCACGTGTACGTGTAGTGCACGTGCATGCAACTAGGTCCAAAAATTGTACATTTTATTTTATATAAAAATAAACTCTAGCTTGTATTCTACATTACAAGTTGCATTTAAAAATAAATTGACTCATGGGCTTTAGTTTATGGGCCAAAATAATTATTTTAAAATCAAATAAATGAATTACATTTTGGGCTTTTAAAAGAAAAGGCTTTTTAATAGAAAGGGCTTTTCATCCATTTAAAAGAAGGCTTTTGTATAAAATAATTTGAAAGCACAAATTTAAATATTTATACCCATCACAATGAAAATAATTATAAGATTTAATTCAACCAAAATATTGCACGTGCACACTACGTGCAAAATAAAATAATTTTTCATTAATGAAAAATCAGGGCATTACAACACTCCCTCCTTAGAATAGTTCCGTCCTCGGAACTACAGTCAAGTGCGAGAAACAAAAATACAACACTCACAACAAGAACAAAAAGATACAAAGATACAATCAAGCAAAAAGCTCAGGATAGTCCTTCAACATCCTCTCCTCGGACTCCCAAGTAGCCTCTTCAACCAAATGGTTTCTCCAGACTACCTTGACCATCGGTATCGTCTTATTCCTCAAGACTTTCTCTCGACGATCAACAATTTCGACAGGAGACTCGATGTAATTCAGATCCAACTGCAAACCTTCCGGCACTTCAGGCAAATGATGACTCGGATCTGGAATATAATCTCTCAGCATAGACACATGAAAGACATTGTGCACCTGAGATAACTCTTTCGGTAATTCAAGCCGGTAAGCAGTTTTCCCGATCCTTTTCAATATCTTGTACGGGCCTATAAACCTCAGGGCTAACTTCCTGCCTTTGCCAAATCGAACCAAATCTTTACTGGGTGACTTTCAGAAAGACGAAGTCACCGACCTTAAATTCAAGGTCCCTTCTCCGGTTGTCTGCATAACTTTTCTACCTGCTCTGAGCTTCTACCAACCTTTTCCTGATCAGAACAATCTTCTCAGAGGTTTGCTGCACAAGCTCAAGACCAAACAACTGACCCTCCCCAACTTCAAACCAACAAACAGGTGTTCTGCACTTCCTGCCATACAAAGCTTCGTACGGCGCCATCCCGATGCTAGCCTGAAAACTGTTGTTGTAGGCAAACTCTACCAAAGGTAAATGCCTTTCCCAACTGCCTCCAAAGTCTAGTATACAACACCGAAGCATATCCTCAAGAATACGGTTGACTCTCTCGATCTGCCCATCGGCTTGCGGATGAAAGGCAGTGCTGAAATCTGTCTTGGTACCCAAAGCTGTCTGAAGACTCCTCCAGAATGCAAAGTAAACCGCGCATCTCGATCAGACGAAGAAAAAGTCGCTCAACCACCGACGAAGAAAAAGTCGCCTCTCCGCCGTCTTCTTCGACAACAAGATCCTCCTCTGCAACCACTTCGACTTCCGGAGAGGACAGGACGATGATGCCCTTCCCCTTGTCGATCCTAAGAGTAGCGGACCGAGGGGCTACTTCGAGCAGACCCGAGGAGGAGAAAGACACCCTAGACATCCATTAAAATTAAAATAAATTACCTGTGAAGTGACAACCACGGTCAGAAAGCGCGTCGGAGAATGGAAAAGATCATCGGAGACTCCGCTCAAGGCTTTGAAGAGAAAAAATCTTAGATGAAGTGAAAATGAAAAGTGAGGTAAAAAGGGAAGGGGTGGAGATTTATGGTGAAACTTAGTGGGCTTGGGCCGGAAAGCTTAATGGGCTCTTACAAAGACCAAAAAGCGCAAAATTCTAAGCAGTCAGAATGCAAAACGACAAAAAGAACGCGACTCGATGCGACTTAAATACCGTTGACCAGTCAACGTCTTCCAAGCTCGACACTTCGTTCGCTAAACACTTCGCTCGCCAAGCTTGCCGTAGATGTCGAACAGGCGTGTTTCCGAGCTGAAAACACCCAAAATTGCGTTGACCGGTCAACATCTTCCAAGTTCGACATTTCGTTCGCCATGCTCGCCGTAGATGTCGAACAGACGTGTTTCTGAGCTGAAAACACCAAAAATTACGTTGACCAGTCAACATCTTCCAAGCTCGATATTTCATTCACCATGCTCGCCGTAGATGTCGAACATACATGTTTCCAAGATGAAAACACCAAAAATTGCGTTGACCAGTCAACGTCTTCCAAGCTCGACATTTCGTTCGCCAAGCTCGCCACTTAGTTCACCAAGCTCGCCGCGGATGTCGGGCAGACGTGTTTCCAAGCTGAAAACACCAAAAATTGCGTTGACCAGTCAATGTCGCCCAAGCTCGATATTTCGTTCGCCAAGCTCGCCACTTTGTTTGCCAAGCTCGCCGCAGATGTCGAGTAGACGTGTTTCCGAGCTGAAAAAACCATAAATTCAGTTGACCAGTCAACGTCTTCGAAGCTGAACATTTCGTTCGCCAAGCTCATCGCAGATGTCGAACAGACGTGTTTCTGAGCTGAAAACACCAAAAATGGTGTTGACCCGTCAACGTCTGCCCACCGTTCGCTAAACTCAGCATACCGTCTGCCACGTTCGACACACCGTTCGCCACGTTCGACGTATTGTTCGGCGAGTTTGCCACACCGTTCGCCCAATTAGCCGAACAGACATGTTTCCAAACTAAAGACGGGAAATGTCACTCTTCTCCTAGCCGTCCGATCGCCCAGAAATGCTCGTCATTACTTGATCAAGGCTCCAGATTCAGCCACATCGCTCAGCACCGCTCCACCTTCTGATCGTTCCGAATTTTGCGCCAACGACTGATGGACGCCTCAGATCGTGCCACATCATTAATACGATGATAAAATCTGTTTTTTAATTTATTAATTCGAATTATATATTTAAAAATTGCAAAAATTATTAAAAATTGAGAAAAATTAATTTAGTATTCTAAAAAATAATTATATATTCGGGAAAATATTTTTGAGCCCCTGGGTAAATAATTATTAGTTGGAATAATTAATTAATGCTCCCGGAAAACAGATCGTCGCTTTGCAAATATGAATAAATGATTCGAAAAAATAATATAAAAAATTAGGGAAAATCTCCCAAAAATCCAGAAGAGCCTAGACACAATCTTGGGCATGTTACCAGCTCAAAAAAGCACCACTACTCCTCGAACAAGATTTGAACCTCCTTTAAGAACTCTGATAAAGCCATATATGCCATTAAAACAATAAAACTACTCCCCAAAGGCTGTAACACCCAATCTTTGGGAGTGGGGGGCTCGTGATGTGGCTAAAAATGGGTTTAAATTGGAACCATTCAAATTGGTCACGAATCTTAAAGTTACAGGGGCAAGATGGTAATTTTACCTACAGACGGGTCCGAATTGGGAACCGGGTCTCTCCTCTTAGACCCGATAACCCATGAACGGATCTGTTCAACTGAGAAGGGGTCACAACCCGTTAAGGACCGGTTCAACAGGATATGAGGAAATTCTGGCTCATCCTTATCTACTGGAGGTGGTTTTAACCACTTCTATCTAGTCACACCGGGAAGTAGGGATTCGTTCTTATCCCGAAGCAGATTCCCACGGCGACTATAAGTACCCCCTACCTCCTACCGTTACAAGGTGATCACTCTTTATCTACCTAAAGCTCTTTCCTTTTCTTTTCTGAGTATTGACAAGAGCATCGGAGAGTTCGTCGTCGGGATCCATCCCGGTGTTTCGAACATTTGTGCAGGTCTATGGGAGCACCAAGGAGTCATCCTATCAACAAGGAAAGAGGTCAGATTTGGCCCGTTTGAGTTCTCGCAAATCCACAAATTGTATCTATTTCCCCACACCAGATTCAGCGGCAACAGTTTGCAATGTTAATGGAGTCAATGGAGTAAAAAAATTAGCGATCATCCTCCAAAGTACGAAAGTAAAATCATATTCCTCTCACTATGATCTGAATGTCACTAATTTTATTTTTTTTATCGTGATAAATCCCATAATAAAGAATGAGAGGGAGAGTGACGATATAAAATGCCCCAACTGAACTCACACACCCCATACATACATATAGACATTTATTCCCATAAAATTTTGTTGTACTTTTATTTTATTTTTTTTAATAAAAGGTGACCAATGATCACCAACTTTTTTAAAGAACTAGGTTTGCCCGTTGACACGTGCCTACGGCACGTCTTCGGAACGGTGCATCTTGTTTGTTCATAGAAAATAGTTTTGGAGGTCCAGCAAATTAATTGAAGTAGTAAACATATTATATGAGAAACTTTTGGGGGTCTAGCGAAAAACATATTATATAATTTTTTTGATTTTTTAAAATTATTTTTAAAGTTTTTAATATTTTAATATTTTTAGGTTTTTAGTTTTTAAATTTTTTAATTTTTTTTTTCTTAATTTTTTGAATAGAAGAGGGAGGGAGAGAGAGAGAGAGAAATAATTAAATAAATACAGGAGTTGCTTTGGGTGGGAGATTTGAATTTGAGTTTTGGGGGAAAACTTTTGGGAGGGAAAATATGTTTTGTGAAGTTAGATCTGGGCCTTTGATTTTTGGGGGATTGAAGGAGAGCCATTTGATAGCTTTCTTTATGTTTTATTATATAGATTAACGAAATATAGTTACAAACAAAGTCCAGCATGAAATAAAAACTACATCAATCTCCACCCTACATTAAAGTCAACTACAATCATCCAACATAAATATGCATCTCAAAGTGATGCTGAAGTTAAAAAAAACAATATGCAGTGTTTCTAACAAACTATATGTATTCCACGTAAGTTCAAACTAATGATCAAAAAGGCGATGGTTGAGATTAAAGATAGATGTACTGCTTCCACATATAATATGTTTGCTACTACAATTAATTTTCTGGATCTCCAAAACTATTTTATATAATCAAACCAGGTGCACCATTCCGAAGACGTGCCGTAGGCATGTGTCAACGGGCAAACCTAGTATATAATAAAACACAATGAAAGCTATCAAGTGGCTCTCATTCAACCCCCCCCCCCCCCCAACAAAATTAAAGGCCCAGATCTAACCTCACAAAATGCATTTCTCCCCCCAAAAGTTTTTCCCCAAAACTCAAATTTAAATCCCCCAAAACAACTCAATTATTTATTTAACTCTCTCTCTCTCTATATATATGCATGTGTGTGTGTGTGTGTGTGTGTGTGTGTGGTTGGGGGGGGGGGGGGGGGGGGGACATGGACTTTCAGACCCCAACCAATTTATAATTATTTTTCACCATATACTAATGGAAATATGGACTTTTATTTACAACTAATTATTTTCATACTATTCAAACTTCAGCTAAATAATTGTTGATTTACTGTTTACAAGACATTTCATATACTGTATCGTTCTGAAGACGTGCCGTAGGCACGTGGCCACGTGCAAATCTAGTATATATATACACATTATTATACACTATTATATATATTTCTGGGGTGTGAGAGAGAGAGAGAGAGAGAGAGAGAGAGAGAGAGAAAGAGAAATCTGAAAAGGCGAAGAGAGAAGAGAGAGATATTAATAAAGTGAGAAGAATATTTGTTTTGGGGAAAAAAAATAGTTTTCGGGGTAAAACTTTTGGATGAAAAATGTTTTTGGGGAGGGTGAAAAAGAGCCATTAATTTTGCTTCAATTGAAGGAGAGACACTTGATAACTTTTTTATTTTCAAATTGCCTTGTGATTTATTATATTAACTAGATTTTCCCGTGGGCACGTTCCTACAGCACGTCTTCAGAACGATATAGCATATGAAAAGCCTTGTAAACAGTAAATCAACAATTATATAGCTCAAGTTTGGATAGTATGACAATAATTAGTTGTAAATAAAAGTCCATGTTTTCATTAGTATATGTTGAAAAATAATTATAAATTGTGGTATAAAAGTCCATGTTTCCATATATATATATATATATATATATATATATATATATATATATATATATATATAATATTATAATGGGAGAAGGCCTTAGTGTTATTTGTCATTGTGTCATTCTACCAACATGTGCAACGCACTATATATATATACTAGATTTGCCCGTGGGCATGTGCCTACGGCACGTTTTCGAAACGATACAAAACACGAAAAGCCATGTAAACAGTAAAACAATAATTATGTAGCTCAAGTTTGAATAGTAAGACAATAATTAGTTATAAATAAAAGTCTATATTGAAAAATAATTATAAATGGGGTATAAAATCTAACTTCTTAGAACTTTAAGTGTGGAAAATAATGAAATTTAATTGTTGAAGAGATATTTGCTATTAAAAATTCCGAAATTTTACAAAATCGAAATCTTAAAATCAAAATTTCTAATTTCTAAGTAAATAAAGAAAGAATGGGAGAGAGAGATAGAAAGAGAGAAAGAAAGATAGAAATATGAAAAAGTAATGAGAGGAGAGAGATAGTAATAAAGTAATGATTTTTTTAGGGGGAAAAATTTGGTTTTGAGATTTGAAATTTTGGAGGAAAAATGTGTTTTGTGAGGTTTGATATGGGCCTTTAATTTTGGGGGGGATTGATTGTGAGTCCACTTGATAGCTTTCTTTGTAATTTATTATATATATATATATATATATATATATATATAATATTATAATGGGAGAAGGCCTTAATGTCATTTGTCATTGTGTCATTCTACCTACATCTGCAACGCACGTACATAACTAATATAAAGGAGGTTTCCGATTCAAATCCTCCCTACGTAAGAATTTTTTATTTTATTTTTTAAAATTATTAAAACGTGCATCGCACGTGTAAATTACTAATATATATATATATATATATATATATATATATATATATATATATATATATATATATATATATAGAGAGAGAGAGAGAGAGAGAGAGAGAGAGAGAGAGAGAGAGAGAGAGAGAGAGAGAGAGAAATAATTAAATAAATAAAGGCGTTGTTTTTGGGGGAATTTGAATTTGAGTTTTTGGGGGAATATTTTTTTTTTTTTTTTTATGGGGGGGGGGGGAAGGGGGGGATGTGTTTTATGAGGTAAGATCTGGGCCTTTGATATTGGGGTATTGAAGGAGAGCCACTTGATAGCTTTCTTTGTGTTTTATTATATAGATATACACACTCTCTCTCTCTTTACCTGTGACTATTTTGTACTATTTAAAGTTTTTTGGGAGTTTATGGACACCAATGCATTGTTGGTTTTTGGTTCTGCATTATTATGAGCTTGTATTTTCTGTATTTTATTTTATTTTCTGAAACAAGGTTGTAGCTACAGATGCTCACTCTCGCCCTATTACTGTATTAAACTGAGTTAGCACTTTCTTTGTTTTGTATTCAGCAAACCATATTTTTGTTCTTACACTTCAAACTGCTATCAATGTTGTCTTCAACTTCGGTGTGTTGCAGAAAGAGTGTATGTGTAAATTGAAAAACATTTTTTTCTCATTAAACAATATTCGAATCCCTCGAGGACCCTTTACAGTTATTACTCATAACTTCTTTGTTTTACACACAGCACAGCGAGGTGAAATTGAAAATCCCTTAGTAGGAAAAATTCATTGGCAAAAGCCAATTTTTTTTAAAAAAAAACACTATACATATATTCTTAAAAAATATTGATAACACAGAACAAATTATACATAATATATTAGAAACATTATATAGCATTGTTCCTCGAATTTTTTTTTGAAAAAGCCCTATAGTTTTTTCAACTCGAACTACTGCTTGAATATACAAAAAAGAATATTAGAACTCCTAGTATAATGGTAAATCAATAGGCTAAATTGGAGTTTGCTAAACAAATAAAAGAATTATTATATCTAAAACTTATTAGATCTAGTTATAGAAATCACAATTCTCCCGCCTTCTTAGTCAGGAAACATGCTGAGCAAAAAAAAAAGGAAAAGCAAGAATGGTAGTTAACTATCGAAAAATTAATAATGCATGCACATTTGATGGGTGTTACATCCCAACTGCTGAACAATTGTTAAACTTAGTACAAGGTTCCAAAATATATTCTAAGTTTGTTAAATCAGGATTTAGGCAAGTCAAATTAAAAGGTGATCTATCTAGAAGTCTTACAGCTTTCAGTAGTCCTCAGGGACATTTTGAATTGATAGTAATACCTTTTGGACTGAAAAATGCAGCACAAATATTTCATAAATGGATGGATAGTATGTTTGGACTTTAGCCACTTGTTACTGTTTATATTGATGATATACTTGTTTTCACTTATTCTCTAGAGGAACATAAAGATCATCTACAAGTAGCAAAAATATTGTTAGAAAATTGAGTTATTTTAAGTCCAAAAAAGATTGAATTATTTAAGGAAGAAATAGATTTTCTTGGAAAAAAGAAACTAAAAGGAAAGATTAAGCTACTAGCACATATCTATGAAAATATTAAACTGTTTCCTAAAGAAATTGGTACACTAATACAATTACAGACTTTCGTAGGAATTCTTAATTATACAAGAAAATTCAATCCTAGACTTTCTAATAAAATAAAACACTTACAGCAAAAACTCCAAACAATACAAAAACAATACAAAGAAAATTTGATAAAAGAAGGGAAAAATTCTGAGATTCCACAAAAGAGGAATACTGATAAAATACAAATATCTCTTTCTGAAACAGAAAAAGAAGAGACAAAAAAGATTTAAAAATATTATTCCAGAATAATAAAATACTTTATTATCCAAAAAATAATGATAAACTCATATTTTAAACAGTTCTGATACCCATTGGGCGGATTTTTTTTTTTGCACAAATAGACAAAAGACATTATGAGCTGGTAGCTTATACATCATGAACTTTTTCCACAACTGAAAAATAAGTATTCATAACTTTGCTTTTCTTCATAACTTTGCTTCCCACAGACAAAGATGTAATCACATCTCGTCTTTAGTTCATGAGGGGAATGAAATCTCCTCTATTGATGATATTCATCACGCCTTCCTCCTATTCTATAAAAATCTCCTCGGTTCTCATAAACAAAGGACTCTTAGCCTGGATTGGCACCAATTGTACGGTGAGGCCGCTGACAATCTTTCTTCTCTAGAAGCCCCCTTTACTATGGAAGAGATCAAATCGGCGGTTTTTGGCTTAAAAAGCGACGCCGCGCTGGGTCCTGATGGTTTCCCCGCGTTCTTTTTTCAAAAGTTCTGGAATTGGTTGAAGGAGGACCTATTCCAGATGTTCGCTGATCTTCATAATGGTTCCTTCTCTTTTGACCGCATTAACTATGCGCATATTGTTCTCATTCCGAAAATTTGTGGAGCTAATTCCGTAGCGAATTTTAGGCCGATTAGCCTTATCAATTCCACTTTCAAAATTATCATGAAGGTCCTTTCGACTAGACTTGGAGAAGTGATCTCCCCTCTTATCGACCCTGCCCAATCGGGTTTCATTAAAGACCGTTTTATTCTCGATAGTGTGGCCTCGGCCCAAGAAATCATCTCCCACTGTCATAGTTCCAAATCGGAGGGTATCCTTCTCAAACTCGATTTTCAAAAAGCTTATGACAACGTCTGTTGGGATTTCCTCCTCGATATTTTATGCAATAGAGGATTTGGTCCCAAGTGGAATGCTTGGATTAAATCCAGCTTATTCGCGGGTACCTCCTCCATTCTCATTAATGGATCGGAGGGTCACAAATTTAAAATCAAATGCGGTCTCAGACAAGGTGACCCGCTTTCCTCTTTGCTTTTCTCCCTTGTGGCAGATGTTTTCAGTAAGCTCCTTCGAAATGCTTGGGAGGCCGGGGTTATCGACGGGTTGGGGGAGTCCCGGTCGTTCAACGGCGTCCTGAACCTTCAGTACGCCGATGACACCATCATTCTGGCCAAACCCAACCCTCATACCCTCAGAAATCTGAAATTGCTTCTTTATTGCTTTGAACTAGCCTCGGGTCTTACTATTAACTTTCAGAAATCGTCTGTCGTTTGGCTAGGAGGGTCGCCTAACCGACAAGATGAGATTTCGGCTTTTTTTAACTGCCCTGTAGCTTCCTTTCCTATTACTTATTTAGGAATCCCCTGAGGTGGGGCAAGCTCCATAGATCGGATTGGGCTCCGATGATTGACAAGGTTGAATCCAGACTGTCAGTTTGGTCCGGGAGATTATTATCCCGTGGAGGCAGATTAATTTTGCTTAATTCAGTTCTTACCTCTATCCCCCTATACATGATGTCTTTCTATTTCATTCCGTCCTGGGTGATCAAAAGGATCGATCAGATCAGAAGTAATTTTCTCTGGTCTGGATCATCTACCTACAATCCCGGGTCGTATCTCTGTAACTGGAAACTCATCTGTTCCACGAAATTAGCTGGAGGATTAGGGGTCTTAGATCTCAGGCATCAAAATCTCGCTTTACTTGGGAAATGGCTTTGGAGGTTCCTCCAGTTGGATAATCTCCCCTGGATAAGGTACATCAAAGCCAAGTGTTTCGTGGCTAATGATTGGTGGAGTTTCCCTTCTAACCCCCATAGGCTGGCGTCGCCTTTCTGGAAAGGTATATGGAAAGCAGCTGCGGCTTTCCGTTGTGGTCTTAGCCACGGATGTGCGATTGGTTCTATGACCAGATTCTGGTCTGATATCTGGATCGGTAACTCCGCTCTTGCTACCGCTTATCCTGACCTATTCCGTCTGGCCTCTAACCCTTCGGCCTTGGTTTCTGATGTCCTTAGCTTTCATGACGGTCAAAGGGAATGGTCGATTGCCTTTTCTTCTTCTCCTTCACCCCTTTTACTCTCTAGGTTTGATAATTTGCTTGAGGAGCTTAACAGTGCACCTTGGTACGACAAAGAGGAATTCTTCTGGCGCTGGAATACTTTTAAGAACTTTTCAGTCCGCTCATTCTACCTTTTTCTTAACTTTAGAGGGATGCGTTCTCCTTTCTACGATCTTGTCTGGAAGTCTTGTGCCCCTCTGAAGGTGAAAATCTTGGTCTGGTTAGCTCTCAACAATAAACTCCTTACCGTTGAAATTCTTAACAAGAGGAACCAAGCTTGGGGTCAATTATGTCCCCTTTGCAACTCGGTTTCAGAAGAGGTTAATCACCTCTTCATCGAATGCGTTTTCACGATATCGCTCTGGAAAATTGTTGTTCTAGCTTGGGAAGTGTCCAATACTCCGGTTAGTTTGATCGACTGTTGGACGAAACGTTCTCCTAATATTGCTTTCCATAAATCGTGGATTCTCTCGTTCCAAATTTTATTATGGTTGATATGGAAGGAAAGAAATCATAGAATTTTCCGTCATATTACTAATTCTCCTCGTTCAATATCTAACGAATTGTTGTATTTATTCAAGTTCTGGTCTTCTTCATTAAAAACGGAGGCTCAAACAGCCATGAGATTTGACAGGCTTGATAACGCATGTCTTTGTCTCATTAACCTAAACGCTATTTAAAGTTCACAACCCCCTGTTGTTTTCTTCATTGTATTCGACTACATCTGGATTTTTACTTGAGTCACTGATATGTGTTTAATTATCATTATTCCTCTTTATTTCGAGCTTTGGTTCTGTGGCTTATCTTATATTCTTTGATCTACTGTTTGCAGGATTAAAGGGTAGGCGATCCTACCCTTATAATACTTTTGGCTTTATGTTCACTCTCTGTTTGGTCAGAAGTTTCTTTTGTGCGGTTTCGTGTGGAAACCTGATCTCGGTTGGGACTTTCCTACCATGCTCGTTCCTCTCTCGGTGGTTTTGTAGCTCAGGTGTTCAGATTTTGGCAGGCATCAGGAGATGTTATTTGGGTCCAGATAACTATCGCCTCTTCTGTTTTGGGCTTTGACTGTGGTTGTTTCTGCTAGTTTGTTTTTATCCTCCAGTTCTACTATCCTGATGTATTCCCTTGCTACTACTTTATTATGGTTTCTGTTATGAAGCTTGGGTGTTTCGTTGGGATGTTAACTGTTTTTTTGTAGCTTTTAGTTGGCTGTGGTGTTTCTTTTTGATCAGCCCTTGGTATCAGCTAATCGTTCTTCTTTTCTATCTTTTCATTGTCTATGAGTTAAGTTGGAGTTGTAACTAGCGCTCCCTGTTGGCTGTGATTATTTTCGATTCGATGTGTTCATTTGCTGTGGGTATGCATGTTCCTTTTGCGCTTGCTGTCTCGCTATGATTATTGGCGGCCTGCTGTGCATCTATATTGAGCTACCTTCTTGGGGTTTTCACCTGATCGTGGCTCGAGTTTTTTTGCCTTGGTCGGTGTTTGGATATTGGTGATCAGTGCGGTCCGTCCAGCTTTCGTTCATGGGTCTTGGCAGTAGGGGAGTTTTTCCCCTAGGCGCTCGTTTCTGCTCGGGGCGTGGCCACCTATTTTGAGTCATCTCCTCTTCTCCGTTACCGCTCCTACTGGCTGTCCGCGCAGTGGAACTGCTCCCCCCAGGCGTCATTTTCCCTCTCTCGCGGCTCGGTTTCCAGAGTTCCCAAGTATCCTAGTGCTTGGTCGTTAGCCTCCTTTGGCGATTGTTGTAGTTTTTCGTATGAGTTTGTCCGCTGTATGGCTCTGTTTTCTGGGGTCATTGTCACCTCTTCATTTGTGTATGTATTTATTGTCGTCGTTTTGTCGTTTTGTTTTACAGCTTGTAAAACCCTTCTACTGTAATTATATTGGTTATTAATGCATGGCTGGAGTCCTAGGACTCTATCCGTTTCATCAAAAAAAAAAAAAAAAAAAGTATTCTACTTTTGAAAAAGAATTACATTCCATAAAATTTTCCGTTAAATCTTTAAAAAATTATTTACTTAGCAAAAAATTTCTTATGTAGTTTGATAATATTGCAGTAATACAATTTCTAAAGAAAATAAAATTGTACATAATCCTGAAGATAATTTGAGACGAGTTAGATCAGCAGTATATCTTGAAATTTATCAATATGATATTAAACATATTCATGGTCACACTAATATTACTGCTGACTTTTTAACCATGTTCTATGGAGAAGAAAAAAGATAAAGGACAAATGGAATCTGAAGTAATAAAAAAAATCAAAGAGCTTGAAGAAGTTCTTGGAATCAAAACAGGAGAATAGACTACTGTCCTAAACAATAAAAAAGTAGCTACTGCATCTACTGATACTAATGTATCAAAAAATACAAGTACCACTGTTCCACAAGCAAAACATGTTCAATTAAGGCCACCTACTCAACATCATGGAAACATAATTCTATCAATCATGTCCTAAAAAAAGATTGGTATAATGAAGGATTAAAACATGAGAATCCAGAGATTTACAATCATATAAATAAAGTCTGGAGGGCATTACACCCAAGTGATAAAATGGCAGCATTCCACTTATCACAAACGAAAAAAATAATTCTTTAATTAAAGAAAAAACACAAGAACAACACAAAGGGTTTGAAAAGGCAAAACACAATGCCAGTAATATGATCAAATTCAGCAACACTTCAACCTCATCTTCTTTGAATAAAAAGAAAGATAATCTAATCAGAGTAAGCACTCCTGCTGACAAGCAACTTCAAGCTATAATGTCTCAAATTGACATAGTGACCTTGTAAACATCAGAAACAAAAAATTTACAAAGTTCGTAGAACTCTTTAAGTTCAAAATTGAGAAACTTGGAAGAACATAAGGAGATCATCTCCTTGAATGTTTAGATCTATACCAAATAGGTTTACTCCCTATAGAGAGATTTATTGAACTTCTCCAAAAAAATCGGGGGAAATGATTTAGAATATATATATTAAAAAATTCTGATCAACTGGTCAAAAATAAATATAACAGATACAGAATTTTGGCATGGTTCGAACGAATACCACATTTTGAAAGAGCAAATCAAGTTGGGATTGTTCATGAACTCTACATCAACCTTTGCACCAGAACACTTTTCCAAAACTATTTCCGAAATATGTGCAAAAACTGTTCTATCAAAGAAAAATAAATTTTACACGATCTACAAGTTTCAAATATGGAGCATCTGCAAAGAAAAGTAATATAATCGCCAATTCAAGTCTATCCAATTCTAGGAATTAGACTTAGTACAAGACAAGCCAACACTCCAGATAGAAAAAGGAAATAATAAAATATTTGAATTCGAGAAAAGTAAGTATGAAGCTACAGAAGAATTTTTTCTAGAGCTATGGGAAAAATACACTTTCTTCAAAAATTTACAGGATCAAGTTAATATCATCCTTATCGATTGGACATGTGAAGATAGTCCCAACGAAGAAAAAGAACAGTTTTTTTTCCAAAATCTGAAGGAATCCTGGAAGCTCGAACATATTGGAATAGATGTCATGAATTCTTTCTACGAAGAGAAAGGCCTAAAGGAAGTTATGGAAATGATTTCTCCTGCTCATACTGTCAACAGCGACTTCATGCAAGAATGAGTCAGCACTGACTAGAAGCTTGGTGGGCCAACCCAAAAGTAGGTAGACATACAGAAGCGTGGTGATATTTACCAAGCATGCTTAAGAAGTTACCTATGAAGGATAACTACTAATGAAAAGAAAGGGACATGAAGGATATGTTTAAGGCATACTAGACAAGTGTGAAGCATATTAGCTTTATGTGTGTTATGTGTCTTGTCCATTGTAATAATTATGTTTGCATTATGTAATGGAACCCTAGGCCATTCTTCATCTAAGGAGAAACCATGGGTTGGTGTGAAGGTATAAGGTTCTTAGTAAGAATAAAATAAAGAGTGTATGTGTGCTACCACTTTCAATAAAAAATAATTTTTCTTTTAATGTTCTATCTTCACTTCTCTTTATTTTTCTGCATACACAACCAAACTAGTATTTTATATATATATATATATATATATATATATATATATAGTAAGTCTATACCCCGACCAAGGGCTCCAGTTTCCTCCAACCATCCCCCGACCAACTTCCCACAATTATTTCCTGACCCTACCTCAAATCCCGACACCCCCAAAGCGTAATTCAAATCCAGCTCAAAATCCTCCCCGACAACCAGTCGATGGCGACCCCGAAATCCAGACTACTACGTCCATCCAAGGAACTCCCACGTAGGGGGTAGGCCAATTTGTACTGCCTCAGATCAATGTAGTAGAGCGAAGGGGTTTGTGGATACTAATACGGATAAAACTAGAACTAAATTAGGATCGTGCAAATCGGGTAAGAATCTTAACGCTCTCAGGGGTAAAACGGAAATTTTCATTATAAACGGGTCTGTAAACGAGAACTAGGTCTTTTTCCAAAGCCCAATAACTCCAAAACAGTTCTGTACAACTGGGTTATGATGACAGTTCATTATAAATAAACCCAGATCATTTAAAGAGTTATTTAAATTCACGATTATCCCTACGAGATGGTTTAAATCAAATCTCTTATCATGAGAGGATTTAAACTCAATTTCCTATCCAAAAACACCAGGGATTCGAGATAAAAGATAATGTCTAAAATGTTACCAAAGGCAACTATAAATAGCCCCCTACCTCCACTAGAAACAAGTAATTAGTATATTCTCCACAAAAGCTCTTTTAAAAGTCTTCTTGATTTCTGACATGAGTGTCGGAGGGCCTGTCGCCGGGAGCAACCCAGGTGTTTCAGGCATTTTGCAGGTCAAGCAGAGGCGATCATCACCACACAAATCGAATCCTACGGTGCAAACGAGTCAGATCGTCAGGTCAAAGGCAATCAATACCGATGAAGGTCAAAAGGTCAAATTCTTGATTGTTCTTACAAAGAATCCACATCATCTGGTTGCTCCTACACAAAAATAAGTAACAACAGATTGGCATCATCTGTAGGAAGTGGCAAGAAAAATCCAACCAATCCTCACTGGTGAAAACAAGTTTCCAGCATGCCTCCTAAGGGAAAGGGAAGGTGGCGGCCTCAAGCCGGCGAGCCAACTTTCTTCCTCCACCTCCTCCTATAAAGGAACTCCCTCCTGCCTTTCAGCCACAGCAGGAGGAGCCCCTTCTTCAGCTAGCCCTTCCACCACCTGAAGAGGCTGGGCCAGGGGTCTTATCGGGGTTGCCCAGAACCATCTTCGCTCCCTTCGTTGAAAAAAGGGGATCAGTGTACACCTCTACTATTTCCTCACTCCCTCGACTACAACCCAACCTTCATCAAGTCATAGTCGATCTCCAGCAGGAGTCGGACCTCCGAAACCGTCTCAACGAAAGGAGAGCTCGCGAGGAAGCCTCCCATCTGGAGCAGTGGAGGCGCCAGAGAAGCCAATCTCCTAGGAGATCAAGATCCATAGGAGCCCCCTTTCCACATAGACAAAGGAGATCCCCCTCTCCCAAGGGGCAAAAGGGTCTCCGTTCCCCAAGGCACCACAGAAGAACTCCAGAGACAGGAAGCATCCCACTCCAACTAGCAGGATAGCCCCTAGGACGGGAAGGAATGAAGAAGTGCCAATCACTAGAGTCGATTTCGATAGTTCAAAGATGAGATCCTCCAGGCCCTCAACATAGTTCCACCTCAGACCCGAGAACCTAGTCCTCACCATTCTTCTCCTCCGCGACACGAAGAGTCCCACGAATCCACCAGATTTTATCAGCAAGAGAATGTCGTCCTCCGGCGTCTCCGCAAGATGGAAAACCACTTGGCGTCGCTGAAGAGCGAAGGAGTAAAACAAGAAGAAAGATACCATCCCGTCAGACCTCCATTCTCCAAAAAGATTATTGAAGCTCCCGTCCTTACCAACTTCAAGGTCCCGGCACTTGAGCCGTACAATGGAGAGACCTAGTGGACCACATCGAGAGTTTTAAAACTCTCATGATGATCCACCAAGCATCTGATTCCCTCCTATGCAAAACCTTTCCAGCAACCTTAAAAGGCTCGGCACAAGAATGGTTCTCTCTTCTTTCTCCAGGCTCCATATTTTTCTTCGACCAACTTGAGGAACTCTTCCTCACGCATTTCGTCACTCGCCGCAAGTTGGAGAAGACCAGTGCCTCCCTGTTAGACCTCAGGCAAGTCCAATGCTTCATAGCCGAGTCCAGATCCATCCCCTCGCTCAACTCTGTGGTGGAAATGGCCGCATTCAGATACAATGTCAAGCATGATGACCTTAAAGCTTCCCTCGTCAAAAGACCTCATCGGGACTTCTATAGCCTCCTTCAGAGAGTTGATAAGTACATCCGAGTCGAAGAGGCGATCCACCGCCGAGAGCAGACGATGCCTTTGTCCGGGAACAAATGGAAAGGCACTAACGAAGATGAACCCCGAAAATCCCATAATGATGCCTCGGTCAACGCCGGCCACCTCCCATGCCTCGTTTTAAACAGTACACTCCACTAAATGCAATCATATCTGTTATTCTTATGGTGGTTGACAAGGATGGGATCCTTCGACCTCCTCCCAAGATAAATGCCTAAAGCAAAAAAAAGGCGATAAAACAAAATGTTGTGCCTTAAACAAGGATCATGGTCACCATATGGATGAGTGTCAAGCCCTTAAAGATGAAGTAGGGGAGTCTCTCTGATGAGGACACCTCGCCAAATTTGCCCACATAAATGACATCGAACATCCTCCTCTAAGGGGACCCAACAAAAGGGCAGAGAGGCCGACTGAATCCCAGGGATCAGGGCAGATGGACAAATTTCATGCAATCCACGGAGGACCTATGGGGGGAGCCTCCTGTAACTACCGTTTCTGCTATTTTCATTTTCCCCCTTTTGTAATATTTTATTTTTAATTGAATAAAATACTCTATTTTTCTTTCTTGATTAAATTTGTTCATGAAATTCTTCGTTTTTCTTGATTGAGCTATTCTTGTTGATCCTATTTTCTTTTATTTAATTGTGGACATTTTTATTTGAACCCTATTATTTTGGATCCATCTCTTATTGAACCCTAAAACCCAATTTCAATTGTTCTTGTCCCAAAACCACTATTATTGGATCCTAAACCACTAACCCAATATCCTAATTACAATCTATAAGTACAGTTTTATTGCAAACCCAAATTTGCACAAACACAAAACCCGATAGTCATCTAATCTCGCTCCTCTTCTTTCTCCTCTCCATTTCTCTCTCCCCGACCTTGATTTCCCGCTCAAACCCACTGCCCTTCTTCTTCGGCAAACTCCGGCAACCCCTGATACTCGCCACCTAACCCAGCACCGCCGCTCTAGCCCCTCCCTATCCCGTTGACACCCAGACACCCAAAACCCGAACCCCCTGCTTTACCCCTTGCTTTGAATCCCGTCGACCAGTACAGTAGTGCCACCCTGACGCTCCTGTCCCCATCGTGCCACCGCCTGCGATGCCAACAACCACCTGCGACGTCGACGACCCCCACCAGCGACACAGTCAGCCTTGCTGTCATTGCTGACTATTGCTGCTGTTTCCGTTCAATTGCTGTTGTTTCTTGATTCTCTTTTTGCATGTAATTCGCACGTGCTAATTTGTGTTAGTTCGTGGGTTCGTTACTTTGGGATTCTCATCATGTTATTCTTGTTATTCGATTTTTTCGTCTATAAGGCAAGTCACTCTTCCTCTTGAATTGCTAATTGTATCAAATTCAAGAATTTGTATTAAAATTCCACAAGTAGATCCTAATATATCGTATCAGTGTATTGATTATCTTCCGTTAGATCTATTTGGGGTTTACACGAGCTAACCCCAATATTTTTGACTTCGTGCCACTTTTGACTCCAAAAATTTAATCTTTCATGCATTCATGTAGAATTGATAATAGGGTTACACATATAATCATGACACAATAAATCTATTGTAGAAAGAATTGCTAGGTTGTATGTTTGATTGATATTAAATTAGTGTATGTATGTGATTTATTTTTATTCATCATGTTATTGCACCCATCATGCGAATTAAGAAGTTTATTAATAGAATTGACACCCGCCATGTTTAATTCATTTATTTCATGAAAATACCCAAAACCCATTATGTTGCATGCTGGCTGTATTTTTATCTGCTATTTCCAACCCAGTAAATGATCTTAAAATAAATAACTTTCTGAATAAGAGTTGTAGCCCTACATTTCTAGTTTCCAGAACATCTTGAATTTCTGAATTTAGAATTGTGTAGCAAAAGTTATAGTCGTTTTACTACAGTGGTATTTTTATTTACAGAGTTTCAGATTCTTGTATATTTCATGTTTAAACTGTTAAAAGGATGATCAATTGATAAAATTTTGCTCTGATAATTTCCAAATTGTTATTTAACATGCTTATGAATCTAATAAATATTTTTAATGAATTTATCATCTAGTTTTTGCTGATTCTAAAATTAAATTAACATGATGTCGATTTTCTGCTTGAACATGAAGTCTGTAAAGAATGGTGTGTTTGACCTAGCTACTGTTGTCGGATTTTGAACTTCAAATATGCATTGGAACCATGTGGAAGTCTAGTTTCTATAATTTCTGACGGATTCAGTTTTTTAGTTCTGAAACAGCAGAAAATTATGTTTTAGTACAGACTACTCTTGTTGTTCAGAATTTCACTTTTCCATTTTCATGAATTAATTGTTACTATGTTGTAGTCTTGTATGATTTAGAATGTGTATATTTCATTGCATGATCCTAGTATCCTATTCTCATCATTTTCATTATCCTATTCAAGTTATCATCTCATTGTTTCTCTATTGTTACAATCGTTTATCGAAATGTTCCTTAATTGTATATTGTATTGTTGCACCGATAAAATAATTAATAAGCCAGGGTCTAAAGGGTGATTTATGTAGTAAAAAAAGTAGAGATTGTAATTGAAGGAGGGTCCCGTGTTTCCCTAAATAATGTTCCAACTAGTGTTTTATCGTGTGATTATGGATTATGGTCATAATCCAATCTATTGTGTACTGTATCATTGCCAAAGACCGTATCGTGCACTGAAAGGTGAATAGTGTTTGCCATTGCTAAATACATAATCTATAGAATTCACTACTTAAGTCTAAATGAAATTGTATGTGTGCATCGAACCTATGGTATGGAACATATGGGACACAGTAGTACGTGCATTAATTAGGATTAAAATGATTAATAGACATAAGGATTAACACATCATCGACATTGCATATTGTACATCATTATTCTTATTCATATCGAATATTGGCTAAGTGTTATTGATAGTGACCATTGAATATTGTTATTGAATATTGAATTATTTTTTATACCAATTGCATCGATTACCGTGATAATGATTATTGATTATTGTCCCATGTTATTGATTCCTATTGATCCATTGAATTCATCATTATACCATTATTCCATTGTTCTTTTCTTTCTCTACTTGCTGTCCACGACTTGCTCTAAGGACATTTTTTTTTCCTTTTTTTAGATGAAGTGTTCACAGGTGATCATGGAGAATTACATGCTAGAATTGGAGAACAGACTTTCTGAAGATTTCATACTTTCTAGTTGCTTATTGTTTTATTGGACTTAATGTATTGAGATTTGTTATTATTGTGTTGGGATTTATTATTATATTAGGCTTATGTCCCAGATTTTATTATTTGTTTCTAGACGTTGGATTATTTTATTTGGATATTTCACATTGCTTCATTCCATATATTATTGTTCATGAGATTATTATTATTGCCTGCTCAATTATTTTGTATTGATTATATTGTTGAGTTGATCGGATAAACAGCTTATGGGTGACGTTAGTCATTCGTTGGGCCAATGTCATGTACTCGTATTTCGTATTTTTGGGAAGCGGGGCGTGACACCTCCAGCTCATCTAGGAAAGCTTTCGTTCGAAAGGTAAATTCCGTACACAAAATCCCTCCTCCGAAAGGGTCAGGAGTTAGCATCACCTTCTTAGATCGGGACTTGAAAGGCGTCCGAACTTCTCACTGCGATGTGCTCGTGATCAGCATGTGTCTGGCGAACCACAAAGTGCGCCGAGTTCTGGTTGATAACGGTAGTTCAGTCAACATCCGCTTTTTGAATGTGTTTGAGGGCCTCAAACTTAAGTGGGATCGCGTCAAGCCCGCTGGATACACCCTCCATGGATTCTTTCGAGCCCTAGTAATGATCGAGGGAATTGTTACCCTCGACATTAGTTTAGAGAAAGCTTCGACTGCTCACACAGAAGTGTTAGACTTCATGGTGGTCGACATGAAGTCCACCTACAATGTTATCTTCGGCCGCCCAGGGTTAGCGGACATCCAAGTGGTCGCATTAGCGTACCACCTAAAATAAAATTCACTATAGCTGCATGAGTGGGCGAAGTTAAAGGGAGTCAGGAAGCCGCTCAGGCGTGCTACATAGCTACCACGGGGGGCTCGGTCTTTCCCCTCGATGCCTTCAAACTTCCTCGTGATATGGGACAAGCAAGCTCCGAACTCGTGGATGAACTAATAGGAATCCCTTTCTCCCAAGAGGATAAAGCTAAGTATTTTCGGATGAGAAAAGCACTCCCTCGCTGAGTGAAGGAGCAACTTAGCATCTGCATCAGGGAGAATCGGGACCTATTCGCTTGGACCGCCGTACATGTCGGGTATTACCGAAGACTTGATTATGCACCGCTTAAGTGTAGAGCCGGAAGCCAAGCCTATCCCGCAAAAGCACCGTAAATTCGCGCCTGAAAGGCAACATGCCATCAAAGAAGATGTTGAGAAGCTCCTAACAGCCCGATTCATCCAGGAAGTTAGTTACCCCGAGTGGCTAGCAAACAATGTAATGGTCAAGTAGGCCAATGGCAAGTGGAGAATCTGCATAGACTTCACGACCTCAACAAAGCATGTCCAAAAGATCCCATCCCTCTCCCGAGCATAGAAGCCTTGATAGATGTTACCTCAGGCCATGAGTTATTAAGCTTTATGGATGCTTTTTCGGGATATAATCAGATCTGAATTTTCCTTTAACACCCTGTAATTTCAAAAAGAACTATAATATATATATATATATATATATATATATATATATATATATATATATATATATATATATATATAGTTGGTGATGGCATATGTGTAAATAAAAAAAAGTGAAATGAGTAATGCGGGGGCCCACGAAGTTGAAAATAGCAACAAGCTGTTGGGTTTCATGGCAAAACGTCACCCATGTGGGTGACGTGGCCAGGGGGCCCACCCGAGATTGTGAAGAGGCAGCTTTGTTGTGTATTGTCTTGATGACGTGACATTGTGTGTCATGGGATTCAAGGGGAAAAGAGTATTAAGAATTGTTCCATATCGGAGATTGCACAATAATAACTAACTATAAATAATATAGCCTATGATCAAGAGTCACCAATCCGGTTAACCACCTTTTGAGAGGCACCCTGTGGTGGGCAGTTGTACTATACTATAAATAATTTGTCTTCTAAATTATATAAATTGGTCCGAGCAGGGGCAGGGGCATTACAAATGGTATCAGAGCTGACTTTCGACACCGAGTGTGGGGCATGTCTATATAGTCGGGTGGTAGATTCCAGGACTATAGACCCAGTCGGGCGGTGGATTTTGGGATCATGATTAGTCGAGCAGATAAAAGAGAAGCTCAATTAAATCCGGGATTATGATTGATCGGGCAGTGGATTCTGAGATCATGATTAATCGGGAGGATAAAAGAGCAGATGCTCCACATCGGCTAGAAAGTAGATCCTGAACTAGATTGTGCATGCCCCGTGCTCAGCGAGGACGCTAATTTCTAAAAGGGGGGTGTATGTAACATCCTATAATTTCAAAAAGAACTACAATATAATATATATATATATATATATATATATATATATATATATATATATATATATATATAGTTGGTGAATGCATATGTGTAAATAAAAAAAGTGAAATGAGTAATGGGGGGCCCACGAGGTTGAAAACTGCAGCAAGCTATTGGGTTTCGTGGCAAAACGTCACCCATGTGGGTGACGTGGCCGGGGGCCCACCCGGGATTGTGAAGAGGCAGCTTTGTTGTGTCTTGTCTTGATGACGTGGCATTGTGTGTCACGATATTCAAGGGAAAAGAGTATTAAGAATTGTCCCATATCAGAGATTGCACAATAATAACTAACTATAAATAATATAGCCTATGATCAAGAGTCACCAATCCAGTTAACCACCTTTTGAGAAGCAGCCTGTGGTAGGCAGTTGTACTATACTATGAATAATTTGTCTTCTAAATTGTATAAATTGGTCTGAGCAGTGGCAGGGGCGTTACAGTTCCCGATATCCTGAAGACATCCAATCAGGGGCTCTATTGTAATCGAGTTATACCCTTTGGGCTGAAGAATGTTGGAGCCACATATCAATGCTTGGTGAACCAAGTCTTTAGAGAGCAGATCGGCCAAAACATGGAAGTTTACGTGGATGATATGCTCACGAAAAGTCTTAGAAAAGAAGACCATGCCGCCGACCTCCAAGAGGCATTCAATGTACTCCGGATGAATAACATGAGGCTGAACCTCTCAAAGTGTGTCTTTGGAGTTGCCTCGGAAAAGTTCTTGGGATTCTTGGTGAGTCAGAGAGGAATTTTTGTCAATCCTAACAAGATCAAAGCCATCCTCGATGTGACTCCTCCAACCACGATCAAAGAAGTCCAGAAGCTTACAGACCACTTCGTCTCTATTGGACGCTTCCTATCCAAGTCAGGGGAGAAGTGCCTCCCTTTGTTTAAAGCTCTTCGGGGAGCAAAAAATTTCAAGTGGGGGGAAGAGCAGCAAGCAGCCTTCGAAAGCCTCAAGGAACACCTCACTCATCCTCCCATCTTAAGCAAGCCTACACCGGGGGGAATCCGCTACCTTTACCTGGTCGCCTCAGAACAAACCCTTAGTGTTGTGTAGGTGAAAGAGGAAGATCGGGTGCAAAAACTGTTCTACTATGTAAGCAAGATACTCCATGATGATGAACTCCGATACTCGAAGATGGAGAAGATGGCTTATACCCTAGTGACAGCTACCCGAAAGCTCAGACCCTACTTTCAAGCGCATTCCATATGGGTCTTCACCGATCAGCCGCTCAAGCAGGTCCTCCATAAACCTGAAATTCGGGGAGACTCATGAAGTGGTCGATAAAGTTAAGCCAACATGATATTACCTACCTCCGCAGAACCGTAATTAAGGCCCAAGCTTTAACCGAATTCATCGTCAAAAGTACAATCACTGATCCTCCCCAGGAAGGAGACAACCCCCCATTATGGGTACTATATGTGGATGGGTCCTCTTGCCTCTAAAGGAGCGTAGCTGGGGTTATCTTGATTGGTCCCGATGAGTTGATCCTGCAATACTCGGTACGCCTCAGCTTTCCATCCTCTAACAATGATGTCGAGTATGAAGCCCTAATTGCTGGTCTCGTCCTAGCAAAGAGAGCGGGGGCGCAAAGAGTTAGGGTATTCAGTGACTCTCAATTAGTGGTAAACCAGATTCATGGAGGATACAAGACGAGGGATGACTGTATGGACAAGTATTAGTATATGTGAAGACGATCATGACTACATTCAAAGAGGTCAAAGTCACTCGCATTCCACGAGCAGAAAATGGGCAAGCCGACGCCCTCTCCAAGCTCGCCTCCTTGTCTTTTGAAGGGCTCGACCGCACTATGATGATTGAAGTTGTATCAGACCAAGCATCGAAGAAGAAGCACTGGAGCTCATGCATATATCCCCTCAAATGCCTGAAGATTGTTGGATGAAACCCCTAGTCTATTTTCTCGACAAAGGGATCCTCCCCATGGATACCAAAGAATCAAGAAGGATCTGAGTGAGAGTCGAAAGATATGTACTTGTTGAAGGGGTCCTATATAAGCACTTCTACTCCCAGATCGATGATCGACCTTCCTTCGGTGCCTTTCTCCCGAAGAGGCAGATTATGCCTTGAAGGAAGTTCATGAAGGGATAGGCGGCAGCCATCTGGACGCAAGATCCCTTGTGCGGAAGGTACCCAATCACGGTTACTACTGCCCACTCTTCTCAGTGATGCTCAAGATTATGTTCGTCAGTGTATCTCCTATCAAAAAATTCCTCCATCAAGCAGATTCCCCAAGCCAACCTCAGCTCCTTGTTAAGCCCCATCCCCATTGCAATATAGGGAATGGATCTCCTCGGACCCTTCCCTCCTGTAACTGGACAACGAACATTCTTAGTGGTCGCTGTTGACTACTTCATGAAGTGGATAAAAGTGGAACCACTCGCATGGATCACTTAGAATAAGTTCCAATAGTTCTTCTAGAGGAACGTGGTCTGCCGATTCGGGATCCCCGCATCCTGGTCACTGATAGCGGAACTCAATTCGCTTGTAAAGGGTTCCGCAAATTCTGCACTGATCTATGTATTGAGCAATGCTTCTCTTTAATATCACACCCTCAAACCAATGGTTTAGCCGAGAACGCCAGTCGGCAAATCTTGGATGGCCTCAAGAAAAGGCTTAACAAAGCCCCAAAGGGACAATGGGTTGAAGAACTCTGAAGTGTGCTTTGGTCCTATAGGACCACGAAGAGAATCTCCACAGGAGAATCCCCGTTCAACTTGACTTTTGACACCGAAGCTCTCATTCCTCTCGAAGTAGGAATACCCTCTCATAGCCTTCTCGTTCGATGAAGAGCGAACTCAAATGAAATTCAAGCCAATCTCGACCTCCTCGAGGAAGTCCGAACAAAATTGACCCTCCGAAGAAATATCTACCAACAGAGGGTTGAAAGATTGTACAATAAGAGAGTTCGCCCGGCAAACATTCAGGAAGGAGACCTGGTCCTTCGAAAGATCAAAATTTTGAACCCCCGACAGAAAGGAAAACTCGTCCCTAACTGGAAAGGACCGTACAAAGTCTCACAAGTAGTCCGCCCAAGGGCCTACCGACTTGAAGACTTAGGGGAAGAAAATATCCAGAACTTGGAATGTCGAGCACCTCATGAAGTACAAAGAGAGTGCTTAACGCCCTCGCTTAGTAGTTCATATCAAACCTGTAATAAAGGCCGATGATTATAACGGTCATGACATGCAATAAAGGCTTGTAGTAAAGCAGCCACTTAGTTCAAATTTTAAATTTAAATTAATCTTTCCTTTTGCATAATTTCCTTGTACAGTTCAATAGTTCCATGAATAGTTCAACCTAAGGAAAGCAATAAACTAGATATATGGTACGCTCTCGAGCAACACCATCCCTTAGCCAAGCACTCCAACGTACAGGTGCGGGATCTATTTACAATCCATTGATCGTTTGGGCACACTTGCCTCTGAGCAAGCATGTGGGGTATATCTCACCGTATGAGTGCCCAACCCCAGACAAGTGCGGAGTCCATTCGTGGTGTACAGAACCGCCTTAGTCACAAGCCCCCGAGCAGATGTACGGGGTTTGGTTTGCCACTTGAGTGCTCCCAAAACTCATCGTCACTATTGTCCGGAGTCCACTCGCGGTTCACAGGACTACCCTATCTACTTGCCCCCAAGCAAGAAGGAGGGGTTCGATTCGCCGCTCGAGTACTCCCAAAACAACCCAGACCAGTGTGGAGTCCATTCATGGTTCACATAACTGCCTAAGTCACATGCCCCCGAGCAGGTGTACGGGGTTCGGTTCGCAACTTGAGTGCTCAAAAAACTCATCGTCACTATTGTTCGGAGTCCACTGGCGGTTCAAAGGACCACCTTAGCTACTTGCCCTCGAGCATGAAGGTGAGGTTTGGTTTGCTGCTCAAGTACTCCCAAAAAAACCTAGACCGATGTGGAGCCCATTCGTGGTTCACAGAACTGCCTTAGTCACTTGCCTCCGAGCAGGTGTACGGGGTTCAGTTTACCACTCGAGTGCTCCGAAAACTCGTTGTCACTATTGTTCAGATTTCACTCGTGGTTCACAGGACCACCTTAGCTACTTGGCCCTGAGCAAGAAAGCGAGGTTCAGTTTGCCACTCGAGTACTCCCAAAAAACTCGGCCCAGTGTGGTGTCCATTCGTGGTTCACAGAACCGCCTTATTCACATGCCCCCCACAGAACTGCCTTAGTCACATGCCCTAGAGTAGGTGTACGTGTTCGGTTCTCCAGTCAGTGCTCCTGAAACTCGTCGTCACTATTATTCGAAGTCCACTCACGGTTCACAGGACCACCTTCCCTACTTTCCCCCAAGCAAGAAGGCGGGGTTCGGTTTGCCGCTTGAGTAATCCTAAAACATTCCGGACCAATGTGGAGTCCATTTGTGGTTCACAGAACTGCCTTTGTCACATGCCACCGAGCAGGTGTATGAGGTTCGATTCGCCACTCGAGTGCTCCCAAAACTCGTCGTCACTATTATTTGGAGTTCACTCGTGGTTCACAGGACCACCTTAGCTACTTGCCCCCGAGTAAGAAATTGTGGTTTGGTTTGCCGCTCAAGGACTCCTAAAGCAACTTAGACAGGAGCGGAGTCCACTCGTGTTCATAAAGCCGCCTTGGACACTTTCCCCTCAAACAAACACAAAAAATAATAATAATCACAGCTCACCGCCATATTTGCTCAAAACACTTACGAAAATCACGTTACAAAAAGAAACTTGGTTACAAGTTATACAGGGAAACACGCTTTTACATGTCATAAAATCTCACTCAATGACATCCTAACTCCTTCTAGGAAAAGGGATGCTTCTCTTAACGGATACACGCGGTCTGCAGCTTCCAGCTGACACCCGAGATATTTCTCTCTCTAATGCCCTCTCAGAAAATCTCCATACCCGCGAGTCGGATCATACCTTCGAGACCCACTGTTTTTGTTGCCCCTCCGACTGATGCCCCGCTAAACGATCTGGCCCCTCCGCTGTGAGCGTCCCTTGGGCTTCGCGGAACTTCAGACAAACGTAGGTCCAGCTCTTGAAATGATCTTCCCTGGGCATGCTCTTCACGCGAACCATAAGTGCTTCTAACATTGTTGCCCTCAAGAAGTCAACTTAACTGTTGAATTTGCTTATCTAGTTCAACTATTCTTTCTATGAGAGAATCATGCCTCACTTTAAATTTCAGACGAGGCACACTCCCCATAGAAAACTCGAAGTTTGTTCTCCTTAGATGAGCCACTTCTAAGCTCCTTTCGAGCACTACGTTCTTCAGCTCGTCTCTTTCAGTGGTAATCGCGAGTAAAGAGTGACGAAGGAGTTTGACCCTCGATGAGTCTGTAGTAGTCGCTTTCCCGGAAGGATGATCTACTACACCGACAGGGGGCACCTCTCGTGAGACTTCGTCGATGCGTCTTGCTTCTATATCCCTTCGGAATAGCACTCTTCCCATAAGGCTGAGTTCTGCTTCAATTTTTGAAAGCCTTTCCTAAGAATGAACAAGTCCCAATTCGGTAATACGGAGCTTAGTACGAATGTGGGTCACCCCACTCTCATGAAGAGAATGTGTGTGGTGTGCAACGACCTGCCGAACAAAGAAAAGTGGGGTAAATCATTCTAAGAGAAATCATTAAAGCTAAAAGGTGTACAAAAACACAAGGAACTCCAATGCCATGCATGATGTGAACAACCAAAAGAAACTCCATTGCTAAAGTAAAGATACAACAGGCGGTGGTCAGTTCACTATTAGGCATCCATACAAAAGGAAAGAAAAAAAGATAACTAGCTATCAGAGGAATCAAGGGTCCACCTCGGTCGACTGATCCACGGGAGGAGTAGACTCACGACCGCTCCCCTGAACTATCCCTGGAGCAACTACCATGACAAACATGGGGTCTTCTATGATGATGTGCTCTTCCTCCTCATCTTCCTCCTCACCTAAATCGTCTTCAATAGGGTCATACAGAGAATACCCTGAGCGATCGAACACCAGGATGCATGCCCTGACGTGCTTAAGAGCCCTAGCATACACCTACTCCATGTTTGAGACTAGGAACCCCTCGACTTCAGCCTTCACCTCCCTCACTACATCCTCCTTCTCCTTCTCCCTCTCCTAGGCTGCAGAAGGTCCACCCTCTCCTTCTCCTGGACTATCTGACCCTTCTCCTTCTCCAAGGCTGACTCCAGTAATCCGATTTGTGTCGCTCGGGTCTCTGAAATGTTCATCGCCTCCTCTAATGCCTTAGCGCTCTTCACCCGCTCCGTTCGATCCTGATCACTTGCCGGCTTTAGCTTCTTCTCTTGATCCACCACTTGCTTCAACAGGTGGCTGAAGTGGCAAGTAATCAACGAAAGAAAAATACTCAAATTTACCAAGGGGGAAACCGACTCCACTGATTCGAAGAAAGTTAAGTGCTGAAATAAAAAAGCAAAAGTTTGCCGCCATGTTAGCCCTGGCTATCTCCAAGGCATTATCACCCACCAACCCCGCATCCATTACTGCTCTATCCTTCGGGGTCACGAGATGATGGATTGCATGCATACATGAGGCGGAGTCCCTGAGGAACCCATTATGCCTCATCACTCGCCATTCGGGGACGAAGAGCTTCTTGTGCTCCTCGATAAGGATTGTCTTCGCCACTGTGGTAAGGCGTGGAGCCTCGAGCGCAAAGCCACACCCAAGGTAAACGCTCAGTGGATGGGGCAGGCAAAGTAGAAGGCGGAGACTCCAACTCCACTATGGGGGATGCGAGCACTGGGCCCCTCGCGACCTTGCCTGGCGAAGGCTTGGGGCCGTTCTCTTCCTCTTCTTATCCTCAGGGGCTTTACCACTCAACCCCATGCACTTAACGATCATCGCCTTGAAGTCCATACCAACTTTCCCTGCGAAAAAGACACAAAGAGAATAAGACAAAAAAAGGGGGAGAAGTATCTACGAAAGCATGCAAAGAAAAGAAAATCAAAGATGCATACTAGGAAGTATTTCTCCCTCCAGAAATTGATGGTCAGGATTATCAATAAGCATCACACCCGTACAAGGAGAAAGATAGTATCTGTACTCTGACTTGTTATTCTAATGAATCCTGTAGAGCCTCCTAAGAATGGTCAGTCGAGGCTCAATCCCCACCACTTGACACTACAGCACGAAGCCGTTAACAAGTCTCTACATGTTCGGCATGTACTGAATCGGACTCAGGGAGTACCACCTAAGAACTCCGACCACAAATGGTGGAAGGGGGAGATGAAGCCTTGCAAGAAAGGCATCGAACGGAAAGAAGCAAGTGTCGTGGGAGGTCGGCGAGCAAGCCCTAACACCCGGACCTGGCAAGAGAAGGTCGAACTCTCACGGAATCATGAAACATTCTCTAACACGGCCCAAGTCTTCCTCCGAAAGCATCGAGGATATATCATCGACCTCAGGGTATTCACGTTGCTTGTTCTCCACGTACGAAGGCGCCATCCCGTATACCACTCTCGACAAAAGATTGGTTAAGTAGTCTCGAACTCCACCAAGGCTCGACAAAGGGCTACGAAGCCTGCCCAACTCCCCCACTCCTCTCGGTCTCTACACTACTGTCTCGATGAAAACCAATTCCACCACCTTCTTCCCCTTATCTGCTCGGGGAAAGAATCAGTTGCCGATATCCGCCATGACCCGAGAGGGAATTCTCGTTTCCTGAAGATTCCCGAGACATCATTGATAAAATAATATAGATATAAACAAAAATATGTATACCTTTTAGCATGATGTGATAGGTACGATCAGAAAAGTTTGCCGAAAAAAGCAAATCTGGTCGTGACCACTAGCAAGATGGCCCAAGAGAAAAAAAAATTAAAAAGAGAAATGAGAGAATGAGGGGAGAGGAGGAGGGGGTGGGAGTCTTATAGAGATGGGAAGTGACAGTTAGACTTTTAAAGCTTTTCGGCCCCCAAACTGTTGGGAAATCCTAGATTGCCACGAAGTCCAACGGCCGCGAAGACCAAACGACAAAAACTCAACCGCGCGGGAATATCAAACAACACCACAAAATTGTTGACCGGTTAACGGTCAACGGTCAACGAGACATGTGTCGCCCAGCCGAACCACCCTCAACATTCGGTGGCAGGCTCTGAGCAAACGTGTCCCGGATCGTGAAATCACGCAAAATTGTTGACCGGTCAACGGGACACGTGTTCCCAGCCGAACCACCCTCAACATTCCATGACAGGCTCCTAGCAAATGTGTCCCCGATCGTGCAATCACGCAAAATCGTTGACCAGTCAATGGTCAAAGGGACACATGTCGCCCAGCCGAACAACACTCAACGCTCCGAGCAAATGCGTCCCCAATCGTGAAATCACGTAAAATCATTGACCGGTCAATGGTTAATGGGACACGTGTCGCCCAGTCGAACCACCCTCAACGTTCGGTGGCAGACTTCGAGCAAACGCGTCCCCGATCGTGAAATCATGCAAAATCATTGACCGATCAATAGTCAACGGGACACATGTCACCCAGCCGAACCACCCTCAATGTTCGGTGGCAGGCTCCGAGCAAATGTGTACCTGATCATGAAATCACTCAAAATCGTTGACTGGTCAATGGTCAATGGTCAAAGGGACACGTGTCACCTAGCCGAACCACCCTCAACATTCAATGGAAGACCCTGAACAAATGCATCCCTGATCGTGAAATCACGCAAAACTGTTTACCAGTTAATGGTCAACGTTCAATGGGACACGTGTCGCCCAACCGAACCACCATCAACATTCGGTGGCAGGCTTCGAGCAAAAACATCCTCGATCATGAAATCACCAAAATCGTTGATCGATCAACTTTCAATGGTCAACGATCAACGGGACTCGTGTCGCCCAGCCGAACCACCCTTAATGTTCAATAGCAGGCTCCGAGCAAATGTGTCCCCGATCATGAAATCACGCAAAGTCATTGACCGGTCAATGGTCATCGGTCAAAGTGACAAGTGTCGCCCAGCCAAACCACCCTCAACATTCGGTTGTAGGCCCCGAGCAAATGCGTCCCCGATCGTGAAATCACTCAAAATTGTTGATCAGTCAATGATCAATGGTCAACGGTCAACTGTTGGATCTTGTATGCAAGGCAAATAACACAAGAGAGGGGTGAATAGTGTTATGTAAAAACTAAAAATTATTTAACTCTGAAACTATTGTTCAGTCGACTGGAAAGACAAACCAGTCGACTGAATTGACAGACAAAAGAGAGTTTATCAAATAGAAGAGCAGCGAATCTGTAAGTCGACTTAATAAAACAATCATTCGACTGATCAGACATAGATAAACTATAAAATGCAGCAAAATTAAAATTGCAAGTTAGAGAGATCAAACCACAGAGAATCAACAATAATAACACAACGATATATCCTGGTTCGGTCCTCCTAACCTACGTTCAGACCCCAAGCAACCCACTTGAGATTTTCCACTATTCTTGAAAAGATTTATAAGAATACCCTACAATCTTTGGCAACAACTATGCCAAACCCATAGACCTCTCTCACCACTAGAGAGAGCAAGATCCCACTCTACAACCTATAGTGAACACTGACTCTACACAAGAGTCATTTTCTCCAACCGAGAGGAACACTCTCACAACCTGAGAGTGAACAACAAAGAAATAGAAGATTACAATGTCTAGAGCCTTGATTTTTGAAAGTGCTTTTGTATTGAGGCTATAGGTCAACTTCTAATCGTAGTCTTGAACTTAATCGTTGTTATACAAGACTGAGATTAGAGAACCAAGTCAAAGAGAATGAGAGTTCTTGAAAACTTTGAGTTTTTTTTCAAAAATAAAAGTAAAGACTTGATTAAAGCATTGGGTAACCTTTTTCCAATTGCAATCTGAACTCTATTTATAGAGTAAAGACTTCAAAGATGTTGGAAAGCAGTTAGCCAACTGCCATAAAATGGCAGAAAATGATTTGAATTCGAAAATCAAATTTTAAACTTTAGAAAATTGTCAAAGTTGCTCGAACAGTCGACTGGGTTGTCAAAGAGTCGACTGGTTAGAGCTTGAGTAAGTTCAGTCTATTTTGTACTCGAACATTCGACTTCTTATCAAAGTAAGTCGACTGGTACATTGACAGCTAAACTCATACAAGCTTGAATTTGACTTTTTTTATTTTAATAAACTTTATTTTAATCTTAGGGGATGTGTGAGTTTGTGAATCTAGGCTATTACAAGATTTCTAAGCAAACAAAACAAAAGATTACAACTTGTACAACAAAACACTCTTTGTTCTTGAGCTTGTAACTTAGAAAAACTTTGAAGCTCTGAATGACTCTTGTCTTGTAGCTTAATCTTGAACCTTGAAAGCTTTGAGTACACACTGCAAGAGACATGTAAAATAGAACATATGTGTATCGTGTTGTAGTCATCAAAATCAAGAATCTACATTCTCCTCCTTTTTGATGATGACAACACAATAACTAAACAATATAGAATAGTAACTTTAAACAACATGCATAACACACATATAGATAACACAATAACTAAACAATAATACAATAAAATTTGCTCCCCCTGAATAAGGGAGAACATGCACACAACAATAAGATAGAATATGTACATAACCAAGCATCATAAAGCAACATATGAAATTCTCCCCCTTTGGCATCAACAAAAACATAAAGGACAATCCAAAGACAGAACAGAAGGATCCAAAATAAAGTCCATAAGCCATACATTAACATAAAGAATATAAAGTCATCATCCAAAATCGAAGATAAAGTCTTACAATACCCACACACAAAAAAAATACAAAATACATCAATCTTCGTCTTCGTCGCTGTCTGGGGCAGAAGTAGGTTGAGGAAATTGTCAGATAAACAACTCAGTGAGGTTGGCAAGACTAGCCTCTATAGAATCCTGACAGCCCATAATGAGATCCTGACTGTCCATAATGTAGTTGACAGACGAATAGAGACTTTCAGGATGAGAAAAGTTAGCCGTAGGACGAGAACGACTGCCGGAAGACGAACTAGATGCAAAAGGGCGAGGTGGAATGGAAGTGGCCAAAGGAATAGGCGGAGCAGTACAGTTAGGTGAATGAGGAGGAGTATGAAGCAATTTCATACGGGCAAGACTGGCTCGATCAAAAGTTTCAAAACGAGTCACAACATTAGACTCCAAATCTAAATCTACCTTAAAGTGGGTAAAGATATGAGTGAGAATAGCCCCATAAGGTAAGAAAGAGGTGTGAGCTTTGTGAAGACGACTAAAGATAACTTGATTCCAGTTGATATGAATATTCCCAAAAATAGCATACACTGCCGCTTGTAATTCGTGCGAATATTGATCGTAGCTCCCAGTTTTAGGGATAATATTATACGATAGAATTCTTTCAACAAGCTTCGTAAGTGGGGTGATGTTCTTATTGGTCATAGGAGTACCTTGAAGCAAATATTCAGGAAATTTTTTTAGACATAATGGAGGGATCATCAAGTTCAATTTCACCTAAATCCAACCCATCAAAAGGAATTTTCAAAAACTGTCCTAATTTCTTAACATCCAATATCATCCTCACACATTTAAATAATTATCTTATCACCATCAGCATTACTAGCAACTTTCATATTAGCATAAAACAAATAAATAAGTTGCGGGTAGTAATAAGGTTGATTGACGAGAGATAAAAGATCAAACAATCCACACTATTGAAATAGTGGAGCAATGAGATTTTTATCTAAATCGGAAAAATTAATAAACCTACCAAGAAAAATAACAAATTGACAAAGTGCAAAATATTTTTCAATTAGGTTTGGATTCCTTAAGTATTGAAGGTAGTTCGGATTTGTATGCTCATCGTCAACAGGAGCAGACGACCTAGGTCTTTTGGATTTTGACATGAGGATAAGAGAATAATCTAAAAGTCCTAAAGAGAGAACAATTGTTTACCCAACAACAAAGAGAGACAAAGAACCAAATCTGAGACTCTGAGCAAAAACAATCGAGCTACCAACTCCAATCTGCAATTGCGCGAGCAAAAGAAACCCAAAAACCTTCACAGCAGCAGCCGTCTGGTCTTGAGGAGGAAGAAGAGTAAAAAAGGGAAAGTTAATTGGAACTAGGGTTTTGACTAGATAAGATAAAAAATTAAAGGTGGAGATTAAAAGATAGGATAGATGAATAGTGGAGATCAAATGGATAGTAAACATAGAGCAGGTCGGGTCTAAGAAGAGCAGAAGAAGCCCCAAACAAGTGACGATTTAGTAAAACATCTGAACACAGTCGCGACAGTCGACTGGTAATAGAGGTCAGTTGACTGAGGTGAGAAGAAAATGAATCCAAATAATAAACAGTTTTAAAACAACGTCAGTCGAATGGAAAAACGAGACAGTCGACTGTGTATATTAAAAAAATCAAGAAAGAAAACAAATACATAAGCTTGTTATAAGTCGACCGAAAAACCCAACTAAATCGACTTAGGAAACAAATGTTTTAGGAAATATCATGATATGAGCAAATTTCTTGCTCTCGTCTAAATTTGATAAAAATGTCTTCTTTCAACGGTTCGGTAAAAATATCTGCTATTTGTTTATCAGTGGAAATAAACTCCAATAAGATATCTCCTTTTAAAACATGATCACGTAGAAAATGATGTTGAATATCAATATGTTTCGTACGTGAATGTTGAATACGATTTTTGGACAAATTAATGGCACTAATATTATCAGACATTATAGAAGGTTTTGAAAAGGAAATATCCTAATCTGAAAGAGTTTGTTTCATCCATAAGATTTGAGCACAAGTCAAACTTGCAGCAATATATTCAGCCTCTGTGGTAGATAGAGATACGGAATTTTTCTTTTTACTACACCAAGATTCTAAAGAATGTCACAAAAAGTGACAGGTTCCACTAGTACTTTTACGGGCAGTTTTACTTCCAGCAAAATCAGCATCAATATAAGACAGTAACTAAAAATTATTAATGCGAGGATAAAACTAACCATATTCAGATGTGCCTTCATATATCTTAAAATCCGTTTCACTGCTTTTAAGTGAGATTCTTCTGGATCAGACTGGTATCTAGCACACAAACATATGCTAAACAAAATATCTGGTCTACTAGCAGTTATATATAAGAGTGAGTCAATCATACCTCGTTAGAGCTTTTGATCGAAACTCTTACCTAGTTTATTTTTGTCAAGTGTAGTAGTAGTAGCCATAGGTGTGGTCTTACTACTAGTGTTATCCATGCCAAATCGTTTGAGTAACTCCTTAGCATATTTTCCTTGATTAATAAATATGCCATTTTGAGACTGTTTTATTTGAAGTCCAAGGAAGTAATTGTGTTCACCAATGTGACTAATCTGAAACTCATTTTGCATGGTAGTAGCAAACTCTTGACATAGATTACTGTTAGTTTATCTAAAAATTATGTCATCTACGTAGATTTGTATGATTAATATATCTGATTTTATTTTCCTAATAAACAATGTAGTGTCTACTTTACCAATTTCAAACCATGTTTCTAAAACAAAAGATTTTAGACGATCATACCAAGCACGGGGTGCTTGTCTAAAACCATATAAAGTCTTTTTTAATTTAAAAACATGGCTAGGGAATTGTTCATGTTCAAAACCTGGTGATTACTTAACATAGACATCCTCCTTAATGAAACCGTTTAAGAACACACTTTTAACATCCATTTGGAAAAGTATAAAATTTATAAAACATGCAAAAGATAATAAAATTCTAATTGATTCTAGTCTAGCAACAGGAGCATATGTTTCATCAAAATCAATACCTTCTTCTTAGTTATATCCTTGAGAAACTAGTCTAGCCTTGTTCCTAACAACTTGTCCTGATTCATCTAACTTATTTTTAAATACCCATTTGGTATCAATAATAGTATGATCAGGGGGATGTGGAACTAAAACTCATACATCATTCCTTACAAATTGGTTATGTTCATCTTGCATAGCATTCAACCAATATTCATTCTCAGGTGCTTCTTGAATTTTTTTGGTTCAAAATTCGATAAGAAGGCAGCATGCGAAATCATATTAAAGTGTGATCTTGTTTGAATTCCATGTGAGATGTCACCAATAACTAAGTCATGAGGATGATCTCGAACTTCAACAAATGACTTTGGTAAAGTTGGAGTTATCTCTACAGGATCAGTCGTCTTAATGAACCCATCAGCCGACTGATTCAACACATCAGTCGACCTATGAAACCCATCAGCCGACTTATCTAGAGTAATTTACTCAAGTGATTTAACAATGTTACCTAGGGGTGAAGATTCAATTTCATCATCTTGAATAACACTAGATGAAGGTAAAGATTCATCAAAAGAAACATGCATAGATTCTTCAATGGTCATAGATAACTTATTGAAAATTCTATATGCCTTACTCCTATTTGAATATCCAATGAAGATACCTTCATTAGATCAAGCATCAAATTTATCTAAGTTATTTTTTGTGTTTAATATGAAACACTTACAACCAAATATTTTAAAGTAAGATACTTTAGGAATACGTTCAAAAAATAACTCAAAATAAGTCTTCTTTAACTTTGGCCTAATTAGTATTCTTTTTAAAACATAACATGATGTAGAAACAGTTTCAGCCCAGAAGTATTTAGGCAAATTACATTCAATAAGCATGGTACGTGCACATTCTTGCAAAGTCCTATTCTTTCTTTCAACCACTCCATTTTGTGGTGAAGCTCTAGAAAATGCAAAAGTATGTGTTATACCATTCTTATAGCAATATTCTGAAAATGTTTCATTTTCAAATTCTCCACCATGATTGATGTGAATTTATTTGCAAGTGTACAAAATCGCAACAAGTAGTATAGTTAAGTGAAAAGAGTGTTGAACCCACAAGGACTAATTATTCATCGAGTACCGAAATTTACTAGATGAATTACTATTTGGAAAATCGAATTTAATAAAGAAAGCAACTAAATTAAATTAATCTAAAAACAACAAACTAAATTAATGAAAAGAGACGGAATAAGAATTTATATTGTTTACTAATTGCAAAATTAATTCTAGGGCTTTTGATTTCACCTAGTTAATCCCGCACAATTTATAACTCCATATGAATAAAGAATTTATTTTTCCAAGTTGTAGACCAAAATCCCCAAATTATTCAATATTTTCTCTCGAACAACACCAAAAAATCTCCAACTAACAGTTTGTCATAGTTCATTCACAAATTTAATTAATTGAATACTCATTAAGTTCTGTGGATTTCTTAACGGCCACATCAATCGTGGTAAATCATCTCTAATTTCGCTCAATCAATGGTGTTTAATTTTATAGTTCTAAATCACAAATTACCTCTCGTCTCCATGATCCAGTAAATCATACAAAATTTGGCCAAACAATTGTAAGCATTAAACACAGAAATCAAACACACATCCATGAAAAAATAGAAAAATAATATAGAATTAAAATTGTGTTATCAAAACTTGGCTACATCGAAGCCCTAGAAAAATAAAATTTAGTTCATCATAGAATTGCAATTAACAAATACTGTCTTGGGTTGCATTATAAAATTAGAGAGAGAGAAAAGAGGTACAGGAAGAACAATTTAGTTTTAAAAAAATTTCAAACCGAACAGCCTCGAATCGTGAGCCCAAAGTTAGAGACGTCAGCCTGCACCAGCATCCCTGTCACGTCGTCTCTGTCATGATGACGTGGTGCCTGGGGCTACAGCTCCGCTGACGTCGTCTTGGTGTGCGTGCAAAAGAGCCAGCACAGAAGTCGCCAAGTCAAGCCCATATGTTTCGCCTGCGCTATTCTTCTCTCTCCTCCTTGTCTGGAGCACAACAGTTAGATGGCTGCTGTGTATATTTATTTAATTTCTTTTCTAATTTGAAACTCAACCGTCTCTTGGTGTGCGTGTCCTTCTTCTCATGTTTTCTCTTCTATTTGTAGGCACGGGAATGGAGATTTAGGGTTTATTTTTGCCGAAAACCCCTTCTTCTTCATTTATTTGTTTCCTTATGTAATTTACTCGTTATTTCTTGCTCTTTTTATTCTAACACGTGCGGCGCACAAAAAAATTTTAGAAATTAGGGTTTAAAAATAAAATTAAAATTAAAATTAATTAAACTAACTAAAAATCATATTAGCTCATTTAAACCCTTTTAAAAAAATTTATTGCACTTTCAGCTATATTAGAAAATTGAAATTTTTATCTTGCTTTTTCACACGGCCAAGTTGTAAAATTTAAAATTCAAGAAAACAAATAAAAATTATTAAATCATTCTGCTTGTTTTGTTTGTTGATTATTTTTACCAAAAATATTCTCCTTTTGCATCCAAAAATCTTATTCCTTCAAAAAATAATTAATTAAATGAAATCTATGGAAATAAGATGAATTATAAATAATATGGACAAATACAAGCAATTTTTAAAGGTAAATGAGTACAAATATTTATATAAAAATTATACACATCAAATACCCCCATACTTAAGATTTTGCTTGTCCTCGAGCAAAAAGTAAAACCATGAATAAAGGAATAATTGTAACCCTTATTTTCCCAAAAATGTATTTTTGTGTATTTTCTGTATTTAAAAATTTTGCAAATTTTTTTTTTTTTGGTTTTCAAATTCATTTTTCTGTACTATTGGATCTCCTATTAAAATCTGTTTTCGATCAATAATTGTATTTGCAACTATTTTGTATGATTTTATATTTTAATACAAATCTTATTATTGCTATTATTGTTATTTTTGGACTGATTATTAAAAATCCACTTTTCTTTACTAACTGTATTTGTAGTATTTTAGATAAATACTATTTTCTAATGCAAATTACATTTTTATTATAAACAATATTTTTATCAGTTAATTTATTTTTCTATTGAATTTTTAACCTCATTGAATATCCACAACCCATTTTATTTCCCTAAACCCAACTCGTTATTTATTTAACCCAAAACCCAATACTATTACACTATACCCGTTAGCACCCTATACTACCCAATACCCTATTCTATATTATCACCTAGACCCGTTTTCACCCCATATACCCGTTAGCCAACTTAACTATACCCGTAACCCCCTAAACCCTAAATATCTATCCCTACATTTACACTGTTTTACCTATTCACCTTCATGCTCCTACACCGCCGCTTCATCTCCTGTCTCTCGCTCTCCGCCCCCTGCATCTCTGTCTCCCGTCGCCTTCTTCCTCCCGCACCTCATCCTCGCGACGCCAGCGACCTCCCTCCTACAGACTTCAACGACTGCAGCTACCCTGTGCTGCTCCTCCCGTCAGCTAGCAGCAACGCCACTTTGCTGCCAGCCCCCATCTCTGCCTCTCTCCCTGTCCCCTGCACCGCCCCTCGCAACCCCCGTGCTTCCTCTGCTCAAAGTCGACAGCAGCAGCTCAGTTTCGTGTGATTCGTATTGGTTTTGTTCCTAAAGAAAATTCTATTTTGCAGATAATCTGTCTTGATCAGTAATTTAGACCATCTTAAGGTCAAAATCTTAGTTTCAGTATAAAACAAGAGTTTTAGAGGAATTCGTCTACTTTCCAACCCCTCTGATCTTCATCTATTTTGTTTTCGTATGTTTGAGATATGATTGTTTTACTACAGACGTGTAAAGTATATTCCATATTTCAATTCGTGTCTATTTTGATGAATAAACTATTTTTATTCTTGTGTTAAATATATTATTTTGATCAAAAATTTTGGTCAGTACTTCTAAACTTGATTAGGGATTACCCAAAATTTTCATGGATTTATTTGATAAGTTTAATAACCAATTTCATGCTTGCCAATAAAAGTTGTACATGCTGAATTTCGTTCGCTGTTCTGGAAAGATGGGTATTTTCACCCTAGTTACTTTTACTATATGAAAAATAAATGTGAAATATGAAAGTTAGATTATTTTGTCTATTTTAGTCTCTCTTTGACGAATCTGGATTTCGTTTCACGGTTTGCAAGATATTACTGTTTTCGTACAGCAGTGTTGGGAACTCCATATTTGCCACACTACCGTTTCTTGATGTTTTCCGATTTTTGTTGACTAAATTAATCTGTTTGGAAAAATATGAAACTTCATATTTTGATGATAGACATATAGGGGAATACCCCAAATTTTTCCTCAAATTTATTATGATGTTTTAATGTTGTTTTCCTGACTTTGAATACGATTTTTTTGATTTCTAGCTGAACATATTTTCTGGTTTAGATTCAGTTTTGAGCTATGATTTTGTGAAACACTACATTACTTATATATACTTTTTGGATTCAGCCAGAAGTCTACCTTCCAGATTTCCTGACGGATCCAGGTTTGCATGTTTGAAGTAGTGGGAATCACTGTTTTAATACAACACTGTCTTGCTGTCCTAAATTAGAAAGCTAGTGGTTTTATCCTGTTATGTGTTATCTTGTACATGTACTTTGTTTATCTTGCAACCTGAAACTGTTACATGATCATGCTAAGTTATTCTTTACCTGTTTGTGACACATACATGATTGTTCGATAATAATAATAAATAACCAAGTCGGGGTTTAAGGGAAAGATCGAATAGTGGATAATTCAGAAATGTGTACTCGGAAGGTAGCCCGTGTTTCCCATTTTGATTCAGGTTGATACATGAACCTGTTGCTGCATGGACCTGTTGGTTCATGTACCTGTTACCTATTGCTGCATGGACCTGTTGGTTCATGTACCTGTTACCTGTTGGTGCACGGACCGGTTGGTCGTGTACCTGTTGCTTCATGAACCTGTTGCTGCATACATCGGATGATTCGTGTACCTGTTTGATTCATGAACTTGTTTCTGTTTTGATCCCTGAGTACACTGCCCTCTATGGTCCACTATGAAATCTAAAGCGAAATTGTCTGTTGTAGCAACCATGTAGTAAAAGCTGGGATGCATGAAGTGCTACCTAGATAGTAATCACTACAAGACTTGACACATGATACTTGAACATGATACTTGAACATGATACATGCTTGCTGGATACTTGATTACATGAAACATGAGACTTGAAACATGAGACTTAATACACGATTACATGATACTTGATACTTGATACATGCTACTTGTACTTATTTACCTTACCATGCTAGTGTTATGCTTGATATCATGCCTATTCCATGTTGTTCGTTAGTTTTCCCCATGTACTTGTATACTGCATTACAAGCATCCCGTAACTTGCAATTGACACTTGTTTTCTCTTTTTCTCTTTCCCTGTAATTGTTAAATTGCAGATTTTGGAGAACAGGTTCCATATGGTATTGGTGACATGATGTAGTATTGATGGATTTATTTGTTATTATTCCTTGTAGCTTGCTTGAACAATATTGTATTTTGATACTTGGATTTATTATTGTATTTGGGCAATGTGACCCAGGATATTTGTTTTATTCAGATCATGACTATTTAAGATTATATATTTGGTTTCAAGTATTCTTATTGGTATTTTGGTTCATATGTGTATTTTGGTTGATACTTTTGCTTCCGACTCTGATGATTCTTGTGAATGTTGTAAAGATTCTTGAACAGCTTATGGATGATAAAAATCATTCACTGGGCTTAGTCATGTATCTGTATTCCGTATTCACTTTTGGAAAGCGGGGCGTGACAAGGTTTTTAGTGGTATCAGAGCACCAGGTTTGACTAATGTATTAGTTTCCTAATATATTAGACAAGCTTGGCTCGTACTAGGATCGGCTCAACATTTCACCAACCATGCATGCATAAATGAATTATTATCAACTTTGATCTGGATACTAGTCGTGTTCTGTTCTTTTTGATCCCTTCTTATTCAATCCACTGATCCCTTGATTCTTCTGTCTTTTTCAATCGTCCTCTTTGATTAATTTCTTTTTGGGATATGAATTCAATCTTTCCTACCAATATTCTTTGATTTTTGTGTCATCCATTCTTTTCTTCTTGCTCGGTTCGTTGATCGGCATCGCTAGGGTGCTATTGGTAGTCTTCCCGATCAGAGTGGCGCAGTGGAAGTGTTGTGGGCCCATAACCCACAGATCCCAGGATCTTCTTGTTGCTTCTCCTCCTTTGTATGGTTTGCTATCCTCTATCCCTTGCATTTGTTCCCAATCGCTGACTCATTATTTGATTCAATTTTTCCCTGTCCTTTCTCTCTTTGGTTCCAGTTCTACCTACTCCCTATTTTGCTTGCTTATCTTGTGTTGTTTCTTTCCTTTTAATATTGTTTACTCTCTTTCATGTATTCCATTTGACATCATTGTTATCCACTTCCTTCTTTTTCTGGTATTGCCCCTGCCTTGTTCATTTCCCTTTAACCCTCTGTTTTGTTACCCTCCCCCTAGTTTGCTTTTGCCTTGTCCTATGTACTGTTTCCTCAAATTTCAAGAAAGAAATTTTGTTGTAAGGTGGGTAAGATTTGTAACCCCTGTTTTCTCAAAAATGTATTTTTGTATATTTTCTGTATGTAAAAATTTTGCAAATTATTTTTTTCGGTTTTCAAATTCTTTTTGTTTGTACTATTGGATCTCCTATTAAAATCTATTTTCGATCAATAATTGTATTTGTAACTATTTTGTACGATTTTATATTTTAATACAAATCTTATTATTGTTATTATTGTTATTTTTGGACTGATTATTAAAAATCCACTTTTATTTACTAACAGTATTTGTAGTATTTTAGATAAATACTATTTTCTAATGCAAATTACATTTTTATTATAAACAATATTTTTATTAGTTAATTTATTTTTCTATTGAATTCTTAACCCTATTGGATATCCACAACCCATTTTATTTTCCTAAACGCAACCCATTATATATTTAACCCAAAACCCAATACTGTTACCCAATACCCGTTAGCACCCTATACTACCCAATACCCTATTCTATATTATCCCCCAGACCCTTTTTCACCCCATAAACTCGTTAGCCAACTTAACTCTACCCGTAACCCCCCAAACCCTAAATATATATCCCTATATTTATCCTGTTTTACCTGTTCACCTTAATGGTCCTACACCGCCGCTTCATCTCCTATCTCCCGCTCTCCGCCCCCTACATCTCCCTCTCCTGTTGCCTTCTTCCTCCAGCACCTCATCCCCGCGATGCCAGTGGCCTCCCTCTTACAGACTTCGACGACTGCAGTTACCTAGCACTGCTCCTCCCGTCAGCCAGCAGTAGCGCCACTCCGCTGCTAGCCCCCATCTCTGCCCCTCTTCCTATCCCCTGCACTGCCCCTCACAACCCCCGTGCTTCCTCCACTCGAAGTCAACAGCAGCACAGCTGTGTTTTGTTCCTCCTCTCCGGCACCAGACAGCCAAGCAATAGCCCTGCGAGCCCCCCTGCCGCACTCAGCTGCCCTCACGTCAGCCAGCCACCACCGCCGCCATGTCCATTGGCCGCAGGCTACCGTCGGAGCCAGTGCACCCATTGGCTTTTTCTGTTGTGTGGGTTTGATCATGTTGGATCATCTTTGATTGTGGGCCGTCCATTTAATTGGGATCTTGATCTTGATTGATTGATTCCTAGTCATCCGTTGATTTGATCTTGATCATCACCATCGGGGTGATCTTGGCTATCCGTTGGATCTTGATCATCATGCTTGATTGGATGTGGGTCGTCGATCTCCTCTTGATCATCCAATTAGATCCTAGCCTTTCGATCTCTGTTTAATCGTCACGATCATGATGATCATCAACTTTCTTTGATCACAGCCGTTCGATCGATCGATCTTGATCTTCATCATTATCTTCATCATCAAGAGACCTGATCGTCTGATCTGATCTGATCATCTTGATCTTGATCTTCGATCTCAGCCGTCCTGATTGTGTTCGTGATCTTCACCGTCTTCATCTTGTTCGTGATCGTATGCTCGTGATTGGTTCGATGATCCGTTCGTGGGTTTTTTTTCGTTGCCCGGAATCTGTTCCAGTTATTCTTGGTGTTCGTTTTCGTCGTCGGTTAAGTCAAGTAACTTGTACTCAATTCCTTTGTATGATACAAGTCATAAATACTGCTTGTAGTGTAGTTGGGTTCTAGAGACAACTCGTGTGTGATATATGATTGATGAGTATTGTATCTATAGTGCTTTTGATCATAGTTGCCTCACAACACAAAATTTTACATAAAACAACCTAGGTTTTGCCCATTCTTGATGTGACATATATGTGAAACAATTGAGAGAACTCGTGTGCTTGTGAGATCCATGTGATATACTTTTTGTGGACATGTCGTGTACCCTATTTCATGTTGTTTGGACACTTAGTAGACTCTAATTCATGTTTAGTTATGTTTCGATCAAGTTTCATGTGATTCGTATTGGTTTTGTTCCTAAAGGAAATTCTGTATTTTGCCAATAATCTGTCTTGATCAGAAATTTAGACCATCTTAAGGTCAAAATCTTAATTACAGTATAAAAAAAGAGTTTTAGAGGAATTCGTCTTCTTTCCAACCCCTCTGATCTTGATCGATTTCGTTTACGTATATGTGAGATATGATTGTTTTACTACAGACGTGTAAAGTAATTTCCAGATTTCAATTCGTGTCTATTTTGATGAATAAACTATTTTGATTCTTGTGTTAACTATATTATTCTGATTTTAAATTTTAATCAGTACTCCTAAACTTGATTTGGATTACCCAGAATTTTCATGGACTTATTTGATAAGTTTAATAACCGATTTCATGCTTGCCAATAAAAGTTGTACATGCTGAATTTCGTTCGTTGTTCTGGAAAGATGGGTATTTTCACCCTAGTTACTTGTACTGTATAAAAAATATTTGTGAAATATGAAAGTTATATTATTTTGTCTACTTTAATCTCCCTTTGACAGATCTGGATTTCGTTTCACAGTTTGCGAGATATTACTGTTTTCGTACAACAGTGTTGGGAACTCCAGATTTGCCAAACTACCGTTTCTTGATGTTTTTCGATTTTGGTTGACTAAACTAATCTTTCTGGAAAATTATGAAACTTTATATTTTGATGCTAGACATATAGGGGAATACCCCAGATTTTTTCTCGAATTTATTATGATTTTTTAATGCTGTTTTCCTGACTTTGAATACGATTTTTCTGATTTCTGGCTGAACGTATTTTCTAGTTTAGATTCAGTTTTGAGCTATGATTTTGTGAAACACTACATTACTTATATATACTTTCTGGATTTGGCCAGAAGTCTACATTTCAGATTTTCTGACGGATCCAAGTTTGCATGTTTGAAGTAGTGGGAATCACTGTTTTAGTACAACACTGTCTTGCTGTCCTGAATTAGAAAGCTAGTGGTTTTACCCTGTTATGTGTTATCTTGGACCTATACTTGTTTATCTTGCAACCTGAACCTGTTACATGATCATGCTAAGCTATTCTTAACCTGTTTGTGACCCATACATGCTTGTTCGATAATAATAATAAATAACCAAACCAGGGTTTAAGGGAAAGATCAAATAGTGGATAATTCAGAAACGTGTACTCAGAAGAGGACCCATGTTTCCTATTTTGATTCATGCTGATAAATGAACCTGTTGCTGCATGAACCCATTGGTTCATGTACCTGTTATCTGTTGCTGCATGGACCTGTTGGTTCATGTACCTGTTACCTATTGCTGCATGGACCTGTTGGTTCATGTACCTATTACCTGTTGCAACACGGATCGGTTGGTCGTGTACCTATTGCTTCATGAACATATTGCTGCATGAATCGGATGATTCATGTACCTGTTTGATTCATGAACCTGTTTCTGTTCTGATCCCTGAATACACTGCCCTCTGTGGTCCACTATGAACTCTAAAGAAAAACTATTTGTTGTAGCAACCATGTAGTAAAAGCTGAGATGCATGAAGTGCTACCTAGATAGTAATCACTACAAGACTTGACACATGATACTTGAACATGATACATGCTTGCTGGATACTTGATTACATGATACATGAGACTTGAAACATGACACTTAATACACGATTACATGATACTTGACACTTGATAAATGCTACTTGTACTTGTTCACCTTACCATGCTAGTGTTATGCTTGATATCAAGTCTATTCCATGTTGTTAGTAAGTTTTCCCCATGTACTTGTATCCTGCATTACAAGTGGCCCGTAACTTACAATTGACGGGTACTTGTTTTCATTTTTCCTCTTTCCCTACAATTGTTAAATTGTAGATTTTGGAGAACAGGTTCCAGACGGTATTGGTGACATGAAGTAGTAGTGATGGATTTATTTATTATTATTCCTTGTAGCCTGCTTGAATAATATTGTATTTTGATACTTTGATTTATTATTGTATTTGGGCAATGTGACCCAGGATATTTGTTTTATTCAGATCATGACTATTTGAGATTATATATTTGGTTTCAAGTATTCTTATTGGTATTTTGGTTCGTATGTACATGTTGGTTGATACTTTTGCTTCCGACTCTGATGATTCTTGTGAATGTTGTAAAGATTCTTGAACAGCTTGTAGATGATGAAAATCATTCCCTAGGCTTAGTCATGTATCTGTATTCCGTATTCTCTTTTGGGAAGCGGGGCGTGACAATAATAATCAATAATAAGCTCAACTCATCACACCAAGGGATCTTATCATGCAAGGATCAAAATTTTAATTAAAAATATAAACAATAGGCAAATAAAGTCAAATCAAGCATACTCACTTTCTCCAGTGCAATTATTCATTCATAATTCCAAACCGAATCATATTTGTCATGCAATTAATGTAACTATAGTATGTAACAACTCCATCTATGATTACCCCTTCTCACTACTACAAACCGAGTAGCAAACTAGAGTTTTTTTTTTTTTTTGTCTCTCTTCTCTAGGTTGTCACTTGCCTTTTGACGCGAATGCAAAAATTTGTGATGAATTCACCCGGTTACTCAACAAGTCACAAACTTAAAGTGCTTTGCATACTCATATTTCAAGTTGCCATTTGACATAAAAGTAAACATTTGTGATGAATACCCATAGTTACTAAGCAACTCAAAATATTTGAGTAGATAGACTTTATTCATAATAATTTTTTAATCATTATTACTCTATTTAGTTAAACTCTGTTTAGGACTAGATCAAAGGGGATAATCACAAGAAAAAGCATCACATTTTTTTTAATGTATAATTACATGACTCTCACAATTTTGTAAGGAATTTTGAAATTAAATAATTCTAAAGTAAATATGTATGCTTACTCTTGCTTTATAGGATATTTTCTATCCTAAGAAATTATTTCAATGCCTTAGCACAATAAAGAACTCAAAAGTCTAATGGTAAGCCTAATTGAAATCCCCTTTGTTTTGTGTTTTTTTTCTTTTCAAAAATATATAAAATAAAAAATAAATTTGTAACCCTTCCCCCAAACTTGAATATCACATTGTCCTCAATGGAAAAGGAAAAAAGAAAAACAAAAAGAATAAGAAAAGTTCAGAATTTCTCCCCTGATTCATCTTAAAATTCTGCATGCACAATGTTCAGTGTTTCATCGATATCTGGAGCTGTAGATGTCCAAATGGGCTGATTCTTTTTGTGCTGTAAAGCTAAGAAAATTTCCTACAGTTGCTCTTTGAAATATTTTTCCAGATTCGGACTCCATCCTGCTCAAAAACAGCCATCAATGCAGGTGTAGAAAGCAACTTCTCCCGGCGACTTCCAAACTTATGCAATCCTACAAAATAAAATTAAAAATTACAATTAAAATAAACTATAAGAAAAATCAAAACTAAATGTAGTAAAAGAAAACATGGGTTACCTCCCAAGAAGCACTAAGTTTTAAGTATTCAGCCAGACTTTCTCCATCTCTCATTGAGGGTTAGCTAGATCGATGCTCCACTTTTGCTTGCCAAATTCCCCATCCATATATGGCTTCAACCGCTGTCCATTTACCTTGAATGTCCCCTTTTTCTCATGATGTATTTCAATGGCTCCATATGGACAAAAAAATTGTTACAACAAATGGTCCCGACCACCTAGACCTCAATTTCCCTGGAAAAAGTCTAAGTTTTGAATTGAATAACAATACATTCTTCCCTACATTAAATGTTCTTCTCAAAATATGTTTATCATGCCATCGTTTAGTTTTCTCTTTATACATCTTGGCATTTTCATAAGCTTCATTACGAAACTCATCCATCTCATTTAGTTGCATCATTCTCTTCTCGCCTGCATCTTTCGTGTCAAAATTAAGTGTCTTTATTGCCCAATAAGCGCGACTCAAGTTCCACCGGTAAGTGACATGCTTTACCATACACCAATCTATATGGGGACATTCCAATTGGTGTTTTAAATGCCGTCCTATATGTCCATAATGCATCATCTAATTTTCTTGGCTAATCTGTTCGTGACATATTCACTGTCTTCTCAAGTATACGCTTCAACTCTCTATTTGAAACCTCTACTTGACCACTTGTTTGAGGATGATATGGTGTGGCCACATGATGAGTAACTCCATACTTAGCAAGTAACGCATCAAATTGACGGTTGCAAAAATGTTTTCCTCCATCGCTAATAATTGCCCTTGGAGCTCCAAATCGGGAAAATATATTTTTCCTAATGAAGTTCACCACCACTCTTGTATCATTGGTTGGTATGGCAACAGCTTCCACCCATTTGGAGACATAATCTACAGCAACCAAAATATATTTATTAGAAAATGGAGATGGAAAAGAACCAATAAAATCTATTCCCCAAACATCAAACAATTCTATCACTAAAATATTATTTAGGGGCATCTCATGTTTCCTCGAAATATTTCCCATCCTTTGACAATGATCACATAATTTAACAAAATCAAAAGCATCTTTAAAAATTAAGCGCCAATAAAATCCTGATCGTAAAGTTTTTGCTGCTCTTTTTGCTCCACTAAAATGGCCACTAACTTCCAATGTGTGGCGATGTTTGAGTATGCTTTCCATTTCCTCTTCAGGTACACATCTCCTTATTACTTGATCTACACAATGGCGAAATAAGAAAGTTTCCTCCCAAAAATAATATTTCAAGTCAGAGAAAAATTTCTTCTTTTGTTGATAAGTAAATTAAGGAGGTAGAATTTTTTATACCAAGTAATTAACTATATCGGCATACCATGGAGGATTTTGTATCATCATTAAATACTCATCTGGAAATTCTTTGTTGATTGGTGTAACCTGCAATTTGTTTTTATCTTTAGGCCCAATGCGAGATAAATGACTGGCCACCACATTTTCCATACCCTTTTTGTCCTTAATTTCCACATCAAACTCTTGTTAAAGTAAAATCCAACGAAGCAATCTTGGTTTGGCTTCCTTATTCGCAAGCACGTATTTGAGAGTTGAATGATTCGTGTACACAACCACCTTTGAACCTATCAAATAAGACCGAAATTTGTCAAAAGCAAATACAACAGCTAATAATTCTTTTTCAGTAGTAGCATAATTAAGCTGTACTTCTGTCAAAGTTCTACTTGCATAATAAATTGTGTGAAAATTTTTGTTTTTTCTTTGACCTAAAGTAGCACCTATCGCCACGTCACTAGCATCACACATTAATTCAAAAGGCAAATTCCAATCTGGTACAATAATTATAGGTGCTAAAATCAATTTCTTTTTCAATGTTTCAAAAGCATGCAAGCAATCATGAGAAAAATCAAAAGGTGTATCTTTATTCAAAAGATTGCAAAGAGGTTTAGTGATTAAGGAAAAATCTTTTATAAATCGTCGATAAAATCCTACATGACCGAAGAAACTTCTCACTCCTTTAACATTGGTTGGTGGTGGTAGTTTTTCAATGACATCAATTTTAGCACGATCCACTTCAATTCCCTTAAAGGAAACTTTGTGGCCTAACACAATCCCTTCTTCCGCCATAAAGTGACATTTCTCCCAATTCAACACCAGATTTGTTTCCTTGCAACGCTACAAAACCAAAGCTAAATTAGATAAACAATTATCAAATGAATAACCAAAAACTGAAAAATCATCCATAAAAATTTCAATAAACTTCTCAACCATATCAGAAAAAATTGATATCATACAGCGTTGAAATGTGGCGGGGGCATTGCAAAGACCCAAAAGGCATCCTTCTATATGCAAAAGTTCCATATGGGCAAGTAAAGGTGGTCTTCTCTTGATCTTCTGGTGCTATGGCGATTTGATTGTACCCCGAATACCCATCAAGAAAATAATTGTATGAGTGGCCTGCAAGTCTTTCTAGCATTTGTCAATGAAGGGTAGTGGAAAATGATCTTTTCTAGTTGCATCGTTTAGTCTTCGATAATCTATGCACACTCTCCATCTCGTGACTGTTCTTTTTGGTATAAGCTCATTATTGTCATTCTTCACTACAGTTATTCCTCTTTTCTTTGGCACAACATGTATAGGACTTACTCATGCACTATCTGAGATTGGATAAATTATACATGCATCTAAAAGCTTCAAGACCTCCTTATGCACCACTTCCTGCATTGATGGGTTGATTGGATAAATTATACCTGCATCTAAAAGCTTCAAGACCTCCTTATGCACCACTTCCTGCATTTATGGGTTTAATCAACGCCGTGGCTGCACTATAGGCTTAAAATCATCCTCCATTAAAATTTTATTCATGCATATTGAAGGACTAATCCACTTTATATCAGAAATGTTCCATCCCAATGCTGTTTTATGTTCTCTCAAAATTCTTAGCAATTTTTCTTCTTCAACATTATTCAAAGAATCATTAATAATAACTGGAAAAGTGGATTTTTGGCCTAGGAATGCATACCTCAAATTAGATGGCAGTGGTTTTAGCTCGAGTTTGGGTGGTTCATCTGTTAATATTGACATCTTTGATATCCCCACATCTTTAAATTTTAGTTAAGCTAAAGGATGAATAGATGGTGTAGCCTCTAAATACCGAACACATTCCAAAACTTCTTCATTTTTTTCAGATTCTAAAGTTGCTGAATTTGTTAGGCACACTTCTAGAGGTAATTTGTCAACTCCACCTTTATGTGTCTTGCTAATGGCTAGATCAATTTCGCTGACTTGAAAACATGAGTGAACTTCGGCAGGATTCTCCATAGATTTAAGTACATCTAAAGTCACTTTCTCGTTGTCAACCCTTAGAATAAGTTTTCCTTGTTGCACATCAATTAGAGTTCTCCCTGTTGCAAGAAAAGGTCTCCCCAAAATCAAAGGGATTTGTTCATCTTCCTCCATGTCAAGCACAACAAAATCAGCTGGAAATATGAATTTGTCAACTTTCACCAAAACATCTTCAATTATCCCTCTGGGATATTTGATAGACCTGTCCGCCAATTGCAAGAAAATTGTGGTAGGCTTTGCTTCTCCAATACCTAATTTCTGAATACATAATAGGGCATAAGACTAATACTTGCTCCTAAATCACATAGTACTTTATGAAATGAAGAATTTCCAATAGTGCAAGGGTTTGTAAAATTCCCTGGATCTTTTAGTTTAGGTGGCAAATTCTTTTTGTAAAATTGCACAACTTTCTTCAGTTAACATCTCAATCTCATGCTCTTCTAGCTTCCGCTTGTTTGATAAAATTTCCTTAAAAAATTTAGCATATTTAGACATTTTTTCTAAAGCTTCAATAAGAGAAATATTAATATGCAATTGCTTGAAAATATTTTTAAAAAATTGAAAACAGATTATCAAGCTTAATCTTCTTAAGTCTTTGCGGAAAAGGAATAGGAGGATCATAAGGAGAATTTGGATAAGTGTTAGAATTTAACTCCCCTGGAATTGTTTGACTTGAACCTCCTTTGTGCTGCGTTTGTTCCTTCATACTTTGCTCATTCCCACTTTGCTTTTCAACCATATTTTGTTCGGCATTTTTAATTTGTTGCTGCTCAATTGTTGTCTCACTTCTAAGTGTTATTGATTTGACATGCTCCTTGGGATTGACCACTGTGTTACTAGGTAATGTTCCTGTTGTTCTTTCTGTAAGAAAATTTGAAATTTCACCAATTTGTGCCACAAGATTGTGAATTGAAGCCGTATTATTTTGTATTGCCAAATCTGTCTTCCGCATGTATTGCATGAACATATCTTCAAGTATCGACTTCTTTTCTTGTGGTTGAAAATTCTGTTGTGGTCTAGCCTCCTCCTTGATTATTGCTCCAAGAAAAATTGGGGTGATTTCTCCATCTTGGATTGTATGTGTTTGCATAAGGGTTGTTTTGCCTTTGAAAATTTGACACAAAATTTGCTTGTTCGGCATTTGATGGAGCAAAAGGATTCCCCACTTGGCAATCTGCACTTGAATGATTTCCTGCACACAGATCGCAAATCATATTAGATTGAATAACATTAACATTCATATTACCTATTTGCTTGGATAAAATATCAATTTTAGCAGTTAAAGTAGAAATAGGATCAAGTTCAAAAACTCCCACCACTTTTCTTTGCATTGTTTTTTCTGAAGACCACTGATAATTATTAGAAGTCATCTCCTCTAAAAGGTCATAAGTTGCTTCATGAGTTTTGCTCATTAGTGCTGCTCCAGCTGCTGCATCTACCATGGATAGATTTGTAGCTCCTAAACCGATATCGAATGTTTGCACTTGTATCCACTTCGGAAGTTCATGATGATGACACTTTCTTAATAGCTCTTTGTACCTCTCCCATGCATCATATAATGACCCGATCTCGAATTGAGTAAATGTGGTGATGTCATTTCTTAACTTTGTTGTTTTTGCTGGGAAAAAATACTTTGCCATAAATTTTTGTGCTAAGCCCTCCCAAGTTGTAATGACTCCTAACGGTAAAGAATTCAACCAAGCTTTTTTGCCTTATCTTTGAAAAGAGTCGCAGTCGGATAGCATCATTGGAAACTCCATTATGTTTGAAGGTATCACATATTTCGAGAAAGTTTGCAATATGAACATTAGGATCCTCATGTGCTAGTCCTCCAAATTGAACTGTCTATTGAATCATCTGAATAATTGCTGATTTTATTTCAAAATTGTTTGCTTCAATTGCAGGCCTTTTGATGCTTGATATGGTTCCATGAACAGAGGGCATTGCATAATCCCTTAAAGCTTTGTTCTCCTCTTCGTTCGCCATGGATAAAGAGGATGTGGTGTTTTATTTCTTCTTCTTTCTAATCTGCCGTAAAGTTCTCTCAATTTCTAGGTCAAAAAGTGTAGGCTCCAATGGGTTAGATTTGGACATACACTCCAAATTCCTAGAAAAAAAAAGTAAATAAAGAAAAATAAATCATAAGAGAATAAAGAGGTAAAATAACAATTAAATCTAAAAAAAAAAATCCAAACTAGTAAAAGTCTAGCAATTTTCAATATCAATAAAAAATAACTAGTCCCCGGCAACGGCGCCAAAAACTTGATGTGAATTTATTTACAAGTGTACAAAATCGCAACAAGTAGTATAATTAAGTTAAAAGAATGTCGAACCCACATTGACTAATTATTTCATCGAGTACCGAAATTTACTAGATGAATTACTATTTGGAAAACTGAATTTAACAAAGAAAGCAACTAAATTAAATTAATCTAAAAAAACAAACTAAATTAATGAAAAGAGATGAAATAAGAATTTATATTGTTTATTAATTGCAAAATTAATTCTAGGACTTTTGATTTCACCTAGTTAATCCCACACAATTTACAACTCCATATGAATAAAGAATTTATTTTTCCAAGTTGTAGACCAAAATCTCCAAATTATTCAATGCTTTATCTCGAACAACACCAAAAATGTCTCCAACTAACAGTTTGTCATAATTCATGGACAAATTTAATTAATTGAAGACTCATTAAGTTCTGTGGATTTCTTAATGACCACATCAATCGTGGTAAATCATCTCTAATTTCGCTCAATCAATGGTGTTTAATTTTATAGTTCTAAATCACAAATTACCTCTCGGTCTCTCCATGATCCAATACATCATACAAAAGTTGGCCAAACAATTGTAAGCATTAAACACAGAAATCAAACACACAGCCATGGAAAAATAGAAAAATAATATGGAATTAAAATTATGTTCTGAAAACTAGGCTACATCGAAGCCCTAAAAAAATAAAATTTAGTTCATCATAGAATTGCAGTTAATAAATACTGCCTTGGGTTGCATTATAAAATTAGAGAGAGAGAAAAGAGATCCACGAAGAACAATTTGGTAAAAAAAAATTGCAAGCCGAACAACCTTGAACTGTCAGCCCAAAGTTAGAGACGTCAGCCTGCACCAACATCCCTGTCACGTCATCTCTGTCACGATGACGTGGCGCCTGGGGCTACAACTCCACTGACGTCGTCTTGGTGTGCGTGCCAGAGAACCAACACAAAAATCGTCAAGTCAAGCCCACACATTTCGCCTGCTCTATTTTTCTCTCTCCTTCTCATCTCGAGCACTGCAGTCAGATGGCTGCTGTGTATATTTATTTAAATTTTTTTTTCTAATTTGAAACTCAGCCGTCTCTTGGTGTGTGTGTCCTTCTCATGTTTGCTCTTCTATTTATAGGCACGAGAAGGGAGAATTAGGGTTTATTTTTGCCGAAAACCCCCTCACTACAAGGAGTTTGACATATAGTGACAGCAAAAATCTGTGGGTAAAAGGCGAAAAACCGTAGGTATAGCCCGTAAAACCTATACCAACAGACATATTTTTCCGTCGTTTTTAATTAGCTATACCCACGGCAAAATGCCGTCACTATAGCCTATAGCAACGGTTTTTTTACTCGTTGGACAAAACCTCAGTGTTATACCCACAGTTTCGTATCCGTTGGTATAGGTTTTAAGGACACCACTTGCTTTCCTATACCCACGGTTGAAACTCCATTGCTATAGGTTTTAGTGATGGTTTTCGCATCCAAATATTTAAATATATACCCATCGCACTATACAAATTTTTTTCTTATTAATTACGCGTATGATAATTTAATATTTTCTTTTATAATATTAATTCAATTATAAACTAAATACACAATAAAATAGATAAATGTATTTATGAAACAAAATTAGATAAAATTAAACTTCAATTATATTAAAAATTAATGAAGTATTACAAGCATGTCAAATTACAAAATAGTTAATAACCAGATTCACAATTGAATTCATGTGTGAAGACATGAGAATCAATACTTTAAACTACGATCAACATATTCAATGGCATTATAAGATAACATTCAATTGACTCCTCACTTGAGATACGACACTAACAATTTTTTTATTTTACGGCAACCAGATCTTGATTCTCTTTGCAGTAATCTTCTTTTAGCATCCTGCAAATCTCCTTTACAGCCTTCTTCACTTCATCGTCGGCAAACACAAAATCAGTTGCATTTTGAGCGAGTTCAATCATTTCTCGCTTGTTGAGAGCCCTTCACAAACAAAACAAAGCAAAAAGATATATATAACAATATTATAATTTATCAAAGGTAATGAAACTGAAAAAAAGTTAGTTAATATAAACTTATTAACCAACAGATTACCGAGTCAGAAATAAATTATTATGAAGAAAATAAAGATAACCTTAGGAGGAATGCATTCACACTCTATTTTGATTGCATAGTTGTGCTTGCTTCAAAGACCTTGAAGTTGCTAATTCAGACTACAGTAAGCTTTGTGACTAATAAGGATGTCTGTAATAACTGAAGGCACACTTCAAAGAATTGGATAGACAATCATGCTAAAGAATCTCAGGAAAATGAATTGAAGGCGGACATAATGGAAGTAGCCACATAACGTAATTGAATATGAGTATAATAATTGAATATGAGCATAATAATTGAATTAAAGTTTGCACCCACCATCGACCAATAGAATGTCACCAGCTTCAACATCATTCACAAAGTCACCAGCTTCAGAAGCATTTTCCACACTGTTTTTTATACTAGGAACCTAGTATGGATGAAAAGAAATCCATTAACACATTGCTTCAAGATTATGTGGAATCAGTAAAACAAGAACAGTTATGCAATCATTTTTACTAGTGATAACTGTTTGCAGAGTCTAGAATTATAGTTCACCGTTCATACACTAAAAGAGCTAGTTTTGAATTAGACTCTAATCTCTAAACAAGCTTCACTGCTTCCTCCTTTAAAAAAATTAAATTAACTAAATACATATGCAAGCTAATGGAAAGGGTGGTGCCAGCACCTTTTACATAATTATTTTAAAAATGAATCAAAATATGGCAGATGCAGTGCAGAAAGTATGAAAAAAGGCCGAATTTTTTAAATAGCCATATGTAAAAAAAAATTGTGGTTTTATCTCATGAAACAAAATGAGGTGATAATGATAATCATCAAACACTCAATTTATAGTCAACATTCAAGGCTTTAGCCTAAAGTGTGCTAATTTATTTTCATGATAGTAATTTACTATACAGACAGGGAAATTAGTTAACCTCTATGTGTATGCACTCAGAATTCCGAAATGGGATGGAAGTTACACTTACAACAATTCCCCGTCAGTAAGTAAGTCAGCAACGGCTGTTTCCTCGTCGAATCTTATGTGCAGAACTCTCCAAGCCATATTTTTGTTTGAGTCTATAGTGATGAGCAAAATTACTTAAGCATCAAATACGAGTACAAAAATCTACATTGTTGTACCCGAAAGGCTATGCATTTTAATTGTACAAAGCAATCTAAAGTCAGTTGAGGAATATTAATAGTTCAATTGAGTTGTGTGTTCTTCTTCTGAAGATAAATGTTCAAGTAATTTAGACAATTGTACAAAGTAATATCCTACTCTGCCTTCAATTTTAGGGTAGTAAGCTTTTTCAGTAGTTATGCAAAAATCATAGAAAATTATTTCTACAAGAAACTGGGCAATGACTTACAGGAAGAAGCATTTCTTCAATTGCAGAAAGATATGCCTGACAGAGCTTGGAATCCACTTTGCCATGTTTAAACGCATCGGTAAAGACCTGTATATGGCCCAGTAAAGTAGTTTAGTGACTTCTATCGATGATACTTTGTTCGTTATAAAAAATAGGAGAAACATGTTATCTACTAAAACAACATATCGGAGTACAAAACTAATAATCATCAAGTCAATTAGTACTAATAAGATAGGCTAGTGGTGACTCAATAGGGCAAGAGTTACTATTTTTAATGTAGACTGAATATTAAATACATATATATATATATATATAGCTTGCAGAAACGAACAACCAATTTTCTTTCAGTTAATGTGAAGACAAATTTTCCAGTCACCTGTGATTTGTGACACAAGTCGTGGAAAAAATTGTATTATTGGACCAGAATGTTTTTCCAGGAGCCCCTTATTCGATAGCAAATGCCTTTCAGCCTGGAGAAAGAAAACACACTGCATAATTTTGTTGATCAAAAACAAAATAGTTACTCAAATAGCCACATTTTGTTATCAGAAGTCACACACCACTCCATCAAACTATCAAACAATCTAACTATCAAGACGTGAAAAGCTTTGTCTCCACCAATTATGGCCATTTGATAAACTCATGTGAAGAACATGTTGGAAATAGTTATACAATACTGCTAAAAGAGACTAATGGATACTACGCAGTATAGCATCTAAAAGATCCTTCTGTGGAGACTGACAGGAGCAGTGCAACAAATGCACCATTTCTAACCAGCAATCCGCTGATTATTTCAAACTGAAGATTGCATTAAATAGGTAGCAGAACTAAAACCAAAGTACTATAATCCATTATCACTACCAACTACGTGCTATAATAAATTAGACAGAGAGGATCAAGGCCAAAAAACATGAAAGAAATACATTTAAATCTCAACTAGACAAAAAAATTTCTACATACTATCAGTCTTGTGTGCAGGTCCAGTTCTCCGCTAATTGTCAATGCAATATGTTTCGTACTACGGACCATGTGCTCCAGTTTGTCAAGATCCTCGTCTTGCTCTTTATATACGAGATAGATAGTTTTAGAAAATATTAGTCTTTTAAGAAAATACTAGAATAGTCAAAGGCACCTCTCATAATCTGCCATTGTAATCCAACAGTCCATTGGTTATCTAAGCCTGAAGCTCTGTTTATTCATCAACTGATATTCTACTTAGTCCAAGCAAATCATCTCTATATACCGACAACAAAACCGTTAACCATTCTTATTGACATATAACTAACACAACTTGATGCAAGAAGAGTAACAACTAGGTACTTCCACATGAAGGACTATTAAGTTCCATAAGAAATATCACAAGGCATCTGTCACCAAAACTAATTTCTGAATGAAATCTCACCTATTATCCATATTTGACATGTTCAGTGCTGATGCCATCTCTTTTCTTTTATATATCGAATTCGCAAGCATTTCTTGGCATCTGTGCAGCTCCTTATCCATTCTGAATGACAGGTACCAGACAAGTTAATCTAAAATAGATACAATTTTGACAAATAAGATCTCAAAATTTGTTATAGTTGTAGACATTCTGCATTACTCTTAAATAGCAATCACGCACTTTGTATGTTCACTTAAAAGATGATCTGCATCGCATGTGAAAATATCTAAGTATCATTTTTTTTGACATATGTCACATAAGATCCTAACCTTCATATGGGTCATTGTTCTAAGAAAACAGCCTGACCGCCAACCTAACTATCTAAGCACATAAGATCCGTAAATGGTCTTGCCTTAGGTACAAGCATAGGCGGCTAACATATTAAGAGGAAAGGAGTACTCAGAAGAAAGAAAGTAAGAACTGCCTAGAATTGTCTCCACAATGTCACAGAATTACGAGACCGGAGATGATTGTTGATGTCGCAAAATACATATGGATCTAAATTTCAGTTTCTACACATGTACCTGTACTTAGTAAACTTTGGAAGTGTCAAGTTAAGATTCTATCTGCTACATTACTTTTTAAACTATTCATTATAACTAAATTTGATGAAGAGTAACATTGATATTCAAAAATAATAATAATATTAATGAGTAGCTCATGGAGAACACTTTGGGTCTGATAATTAGAGCATGGCATACACTGATACAGGCCTGAAAACATAATACAGGCCTGAAAACATAACCTAGATTGGCTTAACTTGACTTGACTAATGAGCTAACTTGAAAGCACCTAACTCTATCAAGCTCAACTCTTAAAGATAGAAACATTTTATGTTAGCACTTGAGCACACAACACGAAAAGTTCAAGATGAGATTATCTAACGAATTAGATTTTTTTGTTATGAAGAGTCAGGGGATGAACTAGTGGTGTGTGACTTCTATAATCCAACCCAAAAAATTAGATTTCATTCAAACCTGAAATCCTAAAAATTGGTTCGGACGAGGTAATACTATAATCCATTATCAGTACCAACTACGTGCTATAAGCCTCTAAAAATAGATAGTCTTGTAAATACAAAATATAATAAGCCTCTAAAAATAGATAGTCTTGTAAATACAAAATATAGCCCAGTTGAAATGAGTTTATTGAGGTGGATGAACAGAAATATACCAAAAAATAAAACAACAACACACAAAAAAACATCCTATGAAAAAGTAAATTAATTTTAAATAAAAAGAAGAGATAATGTGCATTAGGATAAAAAGGTGAGAACCTTTTGAAAAGGTTTGAGAAATGCAGCATAACAGAGATAAAAAAAATAACACCAATAATGAAAAAGAATTTGCATAGTAGATAATGGAGCAAAGATGAATGGCGGAGGATCTGAGCTTACTGAGGATATTGGTGTAGTTCAATTTTGTACAAAGATCTGGGCTTACTTAGATATTGTACCATTAAGAATTGTACAAAGTTCAGAGTACTTTAGCATTCAAATCCTAATTACGAAGAAATGCAGATGCAATCTTACTTTAAGCATACAACTTGACATACTGAAACTGCCCACCTTTACCCACCTTAGCGATATGCTTCTGAGTATAGACATGAGAGACCGAGTCCGGTTCTTGTAAGTATATGAAGACAGTATTATCAATAAAACAAAAACTCACATTCCTCTTTCTTTTCACCGTCTTTCCCACTTCTTATTTGCTTTCATCTGTTAGCCCTCTGTCCAACTTATTACCCGTAGATCTTTGGAGCTTTGTCATGGCATCCGAAATTCTTGATGGACTTACCAAAGCCATCACATGAAAGAAAGCAATTTCAACAACTAAATTGAGTCAAAAAAATGATAACAATGAATAACGAATACTAATATACAAAATAAGGAAAGGTATAATTGCTTCCGACAATATCCCTACTGTATATTGATTATTAACTTAAACTTCTTATAATTGTCTTTTGAGTAAACCCAGTCTACCAAATTACCGAATAATATCTCAAAATTTCTCACAAGCATTCTCACAAACACCTTGTGTGCCTCCTTAAATAAGCAGAAAATCGATTAGATGTTTTGAGCATTCTCACGCCATCAAAATCGACATTAGGGTGAGAGAGGATGAGAATAATACCCATGGCAATCTTCTCAATGTTCTCATGGCAATCTAGGATCTAATCAGTGAAGCATGGTAAAGAACAACATGGCAATCAAAATTCATCAACTAAGGGGGAAGCACCAAGCAAAACAAGCATCAAATTCATACCTCGGGTTTAATTGGAAAGGAAAATGGCGACAGTGGAAGGGAAGACGGCGGCGGCGGTGGTGATGGAGGAGCAGCGGCGATGGTGGGAAAGGGACTACAATGGCGACATGGCAGGACGCTGACGGCGACGTGGCGGGACGACGACGGCGACGTGGTGAGTCGGGGATTCGGGTGTAAGAGAGAGAGGAGAGAGAAAGGGGATTCGAGCGTGAGAGAGAGAGAGACAGAGAGGGGATTGAAGGATTCGGGTGAGAGAGAGAAAGAGAGAAATTGTATAATTTGGGGATTTAAGATATGGGGGGAAAATGAAAAAGTTTGGAGGCAAATGAAATAATTTAGGAGGGTTAATTGGCAGATAAATAACTTAAACTTTTCAAGTGGGTGGCCTATACCCACAGTGTTTTAAGATCTAAAATTATAGGATACCTATACCCACAGTTTACTACATGTCCGTAGGTATATGATGTCTATACCCACGGTTTTAGTGACCCGTCACTACAGGTGTCCGTTGGTATATGGAAAATTTCTTGTAGTGCCTCTTCTTTATTTATTTGTTTCCTTATGTAATTTGCTCTTTATTTCTTGCTCTTTTTCTTCTAACACGTGCTGCACACACAAAATAAAATCAGAAATTAGGGTTTAAAAATAAAAATAAAAATAAAAATAATTAAACTAACTAAAAATCATATTAGCTCATTTAAACCCTTTAAAAATTGTTTATTGCACTTTCAGCTCAATTGGCAAATTAAAATTTTTATCTTGCTTTTTTACAGGGCCAATTTGTAAAATTTAAAATTCAACAAAACTAATAAATCATTCTGCTTGTTTTGTTTGTTGATTTTTTTTACCAAAAATATTCACCTTTTGCATCCAAAAATCTTATTCCTTCAAAAAATAATTAATTAAATGAAATCTATGGAAATAAGATGAATTATAAATAGTATAGATGAATACAAGCAATTTTTATTAGTAAATGAGTACAAATATTTATATAAAAATTAGACACATCAATGATCACTTCTAATAGTGACTATGGTTAGAGATTTTTGATTTTGAACACGTTTGCATAAATTTGCAAATTCTTCAAAAGCTTCATTTTTATGTCTTAAGAAAAATACCCATGTAAACCTTGAATAATCATCGACTAAAACAAATACATATCTACTTTTATTTAAGGAAGCGACTCTAGTAGGACCAAATTAATTCATACAGATCAATTCGAGAGGCCTACTAGTAGAAATCATTTCTTTGTTTTAAAAGTGGATTTTACTTGTTTTTCTAGTTGACATGCATCACACATTTTATCTTTCTTAAAAGATATTTTAGGCAATCCTTTAACTAGGTTATTCTTATAGAGTTTAGCGATATTTTTTATGTTTACATGTCCAAATGTTTTATGCCAAAGCCAAGAATCGTTGTTCGAGGCAAGTAAACAAAAATCATCCGAAAACTCATTTGTTTTTAAACAAAGTTCATATATGTTATTTTTTATAATACCTTGAAAAGTCACATTTTTCAAAGAAGAGTCATAAATCAAGCATGCATCTTTTTCAAATACTATCTTATAACCCTTATCACATAATTAACTAATGCTTAACCGGTTATGCTTTAAACTAGTAACTAAGAATACATCTTCAATAATAAGAGTAGTATTCTTACCAACCATGCCTATTCTGATGACTTTTCCTTTATTATTGTCACCAAAAGTAATGGTTCCTCCATCTATATCATGAATGGAAGAGAGCAAGTTTGCATGGCCAGTCATGTGTTTAGAACATCCACTATCAAGTATCCATTGTTCCCTTTTAGGTACCTACAAAATATTATTTTTGAATATGGTACCCTTTTTATTGGGTCCGAGAAAGATTAGTGCTTGGGAAACCAAACTTAAAATGAGTTTGATTTACTGCCATATGCAGATTTAAAATTAACAGAATTACAAACATTATTTACAAAGGAATATATATAAGACATCCTTTCATTTAAACACAGATCAACGGGAACCCAAATATTTTTACACTGTCCAGTCGACTGTTTTGTGGCTTCAGTCGTCTGGGAGGTGAAACTCGTCGAATTATATGAGGCTGTTGTCTTTTCGAATAAAACTTCATTCTTCTGAACAGGCGACTTATTTGAGAATTCAGTCGACTGGTCATTTCGAAAAACTTTCCATTTTCTTGATTAACAAGAATTTTTGGATTTTCAAAGAAGTCATATAACTTATTCTTTACACTAGGAGCAGAATAAAGCTTGTTATTACTAGTGTTATTAGAAGAATGACCTTTTTCAAGAGTTTTTTGAAAATCAAGTCCAAAACTTTTATTAGACTGAACTTGATTTTGAAGAACTTCATTTAAATTCTTTTTTTCCCTATTGAACTTAGATACATTCTTAGATTCTCTTCATAATTCTTTTTTAGAGATATAAGATCTATATCCAAGTTAGAAATACGAGAAGTTAAAGACTTGACTTCAACTTGTAAATCAAGATTTTCTTGAAAAAGAGTTTGATTAACTTTCTCTAGACTTTTACCTTTTATTTTCTCCTTTTTTAATTCTTTAAAAATTTCATTAAAAGCTTCTAACAGATCACTAGAATCTATACTATCACTTACATTTCTTTGGTTTGCCATGAAGCACACGTTTGCAACTTCATTAGATTCATCATTTTCTTCTTCCGAAGATGAATCATTATCATCCCACGTTGCTTGGTAGGCCTTCTTGTTTTTCATATACTTGTTCTTGGTAAATTTGTCCTTCTTGAAGTTTGAAACTTTGCCTTTAGACTTTGCATTCTCCAGTAGACAGTTCTTCTTTTTGTGACCTATCTTATTGCATTTGAAACAAGTAGGAGGTTCATTAGTATCCTTTAATCTTGAATTAAATTTACCTTTGCGAAGGAAATTTTTTAAATTTCCTTGTGAACATAGTCATTTATTCTTCATCATCTTCATCATCTTCTGATTCATACATTGCCTTGAAAGCAAGAGTTTTCTTTTTGGCTTGTTGCAGTTCTAAGTCCTTCTTGCGCTCTTCTAATTGTATTTCATAAGACATTAGATTTCCAACAAGATTTCCAAGCAAAAGTTGTGTTAAATCATTGTCTTCTTCAATTGCGGTTGTCTTCTTTTCCCATTCGAGGGTAAGAGCGCGAAGAACCTTTCTCACCATCTCCACTTCCGTATATATTTTGCCAAGAGCCACAAGGGAATTTATGATGTCGGTGAATCTTGTTATCATCTCCGATACAATTTCATTTTCCTTCATTCGAAACATCTCGAACCTGTGAATAAGAACAGAAATTTTAGATTCCTTGACCTTATATGTGCTTTCATGTGTTACCTCAAGAGTATGCCATATTTGGAATGTCATTGTTGTGGTTAACACACGATTGAATTCTTCTTTGGTAAGTGCACAAAAGAGGGCATTCATCGCCTTTGCATTGTTCATGGTTTCACTCTTTATATCATCATTCCATTGAGCATAGGGAAGAGTAGGCAACGTATACTCCGTCACGGTCATGTTCCAAATCTCATAGCTGATGGATTGTAAGTAAATCTTCATTCCACATTTCCAGTAGTTGTAGTTTGTTCCATTAAAGAGCGGGGGCCTTTGTGTAGAATGACCTTCGTGGTATTGATTCGCATTTGAAAAAGAAGTAGATGCCATTGCGATTAACCAGGCTCTAATACCAAGTGTTTCCTGTATGCAAGGCAAATAACACTAGAGGGGGGGTGAATAGTGTTATGTAAAAACTAAAAATTATTTAACTCTGAAACTACTGTTCAGTCGACTGGAAAGACAAACCAGTCGACTGAATCGACTAGATAAAAAAGAGTTCATCAAATAGAAGAACAGCGAATATGTAAGTTGACATAATAAAACAATCAGTCGACTAATCAGACACAGATAAACTATAAAATGCAGCGACATTAAAATTGCAAGTTAGAGAGATCAAACCACAAAGAATTAACAATGTTAACACAACGATATATCCTGGTTCGGTCCTCCCAACCTACGTCCAGTCCCCAAGCAACCCACTTGAGATTTCCACTATTCTTGAAAAGATTTACAAGAATACCCTACGATCTTTGGCAACAACTATGCCAAACTCATGGACCTCTCTCACCACTAGAAAGAGCAAGATCCCACTCTACAACCTAGAGTGAACACTGACTCTACACAAGAGTCCTTCTCTCTAACCGAGAGAACCACTCTCACAACCCGAGAGTGAACAACAAAGAAATAGAAGATTACAATACCTAGAGCCGTGATTTTTGAATGTGCTTTTTGTATTGAGGCTATAAGTCAACTTCTAATCACTGTCTTGAACTTAATCGTTGTTATACAAGACTGAGATTAGAGAACCAAGTCTAAGAGAATGAGAGTTCTTGAAAACTTTGAGTTCTTTTTCACAAATAAAAGCAAAGACTTGATTAAAGCATTGGGTAACCTTTTCGAATTGCAATCTGAACTCTATTTATAGAGTAAAGACTTCAAAGACGTTGGAAAGCAGTTAGCCAACTGCCATAAAATGGTAGAAAATGATTTGAATTCGAAAAACAAATTTTAAACTTCAAAAAACTGTCAAAGTTGCTTGAACAGTCGACCGGGTAGCCAAGGAGTCGACTGGTCAGAGCTTGAGTAAGTTCAATCTGTTTTATACTCGAACAGTCTACTGCTTATCAAAGTAAGTCGACTGGTACATTAACATCTGAACTCATACAAGCTTGAATTTGACTTTTTTATTTTAATAAACTTTATTTTAATCTTAGGGGATGTGAGAGTGTGTGAATCAAGGCTATTACAAGATTTCTAAGTAAACAAAACAAAAGATTACAACTTTTACAACAAAACACTCTTTTGTTCTTGAGCTTGTAACTTAGAAAAACTTTGAAACTTGAATAACTCTTGTCTTGTAGCTTGATCTTGAGCCTTGAAAGCTTTGAGTACACACTACAAGAGACATGTAAAATAGAATATATGTGTATTGTATTGTAGTCATCAAAATCAAGAATCTACATCAATGGGACACGTGTCGTCTAACCGAACCACCCTCAACGTTCGGTGTCAGGCTCCGAGCAAACATGTCCCCGATCGTGAAATCACGCAAAATCGTTGACCAGTCAACGTGTTGCCCAGCCGAACCACTCTCAACGTTCGATGGCAGGCTCTGAGCAAATGCGTCCCCAATCTTGAAATCATGCAAAACAATCAACGGTCAACAATCATGTGTCAAGATCAATGCTCTGACCGTTCAGTCTTAATGATTTTTGAGCCAGAATCGAACGATGCTCCAATTGTGCCACGTCATCAGGTTTATAATTAATATCTATATCTAATTATTAATTCTAATTAATTATTTAAAAATTCAGGAAAAAAAATTAAAAAATGTAAAAAGTTAATTAAAATTCTAAATTAATAATTATTCATTTGGAAAAATATTTTTAAATTCTGAAAAGTAAATATTAATTTAGAATAATTAATTAAAAATTTTGAAAATTAACAATAAAAAATCGAAAATTGAATAAAAAAATTCTTTAAATAATTAAAAATTGGGGAAATTCAGAAAATTTTGGAAAAGTCACTAAAAATCTAGAAATTTCTAAAAATAATTTTGGGTTTATAAAGCTCAGAATAATACCATTACGCCTCGAGCCAGATCTAAGGTTCCCCGAGAAACCCGATAAATTCTATAAACCATTAAAAACGGGAGAACTACTCCTCAAAGGCTATGATACCCAGTCTTTGGGAGTGGGGGCTTGTGATATGGGTAAAAATAGAACTAAATCAGGACCGTGGAAATCGGGTACGAATCTTAACACTCTTAGTGGTAAAACGGTAATTTCTGTTATAAAAGGATTTGTTAATGAGAACTGGGTCTTTTTCCAAGACCCAATAACCCCAAAACGAATCTGTACTACTGGGTTATGATGGCAGCCCATTAAATAAACTCAGATCATATAAAGAGTTATTTAAATTCATGATTATTTCTAAGAGACTATTTAAACTAAATCTTTTTTTATTAGAGGATTTAAACTCAATTTCTTATCCAAAAACACCAGGAATTGGAGATAAATGATTAATTCTAAACTGTTTCCAAAGGCGACTATAAATACCCCCTACCTCCACCAGAAATAGGTAATCAGTATTTTCTCCACAAAAGCTCTTTTAAAAGTATTCTTGATTTCTGACTTGAGCGTCGGAGGTTCTGTCATCGGGAGCAACCCCGGTGTTTCGAGCGTTTTGCAAGTCAAGCGGTGGTGATTGTCACCACACAAATCAAACTCTACGATGCAAACGAGTCAGACCGTCAAGTCAAAGGCAGTCAATATCACTGAAGGTCAAAAGATCAAATTCTTGATTGTTCCTACAAAGAATCCACATCATCTGGTTGCTCCCACACAAAAATAAGCAACAACAACAGATACTTTACAGCAACATTATATCTTGGCTGATTCAGGTTCATTTATCTTTCGAGGGGGTCTCTCCCTTGTGACAAATCAAGTGCTGCTTAATGTGGAGGGTGATCCTCGTATTCATGGTGGTATCCTTCAACTGATGAGAGAGTTGAAAGTCGAGTGTGTGTGCACCCTGTATTTCATGAGGCTAATAATAGTGCAGATTATGCAGCGAAGAGAGGATGAGAAGTTAGTATTGATTTTTTTGTTTGTTGTAGGAATAGAACATGTTCTTCAGAACTTAGCATTGGTGGAAGCTGCAGGCCCTCACTACACTAGAGACCGAGGGTCTACTCCCTTCTTGATATGGGTCAGATGACGTGGCCCCTCCTGGGCCACAGGATCCCCTCAAAAGGCATTCACCCCAGATCATCAGATCAACTACGTCAGCCCTAAACCACCAGCGTTCCCGCCACGTCAGTCCTAAACCACCTGGGCTTCCGCTACGTCAGACCCATAGGCAATCGGGTCCAGACCCGGCCCCAAATGGGTCAAGACCCGGTTGGCACTGCCTATAAATACCAGGCCCTCTACCCCTTCAAAAGGTAATCAATCTTTCCCCTCTAAAAATCCTAGTTACTATTACTCTTCAGTGACTGACTAGATCGTCAGAGGGCTTACCACCGTGACCAACCCCGGTGTTCCTACGCCGAGTGCAGGTACACGAGAATTCCGGATCCGAGCCTCCAGATCCGAGCCGAGCATCCGACCTCCACCTCGCTCCCGCCTACTCCCGAGTCATCCCCTCTGGCTGAGGGTCGGGCGTACCCTCTGTACCAAAGCTTCCGCAAAAATACAAATTGAAAAGAACTCACACCTGGTGCAGCCACCCCCCAAAAACAAACCGCATCAGGTTGGCTCCGTCTGTGGAAAATTAGGTGCGGACACCAGTCCGAACCCAGCCATCAACGGCATCCAGTCAATCCGAGATCACATGGCACCCAACCCTAGGAAAGCTGTCACCTCTACACGTTGCCAGGATGTTCTGCCTCAGGACGTCCCTGCCGACACTCATGGATCCAACAATCTGAAGGTCAGCCTAAGACACCATTCAGGTGCCTATCGCTCGGTCGTACTCGACCTGCGTTGGGTCATCCAGAACCAACAAACAAGTCGGACTAGGCGATGGGCCGCTTCCAACTCGGTCCCGAACCATCCCAGACCTCCGCCCCGAGAGAGGGAGCCGGCGCTCAGCCGCATCGACCGAAGGTCGTCGCCCCATCGCAACCCGGCTGAACGGGCTCTTGTCACCCAACGGGAGTTCCAAGACATCCGGAAAGAGATCATGGAGGCCATCCTAAGGACCCCTGTCAATGAGACACTCCACCACTCTCACTCGCGAACGAATGTCGGGGCAAGCGCGTCCCGCGGCCCGAAAGTCCCGTCGGAGTATGACGAGAACATCCTAAAATGCCTCCAGGAAATGGAGAACTGCCTTGACCACTTCGGCGATAGCGGCACGAGGCCGGCTCAGGGTCACAGACCGACCCGACCCCTTTCTCCGCTGCAATCCTACAAGCGGAAATACCCCAAAATTTCCGACCTCCCCAATTCGAGACCTATGACGGCGATGGTGATCCTGCTGATCACATGGAGGGTTTCAAGACCCTCATGATGATTCACAGCACTTCGGATCCCCTCCTGTGTCGTGCTTTCCCTGCCACCCTCCGGGGCCCAGCTTGGGAATGGTTCTCCAAGCTCGACCCCGGCTCGGTCTACTCGTTCGATCAGCTGGAGGCCAATTTCCTGGCCCACTTCGTGACCGGCAAAAAAGCTGAGAAGATAAGCGTGTCCCTACTGGACCTCCGAAAGAAGGAAGGAGATTCACTCCAGTAGTTCGTCCAGAGATTCATTACGGAGGCAAGGTCGGTCTCCTCCCTTGATGCTGGGGTTGCATCGGCAGCATTCCGGCACAACGTCTGGCACGGCCAGCTGAAGGCATCCCTGACAAAGAAGCCTCCCCTCGACTTTCATGACCTTCTCAGTCGGGTCGAAAAGTACATCCGGGCCAAGGAGGCCCTAAATCCAGAAAGCACCAAAGAAGTCCCGGGGAAGGGGAAGCGCAAGGCCGACGAGGCAGAGCCGGCTAAGAAGGTCCCAAAAGACGGGACCATCATGAAGAGGGTCCCTTCGGTCCCATGCTTCGAGAGGTACACACCGCTGATGCAGAATGTATCAACTATCCCCTTAGCAATCGAAGATAGGACCTCATCTAGTTCACCCTTTGACCAGCCAACAACAAGAAAAGGGATCATCGGTTCTACTGCTGCTTCCACCGGGACAACGGGCACGACACGGACTACTGCCACGCCCTCAAGGACGAAATCAAGGCCCTCATCCAACGAGGGTACCTCCAGGAATTCAAATGAGAAGATGCCCGGGATCAAAGGGACACGAGGAACCGGAAGCCTTCTCCTCCTCCTTGAACACCCAAACTGCGTCCCGCGCGGAACCCCGAGCCTGAAGGAACCGAGGGTCAAGCCATCTTGCATTGCATCCACGAAGGGCCCATGGGAGGAGAGTCCAACACTTCCTGCATGGCATTCGTCCGAGAGGTAAACGCTGTCCAGGATCTCCCTTCCCCCCAGGTCCAGCAACTCCCTATCTCCTTCTCGGGGGAAGACCTGGAGGGAGTTTGGCTTCCATACTGCGATGCACTCGTCATCAGCCTCAGCATGGCGAACTACGAGACCCGTCGGATCCTCGTGGACAATAGGAGCTCGGTGAACATTCTCTTCTTGGAAGCATTCGAGAACCTCAAACTCTCCCGCGATAAGCTGAAACCAGCCGGATACACCCTGCACGGATTCTCCGAGATCCCTGTGCCAATAGAAGGGATCGTAACCTTAGACGTCACCGCCGGTACGACCCCTCACAGACGGATCGAGTCGATGGACTTCATGGTTGTGAACGTCAAGGCAGCCTACAACGCCATCCTCGGCCGACCAGGGCTCTGCTCCCTCCAGGCTGTTCCCTCGGCCTACCACCAAAAATTGAAATTCCCTACCAAGTCAGGTGTCGGAGTCGTCCGAGGAAACCAAGAAGCGGCGCGTTCGTGCTCTATGACGGCGGTCGGGGGCGGTGTGTTTCCCCTGGATGCCATCGAGCTGCAGCCCAAAAGGAGCCAACCCGAACCTGAGCTGGGAAACGAACTAGAAGAAGTCTCGTTCGAGATAGGGGACACATCGAAGTGGTTCCGCATGAGCTGATCCCTCGCTCCCAACTTCAAGACCGATGTGATCGATCACATTCACCGCAATGTCGACCTCTTCTCCTGGAAGCCCTCCGATATGCTCAGGATCTCCGAAGACTTGATCATGCACAAACTTAGTGTGAGCCCCGGCTTGAAGCCGATCATCCAGAAGCAACAAAAGTTCACTCCCGGAGAGGCAGCAGACAGTGAAAGCAGAGGTGGACAAACTCTTGTCCGCTCGTTTCATACAGGAGGTCAGCTACCCTGAGTGGCTGGCGAACATCGTGATGGTCAGAAAGGCGAGCGAGAGCTGGAGGATCTGCATTGACTTTACCGACCTCAACAAGGCATGCCCCAAAGATCCATTCCCTCTCCCCAGCATCGATGCTCTGATCGACACAACGTCGAGTCACGAGCCCCTTTCTTTTATGGACACCTTCTCAGGCTACAACCAGATCAGAATGTACCCCCCTGATATAGCCAAGACGTCCTTCGTCACGGACCAAGGTCTTTATTGCTACCGGGTTATGCCCTTCGGGCTAAAGAATGCCGGTGCTACTTACCAGAGGCTCGTAAACCGAGTCTTCAAGGATCAAATCGATTGCAATATGGAGGTATACGTCGACGACATGCTCGTCAAGAGCTAGCGGGGCCAGGACCACATCGCCGACCTAGAGGAAGCCTTTGAGGTCCTTTAGACACACAATATGAGACTCAATCCGGCGAAGTGTTCATTCGGTGTCTCCTCAGGGAAATTCCTCAGGTTCGTCGTCAGCCAGCGCGGCATCAAGGCGAACCCCGAGAAAATTCCCGCCATAATAGACATGGCCCCTCCTAGAAACACCAAAGAAGTCCAGAGGCTCACGGGAAGACTGGCGGCCATCGGCCGTTTCCTCTCCAAGTCCTGAGAGAAGTCCCTCCCATTCTTCAAGGCTTTGCACGGAACCAGAGGCTTCGAGTAGGGTAGTCAGCAGTAAGAGGCGTTCGCCCAATTGAAAGAGTACCTCGCCAACCCTCCTCTCCTCAGCAAGCCCGAACCAAGCGAGCCACTCTGGCTTTATCTTTCGGCCTCGGAGAATGTGCTCAGTGCTGTTCTCGTCCGAGAAGAAGACAGAGTCCAGAAGCTGATATACTACGTGAGCAAGGTTCTGCTCGCCGCCGAGACCAGATACTCAAAAATGGAAAAAGGTAGCATATGCCTTGGTCATGGCCATGCAGAAGCTCCGTCCCTATTTCCAGATGCATTCAATTTAGGTGCTCATAGACCAGCCTCTGAAGGCCGTCCTCTACAAACCCGAGAGCTCCGGACGACTGGTCAAATGGTCGATCGAGCTCAGTCAATATGACATCGGCTATCAGCCAAGGATGGCCATCAAAGGGCAGGCCCTCGCCGAGTTCATCACAGAATGCACTGTTTCCAAGCAATCCGAAAGTGGGGAGGCCGACCAGACGTAGGAAGTTTATGTCGATAGCTGCTCCTGAGAAGCGGGAAGTGGTGTGGGCATCATTCTGCGAGGTCCTGACAGTTTCCTCCTTCATTATTGCTTCCGCCTCAACTTCCCAGCCTCTAACAATGAGGCTGAGTATGAGGCCATGATTGCCAGGCTCACCCTAACGCATCGAGCAGGCGCCAGACACATCAGGGCCTTTAGCGACTCTCAGCTCGTGGTGAATCAGATCACTAGAGAGTACGAGGCCCATGACGATTGGATGATCAGGTACTTGGTCGTGATCCAGCGGCTATTGGCGTCCTTCGACGAATCTACAGTCTTAAGGATCCCCAGAGAACAGAACGCCCAGGCCAACGCTCTGTCAAAGTTAGCCTCCTCGTCCTTCGAGGGTCTCGCTCGAACCGTCCTGATCAAAGTACTCCTGAAGCCGAGTACTGACCTCCCTGAGACCCTTTGCATCGAAGACGGAACTCATCCTGACAATTGGACCACTCCCATCAAGAAGTTTCTAATCAAAGGAGAGCTCCCCGAAGACCGAGCCGAGGCAAGGCGAGTCAGGGTCCGTTCAGAAAGGTTCGCCATGATCAGCAAGACCCTCTTCAAAAGGTCATACACCACGATGGACGGAAAACCCTACCTCCACTGCTTAACCCCCGACGAGGCAAAATACGCTCTCAAGGAGCTCTACGAAGGAATCGGCGGGTGCCATATGGGAAGCTGATCGCTTGCACGAAAGACTCTGAATCATTGGTACTACTAGCCCACAATGCTCCAAGATGCCCTGGCCCTGGTAAAGAAGTGCGGCCCCTGTCAAAGGTTCTCCCCGGTGAAAAGAGCGAACCTCCGCTCTCTGGCCAGTCCTACTCCCTTTTCTATGTGGGGAATGGATCTGGTAGGCCCATTTCCGAAGGCAACAGGCCAAAGAAAGTTTCTCATAGTGGAGATCGACTACTTCACAAAGTGGATCGAGGCCGAGCCTCTGGCTACGATCCCCGAGCAGCAAACCCAAAAATTTTTCTGGAAGCACATCATCTGCCGGTTCGGGATTTCCCAAGTACTCTTCACAGATAATGGGACTCAATTTGCGGGCAAGAATTTTCGAAAGTTCTGCAAAGATCTCGAGATCCAGCAGCGCATTTCTTCGGTATGCCACCCACAGTCAAATGGCCAGGCCGAGAAAGCGAACCGCCAAATCCTTGATGGTCTCAGAAACAACTTGATAACTCTTCCAAGGGATTATGGGTCGACGAGCTGCCAAGCATTCTCTGGGCCCACTGAACGATGAAGAGAATTCCCACGGGAGAGTCGCCATTCAATCTGGCCTACGGAGCGGAGGCCATAATCCCCCTGGAGATCGGGCTCCCTTCACCCCGGATCATGGCTTTCGATGAAGCACGCAATTCGGTACAACTACGTGCCGACCTGGATCTCATAGACGAAGTCAGGGAGAAGTCTATCATCAGAAGGAACACCTACCAGCAGAGGATCGAAAGGTTCTACAACAAAAAGGTGTGTCCTACCGACATCAAGTTGGGGGACCTTGTCCTCCGGAAGCTGGCGGTATCCAACTCCAGCCAAAAGAGGAACCTGGCTCCAAACTGGGAAGGCCCGTACAAGGTATCTGAAGTCGTACGCCCGGGCACGTACCGCCTAACCGACCCGGAAGGCAAGGCTATCAAGAGGCCCTAGAACGCAGAACACCTTATCAAATTCCTAGAAGGGGGGATTAACCTCAACATCCAATGTAAAGTATGAAAAATGTAATCGGCACGTCGTGCCTTGTTTTTGTAAAGTTCAAATATGTTATAATTATGCCAGCTTTCTTAAAAAAAGCTTTGGCTTTGTATTAGCTTCCTTTAAAAAACATGTCTCGGGTTCGACACTCGGAAGAAACCGCGAGCCACAAAAAGCTTCTCTTACAAGCTTAAGGTTCGACACTCGGTAGAAACCGCGAGCCACAAAAAGCTTCGCTTACAAGCTTAGGGTTCGACACTCGGAAGAAACCGCGAGCCACAAAAAGTTTCTCTTACAAGCTTAGGTTCGGCACTCGGTAGGAACCGCGAGCCACAAAAAGCTTCTCTTACAAGCTTAGAGTCCGGCGCTTAGAAGAAACCGCGAGCCACAAAAAACCTCACTTACAAGCCCGGGACTCGGCGCCCGGAAGGCACCTCGAGTCAAAAAAATCACCTCCAAGGCATGGGGGCTCGGCATCAGCCTCGAGCACGGTTTGGGTTTGTTCATACCCATCAACCTACGCGCTCGGCGATGACCGCCAACTACACTCATGCTATCTACCCGAGAACAGGTGTGAGGGCTCGTTGTCGACCTCGAGCAAGGCCTTGGCTTTCTTCAAAGCCACACAACCTTTACACTCGGCGATGACCTTCAGCTAATCCCATCACTGGCTTCTTTAAGGTATGAGGGCTCGGCATTGGCCTCGAGCACGGTTTGGGTTTGTTCAAACCCATCAACCTATGCGTTCGGTAATGACCACCAGCTACACCCGTGCTATTTACCTGAGAACAGGTGTGGGGGCTCATCGTCGACCTCGAGAAAGGCCTTGGCTTTCTTCAAAGCCACGCGACCTTTACGCTCGGCGACGACCTTTAGCTACGCCCATCACTGGCTTCTCTAAGGTATGGAGGCTCGGTATCAGTCTTGAGCACAGTTTGGATTTGTTCAAACCCATCAACCTACGCTCTCGGTGATTACCGCCAGCTACACCCGTGCTATCTACCCGAGAACAAGTGTGGGGGTTCGTCGTCGATCTCGAGCAAGGCCTTGGCTTTTTTCAAAGCCACGCGACTTTTATGCTCGGCGACGACCTTCAGCTACGCCCATCACTGGCTTCTCTAAGGTATGGGGGCTCAGCATCAGCCTCGAGCACGGTTTGGGTTTGTTCAAACCCATCAACCTACGCGCTCGATGATTACCGCCAGCTACACCCGTGCTATCTACCCGAGAACAGGTGTGGGGGCTCGTCATGGACCTAGAGCAAGGCCTTGGCTTTCTTCAAAGCCATGCGACCTTTACGCTCGGCAACGACCTTCAGCTATGCCCATCACTGGCTTCTCTAAGGTATGGGGGCTCGGCATCAGCCTCGAGCACGGTTTGGGTTTGTTTAAACCCATCAACCTATGCGCTCGGCGATGACCGCAAGCTACACCCGTGCTATCAACCTGAGAATAGGTGTGGGGGCTCGTCATCGACCTCGAGTAAGGCCTTAGCTTTCTTCAAAGCCACGCGACTTTTACGCTCGGTGACGACCTTCAGCTACGCTCATCACTGGCTTCTCTAAGGTATAGGGGCTCGGCACTAGCCTCGAGCACAGTTTAGGTTTGTTCAAACCCATCAACCTACGCGCTCGGTGATGACCGCAAGCTACACCTGTGCTATCTAACCGAGAACAGGTGTGGGGGCTCGTCATCGACCTTAAGTAAGGCCTTAACTTTCTTCAAAGCCACATGACTTTTACGCTCGGTGACGACCTTCAGCTACGCTCATCACTGGCTTCTCTAAGGTATGGGGGCTCGGCACCAGCCTCGAGCACGGTTTAGGTTTGTTCAAACCCATCAACCTACGCGCTCGGCAATGACCACAAGCTACACCCGTGCTATCTACCCGAAAACATGTGTGGGGGCTCATCATCAACCTCGAGTAAGGCCTTGGCTTTCTTCAAAGCCACGTGACCTTTACGCTCGGCGATGACCTTCAGCTACGCCCATCACTGACTTCTCTAAGGTATGGGGGCTCGGCACCGACCTGAGTACAGTTTGGGTTTGCTCAAACCCATCAACCTATGCACTCGGCGATGACCTCAGGCTACACCCGTACTATCTGTGTGGGCTCGGTTTCGACCTCGAGCAAGGCCTTGGCTTTTCAAGCCATACCTATTACGCTCGGCGACGACCTTCGACCATGCCCGTTCCAAAAGTTTCCATTAAAGATTTAGGGCGCTCACCTTCGGAAAATGCCCCCGAGCCCCAGACCGTTGGTTGACCCACCTCTCACCCGCAAACAACTCGGGGTTTACGGCTTTCAGAACCAAAACCCTAAATTATTAGAGGGTGGCAGGGGAGCCACCGACCCAGGACTCTCATCGAGCTTCCGGACCAATCGGTCAACCTACCACTCACCCACAAGCAACTCGGGGTTTACGGCCCTGAAAGCCAAAACCCCAAATTGTTCGAGGGTGATTGGTGAGCCACCAATTCGGAAGTCTCGAACCAAAGTTCTACTTTTGGGATGCCCACCTTTGACAGGCACCCGAATCTTATGGCAGATGAGTCAATCTCAATTCCTGATGAAAAATGGTGAGGAGATGGGGATTATATAGCCCCCTGAGCAGTACATTTATTACATCGAGAAGTCCAAACGGCAGACGGCAAAACATCGCCATTAATGTTTATCGGAAGACAAAACGTCACTCATTGGGCGTTGCTTACAAGAAACTATGGTTCGGCCTTTTTGCCTCGGCAGCAACCACCCGCAAAGCCGAGCTTGGCAACGATCTCAAGCTACACTCCTGCCCTCACTCAATGAATCGTCAAAGTTAAAGAAGTCGGAATTTTTTATTACTCATAGAGCGCCTGAAACGGCTGCCCAATACAATGAAATGCTTACAACTCACTCATCGCTCGGCTTGAAACGCAAACTCGACACTTTCCACGATTTCCTTCGCACGCTCGGCCAATCCGACCAGAGAAGGCACTCCGGCGACAGAGCTTTCGGCATCGGCAGGCTGGGCTGCCTCCAAGAAAAAGGTCGGAGAAGGTCCTAGTACGGAATTGCTCACCTCCTCGATTAGACTGGCGCCTAGCATTAGCTTCAGCCTGCGGATCTCCAACTCTTTCTCAACAATGGCCTCACAAAGAAAAGACTCCGAATCCGACCGCCCACTCGAGCCATCTGAGCTCGACCCGTTCATCTCAACTGCCCACCAGTCCCGGTCGGCTATGGCTTTCTTCAGACGAACGACCTCCAAGCTGAGCTCCCTAGACTTGTTCATGAAGTAATTCAATGTGGCCGCTCGGTCCCGAGCCTATGTACATTGGCGAGCCAGAGCACACTCCATGGCCCCCAGCCCAGTTCGGACCCAGGAGACCTCGGCAGAACCCAGGTCAGTGCCGAGGACCTCATGCTTCTATCAAAAAGACAGAGAAAACAACAAGTCACAAAAGAGACTAAAAACACAAGTCATGTGGCATTGGCCAAAAAATCATCTTGTATTAGTTCAAAAAAAAATTGTACTACAAAAGGCGGTGGCCAGTCTGCGTTCGGCAATTACAAAAAAAGAGAGAAAAAAGAAGGAAAATTCCTAGACTATTGTTTAGGAGGGGGACGGCACCTCTTCGTCACCTTGGTCGCCCCCGACCTCCAATCGAGCATCCCCTTGCTCCTCATCCTCCACTCCACGTGGCGTCAGCGGAAGCTTCGGGTCCCACCCATAGTGGAGATGCCCGACCTGAAGGTCCGGATAAATCTACAGGATATGCTCCCTGGCCTTGTTATAAGCCTCATCCTGCGAGGCGATCAGGGTATCCGTCAGGGCGATCGCCGCCTCATCACTAGCCTTCTTGGCCTTCGCCTTGAACTGCGCCAGCTCTTTCTCATGATTCTCCTTGTTGGAGACCAGCTGGGCTTGGGCAACAGCAAGGACAGCCTCCGTTGCCGTCTGCTCGTCCTTCAGCTTAGTGGCCTTACGAAAATAGCGTTCGCGTTCTTCTTCTGGACGGCAATCTCCTTCTCAAGGCACTCGTGAAAGTGCTGCGCGTGTTGCATCGCCTGGCCTAGGAGGATCAACTTAGGAGAATTCTCTGCAAAACTAAACCAACAGGCAGAACGAAGACTTACCACAAGATGGGCTTGAGCAAACCTTATATAGGATGTATCAGTCATCTCCACCGCCAGGGCCATACGATCCCGCTCGATAGCGACGTGCTCCACTACCTCTACCGCAACCGGGCCTTCGAGGAGCGTATCTCCCGCCTTGACCCCCCAGTCGGGAGTGTAGGGCCTCATGCCCTGCTGACCCACCATTTCTGCGGTGTCTGATTGAAGCGGCGGGAGGGGCCCATTCGTGACCTCAGCAAACTTTTTGCTATTGAAGCTCGCCTTCGGATCCTTCACCGACCTCGACGGATGGTGATGATGCTTCTTCGCCCTCTTCAGGGCCGACTCCTCGGGCCTTGGAGTCTCTGCCCGGCTCGTCCCTGCCCCCGAGGCTGCCTTCTTCGCCGCTTCGGCCCTTCTCTTGGCGGCTAGGGCCACTACGGCTTTTCGGTTATCCAGCTCCTTCGCAGACATCTCTACAAAAAGAAAAAGTTAACATGTTAACTCAAAGGCTGAAAGAAAAACAGAATTAAAACAAAAACATACTAGGGTTGGCCGGGCTCAGTCCGGCTCAGGCTGTAGCTCCGTGATGCGAGGCCACCCAATGCTGTGACCCTCCACGATCTTGTCGACCTTTGTCCACTCCTTTTCAGTCAGGTCCCTTCGCTTCGGCGGCTTGTGGTTCGGCTTTCCAAAGTTCCAAACAGTAGGGATGTCCCAGGGCTGCTCGCTCCGGACAACGAAGTACTTCTCTTTCCACCCCTTGATGGAGTCCGGATGGCCGTGCATCACCTTCTTGTGGGGACAGGGCAAAAGATAGAAAATTCCCTCCTGATCCCCAAGAGAGCTCATCCCCGGAATGGCTCGGAAATAGGCCAGCCTCGGCGTAATCCCCTTCTCCTGACACTTCAAAATAAAACACACTAAGTGTTTCCAAGAGTTGGGACCAAACTGCATCAAGCTTAACTCCCCCCAGTTCAGCACCCTCTTGATGAACAGGTGCAACAGAAGACTCAACCCCGAGAGAAAAGCGTCCTTAGGGAACATGCAGAAGCTCGGTTCGAGCGCGGTGGTTGGGCGAATCGCTGGGTTCGGCACTAGCAGCTCGAAATCCGGAGGAATGAAGTAAGTCGCCCTCAAGATGAGCAAGTAGTCCCTCGCCAGGGCGCACTTCACACTTTCCATCTTAATCATGGACCGGCCCTCGTCTCTTAACAGTGATGTATACACCAGAAGATCCTTCACATCGTCAGGATACATCCTGATCGATCCTGGAATTTTGCCGGAGATAAGGGGGTACATAAACCCGGAGCCATACTCATGCTTATCCTTCTCAGCCGGACTGTCAAGCCGTATCCACTTCCTCTTCCTCCTTCGAGGGCAATCTTTCCTATCAGGGGAAGGGGTCGCTAGGGATGGCAACAGTGGGAGGTCTGCCTCTTCTTCCTCTACCTCCTCCGTGGTCCCTCCAACCTTGCCATGGTCATCACCGCCCTCGGTCCCTGCCTCGGACTCCTCCTGATCATCACCCTCCTCGACCTGCTCCTCTTCTTCGACCTACTCCTCCTCCACAAGCTCCTCTCCCTCGGGATCCCTTTCTTCGTGCTCCTCCTCTACAGGCTCCTTACCCGGTCTACAGGATTGCAAGGGCTCTACAATGAAGGCTACGTCACCCTCGCCATCCGACCCTCCCTATGAGAGAATCTCCTCCTTCACTGGGCAGATATCTCCCAACAAGAAAGATAATGAAGACGAATGAACCTCCTCCTCGCCGCGACCTGAAGTACTTGCTTCGGAACTGGACTGAGACCGTGACATTTTAAAACAAAAATACTAACCTGTTTCACCGGAGTACGCAAAGGTCAACTGAAAATGGTCGCCGGCGGTGCGTAGGAAAATTTTCGTTATTTAGAAGTTGAAAGAAAAGTAAAAAAGTGAGGTGGGGGAGGGGGATTTATAAGCGCAGGCGGGACTCCTCGAATTCCGCAAAAAGATCTGGCCGTCTGATCTCCATCATCAAGATCTAACGGCCACTAAGATCTTGATAACGTCAGCTCAGTGCGCAAAAATACCTTCCTACCCTCAGCTCTGTCGACCAACGCGGTTCCTCGTCGCGCAGGGTCAACTTCTCGGGTACTTCACCATTATTCACCCAAGTCGAAACTGTTTGGAGCTCGGCGCTCGGATGACACCGCGAGCCCAAAAAAGTTTCTCCTAAACCGCTTGGACCTTGACGCTCGGATGTCATCGCGAGCCACAAAAAGTTTCTCTCAACGGCTTCAGGGCCGATGCTTGGATGTCACCGCGAGCCCAAAAAGTTTCTCCAAAACTGCTTGGACCTCGACGCTCGGATGCCACCGCGAGCCCAAAAAGTTTCTCCCAAACTGCTGGGACCTCGACGCTCGGATGTCACCGCGAGCCCAAGAAGTTTCTCCAAACTGTTTGGGGCTCGACGCTCGGATGACACCGTGAACCCAAAAAGTTTCTCTCAACGGCTTCAGGGTCGGCACTCGGATATCACCGTGAGCCCCAAAACTATCCCCCTAATAATGAGGGCTCGGCTGACGACCCCAGACACTCTGCAAAAAGGACCCTCGCTCCAGACTCCTGCACCCCCTTGCTTTTCCAACAAGTGAGGAGGCTCTCCTACCGACCCCCTACTCGCTCGGCCAAACGGCTTCAGGGTCGGTGCTTGGATATCACTGCGAGCCCCAAAATTATCCCCACAACAACGAGGGGCTCGCCCGCCGACCCTCGACGCTTGGCAGGAAGGCCTGCCACCGAGACCAACCCCGGTGTTCCTAGGCCGAGTGCAGATACATGAGACTTCCGGATCTGAGCCCTCCAGATCCGAGCCGAGCATCCGACCTCCACCTCGCTCCCGCCTACTCCCGAGCCGTCCCCTCTGGCTGGGGGTCGGGCGTACCATCCGTACCGAAACTTCCACAAAAATACAAATTGAGAAGAACCCCCACCTGGTGTGCCCCCCCCCCCCCCCCCCCCACCCCCCCCCCCCCCCCCCCCCCCCAAAAAAAAAAAAAAAAAAAAAAAAAAACCCGCATCATTTCTGATTATCAAAATTTAAAAAGAATGGTTGATACAGATGGAAATGGAAGTGAAGAAAAACTAATGACTTGGCAATCCTGTATTTTTTCTTTTTACATTCCCCCCCCCCCAAAAAAAAAAAAAAAAAAAAAGGCATCATTTCTGGTTATCAAAATTTAAAAAGAATGGTTGATACAGATGGAAATGGAAGTGAAGAAAAACTAATGACTTGGCAATCCTGTATTTTTTCTTTTTTACATTTCTTTTTCTTTGTTTTAATCTTGTAAGTTATGGACATTTTGTCACATTCTGTGATGTGAACCTGACAAAATTTAGCTTTAATTTGGGTGTGTTTTTTCTTGAGATAATTTTGGTGCATTTAGCAGAAACTCCATTAAAACCTCCGACAACAAACAAATCAAGTTCGACTAAAAAAAATAAACCAAATCAAGCTCAAGTTGTGACTCAAAAAACAACATAAACTCAGGTTTCTAAGATTATATGGTACTTATTTTTACTCTTTGTTTTGGGGTTGGCAAACCTTATTTAGGACTGCAACTTTAGATGGTGACAACGTATTTGGTTTCATAAGAAAATGTGAAACTCACCTCAAGAAACGATTTTTTATGTAAATATGACACCCACCATTATCAAAACATAGTAAAATCCAATCCTCAATTTTATGAGTATACACAGAGATCCACCATTATCAACACAGTAAAATCCAGGCCTTCGAAATTTTATGAAGGCCACCACTAAAAGCTCTCTTCGAGCAGGCCCGGCCCAACCATAAAGCCACCAAAGCCCTAGCTTTAGGCCTCAAAAAAACCTAGGTCATTTTAGGCCTCAAAAATATATATATATATAAAGAATAATTAATAAAGGCCTCATCTTCTACATTGGGTAATATATCTTCAATTGGGTAGCTTTGAGCAAAAATAATTCACAAAAATACTCAAAGCACATTGAATATAACATCCATACATTCTCAATGGAGCCCCGTTTCGTTATAAACACTTGATCTGGTTTTCAAGGTATATTAACATATGATTTCCACCCTGAAGGCGCTCCACGATGCCTATCAAAACTTGAGAGCCTGCAATATTCCACTTACATGTTATTATCTTTATTAGTATTCAATGAAAGAAAAATATAGAACATACACTGCAGGGAGCAGGCTGCGATCCTGTTGCATTGCAACTAAACACTATTTTGTTCACAACAAAATTACAGTGAGCACAAAGGGCACGTGTTTTGTCCATACTAGTTCTGAGTCCCCGACCCCACGCCTCACTCACAGGTTGTATTGTTCTAAATTTCTAATTTCTATTGTTTTATTTGAATTATATAATTTGTTTAGGCTTAATTTTCATTGTTTTATTTTAAATATATAAATGTCAACTCGAAAATTTTAAAAAAAATATTATTATAAGCTTTTAAAATGCCTCATTTCGAAGTTCGCTTTAGGCCTCAGTAAGTGTTGGGCCGGCCCTGTCTTCGAGAATCTTCAATAATCATGAAGATTTCTGGAGATAAAATGCTTTGCTGTGATGCGAACCTTGGCATCATACAACGATCAGCCAAATGCAGAAAAGAAAAGAAAATTTTATACTTTGAAATGGAAGTAAATTGATTTAAGGACGATGAAGAAAAAAAAACGAACAAGAAACAAGAAATAGTAGGACCAAGAACCCTAATGAAAAGAATGCTCAGTATATAAAATGGCATGATATATCTTGTCCCTTGATGCATATACAATATTTGGCTATACTCTTGGCATATATGTTTAGCATTTTGTTCTTACAACATTGTTTTTTTTCAAGTCAGATGTTACAAATGTATCATCCATTTTTCATTACTGATATAATAATGGAAGAAATACAAAGTTCTCAAAGTCCTCTACACGAAATACATAAGAAACATATGGCTCTCAACATAGAGAGGAGTACATCAACCTCACAAGTCACAAATAAAAAAGACAGACATCTAGCTAAAACAAACGAATAGCAACAGCTGCAAATCAGCTACCAACTCGAGGGAGGAGACTACTGAGGGGTCTTCGAGGCACCATTCCTGGAGAGTCTAAACAATGAGTCAGCAGGAATACTTTTCCTGGAGTCTGCAATTGAGGAGCCCAAGTTGAAATAACATAAAAATTCTCTTAATGGACTGAACAGTAGAAGCATTAATATTGCAAAAGCACAGATTATTGCCAGTGTATTGCCATCAATCCAAACAATCATTTAGCTGATCCAATAAATATATTCCTCACAAGCATCTACACAAATTGCGGGATGGTTCAGTTGAAGTCGGTGTGGATTGGGGGTCGAGAAATAATTGCGGGAAGTTGGTAAGGGGATGGTCGAAGGAAACTTGTAACACCGCGGAAAATAAAAGATATTATTTTAAATTATTAATTACTAGTATTTTTCACGTGCGATGCACATTTTGATAAGAATCGGAGGATTTTCACGTGCGATTTATGTGTTCAAAAATAGTTTTGAAGTTGGACATGCGTTGCATGGAATTGGAAAAAAATATATTTTGAAGGAAAAGTTACAATTTGTACGTGCAATGCACGTGTTTATAAGTAGAATTTGAGTTGTACGTACAACACGTGTATGTTTAGTGTTAAAAAAATATTAAAATTATTTTGCACGTGTGTTGCACGTATTAAATGGGTGGGTTTTTTATTTGTTTGTTTTTGTTGTAATTAATGGGAGAGTTGGAGTTGCACGTGCAACGCGCGGGTTTGTATGTTGACAAATGACAACCCCAACTCTCCCATTATAATATTAGTGATTAGAGATTATCAATTTAATTGATTGGTCATTTTTGTTATTTTTCATTGACTACTATGTTTGTACGTGCAATGCACTTGCATTTTACTATATTGTAGTATTTGTATCATAAATTTATTCTTATTTTATTATTATTTATTATAATCTTATGTAACACCCGGTAAATTAAAAAGAATTATTTTAAATTATTAAATGATATTAAATTGAAGGATTTGATTAATTTTATTATTTTCATTAATTACTGTTTTTGCACGTGCAAATATTTCGAATAACAATTCTTGAACTTTTTGCTGTCAATAATTATTTCCTTTCATTTAATGATAATACTTGTTATTTTTCAAATTATTTTAATGAGGAAAGCTCATTTAGAACATTATGTTAGTATACTTGGTTTTTATTAAAAAAAAATATATTTTGGCTATGAAAAGAGCCCAAATATTAGACTAAAAATATTTTAAACTCTATTGAGGGCCAGCCTACATTGAGGGATTAGGAGATTTGATAATGTAGCCAAATTGATTGAGTTATATATAGAACATAACTTAATTGATTTGCAAAATATTTAAATTTGTAAAACATAGGATTCTGAGGGACTTTGTTACAAAATCACCCCAAAGAAACCCTAGAAAAATCCCGGCTATATATAAGGGGAGGAACAGCAGGGTTTTCGGCCACTTCTTCATTTTTCTACTTTGTGAATATTTTTTTGGCTTGAAGGCATATTGCTTGAAGGAGAAGGACTTCTTGATTTACTTACAACTACTAGAGGTGGGCGTCTCTCTACCTCTCTTATATGGTTTTTTTTTTTAATCTTGGATGTTGTAGTATCATGCTAGGAAATATATTTGTAGATCCATGATTGTATATAGCATGAATGTGGTGTTTTCTTTGAAATATGTTGTAGAGATGATTTATATGATATGTTTGATTAAAATCTTGAAGAAAGAAATCAATTTTTATATGAGTTCGCCATGATAATTAATTAGTGATTATTATATCATGTTAGGGTATGAAGATATTAAATTTTCTTAGCTTATAAAATTGATTAATTGATAATGCATAATGTTATTAATGTTTAGAACTTAACATTGATCTAAAGAGGCATGTGTATTTTCTATAAAGATGAATTTTTGGAGATTATTCGTTGGTTAAAATGCATGAAAATTTATATGATGAACTCTAGTTGATTGGGGCCTGAAATGGCATGTAAATGGCCAAAAGAATCGAGTTTAAGTGCTCAAGGGTTGGGATTCGGGGGCAGTACAGTACCCGGGTCTACACAGTGCAGGCCTCACTGTGCAGACCTAGGTCTACTATCTTGATTGGGTTCGACCTGGCTTGATGAAGCTCGGGTATGATGTTGGTGTAGGGTTGTGGTTGTGTGCTAGGGTTAAGAACCCTAGGGCGTTGCAGATGCATATGTATGTATATATCTAACAAATTGTGTCATGTCCCGCTTCCCAAAAGAGAATACGGAATACGGATACATGCAAAAAGCCCAGCGAATGATTTTCATCATTCATAAGCTGTTCAAGAATCTTTACAACATTTCATAAGATAATCAGAAGTCGGAAGCAAGAGAATCAACCAACATGCACATATGAACCAAATTACCAACAAGAATACTTGAAACCAAATACATGAATCTCAAATAGTCATGATCTGAATAAGACAAATATCTTGGGTCATATTGCCCAAATACAAATAAATCCAAGTAACAGATACATTGTTCAAAATGAGCAACAGGAAATAAATGAAGATAGCAAAAGCTCCAGCCAACTAGAACTTTAGATCACAAACTCCATCGGATAGCTGATCACCAAAATTTGCAATTAATAATTACAGGAGAAGGAAAGAGAAGACAAGTATCCGTCAATTGTAAGTTATGGATCACTTATAATGTAGGATACAAGTACATAGGAAAAAACTAAACAAATCTAAATAACAGTAGAAACAGATATATCATGGTATAGCAGAATCAACTAGCATGGTATAACAACATGTGTCAAGTGTCAAAGTCAAAAAAACATACAGACAGATATACAGATAGTGTCAAATAATGGTGTCAAGTGATAATGTCAGACAGATAACATGTAATCAGATGATCAGATAACAGATAGCAAGATACATATAACAGATTTAGATTCAGATTCCGATACAGATGTCATGTTCTTATAAGTATTGTGTGATTACTATCTAGGTAGCACTTCATGCGCCCCAAAAACAAAACACATGGTTGCTACAACAAACAATTTCGCTTTAGATTTCGTAGAGGATCATATAGGGCCGTGTACTCAGGGTTCAGACAGACAGATATCAGATAACAGATCCAGACAGACAGATAACAGACGATCATACAACAGATAGGACTAAGTCCCCTCTAAGTACACCCTCTCGTAGGAAGTATGTAGTTGGGTAACAGATGGGATCACGGGCCCCCTTCTGAGTACACCCTCTCATAAAGAAGTATGTAGTCAGAAATCAGATAATCAAAATCTTGCATGATCTCATAATAGATAACAGATAATCAGATGCGAAACACGGACCCCCTTCTAAGTACACATTTCTATGCTTTCCCACTACTAAATCTTTTCTTAAACCCCGGCTTGGTTACTTTTATTATGGTCATCAAACAAACATGAATGTGTATGGAATAGTGTCAAACTAACATGGTATAATTAGTATTAGGTTCAGGGAAACAAATAAACATGCATAGATAATATACAGTCACATAAACGAGCAAAACAGTGTATTCATATTCAGGACAACAAGACAGTACAGTACTAAAACTGTGAATCCCATCGCTACAGAAATACAAATCTGGATCCGTCGAAGAATCTGGAAAATAGACTCCCAACCGAATCCAGCGAATATAAATAAGTAATATAGTATTTCACAAAATCATAACTCAAAACTGATTTGAATCCAAAAAACACGTTCAGTCAGAAATCAGTAAAACGAATTCTCAATCAGAAAAACAGCATTAAAACTCCTCAAATAAATCCAGAAAAAATCTGGGATATTTCCCTATATGTCTAAAATCAAAATATAAAGTTTCATAATCTTCCAGTAAAATTAGTTCAGTCATCAAAAATAAGAAAATATCAAGAAATGATAATTTGGTAAATCTGGAATTCCCAACACTGCTGTACAAAAACTGAAATATCTCGCAAGCCGTGAAACGAAATCCAAATCGGTCAAAGGGAGATGAAAATAGAAAAACTAAAATAACTTTCATATTTCATAAACATTTTCCATACGGTAGAAAGAAACAGGGTGAAAATACGATTCTTTACAGAACAGCGAGCAAAATATAGCAAGTATGACTTTTGTAAACAAGCATGAAACGACATATAAAACTCATCAATAAAATCTACCAAAATTCTGGATAATCCCTAGAAAGGTTTAGAAAAACTGACCAAAGTTTCAGATCAAGATAATAGGTGTAGCTCAAGTATCAAAATAGTTTAATCAACAAAATCGTCAAGAAACGAAATCTGGAAACATAATACACCTCTGTAGTAAAATAGTCATAAGTCACTCATACGAAAACAAAATCGAGCAAGGACAGAGGAATTGGAAAGCGGACGAATTTCTCTACAATTCATGTTTTATACTGAAATTACGAATCTGACCTTAGTATAGTCTAAAATACAATTCAAAACAGAACATCGACAAAATACAGATTTTCGTCAAAAACCAAAATCAATGTAGATCCAACGAAACTAGAAATCGAGTCTACCAAGTGTCCAAACAACATGGTTTAGGGTATATAACAAGTCCACAACAAGTTAATCACATGGATCTCAACAAATAGTCAAATTCTCACAAAGAGTAATGCTTTAGCCACTACCAATTTCACTACCATTTTCTTCACTACCTTAGGTGGCATACTCCTATTGGAGAGTTCTCCCACCTACTCTATCATCCCCTATCTATTGGAGTGTGCCACCTAAGGTAGTGAAGAGAAATGTAGTGAAATTGGTAGTGGCTCTAGCATTACTCTTCTCACAAATAGTTCACATACATGATCAAATCAAGAAAGGGCGAAAACATTGTTGTTTCATGTCGAATTTGTGTCGTGTCATCTATGGTCAAATAGTACTATAGAGACGAAACCCAACAAGAATAACACACAAGAGTCGTCTCTAGAACCCAACTACATTATAGGTGGTATTTTTGACTTGTATCATACAAAAGGAATTTGAGTACAAGTTACTTGCCTAGAAGACGACGAATCCAACGGAGCAGAGAGCAAGAATAACAAGAACATATTCCCGGGCACGAACACAAAATCACGAACAAGCGAACACGAACAAGATCACGAATCCAAAGAACAAATAACCCATGAACACGATCGGACAGCTGAGATAATGAGATCAAGATAATGATGATCAAAGGAGAACGGACGGCCAAAAATCAATCAATCAAGAAACTGATGATCATGATCATCAAGGCGATCAACGGCCCACATCATATGATCAACCCATGATCAAAACAGCACACCCAATCATGCGGCAACCACCTAGGGGCTGCACTTGCTTCGCCAGCGGCCGGAGGCCAGGGGACACGGCGGCGATGCACTGGCTGCGGCTGCAGGAGGCAGTGCGGCTTGCTGGCGCACTGCGGGGACGGCAACAGGGACATTGTCATGCTTCTGTCAGAGGGGACAACACGGGGAAAGCGCGGCGACAGCACCGGGACGTCGGGGGTTGGCAACAGCAGCGACAGCAGCTCTGTGCTGCAGTTGCTGTTGGTGCAGGCTGTTGGAGGAGGGCAAGAGGAGGACGGGAGCGCCGGCGGTTGTTGCTCACGATGCTACTACCGCACGACGGAGGAAACAGCAGAGGGCTGTTATCGCTGTGGTGAGGCGCGACTGGACGGCAGGGGGACGCTGCGTTGGAGGTTGCGTTGCGAGGTGGCGCGCCGTGCTGTCGAGCGTCGGAGGAGAGAACCCAGGGCGACGGGGGGAGAGGAAAAAGGAGACAGGGCTGCGGGAGGTGAAGAGTCGGGTGCAAGAGGACAGGGACGAAGATGGAAGATGAGAAGGTGGCTGGGGTGGTTTAATGCAGAGTATATATGGGTTTTATAGGATGGAGAAATAGGGTTAGGGGTACCTGACGGTTAACAGGGTGATGAGTAAACGGGTTGGGGTAGCGGGTAGTTAGGGTGGGTTTTAATGGGTTTGGGTGTTTTTTTAAAAATAGGATTTTAGGTGTATTAAAAACATGGATTTCGGGTTGGGTAAGCTTATCGGGTTTGGGGGTTAATAACAGGGTCTGGGTAAAAAAAAACAGGGTTTGGGTATTTTAAATGGGTATTGGGTTAATATAATAGGTATTAGGATATTAAATAGGGTAGTAGGGTTTAGAAAGAAATTCAATAAAATAAAAATGGGTTTTGGGTATTAGAAAATCACAATAACTAATAAAAATGTAGAATTAGGTTTTGCTAGAAATGTTAATAATAATAATAAAAACAATAACAATAATAATAACAATAATAAAAATTGTATTAAAATATAAAATCATAGAATATATTTACAAATACAGTTGTTGATCGAAAATAGATTTTGATAGAAGATCCGATAGTACAATTTGACAAAAATAAATTTGAAAACCGAAAAAAAAATTTGCAAAAATTTTTAAATACAGAAAATACACAAAAATATATTTTTCAGAAAACAGGGGTTACAAATTGTGTGGAGTTTATTTGATTTTGAGATCAATTTTTGAAGTTGCAAAGTTTCAATTTTTTTTAATATAAAATCTAGTTTCAGATTTTGATGAAATATAGTTTAAATCTTTTTTTATTTGGACTAAAAACTTGCATGATATGATATATGTTTATAGATGGAATATAAATTAAAATTTTCAGAATATAGGTCTCAGTTTTGAGGGGTTTATTTTTAGATATGAGAACCACAAATTTCAAATTTTGAGAAACAAATTTTATTCAGATTTTTATATGTTTGAGTTGCGATTTTGAGTGTTGCAATTCTATATTTCAGACAAATATGATTTTTAGTTTTTAGGAGTTAAAGATTCAGTTTTGAACGATGAAATTTTCAGATTTTGAAGAAGGTATTTTCAATTTTTAAGAGGCGAAAGATTCAGTTTTTGGTTAACTATAAAATTTTAGATTTTGAGGGCTAAATCCTAGAGTTCATAAAAGAATAATGTTCAATTTTGAATTGATTAAAATCCCAGAAAATTTATTGTATGAAAAAGAGTATTCTAAAATTGAAATAAATATGTATAGTAAAAATTGTTTGTTGCTATAAATGAAGGGGTCTTTAGGAAAGTGAATTGCTTATTAAATGAGGAATGAGATATAATAGAGCGTATGTGGATAAATGAATGTTGGTATTTGATATGAGATAATCTTAAATGAGACGTTGAATTATGATTGAGAACTTGTGGAAAAGTGGTGTTTCCAAACATAAATAAAAGAAAGAAAATTTTGATAATTTGAACCAAGTAGTGGTTCAAATTGAAACTTAGGGTTATTGTGAGAACCCTAGAAAGATGTGATTGAGAAATTTATGTGGTGAGCACTAGAGGCTGAGCAGGACCCTGGATTACTGATAGTGAATTATTTGATTGTAGGAATTTGCCTGGGGGACTAGTATTCCTAGTTTGTGGAGTTAAGTCTGGTATGGTGGAGCTAGCTCTAGGTGGCTCATGCTACTCCTATTTAAACATAAGGATAGGCACTAGTTGGAGATATGATGAAATAAGAGCAAATGTGAGTTGTGGGTTCCAGGATTATCTGCGGAGTGAGATAAACTCCAGTTATCCAGGACGAGAGATGAGTGAGGCCCCAGGATGTTCTGCGGAGGGGGATTGATCTCCCGTATTTTGGGACGAGAGCAACGCTCATGGGATATTTGTAACACCCCGGTCCGAAACAGCAATTTTTCTATACAACTGCCCACCACAAGCTGCCTCATAAAGGGTGCTATAGCTTGTTGGTGACCTTCAATCCTAGGCAATCATATATATATTTTAATTAATCTCCAAATCTCCTATATGGGACAATTCTCTCACATCTCTCCTCTAACCCTGTGACACACAACAGCCAAACTCGTGGGCCCCCATGTCCACGTGGCGCAACAGTAGACACAAACTATGCTGCTTTTAAACGGGCGGGCCCCCACCTCTGGCCATGTCACCCTCTGTGACGTCAACGCAAAAATAGCAGTAGCAACAGCATCGCTGTTGTCCCTTTCGGTGGGCCCCCCATCAACATAAATCCCATACTCCACTCCTATAGGAATCCTATAGGGCCCTCCTCCAATTATATATATATTCTTAACACATGGCGTTATAATATTTGTGCAATGAAGGTTCCAGGATGACCTTCGAAGTGAGGTATTCTCTAAAAGAGTTTCCAGACGAGAGTAGAGGGCCTCCAGGATGTTCCGTTGATAGAGTCTGACCTCCAGTATTCGGGGGCGAGAACCAATATGTGCAAAATGTCTAAATCTCGTAGTATGGTTGTAGGTTGCATAGCGTAGGATGGAACCCCAAAATGTGGTGAAAGCTATGAGCTTGCCCTCAGACCTATGTTGTATGGGCGACATAGAACCCGAAAAATGATGCATTAGTAAGCATCGTAGGCACTTGTGTTTTCCTTGAACTTTGATTCATGCACTTCCATTGTTTTCCTGACACACATTTATTCTTTCAGTTTTAGTATTAATTATTGATTTATGATTCTTTTATTATTGTTTTTATTTGTGCATCAAGTGTGTGGTTGAGAAACTTTGGAGAGTCGTTGTTTTTATCAGTAATGCGTCAGTTGCATTCAATTGACGTACCCACAGTTTTAACAGTTTTGCATGATTGCAAAGTTAGTGGCTTGAGCAAGGGTTAAAGCTTGGATTTGAGAAGACTGGAGTTTAAATGCTGAAGTGAGTTGTATTAAATGTGTCTTAAATTTTCGTTGTGCATTGTAAAATGAACTGTTGTAAAGAAAGTTTTAAATTTTCCTGTATTTTATGTTGTGTTTGGTTTACGGTGAAGTGAAGATTCTGGATTTGTGACTCGTATTTCTTATTATGAAATTTGAGGCGCTATAAAACTGGAGCCCTTGGTCGGGGATTGAAAGTTCAGGAGCATCGGGGAGGAAGTTGGAGAGAAGCGTCGGGGTGGGGTCGAGGAGGAAGATGGAGGAAGATGAGGATTTGGGTGAGTTCAAGGGCGTCGAGCAGCGGGTGGATTTGGGGGAGTTCGATGGCGTCGAGCTAGGCTTCAGTTTGGGGAAGTTCGAGGGCGTGGAGCTGGGGTTTAGTCTGGGGGAGTTTGAGGGTGATTTTGTGAATGAGGTGAAGATAAGAAGAGAAAATAATGAAGATAAGAGAAAGAAATGAAAAAATGACTCATCTACCCCTCTCTCAATTAGATTTGGGCAGAGCAGATCTCGAGTGCTGGATCGCGATCCAACGGCTAAGATCTTTTGCTCACGATAAGGGGCTCTTCTCACCATCTCATAATAGACTTACTATATATATATATATAGTAGGTTTGCCCGTGGACACGTGCCTATGCCTACGGCATGTCTTTGTAAATGATGCAGCATATGAAAAGCTCTATCAACACATAAAGAAAATGATGGCAAAGCAAAGCACATAAAGAAAATACAGCAAAGCACATGTAACATCCTGGATTTTTAAATCATATTAATTAGAATGTATTTTTTATTTTCACGTGTTGTGCAAGTGCAATTTTTATGCATGTATCTTTCTAAAAAAAATTCATAAATTAGTAATCTTATTTTCTTCTCTTTTATTTAAGAGAACCTAATTTAATTTTGGCCTAATTGTCTTTTGTAGCCCACCTTAATTAATTAATTAATTTAAATTAATGAAGTCAATGGTTAGTTAGCCCATTAGTGAGCCCATTTATTTTTAAAATCTCTTTTAATAACCTAACTTATAGTGTTGACTCATTCAATAAACAAAAAAATTAATTAAACATGAAAAACTTGTAAATAAAGGGGGCACTAGATGGCACGTGCTTGCACTAGGGTGTGCTTTGGGTGTGGCCGGATAGGATCAAGAGAGAGGGAGAGTGGATGAGGTGGAGAGGTGGTTGTTTGCATCATAGGAAGTTATAGCAACTTCCTATTTCATCTAAGCCCTTGATCCTAAACCACTTGATCTAATCGTAGCCCTTTATTTTCACTAAAATTTTGTATAAATACCCCCCCCCCCCCCCCCCTCATTAGTTATTCTTGCACCTATTCTTTATCATAAGAGAAAGAAATACATGAGTGAGCAAAAGAGTGAGAGTTGAGTGAGTTCTAAAAGATTGAGTGTGCTTTGTGTGTGTTCCATCAAGAGGAGGCCGGCCAATCATCCAAGGAGCAAGGGGCTTGCGGCAAACACCAAGGAGCAAGGAGGAAGCTTGGACTCATCCAACACTAGGAGGATAAGGCCCTTTTGTTCATTCTAGGAGTTTTTCCTAGGACTTTTGTGAATTTTCTCTCCAAATAAGGTGGGTGTTTCTCATGCTACTAATCTAGTTACCATGCTAGGAATAAATTGCTACTAAGAGAAAACTAAGTAAATTGGACTTATGGTTGTTTTTTTGAGATGAAATGATAAATTAGAGGATGATTGATAAAATGATTGCTAAATTGTGAATCAAAGTGTTAGAAATCATCATCTTGCCATGCTATATGTTTATGAGTTATGCTCTATGGAGAATTTGTGCTTGTGAGACAAATAGTTAATTAAATGCATCATGTATAATTGTTCGTTTAAATTAAAGTTACACTATTGTAGAAAAGTGAGAATTGGTATCCTAAAAATGTTTTAGGTTGATTAATGAGTAAAAGAACAAAGAAATAAGTTGTCTAGTGGAAATCTAATTCTTGAATTATGTAGAAATGTAAATTGTTCTCAATGTCGAAATTATGGACATAGAACATAAAATAAGACCAAAAATGCATTTTTATAAGGCAAATAATGATTATAAAAATATTAGTTTACTGTAATTTTATATATTTTACAATATGGAAAGTTTGGTTTCAAAATGAGAAGAAAAGGGACTAAAAACATTTTGCGAATTATGAGAAACAAATAGAAATGAACAGAGACTAGATTAAACACAATCAAACTCTTTTTTTAACAACCTGGCCCCTTAGACCAAGTGGTTGAGTTGTGTTGGTGTTTTACTGTAGCCTCGAGCTGACCAGGAGGTCTCGGGATCAACACTAGGTCGGAGCGTATTAATTTGATTTTTTTATATTTAAAAATCCAAATACTCGAAAGTCGATACACATGGATAAGGACCCATTTCATATCGTCTTGGGACTGTGGCACAGTGGCTTTTTGGCGCCACAGTGCGGACACTATAGCGCCATGTCGCCTAGGGTCGCAGGGGTCGATTCCGAGCGTGGGTTTCGGTTTAAAAAGTGATTTTTTGGGATCTGTTTGAGTAGTTCTTGTTCCTTTCTTTTCTTCAGGGTAACCCTACAACCACTTGCTTAAATTTCAAGGACGAAATTTTATTGTAAGCTAGGTAGGATTGAAACTACTGTTCCGCTATTTTCATTTTACCCCTTTTGTAATATTTTATTTGTAATTAAATAAAATACTCTATTTTTGTTTCTTGATTATTTTAATTAAATCTTGTTCATGAAATTCTTCGTTCTTCGTGATTGAGCTATTCTTGTTGATCCTAATTTCTTTTATTAATTGTGGGTATTTTTATTTGGACCCTATTGATTTAGATCTATCTCTAATTGAACCCTAAAACCCAATTTTATTTGTTCTTGACCCAAAACCGCTATTATTGGATCCTAAACCGTTAACCCAATATACTAAATGTACCCTATAAATACAACTCTATTGCAAACCCAAAAAATTTGAACAATTTGAAACCCTAGCCGCTTATTCTCTCTCTCCTTTTTCTCTCTCCTTGTTGTTCTCTCTCTCCCGATCGAAATCCTGCCCAAATCCATTAAACCCATCACTGCTTATCCTTCCCCGGCCATCTCTGGCCATCCCCTCGTCGGTGCCACCCCGTCGACGCCCCGGGAGCGCCGCCCCACCTCTGTCCTCGACGCCCAGCACCCAAAACCCCAACTCCGGCCTCCTTTTTCCTTTGTCCTTGACATTAACAGCAGCCAAATCCTGACCCCTACCTTCTCCTGTATCCGTCGACGCCACCGTCGACCCACCTCGCCACCGTTAGCCAGTTGCCAAACCCCCGAAGCCCCTGCTGCCATTGTTGACGTTGTTGCTGTCTGTTGTTGCTGAGTTCTCTTTGTTGCTGATTTTGTTTGGGTTCACTATTACACGTATATTGCACGTGTTAAATTGTGCTAGTTTGTGGGTTCATTGCTTCGGGGTCCACATCTCATTATTCTTGGTATTCGTTTTCATCTTTATTAAGGCAAGTCACTGTCCTCTTAAATTGTTAATTATATCAAATTCAATTTTTGTTAAAACTTTTGCAAGTAGATCCCTTCGTTTACCGTATTATACATTGTTCATCTCTTTCGTTTGGTATATTGAGGGTTTACACGAGCTAACCTCAATTTACTTGATATCGTGCCACTTTTGACTCTAAAGATTGAATCTTTCATGCATTCATATAGTATCGATAATAGGGTTAATCATATAATCACAACATAATTAATTATTGCAGAAAGAATTGCTAGGTTGTATGTTGTTTGATCGTTTGATATTTGATTGATGTTAAATTAGTGTATGTATGTGTTTCTTAAATTTATTGATCATGTTATCGCACCCATCATGCTGATTACATAAATTATTGACTATAGAATTGATACCCATCATGTCTAATTAAGTTGTTCATGAAAAATACCCTAAGAACCTGTATCTTGCTTGCTAGTCTGTATGTTGACTGCTATTTTTGAACCAGTAAATGATCTTAAAATGAATAATTTTCTAAATAATAATTGTATTTTATTTTTCTAGTTTCCATAACATCTTGAATTTTTGAATTCCGAGTTGTGTAGCAAAAGTTATGCCCGTTTACTACAGTACTGTTTTTATCTCCAGATTTCTCAGATTCATGCATCTTTCATGTTTAAACAGTAAAAAGGCTGATCAATGATAAAATTTTGCTTTAAAAATTTCCAGATTGTTACTTAACATATTTAGAAGTTTAATAAATATTTCTAATGAATTTAATATCCAGTTTTTTCTGTTCTAAAATTATAAAAACATGATGTCGAATTTCTACCTGAACGTGAAATCTGTAAAAAACAATGTGTTTGACTTAGCCACTGTTTTCGGATTTTGAACTTTAAATATGCGTTCGAACCGTATAGAATTCTAGTTTCAAGAATTTCTGACAAATTCAGTTTTTAATTTCTGAAACAGCAGGAAACTGTATTGTTGTACAGACCACTCTTGCTGTCCAGAATTTTATATTCAGATTTTAATAGATTAATCATTCCTATATCGTAATAATGCAAGAGTTAATGTATGTATGATGCATTGCATGATCCTAATGAGTTATTGTTACCATTCTAATTGTCCTATTTCATGTTACCATCCTATTGTTTCCCTTATTGATACTACTGTTCATCTCATATCTCAAATTGCATATTGTATTATTGCATTGATAAATAATTAATAAGTCGGGGTTTAAGGGATTGACTAGAGTATTTGATGATATAGAGACTGTACTCGGATGATGGCCCGTGTTATTACCGTCATCGTCATCGTGTAAGAAATTACACTATGGCCCGTGTTATTACCGTTATCGTCATTGTGCAAGAAATTATCTCAATGGCCCGTGTTATTACCGTTATCGTCATTATACCCAGTATATGAACTATAAAATCTACCACTATAGTCTAAACGAAATTCATTGTATGCATCAAACCTGTGGTATGAAACATATGAGACACAGTACTATGTGCATTAGTTAGGATTAAAATGATTAATAGACATAAGGATTGACACATCACCGACATTGCATATTGTTCATTATTGTTCCTATTGATATCGAATATTGGCTAAGTGTTATTGTTATTGATCATTGATTATTGTCACCGAATGTTGAATCATTGTTTATAGCCATTGCATCAATTACCGTGATATTGATTATTGTTATTGTCCCATGTTATTAAATTCTATCGGTCCATTTATTCATTGTTATACCGTTATTCCATTGTTCCTTGCTTTCTCTACTTGCTGTCTATGACTTGCTTTAAGGATAATTTTTTCTTCTCTTTTTACATGAAGTGTACACAAGTAATGAAGGAGAATTGCCTGCTAGGATTGGAGAGCAAACTTTCTAAAGAACTACTGCTTTATAATTGAATGTTATTTTAATGAACTTATTGTATCGAGACTTATTATCTATTTGTGATTGGATTATTATTAAATTGGGCTTATGTCCCAGATTTTATTATTGTTTCCAGACGTTGGTTTATTATATTTGGATATTTATATTGCTTCATTCGAAGTATTATTGTTCATGAGATGATTATTATTTCCTGCGTAATTGTTCTGTATTGATTATATTGTTGAGTTGATCGGATAAACAGCTTATGGATGACGTTAGTCATTAGCTGGGTAAATGTCATGTACTCGTATTCCGTATTTTTGGGAAGCGGGGCGTGACAGACTCCGTATCGGTGACTCCTCTCCACCGAATCGAGAGCCTCCATATGAGATTCAGTGACTCTAATTTCATCTCATTAACCAAAGTCTCATTCTAATTTTTAATTTTGTGTGTGCAGGGGATTACTCAGTTTTTTGCTGACTCGAATTTTGTGTGTACAGGGGATCTAAGTTCAGAGAGCTATGATTGTTTTTTTTTTGGCCTAAATTATTTTAATTTGGTGATTTATTTGATAAGTTTTTTATTGGTTTTGACTTAAGGTGTACGCAAGTGAGAGTTGGATTATTTGGTGGCCTCAATTTGGGCTTCCAAACCATAGTATGACAGGTAAGCTGATCAGCAACCTAAAATAACTTGGCAAACATGCAACATTAATTAATATACTATCGTGAATTGTTTCCTTCACTGGTTATTAGAGACCATGGATAACATAACATACAAGAAATTTTTGTGTATGTTTGGATATATAGGATTGGGTTGACTGGAGTTTACCTATGAATGGTGCAAACTCTCCTCTCAAGAAACACAACCAATCCACCAGGAGCCTGCTCCTGAGCTCGAGCTGCCTCAAGAGCTTCTACATAAGTGCGCAAGCGAAGGGAGACAAGCTGCACCCTAATCTCGTGCTCAAGCCCCAAAGTAAATCTACGAGCCCTATCCTCTTCGTTCACCACAAGAATGACTGCGAAGCGGCTAAGTCTAGTAAATTCAGCTGCGTACTCATCCACAAACTTGGAGCCTTGTTTCAAAAAAGTCTTATGTTACAACATTGCTTGGACAATATGTAACAAAATTTCATTACTAGAAATAACGACCAACCTGTTTCAGGGCCAAGAATTGTTGCTCCATCTCCACTCTAGTGCTGCTAGGAAATAACTTCTCCAAGAAGCTCCTAGTGAAAGTTGCCCAAGTGATCGATTTTTCGAGCCTTTCGGACTCGAACCTCCACCAAATATTAGTCAAGTCCACCAACTGGATGGCTACCACATCCACACGATCTGCATCTGCAACTCTAGCTGTAAGAAGCAGTTGCTCTATCCGAATGAACCACTGTTCAGCCTCCAAAGGCATCTCAGTTTCTGAAAACTTGTCGGGATACAGCCTCATGAAGTCCGTGACTGTACCCGGAAGGGGAGGAAGAGCTGCCTGCATAGGTACAGCGGGCGGAGGAACCCGAGTAGCCTCCAAAGCAGCCATTACCAAGTCATTGTGGTTCTTCTGCATATTAATCAGCCGTTCCAATACAGTGGTGATTACCTCAAACCCTGGATGCTCACCCTGAAGACGGGAAGTAGAGCCTCTACGAGCCATAGTCTGCACAAAAACAAAAATAATTAGCATCCAGATCAAAGTTGATATTAATTCATTTATGTATACATGGTTGGTGAAATGTTGAGCCGATCCCAGTTCGAGCCAAACTTTTCCAATATATTAGGCAACTAATATTTTAGCCAAACCTGCTCTGATACCACTAAAAATCTTGTCACGCCCCATTTTCCAAAAGAGAATACGGAATACGGATACGTAACTAAACCCAGCAAATGATTTTCATCATTTATAAGTTGTTCGGAATCTTTACAACATTTCACAAGAATAATCAGAGTCGGAAGAAAAAGAATCAACCAAGCGTGCACATGTGAACCAAAATACCAACAAGAATACTTGAAACCAAAATATATTAATCTCAAATAATCCACATCTGAATAAGTCAATATCTTGGATCACATTGCCCAAATACAAATAAATCCAAGTACAAAATACAATTATTCAAAGCAAGCAACAAGAAATAACAATAGCAAAATCCAGCACTAATATCTCATATCACCAACACCATCTGGTACCTGTTCTCCAAAATATACAATTTAACAATTGCAGGAATAGGAAAAAGAAAATAAACTTCCGTCAATGCAAGTTACGGGCCGCTTGTAGTGCAAGATACAAGTACATGAGAAAAACTAACTAATAATATGGAATATACATGATAACAAAATAGAATACTAGCATGGCAAGATGAGCAAGTACAAGTGGCATGTATCAAGTGTCAAGTGAGCAAGTATCATGTAAACAGGTAACAAGTATCAAGAATCAAGTGTCATGAGTCAAGTATCACGAAATCAAGTATCAAGTAACAAGTGTCAAGTAGTCAAGTACAAGTATCAAGTAGCAAATGTCAAGTGATCATGTTCAAGTAATCAAGTATCAAGTGTCAAGTGATCATGTTCAAGTCTTGTATTATTACTATCTAGGTAGCACTTCATGCATCCATCCTTTTACTACATGGTTGCTACAGTCAATGCAATTTCATTTTAAATTTCATAGTGGATCATATAGTGCAGTGTACTCAGGGACAAGCCTCAAGAAATCAAGTATCAAGTATCAAGCCTCAAGTATCAAGTAAACAAGCCTCAAGAATGAAGTATCAAGCCTCAAGTAAAATATCAAGCCTGAAGTAATGAAATATCAAGCCTCAAGTAGTGAAATATCAAGCCTCAAGTATCAAGTATCAAGCCAAGTCTCAAGTATCAAGCCAAGTATCACATAGGATCAATAGATCCTCTTCGAGTACACGTTTCTGTATTTTCCACTATTAGATCTGTCCATTTAACCCCGGCTTGGTTATTTTATTATTAATGTCAAACAAGTATGTATGTGTTACAAAACAGACCAAGTATATCATAATATGATCAAGTAACAAGTTCAAGTTGCAAGATAAACATGTACAGGTAAAAGATAACACACAAAAGGATAAAATAACCAAATTTCTAGTTCAGGACAGCAAGACCATACTGCAGTAAAACTGAGATTTCCATTGTTACAAATATGCAAATCTGAATCCGTTGAAAGGTCTAGAAAATAGACTCCCGGACGAATCCAGCAAACATATATTAGTCATATAGTATTTCACAAAAATATAACTCAAAACTGATTTGAATCCAGAAAACACGTTCAGCCAGAAATCAGAAGATTGTATTTAAGAACAGGAAAATAGCATGAAAACTCGTTAAATAAATCCACGAAAAATTTGGGATATTTCCCTATATATTTAGTAACAAAAAATCAAGTTTCATAATTTTCCAACAAATATAGAGTAGTCAAGTAAAATCAGAAAACAACAATACACGACAGTTTTGTAAATCTGGAATTGTAAACACTGCAGTACGAAAACAGTAATATCTCACAAACCATAAATCGAAATTAAAATCCGTCAAAAGGATAATAAAATAGATACAGTAGGCTAACTTTCATATTCAGAAATAATTTAGAAACAGCAAATAGAAGTAGGTCAAAGATCAAGTTCTTTACTGAACAGTAGTAAAATTCTGCATGTAAAATCTTTATTTGCGAGCATGAAAATGTTTGTAAAACACTTAAAATAAATCCACCAAAATTCTGGGTAAATCTCAATCAAGTCAAGAAGTACTGAGTAAAATTTCATATCAAAATAATAATTTTAACACCAAAATAAAAATAGAATACTCTTCATAATTCATAGAAAACAAAATCTGAAAATCTTTCGACACTACTGTAGTAAAATCGACATAGCTCACAAACCTTAAAACGAAACTGAGATTCATCAAAAGGGTTGGAAAATAGACAGAATTCTCTACAAATCATGTTCACAAAATATTTTCAAATATTGACTTTAATAGGGTCTAAAATACTGATCAAAACTGAAAAGCCAGCAAAACTGAAATTATCTCATGTGCACAAAATTCACTAGTTCACATAGAACTCATCCAAAACACAACCAACATGAAATAGGGTATACTAGATGTCTAAGCAACATAGTATAGAGTATTTTACAAGTCCACAACAATTCTACCACGAATAACACAAACAAGCACAAGATAACACATGAACAACACGCATATATGCAACAAGATATGGTCAATCCTAGGTTATATCATGTTATGTATGTCGTGAGGCAACTAGGGTCAAATCATCACTATGGAGATAATATCAACAAGGGATTCACACACAAATTGTCTCTAGAACCCAACTATACTACAGGCGGTATTTAATACTTGTATTTGCAAATGAATTTTATACAAGTTACTTGCCTGAGAGACGACGATGGAAACGGCACAAAAGCAAGAATAACGAAAATGGATTCCCGGCAACGAACACGATCGAACGACGAACACGAATCACCACAACCAATAACGAGAACTACATAATCACGATAGCACGACGAAGAATCACGAACCAAGAACGAACGAAGAACCACCAAAAAGCTCATGCACGGAGAATGCTCATGCACACCACGATCAAACAACCAAAGACAACGGCAACGGTAAGAGCAAGCGGCGATGCACTCACACACGGCGAGAGCGAACGGCGAAGGGATGGCAGGGGCTGGCTGCCTGCTGCTGGCGTGCGATAGAGACAGAGACAGAGTGGGAGGCAGGGACAAAGAGAGACAGAGATGGAGAGGGGGTGCAGTGGAGTAGAGAAGGACGGGAGAGAGAGCGGGACGGTGCAAAGGGGTGGCTAGGGTACACGAAGTGGAGGGGACAGATCGGGGGTTGCATGGGTTTATATAGGTGGAGAGATAGGGTTAGGGAGAAGGCGGCACAGGCACAAGGGGAAAATAACGGGTCGGGTCTACATGGGGAAAAACAGAGTGGGTTTTGGGTTTGCATGGTTTCGGTGGGTAGTAATAGGATTAAGTGTAAGCAGATGGGTTAATATAGTTGGGTTGGTTTAGTTGGGTTTTGGTTAAGGGGATAAATAATAGGGTTTTTGGGAATAGTTAATTTAATAGGATTTGAGTAATGGGTATTTAAAAATAGTGCATTCTAAAACAAATAGATATTGGATGATAATTAGGGTCCAATAGGGATAAAAGAATAGGACATGAACAATAAAAAAAAATATAGGAAATCAAAATAATGGCCCAAACAAATGGAGTGAAACAAAAGACGGACAAAAGGATCAAGAACTCAAATAAAAGAAGACAGAGAATAATAAAATGAATATATTGAAAATAATAATCCAATATACGGTCCAAGAAAAATACAAAAGGAAATACAAAGAGAGAAAATACACCAAAACGGAAAGTACACTCAAAATACACAAAATGAAAAACAGGGGTTACAATCAATTTGCTGGACCTCTAAAACTATTTTATATAATCAAACTAGGTGCACCGTTCCGAATACGTGCCTTAGGCATGTGTCAACGGGCAAACCTATTATATATATATATATGCTCCATTCCAAACGGGCGTGCAAACTACCTAAGTCGTCGTTGTTTCCAACAACGGTTTAGGTGGTTTGCACGCCCGTTTGTACGCAGTATTTAACAAATAATAGGAGGTATATTTAATAAAAGACCTTATTAAATATTTCATTGTCATGATACATACTCTGCATATTTTTTTTTTATGGTTAAATATTTCTTACTTTGGATATTTCTGTGAAATAATATTTATTTTGCATATTTCTATTGATATATTACCATGGAATCCAACACATCAAATAATCTATCATTGTGATCCGTCCTTGAGAAGGAAAATCTGTCTGAGAAAAATTTTCTAGATTGGTATAAGAGCCTAAGGATAGTCCTTAGGCATGAAAAAAAGTTGTATGTTCTAGAGCAGCCTGTTTCTGAACCACCCACTGCAAGTGCCCCTCGCACCGAAAAAGATGCTCATAAGAAATATCAAGATGACGCCTTGGACGTTGAATGTCTCATGATAGCCACCATGAACTATAAGCTTCAGAAGCAACATGAGAATATGGATGCCTACGATATGATCGTACACCTCTGGAGGCTCTACCAAGAGCAAGCTAGGCATGAGAGGTTTGAAGTCTCAAAGGCATTGTTTCAGTACAAACTAGCAGAAGTAAGCCCTGTTGGAACTCATGTGCTCAAGATGATTGGTTACATAGAGAAGCTTGAAAGGCTTGGTTTTTCTTTGGGTCAAGAGTTGGCCACTAACTTGGTCCTGCAATCGCTGCCGAAAAGTTATAGTCAATTTGTCATGAACTACAATATGAATGAGATTGACAAACCTTTGCCAAAATGGCTACGCATGTTGAGAACTGCTGAGCAGAATATTTCTAAGGGAAAGACCATTTTGATGGTTCAATAGGCCAACGGTAAGGGCAAGGGCAAAAGGCAGATTAAGAAACCCAAGAACAAGGGAAAGGAAAAGGGCAATTCCAAGCCCAGCACTTCGGCCTTGAAACCTAAGGGTGGGGTGGCCAAGGAGGGCACATGCTTCCACTATGTTGAGACCGGACATTGGAAGAGGAACTACCATAAATACCTGGAAGAGCTTAAGAAGAAGAAAGGAAGTAAGACTTCCACTACAGGTATTTTTGTTATAGAAGTCAATTTATCTACTTCTTCATCTTGGGTATTAGATACTGGATGTGGGTCTCAGATGTGTGTAAATGTGCAGGATCTCAAAAGGAGTAGACCATTGGCTAAGGGCGAAATTGACCTATTGGAAATGGAGCAAAAGTTGCTGTTTTGGCTGTAGGAACTTGTCATTTATCATTTCCCACTGTGCTTATTATTGAGTTAGAGACTATTATTTTGTGCCTGCTATTAGTAGGAATATTATTTCTATTTCTTGTTTGGACAAGAAAGGTTTTTCATTTATAATAAAGCACAAAAGTTGTTTTATTTATTTGAATGATATTTGTTACGACAGTGCATAATTCAGTAATGGACTTTATATTCTCGACCTCGAAATGTCCATCTATAATATAAATACTAAGAGGTTCAAGTAAAATGATACGAACCCAACTTATCTCTGACATTGTCGTTTGGACCACATAAATGAAAACCACATATCCAAACTCCATAAAGATGGATTCTTGGACTCATTTGATTTTTAATCATATGAGGTATGTGAATCTTTTTTGTTAGCCAAGATGACAAAAGCTTCATTCACTGAAAAATGTGAAAGGGCTAGTGATCTTTTAGGTCTCATATATAGTGTTGTCTGTGGACCTTACAACACATTGGCTAGAAAAGGTTTTTAGTACTTCATTACATTTACTGATAATTTCAGTAGATATGGGTTTGTGTATCTCATGAAGCACAAATCAGAATCATTTGAAAAGTTCAAAGAATTCAAGAACGAGTGTAACCCCTGTTTTCCATTTTCTGCATTTTTGGTGCATTTTCTTTTTTTGTATATTTATTCATATTGTATTCTTCTACTCCTTTTGAACCGTGTATTTGTTCTTATTATCAATATATATTCATGTACTTGATTTTTCGTTTTTTTATTTGCTCTTCTTGATTCAATTGTCTGCCATTATTTCATCTCTGTTTGATCGAGCCATTATTTTTTATCCTAATTAATTATATTGTTCATGTCCTATTTTATTTATTTATTTTGTTCCCATCTCATTATTTTGGATCCTTATCCTATTAAATCTCTTTGATTAAACCCAATAATATCAAACCCATTTTAATCCCTATTGGATCCTTAAAACCCCCTAACCCGATATCCCCTTTCCCTACCCTTTAATACTGTAACCCTAATATATCTACCCTATATTTATATTTTACCCTGTTGCATCACCATCCCATCTAACCCTAGCCGCTAATTCACGTGTCCCCTACCTTCACTCCCGATCCCCTAACTGGTCGCCCCCCCCTGCTCCGCCCTGCACCACAGTGCCGACCCTCCTTTCCGTCTTCTCAGCCCGACCGCAGCACCGCCCAGTCTCCCCCTGCCTTGATCTTTCAATAAACTATCTATATTGCCTTATTCCTGATGGGTTTGGATTTTTTTTTTTTTTGCCTGGTCCATCAAGAATGTAAAATTAATCGTTAATTTGGTCAAAAGAAAAACCTTTGAGGAAGATTTTAGAAGAACTAACAGATTGAAATGTTTCTGGTATCTCCACAAGTCATAAGTTTATGCTTCTTTCTTTAGACCAGAAAGGTTGTTTCTATATGGACATATATATTCTGCTTAAGTTTAAAAAATTTGATGATCAAAGCAAGGCTACAAGTAAAATTTTGTGGTTATGTTTATGTTAATGTTCACTTTGGGAAAATTCTGTTTAACATCGAAAAATAATGTTGTACTTTGAAGTTTTTGGTTTATTATTGATATGTTCTTTTTGCATTTGTTTCATTCGTTATATTGGTACTACCATTATCAAATCTCTGTGTACATATTATGAACTGTATAAAGTTGGGGCGATTGCTTATAATATATTGGTCAGATATGCCAAATTAGGGTAAAAATTTAAAAAAAATATTTGAGTCTATAGAACCACACAGTAAGAATAGTGATTCATATTCAGAATAGAAAATATTTTTTTAATTTGTGTTTTATCATTATTGCATGGATATGTACTCTATTGGATTTGTGTCCTATTAGGAACCTAGCAGAACTCACCCTTAAAAGCTAGCTGTTAAGGGGAGGGAGCCCAAGTTTATAACTACCCAATATTGGTTCCTCATATAACCGATGTGGGACTAAATTTGGATCATAACATTCCACCACGCTTTCGTAACCCGCCGCCCTCGGCGGTATTCACTCTAGCGACACTGGCCCTGGCCCGGACCTACCAGTAATTTTAATCCAGCCTCTAGGTAGCCCTTTCCGACTCTCGGCGGCTTCACTCTAGCGTCTTAGGTAGCCCTTTCCGACTCTCGGCGGCTTCACTCTAGCGTCTAGGTAGCCCTTTCCGATTCTCGGCGGCTTTCACTCTAGCGACACTGGCCCAACCCAGGGTCTACCAGTAATTTTAATCCAGCCTCTAGAGCGAATTAAGAAGCATGGGGTTGGCTCTGATACCATTGATACAACTTTCCCTTTGTTTTTAGCCATTTGGGTGGAAGAAAGGTGAGACTGGTTGGGTGAGGAGATTTAATGGAGGATTAGAGAAAGAATCAATCAAGAAGAAGAAGAGAAATGAGCAAGAACACATACACAGACCTTACAGCTGGTCTGTGGTCTTATTTATAGCTTTCATTTACGTGCAACGCACGTAAATGGACAGTTCGTTGGAACGGTTACAAACTGGGGTCCACTTCTATCTACGGTTACAATCTATTCACTTATGATCCAAGGGTCCTCAGCTCCCCATACCCCTTCGACAGATCTTTTACACTAAAACCCTGTCTATTTACATTATTACATTCTATCTGATACCAATTGTTAGGAATCTAGGAGAACTCACCCTTAAAAGCTAGATGTTAAGGGGAGGGAGCCCAAGTTTATAACTACCCAACATTGGTTTCCCCATATAACCGATGTGGGACTAAATTTGGATCATAACATTCTACCACGCTTCCGTAACCCGCCGCCCTCGGCGGTATTCACTCTAGCGACACTGGCCCAGCCCGGACCTACCAGTAATTTTAATCCAGCCTCTAGGTAGCCCTTTCCGACTCTCGGTGGCTTTCACTCTAGCGTCTAGGTAGCCCTTTCCGACTCTCGGCGATTTCACTCTAGCGTCTAGGTAGCCCTTTCCGATTCTCGGTGGCTTTCACTCTAGCAACACTGGCCCAACCCGGGTCTACCAGTAATTTTAATCCAGCCTCTAGAGCGAATTAAGAAGCCTGGGGTTGGCTCTGATACCAATTGTTAGGAACCTAGGAGAACTCACCCTTAAAAGCTAGGGGAGGGAGCCCAAGTTTATAACTACCCAACATTGGTTCCCCATATAACCGATGTGGGACTAAATTTGGATCATAACATTAAATTGATACAAACAGCTAAAGAGTAATGGCAATGGCAGGGAGGAAGGGATCGCAGGTGTTGAAGAGAAGTAGAAGAAGCAGCAGGTTGAGAGTTTGTATCTGTATTTGGGGATTGGTATCAGATAGAATGTAATAATGTAAATAGACAGGGTTTTAGTGTAAAAGATCTGTCGAAGGGGTATGGGGAGCTGAGGACCCTTGGATCATAAGTGAATAGATTGTAACTGTAGATAGAAGTGGACCCCAGTTTGTAACCGTTCCAACGAACTGTCCATTTACGTGCGTTGCACGTAAATGAAAGCTATAAATAAGACCACAGACCAGCTGTAAGGTCTGTGTATGTGTTCTTGCTCATTTCTCTTCTTCTTCTTGATTGATTCTTTCTCTAATCCTCCATTAAATCTCCTCACCCAACCAGTCTCACCTTTCTTCCACCCAAATGGCTAAAAACAAAGGGAAAGTTGTATCAATGGTATCAGAGCCAGTCGAACCTGCAGCGAATATGGAAGATGAAGTGGAGGTTCCTCAAGATTCAGACAATGATGGAGTTCTTGGGTTCGCTCCGCTTTTGGGGTGGCAACAGAGTCATCAGTTCTTGAATGAAAGAGTATCAACAATGGAGAGTCAGATCAAAGAAATTGCAGCTCAAGCCTCGCAAATTCCGTTGATTTTGGCACAAATGCAAATAATAACTCAGCGGATGGGAGAGATGCGATTGAATCAAGATTTCTCAGAAGTTCCACCTTCGAAGTCCACTGGTAAACAGCATCTAAACCCTGGGTTTGATGGGGGTGGGAACTTTGTGCGTAGTCACCGAGAGAGGGAGGTTCTTGATAAAGAACGGGCAATTGGGGAAAATCTTGATAGAGATTATGCAATTGGGGGAATTTTTTTTTCAAAACCACCAAAATTGGAGGTTCAAGTGTTCTCAGGAACTGGGGATATCCTTAATTGGATTTTTCAAATTGAACACTATTTTGAGATGTATAAGATTCAAGGAGATGAAAAAGTGAGAGTTGCATTTTTTTTTCCCTCAGAGATGAGGCAATCCAATGGTGTCGTTGGTTGCTTAAGAAAAATGAAGGAGTGGTAACATGGAAGGAGTTCAAAGAGGGTATTTGTAATAGGTTTGCTTTGGAAATTTATGACGATGCAGCCAAGTCTTTATGCAGACTAGATCAAACGTCCACAGTGCTTGATTATCAAGTTCAATTTGAGAAACTACATTGTTTAGTGGAGGGTGTTAGTGAATCTTTTTTAGTGCAACAATTTATAAGTGGACTCAAAGATGAGTTGCAATATGATGTTACTATGGTTGAACCTCAATCTTTGAGTGAGGCATTCAAAGTCGCTCTGAGGTTTGAAAAGAAAGCTAATGCTCTTAAGCTGCTTAACAAGGCACCTTACAGATCTTTTGTCAAAGGGTCTCACTCAGGTTATAACCAAGCACCTTATCAAACACAGCCAGTTGGGCAAACCTCCTTCAATAATCCGATAGGGAAATTCTCCAGTAATGTCAATCCAGATAAACCAATTTTGAAGAAACTCACACCCAATGAGGTGTGGGAGAGAAGAAGAAAAGGGTTGTGTTTCCATTATGATGAGAAGTATCTGCAGGGGCATGTATGCAAAACAAAATCTTATATGTGTATAGAAGGTGAATGGGACTTGTTCACTCTGCAAAATGAGGAAGAGTTGGACCAGTTGCTTATGGAAGAAGAGGCAGGAGAATTAGACAGAAATGATGATAATCAACAACTTCTCACAGTGGGGTCGGAGTGTAATACTGAGTGTCTAATTCTGAAAGCTCAGCTTAAAGGGGTAGATGTCCATATCTTAGTGGATAGTGGGGCGACACACAACTATATAGATCCCTTTATACTTGAAAGGGTGGGGATACCTCTTACTCTTAAACAATCTTTCAATGTCAGAGTTGCGGGAGGTAAGGAAGTGGAAGGGATTGGACTGTGCTCTAATGTGAAAATCAATTGCCAAGGGTAGGAATTCATTGATGATTTCTTGGTATTTCCTATTGGTGGTCATGATGTAGTTTTGGGTGCAAAGTGGATGAAGAAAGTGGCTGAAGTAACCGTCAATTTAGCCCACAAGCAGCTAAAATTTCATCACAAAGGGGTCAATTGGGTGTTGCAAGGGTTGAATCCTAGTCCAACGCAAATTCTGACAGATAAAGAAGCTAACAAGATTACTCTTCAAACACATAGGGGCTTTGTATTGTATTTCATGGCAGCTCTTGACAATCATACCACATACATCCATGAAGATCCACATCTACAGCAACTATTAAGTGAGTTTCAACTCTTATTTGATGAGCCAAAGACTTTACCACCTGCAAGACCTTACGACCATCAGATACCTCTTAACAAGGAAGCTAAGCCTGTATGCTTAAGACCTTACAGGTATTCATTCGAACAAAAAAATGCAATCGAAGAAATTATTGAAGAAATGCTGAAGCAAGGTACTATTCGTCCAAGCAATAGCAGCTACAGTTCACCGGTTGTTTTGGTTAAGAAACATGATGGGTCTTGGAGATTCTGCGTTGATTATCGATCTCTTAATCAGCAGACTATTAAGGATAAGTATCCTATCCCTATTATTGATGATTTACTTAATGAATTGCATGGAGCTAATTTTTTTTCTAAGCTAGATTTAAGATCTGGCTATCACCAAATTAGAATGCACCCTGATGATGTGTCGAAGACTGCATTTAGAACCCATAGTGGACACTATGAGTTTCTTGTCATGCCTTTTGGGTTAAGTAATGCCCCATCGACATTTCAGTCGCTAATGAATGATATCTTCAGGCCACATTTGAGAAAGTTCATCCTTGTGTTCTTTGATGACATTTTGATCTTCAGTAAGACTTGGGAAGAGCATTTGGTGCATTTGAGAGAGACCTTTCTTATATTACAAAGTAATCAGCTCTTTGTAAAAAAATCCAAATGCACATTTGGGCAAAGGGAAGTAGAGTATCTGGGGCATATTGTTTCTAGTGCTGGCATCGCAATGGATGAAAAGAAGATAGCTGCTGTTAAGGAATGGCCAATTCCGACATCTGTGAAAGCTTTAAGAGGCTTTCTTGGTCTCTCAGGTTATTACCGTAAGTTTGTGAAAAACTATGGTTCAATTGCTTCTCCTTTAACTGAGTTGACAAAGAAGGATTCTTTTGTTTGGACTGAGAAAGCTGCACTAGCTTTTGAGCAATTGAAACAAGCTCTAACCACAGCCCCAGTTTTACAATTACCTGACTTCAATGAGACATTTGTGGTAGAGTGCGACGCTTGTAAGGAAGGTATAGGGGCAGTTCTTTTGCAAAATAAACACCCTATAGCGTATATTAGTCAGGCTATTAAAGGAAGGTGTTTGTATTGGTCAGCGTATGAGAAGGAAATGCTGGCAATACTCTTGGCTGTAAAGAAGTGGAAACAATATCTGTTTGGCAGGAAATTCATTATCCGCACTGATCATAAGCCTTTGAAATATTTGTTGGATCAGCGATTGTCCACGGCAGCACAGCATTCATGGTTAATTAAGCTATATGGGTTTAATTTTGATGTTGAGTATAATAAGGGAATTGAAAACATACCAGCTGATCGATTATCTAGAAGAGAGTTGGATTGTTTTTTAGTCCAACTAAGCTCTTTACCCCCCAACTGGTGGGAAGATGTTCTGGATATGAATCAAAATGATTCTTATTTTGCAGAATTGTCAAGAAAGGCTTCTCAGAAAGATGATCCAAAATTTTCTATGATAAGGGGTGTGTGGTATAAGGGTTCCAAGGTGGTTATCAGCCCAACTTCTTTTCTTCGGAGGTTAATGATACATGAGCATCATTGTACACCTATAGGGGGTCATTCGGGATATGACAAAACCTTGCAAAGGTTGAGAAGATCATTTTGGTGGAAAGGAATGAAAGCAGATGTTCAACATTTTGTAAGAGAATGTGCAGTTTGCCAAACAAACAAGTACTCCTGTCAATCACCCTCTGGGTTGTTACAACCATTGCCGATTCCTCAGCAAATTTGGGAGCAAGCTAGCATGGACTTCATTGAGTCTCTTCCCCTCAGCTGCAGGTATTCAGTGATACTAGTAGTGGTGGATAGGCTGAGTAAATACGCCCATTTCTTTCCTATTAAGCATCCATACAATGCTGCTTCTATTATTCAAGTTCTCACTGATGGAGTGTTTAAGTTGTATGGCATGCCCATCTCTATAGTTTGTGATAGGGGCACGGTTTTAACAAGTGCTCTTATGAGGGAATCTCTGAGATTACAAGGAACAAAACTGCATTTTTCAACATCATACCATCCACAAACAGATGGTCAAACGGAGGTGGTTAATAGGTGTTTGGAAACCTATTTGCTATGTTTTTGTCATCACAAACCAAGTGATTGGAGTAGATGGTTACCATGGGCTGAATTTTGGTACAATACTTCTTACCATAGTGCAACAAAAACTACTCCTTATGAAGTAGTGTATGGTCGAAAACCCCCTACAATCACTTCTTATATTCCGCACACTGCTAAGGTTCCAGTGGTTGAAGAAGCATTGTTGGCAAGGGATGTGAATCTCTAGTTGTTAAAAGATAACCTCAAAAGAGCTCAAGATAGAATGAAAAAGCAAGCTGATGGTCATTGTATAGATAGAGAGTATCAGGTTGGAGATTTAGTATATGTCAAATTACAGCACTATCGACAAGTCTCAGTTGCAACTAGAGCTGTGCACAAGTTTTCTCCACTCTATTATGGACCTTATGCTGTTGTTGAGCGCATTGGAGCTGTCGCATATAAATTGGCTCTGCCAGAGGGTTCTAAAGTGCATCCAGTCTTCCACATTTCCCTACTCAAGCGTCATTTGGGACCATCTGTAGAAGTTCAGCAGCATATTCCAGATCAACCTTCAACAGCTTTACTTGAACCTGAGTGTATTGTAGATCGTAGAACAATGATCAGAGGTCGGAAGTTGATATCTGAAGTGCTGAACAAATGGAAGTATCAAGATGTTTCATCTGCATCATGGGAGCCTTATTGGGATCTGGTTCGACGGTTTCCCCTATTCGACCTTGAGGCAAGGTCTCAAAATAGGGGGGGAGGAATTGATACAAGCAGCTAATGAGTAATGGCAATGGCAGGGAGGAAGGGATCGCAGGTGTTGAAGAGAAGTAGAAGAAGCAGCAGGTTGAGAGTTTGTATCTGTATTTGGGGATTGGTATCAGATAGAATGTAATAATGTAAATAGACAGGGTTTTAGTGTAAAAGATCTGTCGAAGGGGTATGGGGAGCTGAGGACCCTTGGATCATAAGTGAATAGATTGTAACCGTAGATAGAAGTGGACCCCAGTTTGTAACCGTTCCAACGAACTGTCCATTTACGTGCGTTAATGAAAGCTATAAATAAGACCACAGACCAGCTGTAAGGTCTGTGTATGTGTTCTTGCTCATTTCTCTTCTTCTTCTTGATTGATTCTTTCTCTAATCCTCCATTAAATCTCCTCACCCAACCAGTCTCACCTTTCTTCCACCCAAATGGCTAAAAACAAAGGGAAAGTTGTATCATGTCCAATATAATAATCCATCAATCTACACTCTGCTATATATATTGACTTTAATATGTTCTATTTTATACGATCGATATTGAAAAAAAGTCGTATATCTCATCTATTGCAAGTAGTTGATTTTATCAGCATTTACCTTTATATATAAATATTTAGATAAAAACAATTCATTGTCCATCCCTTGTATGACATTAATATTTTAATCAAAGAATTTTCTTCGTGATTACTAAGAGATGTATGCTATAATATATTAGTCATGGTTTCTAAACTAAAATTAAGATGCTACTCGCTAATAAACTAAAATTAGAACCGAAAAATCATGAGTATTTGTTCATGTTTTCAAAAACAAAAATTAGGTCTAAGTCATTTGGTGTTTTAAGTATTCAATATTGGATATATCTTTCTAATGGATCATTACAGAACATTTTTTAATATGAGGCTTTTATTTTCTCCCTTGTGGACAAGTCAGTGGTGTTGGGAATTTGGGCCTTTGATGTGTATTTGTTCATGTTTACATACACTAAAATGCATTATATATATTTTTTATGGAAGTGGATTGAAGTAGAAAATATAGTCTGGTTCTACATAATTTGATTATTTTAAAATAAAATAAAAAAAGTTGTCGGGGCGCCAGCAACGGCCGGAACTGCCCGTCAGTGACCACCCGCCATAGCTGCCACCAGGGCCTTGGGGCCCTAATTTGTGTTTCGAGCAGATCAGATCGGGAATAGTGTAGACCTGGCTCCATGCAACACACACATTGCACGGGCACGTGCGCACGTGATGCGTACATGGGGGCTCTGTTTTCGAGTTTTGGGTGTCGAATCCTGGGCACACCCGAAGCCAACCCGGCTTCATATTTGAATACTTTGTTTTTATTATTTTAATTGTTTATATTCATTTTTTAGTGCCATTATGCAATTTAGTCCCCATAAATTCCAAATTTTGCAAATCTTCAAATAACAAGAAGCTTCACTGACACTAATCATGTTCAATTATGCTATTAAGACCATGCCATTTATTATTCTGCATATATGTTCATTCGTTGTTTTCGCATATGTGGATATACCATGATGATTATTTGTGACATATGTTTTAAAAATACATTTATGCTAAAGTATATGAAAAATTAGAATGAATTTTTCATTCTTTCTATAAATATATAGAATTCCTGAATAAATTGATCAAATATTGCATGTGTCTGATTGACTGTACTAATACCCTCACCATCCTTAAGAATAGGATCTTTCTCCCCAATACTAATTCAAGTTCAAATGTAGTATCCACTATAGCTGATCTCACTCATATTATTGGAGGCTCCAGTAGAGCACATTTAATTTTACCAAATAGAACCCATCTACTATGAGCCAACCGCTTATTCAAAATTTCTTATATTCTTGAAATTCCAGAAGAAATTTACTGAGTTTTAAGTACATAAGGGCAAATGGGTATCATATTGAAAACTTGAGCAAGGAAAATAAATAATAACTTCATGTAACCTCTAGTATAGGGAACCAGAAGTTCATTCTAGAAAAATTCTCCAACTTAACATTAGGGATCTACTTCACTCACATTGGGGTAGTTGAGTCACATACCATCTTGAGCCAGCAGCTCACTCCTTATCAAGGACAGCATCAGTCCTCTTCAAGTGATAGAGGCCCAAGTGTGGGCATGAAGGTCATTGGTCCCGCACCTGTCGTGCATCAACGAATGCGGTGGCCACATATCAGAAAATTCAGAAGATTGCAATAAATATTACCCTTGACATAGACAATGATAACCTCCTTGACTAGGACACTGAGAAACAAGAAAACACAAACTTGACATCTACAGAATTTTTGAAGGGATTATCATTAGCATATTTTCATTTAACACTGCATTACTTGACATTGAGACATGTTAGTATTTTTCGAACTATATTTTAACACTTACGATTTGGGAACAACATTTCGTTAGAATTTATCAATGCAATTATTTTTAATTACTCATACTGATTACATATTGCATGTTTAGACACTTTATAGTATTACTTGATGCTTCAATAAGAACTCATTTTTCTACCATACTTCAATTAAAACTAAATGGTATTATTTCGATTAGAAAATATTCCTGCTGTTAAAAGGAGATAAAAGGAAGATAAATGCCTCGTTATCGAAATACCAAAAAGAAATATAACAACTCCACATAAGAACAAAAACCGTGGAAGACCTAAAAGATTCTAAGTTTTCAGCTCCCCTGAAGAGGAGATTGAATAACACACCATAATGCTCCTGAAGTAGCATCTCCTGTAGAGAAATGTCATAATGCTCCGAAAGAAGCAGCTCCTGAAGTAGCATGTCTTGTAAAGAGAGATCAAGATTCTCCTGAAGAAGAAACTACTGAAGTAACATCTTCTGTAGAGAGTTTATGACAATCTGGAAGATGTCTTGAACTAAAGATTTAATTTCTCCAAAACAAAGCATATCTATCCGGTCGATGATATGCCTTAGATCCCAGAAGAGACTAAGAAAGAGATACCGGTACCCAACAATAATGAAAACTCTGTGTTTTACACATGCTCAGGAGAAACTTGAATCGAAAAGAATTTATTATGGATGATATTTTCTCATAAGCACTAGCAAATGAGATTAAAAAGGGTGCTCAAAATGAGAATAACACTAAACCACGAACAATTCTTGAATGTCGAAAGAAACAAGATTAGCCAAAAATGGAAGGATGTGATTCAAGCAGAACTAGATTTCATCGCACAACGTGGAGTGTTTGGTCCTGTATTACAAACCCCAAGAGGAATGAACCTTGTAGGTTTTAAATGGGTGTCTGTAAGAAAAACAAATGAAAAGAATGAGATCCAACGGTATAGAGCACGGTTAGTTTCTTAAGGATTCTCACAAAGACCAGGAATAGATTACGAAGAAACATATTACCTGGTTATGGTCATCATCACATTTAGATAAGTCTCGTTGTTTCTGAAAAACTCGATATGAGACTCATGGATGTGATAACAACATACCTATATGGTACCTAGACAGTAAGATATAGATGAAAATTCCCAAAGGATTTAAAGCAAGATATACACATGGTATTAGGTTAAATGAGCCTTATATGGACTAAAACAATCCAAAAGAATGTGGTCCAATAGACACAGAAAATATTTGTCTAGGGAAGGATATAAACTTGTACGGATCTCCTGAAGAGATCGAAAAGGATAATAGTTATCCTAAAGAAGAATTTGAGATTTTGTCACGGCTTGCAGATCGAGCACAGTAAAACTGGAAGTTTAATACATCAAGCCAAATATACTAAAAACTCCCAAAGAGATTCATTATGAGTGATTGTCATCTACTCAACCCACCTATGGTGGTAAGGTCACTAAAAGTTGACTGAGGATCCATATCGGCTGATAGAAGAAAATGATTATATTCTGCGTCCTGAAGTATCCCATTTGAGTGCATTAGACGCACTCCTTTATTTACACAATGCACTAGATCTTGGTTTATATTATTCATATGAATATTCTGACATTGTTGGATATATAGACGCATGTTATTTATCTGATCCCCACTAGGGGAGATTACAAACATGATATATTTTTCTTAATAGTGTGTAGCTATCTCACGGAGATCAGTCAAATAAACGATTACAGCAATGTCAACCAATCATTATGAGATACTGGCACTTCATGAAGCAAGTAGAGAATGTGTATGGTCAAGATCTCTTGTTCAGCATGTCGTGGGGAGTTGCAAACTCTCATAAATAACAAACAAGCCTACAGTCATTTATGAGGATAATACAGCTTGTATAAAGCAAATTAGCAAATTCAAGAAAGTTCCTCAAAATAGACAGGACGAAGCAAATCTCTCCAAAGTTTTTCTTCACCCACCAGCTTCAAGTCACAAAAGGATGATTAATGTAAAGCGAAGCAAGTCTTCAGAAAATCTTGCAAATCTTTTCACACAATATCTCTCAAAGTCCAAGCTTTCAAAGTTAGTACAACATATTGGCATATCAAGATTGCAGTAGATAGACATATAAATGTATAGCCTCATAAAATTTTGGGTTGGGATGTAATGACCAAATGTATTAGGGGTTGGGTGATTTTTCATTCAAGTTGACGTAAGAACTAAATGTAATAGTTTTTTAGGGGGAGCATCCTGCAGATGCAAGCATCCTGAAAATGCTGATGGAGATATCCTGAAGAATATCTTAGTGCATTGTACTTTTTTCCTTCGATGAGGTTTTTCCTCACTCAATTTTTTCTTCGAAAAGTTTTTAATGAGTCAGCGTAAGTCACACCCACTTGAACTCTTGAAGAATCGATTCCTGAAGAATCATATTCCTAAAGAATTGGTTGTACTCTTTTCTTTCGCTAAGGATTTTTTCCCAAATGAGGATTTTTTTATAGAAAAGTTTTTAATGAGGCAACATTTTAAAAGTGGGCATCTAATAGGAAGTGCTATATATGAAATAGTAATCACCAATTAGGTGGATATCCATCTATTCAGATAGCGGCCCAAACCCACCTATTCAGGTGATGACCCAAGTCCACTACTACATCCTAACCCTAACTTTCTCTTTATATATATGTTATGGATAAAGAGCATGGATTTGCGGCTACATCTCTTCATCTCTCTATTTTTGTAACAAACTCAATTTTTTTAGTCTATTGTCAAATTTGAATTTCTAAATGTGCAAAAAAATCTTTCAACACCTGTTATGGCTAAAACTAAAGCGTTGAGATTTATTTTTTCAGTAAATCCAAAATTATTAGGCACCATAATCTTTTATTTTTCCTTCATAATATATACAACTGTAATTATAAGAGATCTATCTTACTATAATGAATAAAATTCAGATTATAGTTGTAATGATGAGAAGAACTGTGTCAAAGCAGAAGAACTGTGTCAAAGCAAGGTGCCCGTTCTTATAGCATCCGTCCGTATTGATTGATCATCCACGTGGAACGGTAGGATCCACACAATGCGAAGAATTGGTCATAGCTGGACCCCCACATTTGTGGGGTCCGTAGAGAAGGGCAGGCCGCATACAAACAGTTGGCCAATTTAGATTGCATTCTCCCCTTTCCCGCCATATAAATTGCCACTCTCTATCTTCTCAAACATAGCAAGAGAAGAGAATGAGAATGAATAACAAGGACTTGCTTTAAATTAATCTCGTCGCCCTCTCTCCTCTCTACGGCTCTAACCCTTGAAGCGATAGAGATAGATACAGAGAGAGAGAGAGAGAAAATAATTTCATCAAAATTTGGGAGCTACATTAAATTTTGATCATTCGAAAAATGGCTCGGTTTCAATTCGATTTAATGGCCGTCTTCGCTCTCATCCTCACCGTCATCTTGCCCGCTGTCATGGCTGATCCCACCGTCAAGGCCGAGACCAGTGATGGTAATTCTCTCCAATTTTTCTAAAAGAATTTTACTATTTTATTTTTGGGTTAATTAACGATAAAAATGGGCATTTTATCGTTAAAAAAAAGTGAAATATGATTTTCTGAGGACAAGTATTAGGTACGCATTAGTTTGGCTAAAATAGAGAGCACTATCTTATAGTAGTCTTTTTTGACTTTTTAGGTATGCTAAAAAGTATTTTTTTTTTTTTTTTCGAGTTTGAGGGAAAAGGTGGAATAAGGCCACTTGTTTCATTAGTAAGAAATTAATAAAACAACCTTAGCATGCTGGAGTAAGTTACAATCCAGATATGCTAAAAAGTTGTTATAGTTCGTGACAGTTTCTTGATAGTGGCTAAAACTTTGAGTTAGATAATTATCATTGATTAGAATTTTATTTCTCTTATGCCAGGAACGACAATTGATCAGGCCATCGCCTATATGCTGATGCTTTTTGCACTGGTGGTGACTTATCTCGTGCACTAATTTGTTCGGAGGCCTCATTCGCTTCTTACAATCTCACTAAGTTAATTCAATCAATGCTTTGAGATTGTTGCGGAAACTATCCGAACAGCTAAAAATTGTTGTTGGATTAATTTTAGTGGTATTCATTGTTATTTGGTTTATTGAGTTCCTTGATCGATGTAAAGCTGTTGATTTTGCAACAGCCTGGGCAGTCTTAAGCTTCTTTTTTGTTGGAAGGGAAGCTCAATCTTCATAATAGGTTGTAAGCTAGCTATATCAAAGTAATACCGATTATTAATCTTAACGTGTATTTTTTCCCCTAATACGGGGTTTCCTGTCTCTAAATTGAATGAATTTTTTTTTCCCTTTTTGAACTTTACTGTGAATCGTTTTGCCAATTAGAACAAATGTCGAATGAATAGTAAAACTTGGCTATAATGTGCCTAGTCATATCGAAATGTTACGCTATGGCATATACTACTTAGTAGCAAAAAGAAAGGAAAATTAACTAGTATTTGCAAGGGTTGGAAGTGCTTCTTACTAGTACCTGGAATCTTTATGCACAATACCCGATAATGTATACAAATAAAAAAAAACATCGTGAAAATACTAGAAAAATAGGAGACATGTTCGATTTATATTAACAAGAGAGATTTTATAATTGATCGTTACAATTGCAAATTGGAGGAAGATTAGTTCGTGAAATTAATGGGTAAAAGCAGGATATAAGAAGCATGAAATTTAACATCAATTGTAACGTTATTACACTAGCACAGCAGTCTTACCATTTTTCACTGTCCACACAAGAATTTACCTTGTTTGAGATCTCTCGCTCGTTTTCTCCTTTATTTTCGTTCTTTCGAACTAAAAACTTAATTATAGCCTGAAATGGAAGAACTAAAATTTAGAATAATTCAGCTGGTTTCGACGCGTAACTTTTGAATAAGCACCCAACTTGAAGTGCAACTTCATTGATTTGAATTTTTTGTGCATGCTTGTGTACTTGCTTAAATTTCTTCGAGAAATGTAGCGTGAACTCATTTAGCCTTGTTTCTGAAACAAAACTGTATCCTCTTTGGCACTGAGGTATAGATGTCATAGGGTTCCCCAAAGAAGAACACTAGCTAACCCATACCTCCACCATATCATTGTAAACCAGTCTTATTGATAATACTGTAATTTGCAACTCATTTTTCAACTAAATATAAATACACATCCTTTCTATCATAGTTCGCAACCCTGTAAACAACAATAACTACATCAAATAACCTTTAGCGTGACAACGAAAATAACAAGCATCAACAACGATGAACACCGTACACTTGATCTTGTTCATGTGAACTTGAAAACGTGCGTTTGCAATACAAAAGTTACGATTTCTATCCTGAAACAACGGAAACGGTTCGAAGACAAATTCACTTAACAGGGAAACGGTTCGCAGGTTAAACCAATAAGAGACATCCAGTGAAAAAGGTATCTGCTTCTCTCTTGATCTCTTTCATGTTAACAACGAAAATGCATTACAAAATGGGCCATGCGTTTGTTAAGAGGCACTGTAGTTTATTATTTGGTTGATTACGAGGGACACAAAAAGGGCAAAAATAATATAAAAGCCCAACAATTAGTGTACATATGTAGTTTCGAAACAAAATTGTTGTGCACTTTCGAACACTTGATTGAACCTATATGCTCGAAAGCTATCCAGCAACTGCTGATTATACCTTCACTCTACTCATCGGTTTTCAAGGAGAATGCTCGTTTCGCCTTCTTGCTACAAAGAGATCGTCAAAGACAAATGAGCATGTCAATGACTCACATCAAGCAAACATTTGGCTCCACGGATCTGGCTAAGCCCGAAATTTAATACCAGCAAAGCCCCTTTCATCTTATGAACCTGAGTCTTTTTGACTCATCAAAACATACTTGACCACTTCATAGAAGGATGTAACAATTCCGACTGAGGGGCCGGCACAGCCAACACGAGGGCCCACACCCATGAAAAGTCCCTTCATCCCACCATCCCTGCATAAAAAATTAAGCACATCAGTTGGATAAAAAAACCAAATAAGTTCTAACACCCAATTATATATTCCATACTATATCATGTGAAGGGCATGTGCATCTACTCTTACATATACTGCATATGGATTAACCATTATACCTTTAGTCTTTACACAATAGTTGTGACTTCCCATGACTAACATAATCAAGATACACTTACATGCATTCCACGTGCTTTTATATAACCTGGTACCATGTCGACCCAAGACTTTCCTTATAATAATGTCATGTGCATGATCATGAATATGGATAAAAATGTAAAAATATAGAAATGGATATATATATTAGAGGAATTATAAATAAGTCATCTCACAATCAATTGATATGTAATTATGTATTAACTAACCACAAAAACCTTTACTCATAACTTCCAATGATGTATTCCAGCACACTAAAGGGGTGTTTGATTGGTTGTAAAATATTTCCAAACTATGAAGATTCCACTAGGGAAAAGAAATATGTGGAAATGAGTTCTAAAAAAGTAATTTGTTTAGATGTAGTTTTATTGTAGTACTAGATTTGCCCGTGGGCTAGGCAGTTAAAATCGGTTTTTGGAACTAATCGATCTAGGAGCGATTAGTGATTAATCGGTTAATCGGAAAATAATCGGGGATTAAATCGGAAAAATCATTATATATATAATTAAAAAAAGATATATCCTCATTATCTAGCAACACTAAATTCTAACATAAAACTATTATGAGATTATCAAATAGGAACATATAATTATAGAGAAAAAAAAGAGTACTTGGTTTGAGCTGAGTTTGAATTTTTGATGTAGGTCGGATCGGGTTTGCTGGTCGGTTCTATCAAACAAAAACAATTGGGGAGGAGCAGTGCGAGCAACAAGGAGGTGCAGATGCGAGCCGGGTCAAGTATCCGACGGTATGGGGAGAGCGACAGTGGGTCGGGTTTAGGTTTGCTCGAGGAAAAAGAAAAGAATCAATTTGGATTTGGGTTTGGATTTACTGGAGGAAGAAGAAGAGAGCGGCGATATGTCAGGTTTGGGTTTGCGCGAGGACCAAAAGGGGTTTGAATTTTGAATTTGAATTTTGGATTTTGGCCGGATTAAGCCCAAATAATGCAAACGAACATGAAAATTAGAGGAAGAGACTTAATTGGTTAATCGGCCACCTAAAATTGGCCGATTAACCACTAATCGGCCGATTATTTCCGATTAAATCGCTAACTATTAAAATATTATAAATCGCTAAAAAAATAATCGCTTAGCTTCCAATTAGCGATTAATCGGGGATTAATCGAGCGTAATCGGGGATTTTAACTGCTTAGCCCGTGAGCACGTGCCTATGGCACGTTTTCAGAACGATACAACATATGAAAAGCCTCATAAACTATAAATCAACAATTATGTAGCTCAAGTTTGGATAATATTACAATAATTAGTTGTAATAAAAGTTCATGTTTCCATTAGTATATTTTGAAAAATAATTATAAATTGGAGTATAAAAGTCCATATTTCTATAAGTGTATATATATATGGAGAGAGAGAGAGAGAGAGAGAAATAATTAAATAAATAAAGGAGTTGTTTTGGGGGAATTTGAATTTGAGTTTTGAGAGAGAGGGGGGGGGGGGGGCTTTAGGGGGGGAAAATATGTTTTGTGAGGTTAGATCTGCACCTTTGATTTTGGGAGGATTCATTCACAAGCTTCGAAGTTGAACCATGAGAATGACATGATAGTCTCAAATATTCAAATCTTAGTACTTTTGCAAAATACTTGACAGTTTAACTTTTTGTAGGGTGATGAGGAACATGTTTGGTTGAAGCCATTGTTCTGTTTGAAAGGTAATGGTTTCAAAACTATTACTATTGTTTTAATTGTTTATTGTAAACTCTTACTATTTGATCCAAAACTCTAACTGTTTTTTTAGGCTCATTGTTTGGTCCTATTTTTGAAGACTTCAACCATTGTGTTCTCCTATAACCATGTATTTTTTTTTTTTTTCATTCAGTTGGTTGGTGTTTAGTATGGTGGAGGATGTAATAGTTGTAATAATTGTAATATTTAGCATTTTGGGAGATGATGTAAGTAACTGTATATAATGATGATATAATATAGTTATGTTAATACCCGTACCAATTTTGTGGAGTATTGGGTTCTGTGTTTGGTTTTTTAAAGGTTTTTCGAAGGTTTTTCAAAAAAATTATTACATTTTCAAATGAATTTTTGGTTTTTATTTTGTATCTTGCATTATATTCTGATTTTTTCCCCCAACGCCTTATATATATGATGCCTGTGTGATGTTGCTCGGTTGAGCCTGGGGAGGATTGATATTTATTGCCTGTGATGTCATATTTTTAATTGTTAGCAGAATTCCGTAAGGAATTTCTGTAAAAGGGCTAATATTTTAGAGGAGGTTCTGTCAAAATTTTTACTAAATTTTCTAAAATCTATTATGTTTTCAAACGATATCTTGGTTTTTATTTTGTATCTTAGTCATATGAAGATTTTTTCTTCCCAGAGCTCTATATATATAATGTCTATGTGATGTTGCTTGGATTGGCCTGGGGAGGATTTATATTTCTTGACTGTGATGATAAATTTTTAATTGTGAGCAGAATTTCGTAAGGAACTGTTGTAAAATGGCTAATATTTTAAGGGAGGTTTTGTCAAAATTTTCAGAAAATTTCCTAAAATCTATTATGATTCCAAACTATAACTTTAGTCATACGAAGTTTTTTTTTTCCCAGAGCCTAATATATATTATGACTGTGTAATGTGGCTTGGATTGGGGTACGAAGGATTCAATTTCACTGTCTATGATGTTAAGGAATTGCTCTCAAAGGAATAATGTTTCATCAGAGATTCTATCGAAATTTTTACTACAATCATGCCTGTAAAATTTTAAGTAATACTGTCGAAATATTTACTAAATATTTTAAAGAAAGTTAAGACGTCGCGATAACGTGCCGTATGAAATATTTTAAAGACGTCGTATTAGAAAACTATTAGGAAGCAATATAATTTCAGAGGAGGCCTGTATGGAGTAGTTAAGTGTATTAGAAAGGTGGGTGTATTTGTTTTCATAGTAGTTGAGTGTTTTGATTTGTAGATTCATGAGTTGGCAATGAAAATTTCTGTGCTAAAGTCTCAAAATGCAGAGCTCAGGAATCAATTTGATGGTGAGGAATATGTTGGTTCCAGTTATTGTCAGTTACATAAATTCAATCTTGTTCCAAAATTTTGAAAAAAAAATATGTACAGGGTGACTGTTTTATTGAGTTTTACAGGGTGGAAAAAAAAAATGCTAGATTGAATGTTGTAGTTGTTATTTTACCTTCTTAAAGTTGAAACCTACCATTTCATTGTTTTGCTCTATATTTTTTTCTTTTCATGATTTTCCTGCTCTATGCAATTATATCCCCTTTCCCCCCCCCACACTCCTGAAACCAGCTTTTATGGTTTTTGAACTGGGACTTCAAAAGATTTTTATTATTTGCTGCAGATGTTTCTATGTAATTTGTCTCCATTCTCATTGTAATTAACATTGATTGAAAGAGTGCATATTTTTTTGCTGCAGATGTTTCTTTGGTACGATGTAGCATATGAAAAAATCCTATAAAGAGTAAAATATACGTCTTCGTCAAGAGTTCATGAATGATGATTTATTTGCCGGTAGACCTTGATGTAATCTGAAGTAGGATTATAGAGTGACATGCATAATTCATTGTTTATTGCAGGATCATTTGTCAGCAGCTCGGAATAAAAATATAGTATTGTGAATCTACAACAGTATTGTGTGACTTCATCATTAGTAATTTCATATTTGACTTGGAGTAAGTAACAATCCATTTCCTAACGCAGTTAATGCCTCAAACTGTATGAGTTAGTTCCCCTTTGTCATATTTTTATGTAGTTAACAATGTATGGATTAAAAAGAGGGGAAAATGAGAGAGATAAAGAGAGAGAAAGTTTGTGGTGATGTATATGTTGTGAAGTATATGTGAAATGAATGGATTATTTTTGTTAATAATAGCTTTGTTTGGGAATTTCTTTATTCATAATGTGATCTTGATTGCATTGCAAGACCTTTTGTTACATGTGATGAAGCAAAATTTGAAAGACCTTTTGTTAAATGAGATATGATGAAGCAAAATTTGAAAGACCTTTTACATTTTTATCATCGGTATTTTCATCACCATTGTTTACATTTGTACTAAACAAAAATTCATTGTAGTTGTACTAAAATTGTAATTGTAAACCGAGACTCATTTGTGCAATATTTGGGTGAATTATAGTTTATAAACTACAACTATAGCTTGTTAGGTTAAGATGAACATTTTGTTTAATGCTTGTGTCTCCAATGCATTTTCTCAAATACCTTTCGGGGTTGTCGGAAGTAAAGAATCTGTCTTTGAATCCGTGGAACATGCTGGTGAAAATTTTGCCCGGCTGGAGGACCATTTCCTTAAGGAAACAAAAAAAGAGTTGAGTAAAATTTGCATAAATATCAATTAGATGCATCCTAGACAATAACTTGGAACAAATCTCATAAAGACGCATAATTAAATAAGTGGATTTAGATCATCCTAGTAGTACATCAATGCCAGGGGTTGGACTAAATCACTGTGCCAACTAAAGATACTTTTACTAAATCAATAACACCAAAGACTAATTGCTTCTGTCTCTAAAATTTTCAATCTATTATTTTAGTGGGTAAACTTCTTGCACTGTAGATAGCTGCTTATTATTTACTACTGAAGGATAATGAATGAGGCGATAGGGTTTAGAATATTGGCAGGCCATTGAGTGCTTGTTGGTTGTGTTTTGATTTTGAACTATTGTTAGGAGAAACTTTTGAACTGTGGATTTAGGTTCCTATGCCATGACTTAGGAGAAGAATTGCTACTCACTTGAAGGAATCCGAGAACACATTTGCTATGCTCGCGACATTTAATGAAGTTGACATGTAAGCTATCTTTTCGTCTACATATTATAAATTTGCTTTAATAAGAAGCAAGTAGTTTTCCTTTTTTAATTTTAAACTTGCAGTCTCTTAGAATGTTTTTAATGAAGTTGACATGTAATCTATTGTCTACATAGTATAAATTTACGTTAATAAGAAGCATGTAGTTTTCCTTTTTTTTATTTTTAAACTTACCGTATGTTAGAATGTTTTTAAAAATAAGATCTGTAGTTTGTGCACATTTAATGAAGTTGACATGCAAAAACATAATATTAAGGTCAGTAGGGGATAAGCTGCTCTGGCTAAAAATAATGTTAACGTTGAAATAGCAAAATTCAAAAAAAATGTGTGCATAAAAGATAATAATTCAAAGTTGCAGGTCCAAGAAAATATTGCTTAATTTAAACTTCTTAATTTTAAACTTGCTTAATTTAAACTTTTAGCTATAATGTAGATCTCTCTTTGATGGCTTTCATTTTAAACTTATTTCCAGTAACTAATTGAGTTCTAAATAAATTGGTCACCGGAGTTATAAACACTGAATAGTTGTTTTAGATTTGTGAGGTGTAATTTCAACTGTGTGCCGTCTTATTGTTTGGTTTGTAGTTCACCGGCATCCAACTTTTATGCCATAAGTTAATTATAAGTTCAAAAGTTTACAGGAAACCCAAGTATTACCTTCAGAATAAATTGTTTCAGTTAGACAGTTACTTGTATAAGTGTTTACTGTGTTTTCGAAAATGAAGCTGTGTTTAATAACTTGAGTTTTGTAAATTAGTATAAAGTATAATCTTTCATAAGGATTGTTCTCCGAAATTGGAATCATGACCCTAAACAGATATTATGTAATTTCCCTTTTATGCATGCAGATATGAAAAGCATAACATGAATAGGCAAATGATCAATTACCAGCATTCTATTCTTCACGGTGAAGAAACCATCCTTGCCAGCAATTGGAGTGGGCTTTGATGCTCCCACAACCATTATAGCGCCCTTTTAGAACAGTGAATAGTCATTAAGATGTTCACGAAAAAGCACAGTTATCCATAATTGTTTTAAAACCCCACCTGTCCGGGAGGCAGTATAGCATCAAATTTGTCTACTCCAAACATACCCAAATTCGATAGAGTAAATGTTCCTGCATAACATATCATAAATCATCAACCTACAGTTAATTAGAGAAAACTTAGAAAGAGAAACAAAAGACATCTACTGTAAACACACCTGAGTTGTACTCGTTGGGCTGAAGTTGCTTTGAGCGAGCCTTGCCTACCAACTCTTTCCATTTTTGTGAGAGCAAGTAGATATCCAGCTGCATTACAAACAGTTAGCTAAAATGATAAATGAGAAGGGTTTTAATGTCTGCTCTTAACCTTGTGTACATCAAGACTGACCTTATCAGCTGGGGTTGTATGTGAAACTCTTCCCATCTTTGCAGCTGGCATTCACAACTGGGTGTTGTGCAAGTGTCATTGCCGCAGCCTTGGCCAAAAATACTGTCATGGTCACTCCCTTCGACTTGACCTAATGTTGTTACGATGCATAAAGGGAATCATTTAACAGAAGTAATTGGAATTAATAAACTCTACAATCATAAAAGTTGTAGATGTTTACGATGCATAAAGCTAAGGGGGACAATGCATAAAGGGAAACAACTGGAATAAAAGTTGAAAACTTTTGTTGTGCAATGTGTTCCCCATCAATTATTTATAAAATATCTACAATCATAAATCCATATAATCAAAGTGCAACGATTCTTTTTTAAAAAAGCACCTCTTATAAAAATCAAATTAAATAATAATGAACATAAGCAACTTGATAAGAATGCCACAAAAGTTAACATACATAAGCATAAACAACTTGACATGAACAAAATTGGTGGAAGCACACACTAAGTAGTTAACATACACAACTTGTAGCATTAGTTTTGGCTTAAATGGAAGCATACAGCAAATACATACAGCATTTGTCGATTGTTATAACATACTACTAATATTTGATACTTTTACTCTTGTAGATTCACAAAAAGCAACTCAAGATATAACAAAGGATTTAGTAGGTTCAGCTATTTCTGTCAAGGTAGTGCTTGATTGTTATCTATATGCAGATCTTCACTGAACCATTTTTGTCTATGTTCTTTTTCTGGGTCCATATAATGAATAGGAAAAAATTGAGAAAGAAAGAAACTGTGTACTTTCAACTTTTGATAATTCCCTACAAAACATTAAATCTAAAGTACATATATCAGTGTATGTCTTTTTGTCGTTGCAATTCTCATTAAAGAAACTCATATCTGATGTAATCAGTTTGACTGACTTCTTTTTCTGCACAATTTGTAGCATTAGTTTCATTTTGGCCTTTCCTCCATCATTGCATTGCACTATTTATAAATCAATTTTACTGCCTCTGCTTACATGAAATCGTGACTGGAACTCTAGTTGTCTAATTGAATGTACATATAGAGAGAATGCACATTTTTCTTAGGGTCTTTCTATATTCTGTTAGAATATAGAAAGAAATATGCACATATTAGAAGATCAGTCGTGGGATGGCCGACAAAATATTGTACTCACTCTAGATGAGGTTCTAAAACCACTTGAGTATCCTTAACTGCAGATTGAATATGAGTTGCTATATAAAGTGTCGCATATCAGTTTCTTCCTTGAACATTCATGTTCTTTTATATATAAAGCCCTAAAGTACTTTCTACAATTCAGTTTAGGGCTTTATATATAAAAGAACATGAATGTTTAGGGCTTTATATCTGAACTTCCCATAAGATTGCACTGGATCATAAGTTCTTTATAGCTCGATCCTGAGAAGACATCCATATAGATAGAAATCAGTTTTATAGTACCAAAAAAGATGTATCTTTTTTTTATATTTACTATACAATGAAAAATCAAAAATTGATGAGAATGAAAGAAAATCATTCTATGGAAGAATACAACGCATGAATTATATTACAAACATTGGTTGCCAGCTCATAAACACTTTCCGCCATCATTATGATATGCATGTGTAAATAACTTGCCAGCTCATAAACACTTTCCATACATAATATGCGAAGCATATGTAAAAATTTCCTTGATTATGAGGTAGAATTACACACAGAATATTCATATATGCTAGATAACAGAAGAGAAGAGATACATAAGCTGCGAAGAAGCATGAACATAAAAAGTAAAGGAATGAAGCACTTCATCGTACTTGTCCTTTTGTTTTGAATGAAAGAAAGAAAGCATCTTAGACATTCTAACTAAAACATAAAAGAGTGGCAATCAGGAACTGAACCACTACTGATGGTTGAATACTTGCAGGTGAAAGGTAAGGAGATGGAGAAGTTGTTTCCAAGCCTAGCTCTTCATTTGTTTTGCATATATTAGTTGAACGTAATGGTTAATTAAAGGTAACTGTGAACTGATGGTTTGCATATTTGTTTAAAAAATGATTACAAAAACATAGTTTGCTGCCACTTGATGTTAGCCTCTAATTGACCGCAACTTCACTATTCTATATACCTCTAAGATGACAAATATGGAATTCGAAGAAAAAAGTAATAGGCTCCATCAATTTTATCATTCTTATCTATGTAGTAGCATATGATAAGTAATATGTAAAAACTGCATAAGTTGTAGGCTCATATGATAAGTAATATGTAAAAAAGTAATAGGCGCATATGATAAGTAATATGTAAAAACTTTAAATTTCCAGTTTAAATCCTTACTAAATTTAATTAACTTGGCACAAAATCAATCTTTTTATCACTCTAATCATAAGTTGTAGGCTCCATCCTAAGGAAATCTAACTGAAGTGCTGAAGTGCTGAAGTGCTTCACTACAGTTGGTAATATGTAAGATAAGTAAAATTTTAAGTAGCAAAAAATTCAGCTTTCATCTTCCTAGCATAATGTTGCTACTTCTTACGAACTTGAATCAACCCATGATCAACCACACAATAAAAATTGATCATTTAATGTCTCAAAACCACAGATTTCTCAACTTTGCACTAATTGCTTAACTTGCACAGATTGATGACTCATTTGGGGTAGAGTTCTATCGTATAGGATCTATTTTTTTATTTGGGGTAGAGTTCTATCTTATTAAATTTCCCGTTTCATAACCTCATTTTTTATAAATCGGTCGTGTATCCCTATTTGGCAACAAAGATAAAAAACAATGTGGCATAGGAATTATCAATGCAAAGATCTAAAACAAAGGGTCTAAAGGCCATTTTTCTCATTAAGTTATCCCTTCTTTCATAGCGAATTAGCCACGATCTAAACAAAGGATTTCTAGCCACGATCTAAACGAAGGATTTCTAGCCACGATCTAAACGAAAGATCAATTTGGCAAGGCATCAGCAAAACTTTTTTTAAAAATATTAAAAACTACCATCTAATGGGATGTTTTGGGCCAAAAAGAAGATAAATAAAGTTGCCAAATGTGTTGGGAATTGTCATAAAGTTGGAATGTAAATAAAAACTAACCGAAAGCCAATTCTTGGTCATCTGTGGTAGCATCTGACATGTCAGTGTCTACAATTGCACCACCACCAGACCTAGCATCATCCATGGGCATTGTAAGAGCTTGCTGTAGCAACGCACTCTCATCATCCTGTTACCATATTGTTATATTCAAAGTTAGCACATCAGAATAAAATGCTCTTTGAAAATAATTACAGTATAAGAAATCAGTGACCAAGTGCATTTCTTAATAATATCAAACCAGATCCAAATAAGCTACAAAATTGAATGAGCATGATTTCTTTCAAAGCCTATAAGAACTTAGAACAAAGCCTTTAAGCTACAAAAGCCTACAAATCCAATACATGAGAATGAGCATCAAAATTAGAATTCAACTAAAATTACAGAAAATGAATAAAATACTAATTTGCCATAGCATCTCGGTATCAACAAATATTTTAAAGAACAATTATTGTACCACGTGAACAGTACCAATAAAAATGAATAAAAAGGTAGCTTATCTTGTACCCAAAAAATGACCTTTTTCCTCTCCTAAAAAACCCAACAAAAATCCAATACCCAATCACCTGCCCTCAGCTTAAATACAATGAAAACCTAAAACCCATGATAAATCCCACCGAATACAAACAAAAAACAGAGGGTCAATAAACCCAACAAATGTCAACACATACACAACAACAAAATCCCAGCATCCAATTAACTTGAATTTTACAATTAAACATCACCAATTAGCCCTGGTGGGACTAAACTGACCTCTCATGTAAGTGCAATCGTAGGGGCGAAGCCAAGTCTGAGGGTGGCTGAAGCTGGAAATGATAAAGGGTTGAGCTTTGCATTGAAGAAGAGTGGCCCATAAATAGATGATACCCAAAAGGTGAAGAACTGAAGAACCCATTAAAATTGGGGAGAGATGAAGAACCCATTAAAATTGGGGGGAGAGAGAGAGCGACAGAGGATTTATATGAGAATCTAATGAGAGAATAAGAGAAGGAATGGAAACAGACAGAAAGAAGTAGATCTTATTTTTGTGAAGACTCAGAACAGTCGAATTCTAGCCAATTCTAAACTTGATGTAACTAATTAAACCAATTTACTACCGGTTTCTATTAATTCGCTTATTGTCCATCTCTATAGCTAATGAGATGGAGTTTTTAAGTAGCAAATTTTTACAGGATATTTGTCTTATTTTTTTGCCGGTGATACTTATAGGCTATTGTGCATTACACTACTCATCTTTCAAAGTCCTAGCTCTATCCCTAAATGAGTGTCATGTAAAAACTTGAATCTTTTTATATTTAGTAGCCATAATTATTACATCAATAAATTCTCTTTAGATAAAGAGTCGAATTCTTACTCATCCACATAAGACGGCGAAGAACTTGACTACAGTATGTTTCTTTCAAAAAAAACTTGACTACACTATGTGTAACGGGTGTGTGGAATAGAATTAAGGAAATTGATCTAAATTTTCTATTAACGATAATAAACATCTGAATTATTAAAATTAAATTTAACCCCACAAAACATAATAAAACTACAGTCTAAAAGCCAGACAAATTTAGATATAGAAGAAAAGAAGGGATTTTTTTTCTTCCAACCTGAAAGTAACAACCACAGTCTTTAGCATTATTTACTAAGTTGCTCCAATACTCATCCTGCATTAATATTGAAGCAGAACCCACCACCTGAAGTTTAAAAAACAAAGAGACAGGAATTGCATCGGTAAAAAAATATAGATAACTTCACCATACTCAGCCATAATTATTAAATCAATAAATTCTCTTTAGATAAAGAGTCGAATTCTTACTCACCTACATAAGACGGCGAAGAACTTGACTACACTATGTTTCTTTCAAAAAAAAAAAACTTGACTACACTATGTGTAATGGGTGTGTGGAATAGAATTAAGGAAATTGATCTAAATTTTCTATTAACGATAATAAACATCTGAATTATTAAAATTAAATTTAACCCCATAAATGGTCAAAATTTAACCCCACAAAACATAATAAAACTACAGTCTAAAAGCCAGACAAATTTAGATATAAAAGAAAAGAAGGGAATTTTTTTTTCCAACCTGAAAGTAATAACCACAGTCTTTAGCATTATTTACTAAGTTGCTCCAATACTCATCCTGCATTAATATTGAAGCAGAACCCACCACCTGAAGTTTAAAAAACAAAGAGACAGGAATTGCATCAGTAAAAAAATATAGATAACTTCACCATACTTCACCATAGAAAAAGAATCATACTTCCGAGTATTAGTTAATTGAAAACTTAAAAGTTCAATGTCCTATTCCTCAGTGCATTAAACATTTAAGTTATTGAACAACAATGAGATCAAATAACACTGCCTCTCTTTTGTGTTTATAAGTACTCCAAATGCATTTCTCCAACACAGACAAACATTTTGGGTGGGAACTTGGGAAATGTTTGTCAATTAAATTTCAACTCGAACCTCTTAATTGATTAAATTTAGACTTTCTGGTGAAGCTTTGAGTGATCAAGTACCCATGAGAATTGAAGTTACGAAAGAGAAGAAAGATTACCCAAATTGATGCCTTGTTCAATCCACCGAAAAGAAAATTTCTAGAACTCAATGATTCATTCACTCATTCATTCACTCATTCACTCATTCTAGAACTCAATGATTCATTCACTCAACAAATTTGATTGCTTAATTGCTTAATTGCTTATTGTGAATGATTCATTCACTCATTCACTCATTCATTACTTAATTGCTGAATTGTAACTGAACGAATTTTCAGCAAGACCAATTTGATTCACTCACTCATTCTAGAACTCATAACAGAGACTAATCCATTATATCACAGACTAATTCATTCACTCATTCACTCATTCTAGAACTGAGATGGTGAAATCGGTGGAAAAAAAGACCAATTTGACAATTTGAAAGAAAAGAGGAAATTTGTAAACCCCAAACCAGTATACCTGAGATGGTGAAATCGGTGGTCGGTGACGGTGAGGGTTTCGGTGGTTGGATGGCGTCGGGGTTGGCTCTGAAGAGGCGCCGGAGTTGGGGGGGGCGCTGAAGAGGCGTCGGTGACTGAAGGTGGGAGGGGGGGCGACCGGAGGTGTCGCTGATTGGAAACAGCGGAATGGAGAAAAAAGGAAATTTGTAAACCCCAAATTAAGATGGTGAAATCGGTGGTCGGTGACGGTGAAGGGGTCGGTGGTTGGATGGCGTTGGGGTTGGCTCTGAAGAGGCGCCGGAGTTGGGGGGTGCGCTGAAGAGGCGTCGGTGACTGAAGGTGGGGGAGGGGGCGAACGAAGGTGTTGCTGAGTGGAGGTGGGGGGTTGGCGAGTGGAGGTGGGGGGGGCGCTGAAGAGGCGCCGGAGGTTGGGGGGGGGAGACAGTGACAGAGATCGGGAGAGAGAGAGCGGTAAGAGAGAAGGAGAGAGTGAGTCAGTGAGAGATAGAGAGAGATTGAGCGGGAGGATTGAATGAGAACCACTTGATAGCTTTCTTTGTGTTTTATTATATAGATAGGATGAAGAGGAGATAGAAAGAAATTTAATGTAGAGGATTAGGTGAAATTATTTTATTGGATAGTATTAAAAAAGGAGTGAGAAACAATTTAAAAAGCGCTACACTAGCACTATAGTAGCTTTATAGTAGTTTTCTGCTGAGTTCAAGAGGGGTTTTCGGATTTCTTTTGGCGCTACAGTAGCTACTATAGCTACGGTACGAATCCAAATCCAAGCAAAAGAAAAAAGCCAACCAAACCCGTTAACAGTGTTTCTCCCTTGAATTTCTTTTCCTACTGTAATCTTCCTGCCAACCAAACAACCCCTAAGTCGACATTGATATCAGTGCGAGGGGGGGAAGAGAAAACCAAAGCTTTTTTTACCTCCAAATTGCAGTTAATGTTTGCCGTGTTGTCATTTTTATAGCCTTTGCAGGATCCTTCTGAGAAAATAAATAAATAACAGGACTGATCAGAAAATAATAAAATGACAGAAGTGAATAAATTAGATAGACAAATAGTAGAAGTAGGCAAAGGGAAAGATGAAGCTTTTTTTGAGGAAGGGGAAAGAAAAAGCTTTACAAAGTTGCAATTATTTATATGTCCACTGTGGTTCATTTAACTGAAATCATAGGCAAGGCCTCTCTATCTTCTATAAATAGGAAAATCACTAAGGTACTATATATGACATTATACTTAACCAAAGTTGTTATAAAAAAATTGTGAAGGGAAACCAAAATTAAACTCTTGGCACAACAATATATGACCAAACGACGAAAAAATGCTTAAGACGGATCCTTTTATTAATTTGTTCTGTTTTTTTTGTACTTTTACATGCCATTTCCTTTACTATATCAACATCAATAATATCATCTTTTCACAGTAGCACAGTATGTCATTGATTGGTGCAATGACGCTCTCATCAGTATCTATTGCACAACCCATGTCCAAACCATGATAACAAATTATTCCTCATTCTATCCTCCTCAGGAAACCAACTCAAACTTTTCGTATCTGCACTTCACTTCTCTTTTGGATTCCCTTTCCTTTATTTTCCAGTTACCATAAGCAAAAGACCTTACTCTTCCTCACTTATTCCTTACATTATCTAACAGCATACTGCCACTAACCAATTTTAATTACTGTGTAACAAATTTCTGCTAAGTTTCATACCTAAAATCTACAAATAATAATTACTCGGAAACAAAAAAAACACCACGGGTTGAAAAAGTACACTTCAAGGACTGACTTCGATCTGTCTTCGAGTTTTTGCTACATCAAGAGGACATGTAGTAGCAGCAGCAATGCTGCCTGCAACAAAACCAGCTGTGAAGTTCGCCCCTAGGACGCTAACTGCATTGCCTTTGTCACCGACTAGTGAGAGGAGGTTCCGTCAAATCTACATGTGGGGAAAAGTGGGTAGATAACACACATTAGTACGAGCAATCAAGTTCTTTTTCTCTGCTATGTAGATGATATTAGTTAAGCCCTAGTGCCTTCTGCAGCACAACTGGGGTGTCATAAGAATATGTTAACATCAATTAATTGTCAAATTTTGCTAATTTATTTAGATACACAGTAAAGAGCTCATGGCAACAAAACTCACTGGCTCAAGTGTTGACCAGCAGATAGCAGAAAAAGGAACATCACGAGCAAGTTGGGCTCCCATACCCGTCCAAAGAACATGATAGCCTGGCACTGGTACAACATAGACAAGATACGACTGTATTTGACACTAATATGGGTGTAAATATGCAACACCCGGAGTAACAAAAAAATTTCACATGTTTTATTTTAACATAATAATTTACAGTTTTTTTGTTTTCTTTACGACCTAACATTGTGTATTAGTGTATTAGGTACAAAAATATACATACAACCTTGATGGTTATTTGAACTCATAGCAGGTGACAAAACACCATGCAATGTCTGCCATACTCCAGGTGGCTTTATTCCAACACGGACCTCTTTAAATGCCTGTTATCATCATTTCAACAACTACCAAGTAACTAAAGTTTACTAGCAAGTGGTTATGCTTAAAAGATAATATCACAATTATAATTCACAACTTAAATGCTCGAAACCACATTTGAAAAAGAAATATTTAATAAATTGCACTGGCACAAACATATTGAAAAGAGGATGTGGACAAAGTCACACAAACTGTCACAGAAACAAGTTGTACTAGAGAAGTTTGTGCACCACAGCATCCAAGTACAGAATCTGTTCCAATATTAGATGGATTTAGAAGAAAAGAGACCTATAATTCCATTTCAATAAATTTAGCAAAGACATGTTGTAGGGTTGTAAGTAAGATACAAGTAAGAGTTCCAATGAAGAATTAGACTTCTACTTGGTATAATATATCATGGAGTAATAAATAGCACAATTACCACAAGAGACGGTCTAGTCCTTCCATCAAATGTATTCAAATCATAAAGTACAAAGGGAGAAAGGGCATCTATAATAGATATCAGATTGGAGTAGAGTAGAGTTACAGGCTGAAATGGAGGAACTTTGAAAAATGTAATGATGTCATAATAGAGAGAGCCTGTCTTCATTAGTTTGTAACACCTACCAGGTATCTAGCTTCAAGTGACTGTAGCTGAAGTAATAAGCTACATTCTATTCACGTATCTATAGTTCCTATTTATCTCATGATATTATCATGTTGTACAAACCGAAACATCAAAAAAGAAAAAGGGGGGAAAAAGATAGAATAAGATAAACTCATTCAGACTATTGAAGCATTGGATTAACAGAAGAATTGAATATAGCATTAGGAAGCAATTCCAAGAATCACATAATTCATAACCATGACATTGGTACCTGCATGCGCGTTCTTGCGAGTTCAATAGGAGAACAAGTAATGCAAGCTAATGCTTGTGCAAGAGACCCTGCCACTAGTGGTGCATATGGTGTCAGACCAGGAGCATTGGAAGACGATAATTTTTCAATTCTATTGCGGATGATGTCATAACAAGGTAAATATATTGATGTAAAACCAACCCTAAAATAGAGAATTTCCAAGAATTTTAATGGGTTAATTTTACCAACACGTTATGCAGATTAAAGTTAGGAATTTTAAACAATTAATTGGTTGGATGGATTTTCAAGAACTGAATTATGCTAACAATTCCAATTAATAATTCAACCTCAATCAATAATTAAATTCCTATATGTTAGCAAGTAATAACTCCAATATCGATTTGTACTCTATTCTAGCATGTGGATCACTCAATCTCAGTATTTTGTGGTCGACAGGCAAATTAGATAATATGCTAGATAATAGGGCAGTAAAACACAAATACTTAATAAGGGAACGAGTATACCGAATGCGAAGAACAACTGCAGCAATCGAAGTGGCAACTACTCGAGCGGCTGGTGGCTATCGGGCTGCAATCGGGCCGACGAAGGCAGTGCTGCCGTGGTTGCTGACTGGCGGCGAGGAGGGGGGAACCAGGGTGTTGGATGCTGGCGAGGTGGAGGACGGAGAAGGGGAGGATGACGGCGACTGGGACTAGAAGAGGGGTTTAGGGTTTTCGGAAGGGGGAAGTAGATGATGGGTATAGTGGTGGTGATGGAGTGGGTCGTCGACGTGGGTGGTGACGCGACAGAAGGAAGAGGGCAAGGGGAAGACGAAGCGGGAAGGGGTTGTGGTTTCCGTCGATGAGGGTGTGGGTGTGGGTTAAGGTCGATGGCGAAGGTAGGGGAGTTGGGTTCGGTTGGATTTGGATTGGGGGTAAGGAAGACGATGGAGAAGATGAAGGAGAAGTTGGGGTCAATGGGGTGGCGGCTGTAGAGTAGTAGATGGGGATTAGGGTTGTATTAGGAATAGGAAAATTAGGGATTAAAATTGATTTTGTTTGGGGGATTTCAATTGGGGATAAATTTTAGAATTAATCACTAATTCTAAAACTAGATTAGGATTTATCACAAACCCTAATTTGGGTCTCAATTGTATCACACAAAGGAGAAGAAGGAAGAGCAAAAACTCAACACAGTTTTTTTTTTTTATCAATAATGACATGCTTTTCTCATTCATCTCAGGGTCTTTAAATAGGCTCAATTACATCTTGAAACATATCTCCAAAATATTCTCAGAATCTAAAAATTACAAAAAGATTACATATGGCAATAATTGCCAGAAATAAAAATGGTAATGAAATAAAAATCCTAAACTGTAAAGATGTCCTCATCATATATATATGCCAACCTGTTAGCAAATGTTGATGGTAAGAGAACAGCAGTGAAGTAAAGAATTTGGTTCTTTTATATTCCACAAACAATGTGCAAATGTCTCTCAAATCAAATATTGAACTTTTAAGCCCTCAAGTAAATCAGCAAAAAATGCACATCATATCTATTCTGTTAAGCACTTGAATATTTGGCTGAGGCTCTATTCTGTAAAGCACTTGAATATCTATTCTGTAAAGCCCGCATGTAAATCAGCAAACAATGCACATCATATCCCTTCCAAAAAGTTTATTTATTCTGTAATAAAATCTTAAACAATGAAGTTGTGCAGAAAAAACAAATCATCACTTCAATGATTTAAAAAGAAATTCCGTTCATAAAAATCAGTGTCAATTACTGTCATACCCATACTAGTGCTTTTTTTGGGTAAGATACCCACAAACAGTGTTGATGTTTTCCCAACACGAACAAATTTATACACTTCATTTACTTACTCAGAGAGAGAGAGAGAGAGAGAGATGTTTTTTTTTCTTTTGTGTGTGTGTTGGGTGGGTGGGGTGGGGGGGGGGGGGGGGGGGGGGGGTTGGGGTTGGAATTAATTTTTTGCAGTTTTCCCGGCCGGATACCGGCAGGCTCCGGCCACCAGTGGTGCCGGAAAATGAGTGGATTGCGATCCTCTCGGTCGAGTACTATTCCGTGGTGTACTCATTTGCCAAAAACGAATTCCGTATGAATGAGAAATGTTGGTCCAAAGTTGGGTACTTCAAATGTACTAACTTGGAAACTTAGAGAAAATGAATAGTCCCATATCGGAAATTGGGAAAGATTTTTTTTCTAGTATATATACTAGAAAATTGGACTAAAGGGCGTGGCCCAGGAGTTACCACTAACGTGTAGTGGAGAGAGGAAGTAGCCAAAATGACAAACACGCGCGCGCGCGCGCACGGCCCCGGCCTCGGCTTGGCTGTGGCCTATATTTATTTTTTGCCCCAGTCAACTGATACCAGCAGAGTACTGGCTCATCAGTTACGGATCTGAACCACTACTCTGCATCAGCAGAGTAATGGGCCTCCCAACAGACTCCATTTCTCCTATAAGACTACTGTATCCTGTCTGCCAGAATATAGACTACTGTATCCTGTCTGCCAGAATATACAGACTTTGATAATCCAAATTATACTTCTTCTTCTCCTCTGTGTCAAAAACTGAGGGTACATCACAGCACAATTCGCTGAAATCTCTGGAGTTTGGGTGCTGCTCTTCAGGGAAAGGTATACAGTTGTATCCTGAGAGGCAGTTCGCTAGCCTTCGTCACACTACGGGGCGAATTTTGCTTTAAGCAGAGAGATTTTAATCTCGACTCTATATCAAAGCTTTTGGTTTGTTATCTTTTATTCCTGTAATTTCTGTTCTTCACAATTTCTGTTCTTCACTACTAATATCATATTTACTCAAATTCAACAAACTTTCACTCCACATATCTCATTCTTAACTATTTAAACTTAAATTACGCAGCATAAAACTCAAGCTCTCTAATTCTTATTAACTTAACGATAGATTTTACAACATTAATACAATAACGGGCTACAAGTTCATCCACCGGTAGATTGAGAAGTCTCCATACTCTGTACGTTCTTACAACTCCATCTATTGTGTCCACTCACTCCGCATTTTGAACAAACTTTTCCAGTGCTCCCACCTTCTCGAGCATCCATGTCATTGTGAATACGAGTACTCATAGGTCACCCTTTCACCCGACGAAGACTCGAATCGGCTATGAGCACCGGTCCACTTTGTGTTGGCCAATAAGATTCATCTGGAATAGGATTTAAAGTGGATACCTATGTTTGTGCTAATGAACCGGTAAAGTAAAAGGCATCAACGTAGGGTTGATAATCAATCGCACAGGAAGCACAGGCCGCTAACACATGAGAGCATGGAATGTGATATAGTTGGAATTTGCCACAAGTACAAGTTCGGCTCTCGAGGTCTACCGTGTGCTAATGTCCACCCTTTTGATATCCATTATCCATTCTAATGCCCGTTTTAACCCCAAAAACACCAGGCCGATTATTAAACATTATTGTCTCATGTAAATTGGATTTTTCACGGTAAACATCAATAATATCCTGAATGCGTGGTGCCCATAATTTACCTTCACTGATAAGCGTCTGCGCGGCTTTACGGCGATCAATGAAATACATGTTTAGATGGAAAAAATATGTTCTACAATTGCGGTGACAGGCAAGCTACGCACACCTTTAGAACCGAATTGAAAACTTCCGATAGATTTGTTGTCATTATACCATATCTACGACCTCCATCGGCAGAAAGTGCCCACTTCTCAATCGTTTTCTCCTTCAACCAATTAGCTCCATCAGCATTGGTCGCTTCAAGCTGTGTTATCTTTTTCTCAAACTTCTTCAACTGATTTTGACACGCGATCACCTTCAACTTACTCATCAAAAACTTGCAACCAAATTTTTTCTAGCAAAATGCCGCATACAGAACCGATGATATGCAAATGGTTCCTTCTATGTTCCGAACTCATTTCACATTGCTGATAAAATACCTGCATGGCGATCAGAAATGACACATAGACCTGCACGATCTGTGACAAAGCACCGAATACAGTTCATGAACCATGTCCACGTCTCTATGCTTTCACCATCAACTAGTGCAAACGCAAATGGAAACAACCTACCGTTTGCATCCGGTGAAATAGCAATCAACAAATAGCCTTTGTATTTTCCATTCCTCGTGAATGGTGGTACGACGCTGGGGCCACCAAGCACATCTGCTCGGACAAGGAAATATTCACTTCATACCAGAAGTGCAACAAAGATGAACAGCTGTTCATGGGTAACTCTTCCACCTCCAAAATTGCAGGAACAGGGAAGACAGTGCTGAAGATGACTTCAGGTAAGGAAACTAACACTCACAAATGTGTTGCATGTTTCAGATATTAGAAAGAACTTGATATCAGGTTCTTTGCTAAGCAAAAATGGATTTAAGATTGTTCTTGTTTCTGATAATTTTGTATTGTCTAAGAATGGGGTGTACTTGGGTAAAGGATATGTAAAGGATGGACTATTCAAGTTTAATGTAATGACAGTCATACCTAAAACTATTGTTCCTGCTATTCCCGATGTTAATAAAATAACTCCTATTGCCTATGTTGTTGAGTCTTCTTCTGTTTGGTATGAAAGACTAGGCCATGTTAATGTCAATTCTATGCGTTGATTAATTAACATGAATTTGCTACAAAAATTTAAGGTAGATAACTCCGAAAAATGTGAAGTTTGCACGGAGGCCAAACTCACTAAAACTCCATCACGTTCTGTAGAAAAAAACAGAGAAACTCTAGATCTAATTTACGCAGATCTATGTGATTTAAATACGTGCAGACCAGAGGTGGCAAAAAGTAATTTGTGCATTCATAGACGATTGCACAAAATTCTGTTATGTATACTTGTTACATAGCAAAAATGAGACTTTGGATAAATTCAAAAAATATAAGTTTGAGATTGAGAATCAACTTGGCAAAACGATTAAAATCGTTAGGATTGATAGAGGAGGAGAATATGATGCACCATTTAATATGTTCTGCTCTGAATATGGAATAGTTCATCTGCTCCTTACTCACCCGAATCAAACGGTACTGCCGAGCGCAAGAACCGAACTCTAAAGAAGATGATGAATGCCTTGTTGTTGAATTCTGGCTTATCCCAAAACATGGGGGAAGCATTGCTGACTGCCAACTACATTCTCAATAAAATACCTCACAAGAAAACCGGCAAGACACCATACGAACTGTGGAAAGATAACGTACCTTCGTATAAATACCTTAAAGTGTGGGAGTGTCTAGCAAAAGTGGCAGTACCTAACCCAAAATAGGTCGCCATCGGACCTAAGACGATTGATTGCATATTCATAGGCTATGCACACAACAGTAGCGCATATCGTTCTTGGAATACAAATCAGATATACCGGATATCCATGTGAATACAATAATGGAATCAAGGTATGATTCCTTCTTTGAACATGTGTTTCCGTGCAAGGATACTACGTATCCCAAACGTACACGTGAACAAGGAAATGCAAGCACTTCAGTTGATGAACCAGAACATGATAATGATGAGCCTATACAAAGTAAACGGGCTAGAACATCAAAATCATTTGGTCCTGACTTTGTAATGGCCTTTCTGCTAGAGAATGATCCCAGAACTTTCAAGGAAGCCATGTCTATGCCTGATGCTCCTATATGGAAGGAAGCAATCAAAAGTGAAATATACTCCATTATGCATAATCATACATGGGAGTTAGTCGATTTGCCTTCTGGATGTAAAGCTCTGGGATGCAAATGGATTTTCAAACAATAATTAAAACCAGATGGTTCAATAGAGAAGCATAAGGCGAGACTTGTGGTACAAGGATATAGGCAAAAGGAAGGCCTCGACTTCTTTGAAACATATTCTCCAGTTACAAGAATAACTTTCATAAGAATGTTGATAGCTATTGCAGCTCTACGTAACCTGGAAATACATCAAATGGATGTTAAAACTGCATTTCTAAATGGGGACTTAGAAGAAGAAATATACATGAAACAACTTGAGAGTTACGTAGTTCCTGGACAGGAAAACAATGTGTGCAGGCTTGTAAAATCCCTGTATGGACTGAAACAAGCTCCAAAGCAGTGGCATGCAAAATTTGACAATATTATGATGTCAAATAGCTTCAAAATGAATGAATGTGATAAGTGTATTTACATCAAAGATACTCCAAATGGATACATTTTGGTGTGTCTGTATGTAGACGACATGCTCATTATTGGAAGCAATAATGACATTATCAAACAAACTAAGAGCATGCTTAGTGGCAAGTTTAAAATGAAAGACTTGGGAGTTGCAGACGTCATACTAGGAATCAAAGTTTCCAGGACATCTGAGGAAATTACTCTGTCTCAAGCTCATTATGCTGAGAAAGTCCTTGAAAGGTTCAAGAATTACTCGAATGGAACTACCAAAAGTCCTGTGGATCCCAGTCTTCACTTATTCAAAAATACAGGTGAAAGCATATCACAATTGGAACATGCACGTGTAATTGGTAGTCAGATGTACTTAACAAATTGTACAAGACTGGACTTGGCCCATTCCGTAAATGTACTGAGCCGCTACACAAGTAATCCAGAACGAAGTCACTGGAAATGAATAACTAGAGTATTGAACTACTTACGACATACTCAGAGTTATGCGCTGCATTACACCAGATACCCAGCATTACTAGAAGGCTACAGCGATGCCAACTGGATATCGGACTCCAAGAACTCAAAATCCACAAGTGGATATGTCTTCACACTTGGTGGTGCAGCTGTGTCATGGAAATCCTCCAAACAAATGCTATTGGCCAGATCCACCATGAAATCTGAGTTTATTGCTTTAGACAAAGCGGCAGAGGAAGCAGAATGGCTTCGAAACTTTTTAGAGGATATTCCTATGTGGGAAAAACCAGTGTCTGCTTTATGTGTACACTGTGACAGCCAATCGGCTATAGTACAGATACTGAGTTGTATGTATAATGGTAAGTCTCGTCATATCAGAAGGCGACACAAAACCATTATACAACTGCTCTCAAATGGAGTAATCTCTATAGAGTATATAAAATCAACCGACAACCTAGCGGATCCATTTACTAAAGGTCTATCGCGAGAGCAGGTTGTGAGATCATCAAGAGGAATGGGTTTAAAGCCTATGACGAAAGAGGATACTTGATGGAAACCCTACCTAGGAATTGGAGATCCCAAGATCTAGGTTCAAAGGAACAACTAAATCTTGTTGAATCGACGGGAGCACTGAGAGATTAAAATTTCATACCCACTCTTATGATGATAAAACAGTGCTGCCTGCAAAAAGTTAGGATAAGCTTGGCATTTAATGATTCCCATAGCTTTAAATAAAAGTGGGGTATAGCAGAATACTCTTTATAGGCAATCACCTTGTGAGTGTGAAATGAGGCCGTTTCTAAGAGAATAAAGAGAGGCTACATTCTCCAAGTTCACTCACAATTAAGCAGGACTGTTTAAGGCCAAAATGAACACAACAAGAGAACTTAGTTCTGTGAGGAGATGAAATTGTGTGATAGTTATTGTCTAGATTTACATCAAAGCCTGGGTAGTTCATGACATCATGTTCACTACCTGATCAAGTGAATCCGATAGCTACTTACTAAGGGTGGTTCAAAGTTGAAAAATTACTACCATTCCTGATGCAGTGATTTTTCGATTGTACTCTCAGAGTTTTTCTGTCATATCTTTTTATGTCGTGTCTGGATTACATAGTCTGGTAATTTCCATTCATGTGGGAGATTGTTGGAATTAATTTTTTGCAGTTTTTCGGATCGGATTCCGGCGGGCTCCGGCCACCGGCGGCGCCGGAAAATGAGTGGATTGCGATCCTCTCGTCGAGTACTATTCCGTGATGTACTAATTTGCCAAAAACGAATTCCGTATAAATGAGAAATGTTGGTCCAAATTTGGGTACTTGAAATGTACTAACTTGGAAACTTGGAAAAAATGGATAGTTCCATATCGAATATTGGAAAAGATTTTTTCTAGTATATATACTAGAAAATTGAACTAAAGGGCATGGCCCAGGGGTTACCACTAACGTGTAGTGGAGAAAGGACTTAGCCAAAATGACAAACACACGCATGCGCGCGCGCCCGGCTCGGCCCCGGCCTCGGCTTCGGCTCAGCTCGGTTGGGTTTGGCTTGGCTCTGGCCTATATTTATTTTTTGTCGGCCCCGGCCTCGGCCTCTGCTTCGGCTCGGCTCGGCTTGGTTTGGCTTGGCTCTGGCCTATATTTATTTTTGCCCCAGTCAAATTTTTTCTCCCCCAGTACACTGGAGAGGCTCTTCACATTCGATAACTGATACCATTACTCTGTAAAAGCAATTACTCTGCATCAGCAGAGTAGTGGTTCAGATCCATAACTGATGATCCATTACTCTGCTATTACAGAGTAATGGGCCTCCCAACAGACTTCATTTCTCCTATAAGACTATTGTATCTTGTCTACCAGAATATACAGACTTTGATAATCCAAATTATACTTCTTCTCCTCTGTGTCAAAAACTGAGAGTACATCACAGCACAGTTCGCTTAAATCTCTGGAGTTTAGGTGCTGCTCTTCAGGAAAAGATATACAGTTGTATCCTGTGAGGCAATTTACCAGCCACCGTCACACTACGGGACGAATTTTGCTTTAAGGAGATAGATTTTAATCTCGACTCTGTATCAAAGCTTTTGGTTTGTTATCTTTTATTCCTGTAATTTCTGTTCTTCACAATTATTGTTAGCAATTTTCAGATTTATAAAATTCGAGTTCTAACAGTTGTCACGAAGTAACAAACACATTATATATATATATATATATATATATATATATATATATATATATATATATATATATATATATACCTCCTATTTTGAGGCCTTAAATGTGAATCCATTGATACGAAGCCCCCATGAAAAATCCAAGCCACTCATCTTGTTCAGCATGCCACCGATGGCCTAGTTGTAAATCGCCTCAGATGCCCTGATTGTAAAATCGAGTTATTTGAAGTTCGTTTTTTCATGTTTTATATACGACTGAAATAATTTTCTAAGGACATGATGGACGTGCAAATGTATGTCAAACATCTTTGACTATGACTATACACCCTGAGACTATCGTAGGCATGTACAACAAGATGAATGGTTCGATTTTTCATATGAAGCCTGCATCAGGGGTGGACTCAAAATAAGAGGAAAGGTAGGGTCTATATATACTCACTATTTTTAAGGCATGATCCTAAATATTACCTTAAGCATAAATGGTATCTTACAGATGAAAAATGGCATTAACTTATATTCTTTGAAGGAAATCTTCAATGAGGATAAGAAGGATAGTCTACAAACAAGTGTTAAAAGGGCAAGTATCAAAAGTTTCTAGTGGAGACAAGTGTCTAATAGCCTATAGGTGCACAGGAAAATGTATATCATTTATATAACTAAAATGAGGTTAATGTTATCCCGAGAAAATCAATATGCCAGTATCAGAAATGCAAAATGGAACTTCCAGTTGGTACAGCCAATGCAAGGGCCGCATTTGTTCCTCTCCACAATCTAGAAAATCCTTCCTGTAGATTCACAAAAGACACTTTAACATGTTGATGTATTAACTAGTACGATTGGATAGAGTGGAACAAATAGAAAAAACAAGTAAAGGTACAAACAAATTAAATCATATCAGTTCACCTACTTGTCTAATGACTTTGTAGAACACATCCATTGTTCCCTTGTACTGAAAACAATCAGGAGGGCAAAATGGTACAGTACCAAATATTCCACCTCTTGAACATGATGGAGAGCATCTAAAATCTGAGAAAATCTATAAATAAATAAAAAATAGTAAATTTCAGTTTTCACCAGTTCAGGTGAATCGGAGAAATAAAGTAAATCCAAACTTTAAGGCCAGATCAAAAGAAAATGATTGCACTAATTCAACAAAATTTCATCACTTCAAGACTGCAAAGAATAACACCTTCAACAAAATAAACCTGATATGAAATAACACACGGATACTAGTAGGTCATAGATTATGTAGGAAGAAAATCAAAAACTGACTCTCAGATGAAAATTCCAATTGATGGTTGAGATCAGAGTGAAGATCAGTACTAAAATTTTGCTCTCCTCCATGGAATATCATAATTAATCCCATCTTAATGGGAGAAAGGCAAATCAATTGAGCTTTTATATTTAAAGCAAACTACTTAATGAATCAAGAGACAAAGATGCAACATAAAAGTTTTTTTTCCTCAAGTCCACATATCCTGAATGAAAAGATATATGTATCAAGCAAGTTTTCACTGGATTTATAAATCTGAACGAGAAATTACTGGATGTGATTATTTATATCATTCAATCTTTACTCTTAAGACCAATATGGTCATCTTTTAGCTATAAAAAAACAATGAAATTATGTGTCAAAAGGCTTCATGAAACCTATTGAATCCCTCACATAATAAAAATAACAAAATAATGTTTATATGGGTTTCATCTAAAACCTAGTACAAATCAAGTTTCATCAGGTTTTACAAAAAACCTAGTACAATTCAATTCAACACTAAAAACCACTTCAAAATTTGGGTGCAATGAAGTATCATAATTCCGCCCCTGCTTTCATATAACCAAACAGGCCCTTAAGCAATAAATCCTTTTTCTCCTAGTACTTTATCCTCTCTTGCACTAAAAGACAACACTTTCATTCAATCTCCACCTCATTCAATGATTAGATACTGTGCTTCACTCTCTTAGCTCCTATTGTTTTATCAGAATTTACTATAATCCAATAAACCTCCAATAAACATCCAATATCTATCACTAAGGAATCACAACGCTAGCATAAAACTCCAATAAAACAGTATACAATAGTAAGAGTTGAAAATACCGAGGTTAGGCAAGATAAGTGGATGTTAGTCAAGGTGACTTGTATACTTGTGATAATCTGAACCTTAACTCATCTGGATCATATTTTGGAATTAAACAAACTTGAGTTATCTCACCTCAAAGTTCAGATAACTGTGGGTACCTAAACTCCAATCCGACTTCAACAACAAAAAAAAGGCCTTTACTCCAAAATGTTTGGGTTGGCCACATAAATCTTTCTCCTCCAATAAACTCTATTGAGTACCACCTCCATCAAATTAACACTGTTGACCTTCTAAATCCTTTAAAAAACTCCACTCTGACTAAATTTCCTATAAGCCAAAACGGAAGTACAGGTATTCAACCTACAAGTTCCATTCCTCCGCTACTTAAAAGTAACACCATACCCATCCCACCTCCGTATCCAAATCTCGCCACAAACTACCAATAACCACCAAATTCACCTCACCCACTACCAAAATTCGACCTTTTTTTTCACGCAACAGAACTATGTACCGTGTTCGGGCCAATCACCGCCATCTGCCTCACCAAGTGATGCTCCGGCAAATTATACAAAACCGCCGCCGCCTGCGCCTGCAACCTCGTCTGCAAAAAAAAAACCAACCAACACACAACCAGCACGAATCTCAAAGTACAACAAAACTCACCCAACCCAACCCCCAAGCTCTAACCTTGGCGACATCGAGGGGGTTGACGAGGATGGCGGAGAGCACGGCGGCGCCGGCAGCCGACATGGCTCTCTCTCCGAGCCCCAACTTCGTATCGGACGGCAGATATGGAGAAGAGGAATCGAACGGCGAAGACGAAGAGGGGATTTTGGCGGCGTCGATGTCGAATCTTGATGCGGCGGTCATCCACGCGGGGAACGAGGGCCGAGACAAACCGCACACCATAGAGCTGTCAGGGACGCCGGGAAGCAATCGTTGATGATCTGGTGATGAAGAAGCAATCGTTGATGATCTGTTGATGAAGAATAACACGCTGCAGCTTGGTGTCTGTTTTGCTACAGTGAATGTATCAGTTTTTTTTTTTCTTTTTTGAAATAGAAGGCAAGAGAATTACCCCCAAGATCTCATATATAAACTTCAATACATCAATATATCTCATTACTACTATAGTACTGCGAGAACTACAATTACACAAAAGTGAGACCAACAACTAGTACATGATAGTATAACCAAAATACAAAAGGCCGATCTCATAACATCAGGCAAGTCCCAAAAGTAGAAGTACTGCAACAACAGCAGAAGCCACCCCCCGTCCCACAGACAAAGATAAAGTGTAAACCTCTGCTCTCCCTCCGTTCCCGTCAGTGGTTTCCGTGTCCGGGCCCCGTGCTAGTGGACGAGAAAAGAGGACCTGTGCGTGCTTTCTTCCTTGCCCCTGGGATGGACAACCAAGAAGAAGTAAGGAACATAATTTTATAAATCATTTGAACAAAATTGCAAGAATGATCTCTAAAATAGGTATCGTTCCAATCAATCCAAATCACCCATAAACATGCCGCCACTAAGCAATCCCACTCTCTTCTTCGACCTCGAAGTACCTCCCCCTCTCTAGCCTCTCCCCACAGGTAAGACACGTCTACGGGAGTACCAACTAGGCTAAAGCCTAAAAGAAGAAAGTTCCAAATACCTTTGCTATGCACGCATTTGAAAAAAAAGTGACAAATAGTCTCTATCCCACTCCCACATCTCGGACAAGAGACGACTGTGATTAATCCTCTCTTAGCGAGATTTTCTCTAGTTAAGATTGCTTCCTTGGATACCAACCACAGGAAGGCCCGGACTTTGTGAGGAGCGCACGTATTCCAGATGACTCTATTTGCGGCAGATCTAGTCCCCCCGTCATTGAGGGACGAATACAAGGACCTGACTGAAAATTTGTCGTTAGTCTCTAAGCGCCAACCCCTCTCATCCGGTTGGATACCTATATGAGGGTCATTCCCGAGCCAGGAATAAATAAGATCATCACTGCTATGGCCATTAGAATTACCGGTCGGTAATAGCCTAATGTGCCAAGACACTCTAACCCAATAATCTGCCACCAGAGCAGATTTATTGGTGACCCTCTGAAAAATCTCGGGAAATAGCGAGGCTAACGTATTTGGACCAGTCCAAGCATCTAACCAGAATCTTGTATTTTTCCCATTCCCTACCTTACTCGGGGAGTGAGAGTGGAACAATTCTCCTGCTCTGTCTATTCCCCTCCAAATTGGAGAAATGCCTCTCCGATGCTGTCCCCCTCCATATTTGAATCGTCTTTGTCTTCTATACCGAAGCCAAACGGTACCTTGAGCAGGAGTGCGACGGGAATGTAATTTCCACCACCATTTGCATAATAGAGCTTTGTTCATATCTCGAATATTAAGGATACCCAAACCTCCAAACTCTTTTTTCCAGCAAACAATGCTCCATCTGACTAGTGGCAGACCTTTACCATCCTCTCTATTCCCCTTCCACAAGAAATCTCTACGAATTTTGTCAATCTCCTTGATAACCCAATTGGGGAATTCATAGATGGACATCCAATAAATGGGGAGATTTGAGAGTACCGCGTTAATAAGTGTGATTCTGCCTCCCAGCGAAAGATGGGTCCTCTCCCACCCGGGAAGACGCCTTTTGATTCTGTCTATAAGGATCATCCAATAATTCCTTGTTAGTTTGCCTGGACGCAATGGGACACCCAAGTACTTAATGGGAAACTTTCCGACTTTACAGTCCAGAACACTAGCCAGAAAAGTCGGAACCACCTCTTCACATCTGCCTAGACCTATGAGATTGCTTTTATCATAATTAACTTTGAGCCCGCACCATGCCTCAAGGAACACCAAAATTCCTTTGAAAATGAGAACCTCGTTAATGTCAGGCCTCCCAAAAAGAAGAGTATCATCTGCGAACTGGAGAATGGGGATACCATGGGTACCGTCCAAACTTCCAATGCCTCGAAGTAGATTTTGGTTGGAGCAATGCTGTGTCATTTCGGAAAGCATATTAGCAACCAAGGTGAATAAAAGAGGGGACAACGGGTCACCCTGTCTCAGACCTCTTTTGCAAGAGATTAGGTTGCTAATGTTACCATTCACCAAGACTGACGATTTACCGCCCCTAATGCACTTGTTAATCCAGCCGATCCACTTGGGACCAAAGCCTCTAGTCTCGAGTACCTCTATAACAACATCCCATTCCACCATGTCATATGCCTTCTCAAAGTCCAGTTTAAGAAGAAACCTTCTACTCTGTCTCTGTCGCTCTGAAAGTTGGTCTCATGGGCAATAGCGATACTATCTAGAATGTCGCGACCTTGGATGAACCCACTTTGAGCCGGATGTATGATAGCACTAAGCCACGGATTCAACCTTGAAGCCAAGACCTTAGTGATGATTTTAAAGGAGCAATTCAGAAGACTAATGAGTCTGAGATTCCCAACCTCTCTGACCTCGTCAGTTTTGGGAATTAAAACAATGGTCGCATAATTGAGCCGATCAGTCTGAGCAATGTTCTGAAAGAGTTCGTCAAAAATGCCATGGAAATCCATCTTAATAACATCCCAAAACGTAGAATAGAAGAAAATTGGAAATCCGTCGGGTCCCGGAGATTTATCCTGACCCAAGTCTTTAATCGCCCTCATAATTTCACTAGACTCAAACGGTATCTCTAATTCCTCTAGACCGACTATATTTGGTCGGGACTAGAAGGTCTTATGGAGGTGACACAGACACTCTCTGGACTGCCCAAGGAGGCCTCTAAAATGCCCCTCAATATGAGCGCCTATCGAGTCTTGGTCTGTTACCCACCTATTGTTAATGGTAAGGCCCGAGATAAAGTTCGATCTTCTCCGGCCGTTAGCCATCCGGTGAAAGTATGCCGTGTTGGCGTCCCCATTTTGCAGCCACTGGTCTCGGGATCTTTGCCTCCAATAATCATCCTCTTTTTGAAAAGACCGTCAAGGTCTAGTCTAGCCTTCTGCAAGTCTTGGAGCTCCCCTGAGGATAAACCTCTGTCTTCTTCAATAAATTCTAAGGATTGAATCTGGCCCGCAAGCATCTCTTTATCACTCTTATCTTTCCTTCTCTCCTCCCCGCCCATCGTTTCAACCTACCTCTCAGTCTACTAATTTTAACGTTCCATGTGGATACAACATTCCTAAGAATCCCCTTCCTACTGTCGATAGGCTCATTCCAAGAATTCTGGATAATGGAGCGTAGGTCGCCGTTACGTAACCAAGCTTTCTCAAACCGGAACAGCTTAGTTTTGGGTCGACATACCCCACCCAAGGAGAGAATCAGCAGTACGTGGTCGGACGTCCGCCTGAAAACCGTCCTAGACGCAGCTAGAGGGAAGTGTGCCTCTCACTCGACCGACACAAATATCCGATCTAATTTGGCCAAAATCGGACAGTCCTGCATATTCGACCAGGTAAACTTACGATCGGGGAAATGAATCTCGCGTAACTCTAACAAGTCGATGACTCCATTGAAGGTAGTTCTCTCAGCCTGATTACACCCTCTACCTAGGTGTTCATCAACAAATCGAGTGATATTAAAGTCCCCCCCAATAACCCATGCATTTCCCCACTGGTATCTAATAATTTCCAATTCTTCCCAAAAGGAGGGACGGTCAGCTGAGCCGTTGGGACCATAGACCATGGAGAAAATTTGAACAAAAGCATCACTTTTAGCTCTGAGTTTCAAAGAAACAGAGAAATCTCCGATGAAGACATCAAGGCAGTGGAAGAGATCAGTGTTATACCCCACAGAGATCCCTCCCGCTTGACCCCGAGATGGTTTAGAACACCATTCCCAGTTCCCGTAGGGGATAAGCCTGTCCAGCAAAGCTGGATCAGGGCTAGACAACTTAGTCTCACACATTCCATTGGAGAGGATAGTGTTTCTCTCACAATTTGATGTTTCTTACTACCATTTTACCCTCTAACATTCCAGAACACGTATTCCATTGGGCAACATGACAGGGATCTCTCAGGTGGTATGACCATCACTAGTAACTGGGATATTTAACCTAGTCTCTAATTCTCTTGGCGCTAACTAGTTGGGACGACAAGTCACACCCCAAGTCAATTCTACAGACCTTGGCTAAGCTAATTAACATTGCATTAGGAATAAAATCAATAATTGCACAATTATAACTAGACTCACCTGCCAAAGCCAAACTGGGAGCTTTGAGTTTGACTGTTGAAGCAATCAGGTCATCTTTGGAGATCGGCCGGTCTCCATGCTTTTCCCTTTGGCTCGAGCTGCGCCTGAGATCCTCAATCACCTTTTCCTTCCCTTTCCCTTTAACAGAGTATTCTCTCCTGAAAGGATGGGAGGTCTCCATATTGGCCTCCTTCTCGAAGTCCCTCTCGATGTCCCATGCTCTAGCTGCAGTTGTAAGAGGAGACTCCTCTTCAATGTTTTTAAGCGTATCGATCAGATCATCATCATTAGGGGAATCATAACTAGCTTTGGCCGTCTCGTTAACAGAGTCTTGATCAGCTTCTACACTGTCCCTTTCCTCTTCATTCTCATAGTTCCTCTTCTTGCTCGGGATGTCAATAAATCCCCTAAATTTGCATTCCTGACAGATTGAGATAAAGTGGGCTCTTCATCAGACAGCTCCTGACCCATAGGCGGTTGTTCCTTTTCTATGATATTGCCTCCTCTATAGGCAGAAGACCCTCCACAATATGATTTCTCTATGATAGCCTTAGGCGGCCCATGGGAGTAAGCCCTAAGCAAGTGACCCCAAGAGTCAATTTGCTCTCTAGAAAGAGAACTAACATCTCCTCTCAAAAATTGAACGAATGCCTCTTGCATGGATTTTTGCATGTGTACGAAAATCGAAGCTCCCTCACTCAGATCATTCTTCCTATCCGCACCTTCACTTCCTGTCAACTACACATTAGCTGGCTTAACAAGATGTTTCAGACTCCGTATGGGCCGACTGACCTCATCTCGAGACGAACAAAACTCAGCGGATGGGATAGATACCTCAGTACAATCCATATCACCCAACTCAAACTTCCCTATACTGTTCCCGTGGCTCAAGATACCAGAGCTGACCCTGCCCCTATCCCCTATCTCCATCTCCCTGACTCTGAGCGATACTATCTCCATTTCCCTGTCTCTGAGCGGTACGGGTTAAACCCCAGCCTGGCCCCCACACCTACTCTCCTCCACATCAGCCTTCTCCATAGGCCCAGTCGATTTGAATTTCCCTCCAATCTGACCCGTAGCTGAGATCCCATCGAATGGTCTGCAGTCATCTTCCCCATCCGTCACCGTGTTGCATCTGGTCTCAACTCTATTGATCGTCGCCACCGCATCAATCTCTGATGCCCGAATGATTGGTACGAATATCTTGCTCTCCTCGTGGATACTGACCAAGTAGGACCTCCCTTTATAGACAGCGAATATCGAGGAAGAAGTTGTCGAACCACCGATGGAAGTAACACGGACTCTAGCAACATCAAGTCGGTTAAGGAATTTTGTTGCTTGATCGAGTTCTTCTACCCATCCAAACGTTTGAACCAGCCCTTGAAATCCCTCCTTGCTCCAACATTCTGCTGGAAAATTCGACAGTAACAACCATTTGGAAGAAAGTTGGTCTCTTTTGAACTCTCCAAATTCCAGTGTCCACCTAGATAGCACTACGCCGAACCCCTTGCCAGAGAAGAACTTCTTGCTGATGACCATTTGCACCCTAGACTCCGACAAACATGGAATGATAAAGGCGTCTTCCCTGAGCTTCTTCACTGTCCAATCCCACTCTTGAGATTTCGGCCACCTCGCGAGTAGTTCGTTTCTAATGGTCCGCTTGTTCGGCTTACCAAATGTCACCATTGCCACCACACTAAACAGGAGTCGACCACCACATATCAGTTTGTTGTTGGTTGTTTCTAGTATATCTGTTTTTACGTGCTGAGTGCACAGTTTTTGTAATAGAAATGGCGGGAGAATGAGATGGCTGAAAATATCTCACTCCTAGTCCTCTAATGCCTATAAAAGGCCTGTATTGTTCTATTGGGAATTTTAATAAAGAAATTGTTATCTTCCTTCTCCCAAATCTTCTTCCTTGATCCCTAAATCTCTCAGTTTCCCCCATTAATGGCTAGATCCATAGCACTCCGCAACTCCGACTCTGACAATCTGGTATCAGAGCTAGACAATGTGGACGGCGATGGACGTGATGAAGGAAGCACGACGTTAGAATGGGAAATGGCAAATCTGAGGAGCCAGATGGCTGAAGCCCAGCTGCATAATGGCTATCTCACCGAAAGGGTGGAGGCGATAACGACTAGCATCGGAGAACGTTTTTCTAGATTGGAAACCATGATGACGACGATGCAGCAGAATCAATCATGACCTCCAAATCCCCCCAATCCTCCATTACTCCCAAACCCTTTCCATCAAGGTTCTTCAAGAGAGGTATACATTTCTAACTCTAACTCCATTAATTCTACAAGTCCAGTATATGGAGAAAATTTGCTTAGAACTCCATTCAAAGTTGAGTTCCCGATCTTCCAAGATGGGGATCCTACGGAGTGGATCTGTGGTGTGGAGCAGTTCTTAGAATTCTATAATGTTCCAGACACTCAGAAATTGAAATATGCGGCACTCAATCTGAGGGGAAAGGCTGCTCAATGGTACCGCAGACATATTAAACCCAAGCTTCATGAAATTGCTTGGACGACATTCTTAGAAGAGTTGTTATCTAGATTTGGACCTAATATCTTTGAGGACTATGGAGGTATCCTTTCTAAACTTCAGCAGAAGAATGATCTAGAGGCGTATGTCCAAGAGTTTGATAGGCTATCTAATTTCGTCGAAGATTGGTCAGAAGCTCACTTTCTAAGCACCTTTCTGAGTGGACTACACGATGAAATTCGTTGGGATGTGAAGTCCCAGAGGCCTAAGAGTGTTAATGAGGCTATTGGGTTGGCGAGAGGTTATGAAGAGAAGTTGTCTTGCCTGCGGAAAATTTCATAAAGCTCCATTTGTACCCAAACCCACCTCCTCATCAAATTTCCTTCTCGTACAACCTGTTAGAATGTCCCCTCCATCTACAACCCCAAACATTTCCAACTCCTTTGTTCCTAGAAGATTGAGTGTGCAGGAGATGAGAGGGAGAAGGTCCAAGGGATTGTGTTTCAACTGTGATGAGAGATACACCCCTGGTCATCTGTGCAAGACTCAAAAGTTTTACTACTTAGAATGTTTAGCGGAAGATCAGGATGAACTTGAAGGAGGGGTAGTAACTCAAAATAATGAAGCTGAAGACTCAATTCCTATCATGCTGCAGGCTACTTCCCAAATCTCACACGCACCGGAGATCTCTTTCCATGCCTTAGTAGGTTCACAGGTGTATCCCCAAACTATGAAGGTTAAAGGGAAGATCAATTGAGGGGAGGTAAACATTTTGATTGATACAGGATCCACGCACAACTATCTTGATCCACAGACAGCTATTAAAGCTAATTTGGAGATCAATAAGGAGCCTAGATATAAAGTAACTGTGGCTAATGGGCAGTCTATGCTTAGTGAAGGAAAAATAGACAATGTCAGGTTCTCAGTACAAGGTGTTCAACTGCAGGCTGATTTGCTACTACTACCTCTGGAGCCAGCTCAAATGGTTTTGGATGCTCATTGGTTGCGCTCATTGGGACCAGTTACGATGGATTTCAATGTTATGACCATGGATTTCAAAGTTGAAGGGGTTCTAAAAAGGTTGCAAGGGATTGTTAATCCCTAATTGCAAATGATGGAAGCTGAGGAGTTGATGAGAGTGGCAAACCACATTTGTCAGGTATATATGATCCAAGCACAAGAAGTAAAGGTGGACACAGGGGAAATATCAAATGCAGCCTTGCACAGCAGCACACATGCAGATATCGGCAGCATCTTACAAAGCTATCCTGAAGTCTTCAGCGAGGAGATGAAGTTACCACCCCATAGAGGCATCGACCAAAAAATTCCCTTGTTGGAAGGGCAAGGGCCTACCTGTATGAGACCCTATAGGCATCCACACTTTCACAAAAATGAAATTGAGAAGCAAGTGGCAGAGATGTTAAATGTAGGATTCATTAGGCCTAGTAGTAGCCCATATGCTTCACCCGTGATATTAGTAAAGAAGTCCGATGGAAGTTGGCACATGTGTGTCGATTATAGGAACCTTAATAGCCAAACTATCAAAGCAAAATTTCCTATTCCAATAATCGATGAGCTCTTCGATGAGTTAAATGGAGCAAAATACTTCTCAAAAATTGACTTAGAGTCAGGTTACCATCAGATTAGAGTATTTCATGAAGATATTCCTAAGACTCCCTTCAAAACTCACCATGGCCACTTCGAGTTTGTGGTGATGCCGTTTGGACTCACCAATGTTCCAGCCACTTTCCAAAGCCTTATGAATGAAGTTTTTAAAAAGTTTCTGAGGAGGTTTGTACTGGTGTTTTTTGATGATATTTTAGTATACAGCACAACTTGGGAGGATCATTTGCAGCTTATAGCTCAAACTCTCATAGTCTTGAGAGACAATCAACTATTAGCAAAAGCTAGTAAATGCAGCTTTGGCAAGACATCGGTAGGATACTTGGGGCATATCATTAGTCAAGAAGGGATCGCAGTGGATCCCATGAAGATCAAGGCAGTTATGGAGTGGCCAGAGCCTAGTACTGTTAAGGAATTAAGAGGATTCCTGGGTTTAACAGGTTATTATCGCAAATTCGTTAAAAACTATGGGAGTATTGCAGCTCTGTTAACCAATTTGTTGAAGAAGAATGATTTTAGTTGGTTATCAACTGCCGTCCAAGCCTTCAACTCCTTAAAGGAGGCCATGAACTCAACACCTGTGCTCAGAGCACCAGACTTCTCCAAGAGCTTTGTGCTGGAAACAGATGCTTCGCAAGTGGGTATAGGAGCTATTCTTATGCAAGAACTCCACCCCATTGCGTACATGAGTAAGGCTCTGAAAGGTAGAAACTTAGTGTTGTCCACTTATGAAAAAGAGGTCCTAGCTTTATTGCATGCGGTTAAGCTATGGAGACAATACTTATTGGGAAGGAGTTTTGTGATCAAAACAGATCAACGCAGCATTAAATACATATTAGAGCAAAGAATTACCACTGAAATGCAGGAGAAATGGTTATGGAAATTAATGGGTTTTTCTTTTACTGTGGAGTACAAGATGGGAGTTGATAATTCTGTAGTTGATGCTCTCTCAAGGAGGCAAGGGGAACCGAGACACTTGTTGTGAAATAACTTTTGTGGTTCCACAATGGCTTGAAGAAGTTAAAACTATGGTGTTGCAAGACACCTACTTCCACCGATTAGCAGAGAAACTGAGTAAAGAAGAAGTCAATCCGGCAGATTACCAATTTTTGGAAAGCATTTGGTATTACAAGGGTAAAATTCTAATCAGTCCTAAGGCAGAAGTGAGGAAATTGATATTTTTTGATCATCATGCAACCAGTTCAGGGGGCCATTCAGGGTTTCATAAGACCTTGCATCGAATAAGAAGAACTTTCAGTTGGAAAGGAATTACAAGGGATATCAAAGTATTCATTAAAGAGTGCTTAGTTTGCCAACGCAACAAGCGTGAAACAATGTTGCCAGCGGGGTTACTGCAACCCCTGTATATCGATGGAATTTATTGAAGGGTTGCCCAAGATCTATGGAAACAATGCTATAATGGTAGTGGTTGATAGACTATCCAAATATGCTTATTTCATAGGAATATCCCATCCCTATACTGCCCAGTCAATTGCGCAAACATTTATTGATAATGTGTACAAGCACCATGGTATGCCCCGAAGCATTGTGAGTGATAGAGACCCTATATTTATTAGCAATTTTTGGAAGGAATTCTTTGCGCAGCAACAGTGTAAGCTTAAGCAATCCACCTCTTATCACCCCCAAAGTGACGGCCAAACGGAGATTGTAAACAAGGCTTTGGATATATATCTTAGGTGCTTAAGTGGTCAAAAACCCAAGGAGTGGAGTAAATATTTAGGGTGGGCGGAGTTTTGGTATAACACCAATTGGCACGTGTCCACGGGACTCACTCCTTTGGAAGGTGAATATGGGCGTCTACCTCCAACCTTGTTGAGATATGTTCAGGGCACCTCTGCATTACCTTCGGTAGAGGAGGAATTGCTATTTAGAGATGCCATACTGCATTGAAGGAAAATATGGCAGCAGCACAAGGGAGAATGAAGCTGTTTGCTGATAAAAGGAGAAGGGAAAGGGTCTTCGAAGTCGGAGACATGGTGCTACTCAAGTTACAGCCATATAGACAAACTTCGATTAGAAACTCTACTCCCCAGAAACTATCTTTCTAAATTTTTTGGCCATTTCGTGTATTAGAAAGAGTGGGTTCAGTTGCATATCACATTGAGCTTCCCCCCAATCAACAATTCACCCTGTTTTTCATGTATCTAAGCTCAAAAAGTGCCATGGGGTTCATCTCCCTATTGTTTCTCAAGAATTGCCCCATTGGTGGGTTGAGGAGACAGCTTTGGAGGAGCCTGAGTTAGTCTTAAACTGCAGGATCTTTAAGAAGAACAACCGAGTGGGTATTCAGCTTCTGATTAAGTGGAAGAATGAGGGCACTAAAGATGCATCATGGGTTGACATCGATGAGCTAAGACGAAGATTTCCAGCTTTCGAACTTGAGACAAGTTCGTTCCCAAGAGGAGGGGAGTTGTCAGGGACGCCGGGAAGCAATCGTTGATGATCTGGTGATGAAGAAGCAATCGTTGATGATCTGTTGATGAAGAATAACAAGCTGCATCTTAGTGCCTGTTTTGCTACAGTGAATGTATCAGTTTGTTGTTGGTTGTTTCTAGTATATCTGTTTTTACGTGCTGAGTGCACAGTTTTTGTAATAGAAATGGCGGGAGAATGAGATGGCTGAAAATATCTCACTCCTAGTCCTCTAACTACCTATAAAAGGCCTGTATTGTTCGATTGGGAATTTTAATAAAGAAATTGTTATCTTCCTTCTCCCAAATCTTCTTCCTCGATCCCTAAATTTCTCAGTTTCCCCCATTAATGGCTAGATCCAAAGCACTCCGCAACTCCGACTCTGACAAGAGCAATTCTCGAGATCGATCAATTTCGTTGTGGATTTCGGTTTCGGTTTCTCCTCAGATTTCGTGCTCAAAACCCTAGAAATTTTGAGGAAATAAGAGGGAAGAAATTTAAAATAGAAAGCGAGGAAAAATTACGGGCGGTGCGCGTGATTAGGGGTTGATGAACGCGGAGGTTGATAGTCGGAACCCTACGTTCCCTAATTTTTGGGAGAAAACGGTCAGCACTAAATATTGACTTGTTCTAGAAGGCTCCGGACTTTTAATTGTTTTATTTACTTTTAATTTATATTTTTAGATCTCTATCTCTAATCTCTAATCTCTAATCTCTAATTTCTAAGGGGGCATTTGGTATGCGGATTGGAGAATTCCCAGGAATTAGTGGATTCCCAAGAATATGAGGGTAGGAATGAAGATTCCCGGGAATGTTGCAATACTGTGTTTGGTACACGACATTACATGCCTGGGAATACTTTATTACCGTGTTTGGTATAGAACAATTCATTCCCATCAATCCATCTCTATAATAGACATTTACCGAAAATACCCTTTTATCTTTATTTAAAAATAAATAAATATAAAAGTTATCTAATTTAGTAATTGATGCATATGCCCAAGTGTCTGTGCGTACAGTACAGACAAGTCCAAACACATTGCTCTCTCTATTGTCTCAATCTATCCTAATCCTAACCGAAACTAAAAAAGAAAAAACATATGAAAGAAACACCCATACTCAAATGACAAAGATCTCTCAATGCCATGAACATGATGAACGATTGAAAAATACATTGAACTGTCCAGTACCAGTGTATCCTTTCTCTCATCTTTGAGCACCCAATACACAGGCCGGGGGTAACCAGGTTGGGCTTTTCATCAAACCAACGGGCCTGGCCCGGCCTTAAATTCCCCCCCAAAAGAAAGTCTCAATTCTCAAACCTTACCCAGTCTCCCCATCACAACTCCTTAATCTTCCCCTTTTGTCCTTGATTAATCAGACTCGAATCCATGGAGTTTTGGGTTAAACGATCACTTCCTCTATCTACTTACCACCTATTATTCTCGTTTTGTTCGATTTGGGACTCGATTTCGTTTCTTCTGCTTCTTCGATTTCTAGGGCATGTTTAGGATGGCATTTTAAGCTAGGCCATTCTGCTTCCTCTGCAGCTTTGTCTAAAGCAATAAACTCAGATTCCATGGTGGATCTGGCCAATAGCGTTTGTTTGGAGGATTTCCATGATACAGCTGCACCACCAAGTGTGAAGACATATCCACTTGTGGATTTTGAGTTCTTGGTGTCCGATATCCAGTTGGCATCGCTGTAGCCTTCTAGTAATGCTGGGTATCTGGTGTAATGCAGCGCATAACTCTGAGTATGTCGCAAGTAGTTCAATACTCTAGTTATTCCTTTCCAGTAACTTCGTTCTGGATTACTTGTGTAGCGGCTTAGTATATTTACGGAATGGGCCAAGTCCGGTCTTGTACAATTTGTTAAGTACATCAGACTACCGATTACACGTGCATATTCCAATTGTGATGTGCTTTTACCTGTATTTTTGAATAAGTGAAGACTGGGATCCACAGGACTTTTGGCAGTTCCATTCGAGTAATTCTTGAACCTTTCAAGGACTTTCTCAGCATAATGAGCTTGAGACAAAGTAATTCCCTCAGACGTCCTGAAAACTTTGATTCATAGTATGGCATCTGCAACTGTAATGCCCTGATTTTTCATTTAATGGAAAAATTATTTATTTTGCACGTAGTGTGCACGTGCAATATTTTTGTAAATATTTTCATCAAGAGGAGTAAAGATATTTAATATGTGCCTTTAATTATTTTTTCTATAAAGCCTTCTTTCAATTAGACAAAAAGCCTTTACTTTTAAAAGCCCAAAGTTAATTTAATTTATTATTTTTATAATAAGTATTTTGGCCCATAAACTAAAGCCCATGGATTAATCTATTTTTATACAACTTGTCATGTAGAATACAATTTAAAGACTATTTTATTTTTATACAAAAATTTAATGTACAATTTTTGGGCCTAGTTGCATGCACGTGCACTACACGTACACGTGCAATATGCACTTTTTCAACTAGGCCGGTTGTAATCTTTTTTGGAGGGAAATGAAAATTGAAATGGTGATCATGGTGTGGTGGTTACTTGGTTGTGGGTAGTTATTGCAACTCCTACTTTCATCTTGACCCTCCATCTTACAACCAACCAATTGATCCTAGCTCTCCATTCTCCTTGATTTTTAGTATAAATACCCCCCCCCACCCCATGGCTAGTTATTCTTGTGTAAAATTATTCTCTTCCAAACCTATAGTTCAATTATATTATCTAGTAGTGATTTTGTGAGTTAAAAGATTGAGAGTGTGTGGGATCTTTGCTTGCAACTAGAAGAGGGGAGGCCTGCATTCATCAAGAGGGAGCTCGACTTGGGTGTGCTTGGGAAGCTTGTGTGCACGTGTTCAAGGAGGAGCCATTCGTCGCAAGGACATTCGTCTAGGGATTTGCTAGCTGTAATTTTTCTCTCCATACAAGGTGGGTAAATTTTTCCCTATTTCTAACATAGGAATGCATGCTAGATTTAATTAGCAAAATAATGCATGAAAATGATTAATAAGAATGCACATTCAATTGAAAAGATGATCTCTAATTGATTGAATTGTTGATATGCAAATTATGTGTGTTGCTATTAGTAAAATTCAAGATTGTGTGCAATATGAATATGGTTATAAGTTGTGTGAAGAAACCTTTGTTAGTAGCATGAAAAATTATGTGCAAAAAATTAGTATATCGACTATGTCACTTTTATATGCTAAATTGGAAACTTTGTATAGCGTTGTAACGAATAAATTAAGATGAAATTTTTATGTTCGGGAAATGAATAAGAGTAGAGAATTAGTATAGAGATTGATGAAATTATAATGTCAAAAAATGTATTAGTAGTATGTCACATTAACCAAATTGTATGGTAGAAATGTGTTAATTATGGAGAAAATTATGTTTAATTATTTAAGAAATTTATTTTCATCTACTGGAATAAAGTTCATGATAGAAAATGATTAATTCGGATTTTTACAGTATATTAGTAAGAACAATGTGATATGCAATTTTGTTGAACGCCTAAATGTTCTAAATAACAGAGAGTATGGATTAAATGAAATTGGAATTATACTAGTGACAACCTGAGCACGTAGCTCAAGTGGTCATGGTGTGCGGTTGGTTTCCATGTGGTGACCAGTTCGAATCCCTGTGGCACACATTTTGTTTCACAATTTTTAAAAATAAAAGAATCAGTGACCGAGAGCATTAAATACTCTCTGTCTTCTCTTTATGATGCCTGGCGCCTTTAGCCTTGTGGTCGGTGCCTTTGGCTGTGTTCTCTGGGGTGCTGGGTTCGAATCTTGCCCTCGGCAAGATTGAAAGACAATTTTTTTGGGGTTTTTAATTGTCAAAAAAATTATGAGAAAAATATGGTTATTCTTCTAAAAATATGTAGGACTTTATAAAAATAAATTGGAGACTATTTGCATGAAATAAAACATGATTTGAGAAGAAAATGTGTAAATAGAACTATGGTTCTATATTTTTATGGTTGTGAAATTATATCTTGCAAAAATGATTTGAAATGAAGGATTAGAAGATTAATGTGGCAAAAAGAAATTATATTGTTGTGATGTGATGCAAATTATTCTCATTTGAGAATTGTGTGAGAATTATGAAGTGTAAAGGTTCACTTTGGATTGAATAATTAGTGATGTGGGTTTTTATGTGAAAATAACATTTTATGAGTTACATGATGAATAATTGAGTTGTATAGTTATGGACTATTTGAACGAATTAGAAATCATGATTGGAAAAGAGAAATACTTTTGAGTATGACAAATCAACAAATGAATTTATGAGTGGAAATGCTCAAATTGGAAATTGTGAATTGGAATTGAAACAAAAGAGTAGCTAAGTCTCCCCAGGCATTTGGAAAGAAATGAAATGAAATATTGAAATGAAAGACCAAGGTTGGTCATGTGTGAATAAATGAATAAGTCCGGTTTAGTGGAGAGGCTAACTCTAGAGCTTTGATTTTGTTCATGATTCTAATAAAAACTGAGGATTAGTGCATAGTGAAGACGTGATGAAAGTGAGAGAAAAACACGAGTATGAGAACTAGAGTTACGGTGCGGGTGTGTGAGCCACAGAATGCATGCTTGATGAGTCAAGACATGGCGTGGGCACAACTCAGTAATGATCGGACTTTAGCCATGCTTGTGGGATGTTTGGTGACTGCAAGAGGATCGTGTGCCATGAAGTGAGCCTGAATTGCCACAGAATGCATGCTTGATGAGTCAAGACATGGCGTGGGATTCCCCTCCAGAATTTTTTGTATACGAACTTGTACTTATAGATCATCTAGGATACTCACCGTAGTTACGGTAGTAGATTAAGTCATGGCGAGGAATTGAACCCTACAAAGATGAAGAACGATTAAGAGGCTTGCCCTCGGACCTATGTAGTATGGGATGCACAGAATCCGAACAAGTGCGCATTAGTGTCATCTAATATAAATAATTGCATTAAGGACTAAGTGCACAATCACAACACGACATCAATCGGGTAGTCCCTTTAGTTTGATATGTGACAAGTTTGTGTTTGCTAAATATGAAAAATAAGTTATACTATTTCTGGCATAGAGAGGATGGCCGTGTATAATGATCGTCGGTTGAATAAACTGACGTACCCACGGTCTTATATGCAGGTAAATGGCTTGATAAAGATTAAAGAGGAACAAATGCTTAAAGATTATTCAATATTGTTGTACATTTGTTTCGTTGTTGTAAAGTTTACTTCCGCTGTGCAATTTAAAGTGTAATGTAATCATGTAAATTCTGATGTAAAGTGAAAAGTTCAAATTTCCTTGTAAAATTGTACTAAAGAAAGCGGAAAGATCCTGTAGAACATCTCGAATTCAGTGTATTTGGGATTCGGGGCGCTACAGCAACTCCCAAGTCTTTCATATCAAACTTGCCACTAAGCATGCTCTTAGTTTGTTTGATAATGTCATTATTGCTTCCAATAATAAGCATGTCGTCTACATACAGACACACCAGAATGTATCCATTTGGATCTTTGATGTAAATACACTTATCACATTCATTTATTTTGAAGCCATTTGACATCATAACATTGTCAAATTTTGCATGCCACTGCTTTGAAGCATGTTTCAGTCCGTACAGGGATTTTACAAGCCTGCACACCTTGTTTTCCTGTCTAGGAACTACGTAACCCTCAGGTTGTTTCATGTATATTTCTTCTTCTAAGTCCCCATTTAGAAATACAGTTTTAACATCCATTTGATGTATTTCCAGGTTACGAAGAGCTGCAATAGCTATCAACATTCTTATGGAAGTTATTCTTGTAACTGGAGAATATGTATCAAAGAAGTCTAGGGCTTCCTTTTGCCTAAATCCGTGTACCACAAGTCTCGCCTTATGCTTCTCTATTGAAACATCTGGTTTCAATTTTTATTTGAAAATCCATTTACATCCTAGAGCTTTACATCCAGAAGGCAAATCGACTAACTCCCATGTATGATTCTGCATAATGGAGTCTATTTCACTTTTGATTGCTTCCTTCCACATAGGAGCATCAAAAGTATACATACCAGTAGCCATCACGAGGATTGCTCCAGTATCATACCACCATTCACGAGGATTGCTCCCCACAAGATTTATCTCTGATACTACTGCACAGAAGTCCAGGTCAGAGAGACCAGTGGACAAGTTCTCAACTATGTGTGCATGGGATTTTTCATTCCCTTTTGCATGTCCAGTTCCTGCACAATTGTTGTCCTTGCTGCGGCACTCAGAAATTTTGTGCCCCAGCTTACCACACTTGTGGCATTTCCCAGCAAACCTCTTTGCAGGAGGTATTTTGTTTGATGCTTGTGGCAAAAACTTTCTCTTCTTGCCTTCTGTTCGTACTCCACCACGTTGGCCTTTTCTATGGACTGATTTCCATATGACCTATCAGCCTTGCAATTCTCCTCTTCGATCCGCAACCTGACAATGAGGTCATCAAGAGATATCTCCTTTTGCTTGTGTTTGAGGTAGTTCTTGAAGTCTTTCCATCCAGGTGGAAGCTTTTCGATGAACGCTGCAACCTGGAATGGTTCGCACAACATCATGTTCTCTGCAGCGATTTCATGCATTATGACCTGCAGTTCCTGGACTTGACTCACTACAGTTTTGGAGTCAATCATCTTGTAGTCCAGAAATTTGCCGACTACAAACTTCTTGGACCTGGCGTCTTTGTTTGGACATCTTGAAGATACAGTAGACGTTGTACAGGGGGTCTACCAAGCCATTCAGGATGTAGTTCCTACAGAGGTAGTCGCCCTGAGTCCACGCATCAACCGCAGAAACGAAGTGTGCATCTATCGGTGCCAGCATCGGGGCAGATTTAGTGAGAAACCTGTCCAGCTTCAAGGTGGTTAGGTAGAACTGCATCTTCCCTTGCCACTTCTTGAATCCAGTTTCATTGAACTTCTCCGATTTTTCTCCTACGGTTATGTGTGTGGGCAGAACGACCGAATGTGCCGCAACCGATTGTGCAGTATCATTCTGTGTGTTCTCCATGTTTTTTCTGAAATAATTGAAACAGAATTGTTAGTTGTTGTTTTTTTTGAATTGATAACAATACCTGTAAACAATCTTCACAAAAACTGTTAGAATCAGTGAAGAAAAATTTTTGCTTTAAGATTTTTAGAACTCGAATTTTATAAATCTGAAAATTACTAACAATAATTGTGAAGAACAGAAATTACAGGAATAAAAGATAACAAACCAAAAGCTTTATACAGAGTCGAGATTAAAATCTTTCTCCTTAAAGCAAAATTCGCCCGGGTGGCTTGCGAATTGCCTCCCAGGATACAACTGTATTCCTTTCTCTGAAGATCAGCACCCAAACTCCAGAGATTTCAGCGAACGGTGCTGTGATGTACTCTCAGTTTTTGACACAGAGGAGAAGAAGAAGAAGTATAAAATTCGGATTATCAAAATCTATCAGACTGGCAGACAGGATTCAGTAGTCTTATAGGAGAAAATGGAGACTGTTGGGAGGCCCATTACTCTGTAACAGTAGAGTAGTGGTTCAGATCCATAACTGATGAGCCATTACTCTGCTGTTACAGAGTAATGGTATGAGTTATCGAATGTGAAGAGCCTCACCAGTGTACTGGGAGAGAAAAATCTGACTGGGGCAAAAAATATATATATATAGGCCAGAGCCAGACCAGACCAAGCCGAGCCGAAGCCGGGGCCGGGGCCCGGGCCACGCCCTTTAGTCCAGTTTTCTAGTATACATACTAGAAAAAATCTTTCCAATTTCCGATAAGGGACTATCCATTTTCTCCAAGTTTCCAAGTTAGTACATTTCAAGTACCCAACTTTGGACCAACATTTCTCATTCATACGGAATTCGTTTTTGGCAAATGATTACACCACGGAATACTCGACGAGAGGATCACAATCCACTCATTTTCCGGCACCGCCGGTGGCCGGAGCCCACCGGAATCCGGGCCGAAAAACTGCAAAAATTAATTCCAACACAATGCACGTTTTGATATGAGTTTGAGGATTTTCACATGCAATATATGTATTAAGAAATAGTTTTGGAGTTAGATGTGCATTGCACGTAATTGAAAAAAAAATATTTTGAAGAAAAAACTATGATTTGTACGTGCAATGCACGTGTTTATAAATAGAATTTGAGTTATACATGCAACATATGTGTATGTTTGGTGTTAAAAATATTGAAAATTTATTTTGTGCATGCGTTGCACGTTTTAAATTGATGATTTTTTGTTGGCTTTTGTTGTAATTAATGGGAGAGTTTAAGTTGGACGTACAACGCACGGATTTGTATGTTGTATGTGTGATGCACGTTTCGATAAAAAGTTGGAGTTGAATGTGCGATACATGTAAGTCGGTAGTAATCGGCACTTGTGATGAATGCCTTAAACTTTAAAAAATAATTGGAGTTGAACGGGCACTGCACGGAATTTTTTAAATTTTTTGTGCTAGTAATTTTTTTAATTTTTTAAAGGAAAACCTTGAATTGTACGTACAGTGATGTATTGCGAAATAGATTTGGAGTTGCACGTGCGACGTACATATTTGCTTTGTGACAAAAAAATTTAAAAATTATTTGTTTGGTAAAGGAAAAAACTTTGATTTACACTCGTGATGCACGTGTTAATAAATAGAGTTAGGTAGTGTTGTTTTTCTCCTCTTATAAGCGATTTACCTCTTGTAAGAGGTGGTCCACCTCTTACAAGAATTATTTTAGCATTCTTTTTTTTACCTCTTATAAGAGATTTTTTCCAAAATCGCTTCTAAACCTAAACGGCTTCTACTAGCCTCTTTCAAATTCTTAAAAGTTTTCTATCACTTAAAAAGATTATATTACCCCTAAATTAATGATTTCCAGATCTTCCTTTCCAACAGCACTTTGTTGAAAATGGAAGGATTTCAACCGGTTTTGAGAAAAAAGCGGCAGATTAGCAGAGACAAAGCCAGGAAAAAGAGAAGTTTGGCACGCCAAATTTGCTATAAATCTCGATTGCCCGTACTCTTCTACTCTCTATCCCCTCTCCATTCTTCCCCACTTACCTTAACTATCAGATCTAGGGTTTTTGGAGCTTGAAGGGTTTGACACCTTCCTTGGTTTCCTGGATTCGGAGTCAGCTGCTTGATTTTTTTCAAGGTAAAAGTGGCCGATTTTTCAATTTGATTATTTAAAGGCTGTAATTTGATCAAAGATGCTAACTCCTAACTTGTTCTGAATCGTAAAACACAAGTTTTTTGTTAAAATGCTTGTATGAAAATGTTGAACATACAATAATGTAAAGAATTGGGTTTTTTTCTTATGAAGAGTTTGAGAATATACTTGGATAGTTGTTTAGGTTTAGACCTACTGGTAGTTTGATATTTCAATTTTTTTTAATGAAGAATTGGGAGTTTGATATTTTACTTCATTGTGTATAAACTTCATTCTTAACTTCACTGTGAATTGCTAGAATAAGGAGTTACGGTTATTGTTTGAATAACTTCACATTGAGCTTCATTCTTAACTTCATTTCATTTTTGTACATGATATTCTAGAATAACTTCTTATGGTTATTTTTTGAATAAGTAGTTGGATATATACAGTTTTTCATTATTGCTTAGATATATCATATGTTTGGGTCTTTATCTAAATGTTTTGCTTGGTAACCTGCTAATATATTGGTGCAGTAGGCAAAAATGAAGGAGTTCAGGAAAGCTTTGATGGCATTGGAAAATATTGAGGATAAACAAATTTTTGTAAAAGGATTAGGAATGTGATGAATTCAAGGATTTGGTTATTTGAAGTAGGTTTTTATTTTGATGCTATTTGGTATTTTATTGAACTTGGATGGAATTGGGTTATGACTAGCTTGATATAATATTAGTACCTTTTGGGTTGGATTCCAGAATTATTATGATGTGTACATCTTTATATTGCAATACTTGTTATTTTCTTTATTTTCATAATTGATGCTCACTAATTGAAATTCTTACTTGTGTAGGTAAATGACCAAGTTACGACAACTATTCTTCACTACAGTGATAATCTTCATAATATTATTTATGCGTAGAAGGCAAGCAAATAAGAGAAGGAAGAGGCAGAAATTGTGCATCGCAATTCTTACGGAAGATGGCTTAATGAAGGAGACATTAGGTGGACCTTCCACTCAACTCCATCAATCATTTCGAATGGAAAAAGATGACTTTATTCAGTTATGTGATCAGTTCCGACAACGAAATTGGTTACATAATAGTAAGCATGTCAAGTTAGAAGAGAAAAAGATGATTTTCTTACAAACTGTGAGTCATGGTTGGACCAATAGATTGTTGAAGTGGAGGTTTCAACATTCGGGTTCAACTGTCGTTGTTTTCACGAAGTGTTATGGGCTATGTTGAAGTTTTCTAAAGAGATGATAGTTCCTGACTGGAATGCGTCTCAGGGACAGATAAGACATTATAGACGTTTGAGGGAAGGGACATTCAAGGGAGCTGTAGGGGCATTGGATGGTACACTTATCTCTGCTTATGTTCCTCCGGATGAGGCTATACCTTATCGTGCAAAAGGCGGAAAAACTACTTGGCAAGCAGTGTGAGCAATTTGTGATTTCGATATGAAGTTTATATATGTGGTGGCTGGATGGGAAGGAACCGCGCACAATGCAAAGGTGTTGACTACTGCAGTGCGAGATCCTGACATGAGATTCGCACATCCTCCTCCAGGTAACTAATTTTAATTATTTATTGTTTGTACAAAAATTTCATAGTAGCTCATTTATCTGCTTGTAATAAAAGTATCTTCCATGTACCTCACTTGAATACTGTCTTTCCTACCTGCTTATAAAGAAACAATAAGATGAAAGAAATTGCATAGTAGGCATCAGCCAAATATTCCTATCATTGATTTACATATATTCTCAAACATGTGAAATAATAGTATTGCATGACCAAATATTATTACCTGGATTGCATTTATCTGCAGGAAAATATTATTTGTGTGATGCCGCTTATACACATACGAGGGGTTTCATGGTTCCTTATCGTGGTATTAGGTATTGGCTATCTGATTGACATAGATACGGAGGTTCACCTACAACCAAAAAAGAGAGATTCAATCATGCTCATGCCCACCTGCGAAGTGTGATTGAGCGTTCATTTGGCGTGTTGAAGAAGAGGTTTCCAATCTTAACTAAAATGCCTTCCTATGATTTTCCCACACAAAGAAACATTGTCGTAGCTTGTATGTGTCTTCATAATTACTTGCGTCGTGTCACTCTAAATGATGAATTATTTCAATTGGCTGACGATGAGAATGCAGTTCTCAATAGTGTGGAAGAGAATGAAGGCAACAATGGCGAAGGAGAAGGCAGAGATGAAGATAACAGTGACATATTTAGGGCTTCAGAAATGTTGGCTATGAAGAACGTACGTGATGAAATTGCTAATCGACTTGGGCGCAATTATTTGGGTTGATTTCTAGATTGTGTTTTTTTCTTTTCTTTTTTTTTACTTCAAAATTTGTTGTGTTTGTTAATTTTGAAGTTTGTGGAAGTTTTGCAATGTGTTAATCAACTTTAGAAATTTTGAAGTTTGTTAATTTTGAAGTTTGATTGTAAGCACAGTATTTTCACTTTTGTGTAAATGGGCAACCATTAGTGCTGCTCTATTTGCTCATATATTTTTGTTTTCAGCTTTGAGTAGATGATGGTTCGATACATACATAGGATCAGGAAACAATCTGCAAGCACAGTTGAAAGATGTGTTATTATGTATTTGTTGTTTTCCAATTTCAGTGTGGTGGACTCCTTATGTAGTTTGCTTGGTGGGGCAAGTCCGAAGTTGTGTTATTAGTTTTGACTGAACGAACAATTTCATTGCTTGCAGTGAAGAGGAGTAGCAATTTCAGTAAAGAAGGGGATGCAGAATGGACTGATCTTTAAAAGATGACTACAGGATGGTAATATCCAAAAGGAGTAAGCAAGAAGATGCCTTCCAAAAGGAGGTCATCAGGCGAGGAGATGCTCTAACCAATACTGTGAAAAGTCATGTTTTCCCATTTTCAGTATATTTTTAAAATGGTTTGAGCTCCTTCTACAACTATTAGATCAACTTGGCATCAACACTCATTATGATCTAAAGCCTTGTTCAATCAAAACAAGATCAACCATGGAGAACAACTACTCCTTGAAAAAGATGATTCTCTAGCAAATTTATTACGATTATTACCTTCTCTTTAATAAGTCAACAGAATACAAAAGTGGACATGAAGTTGCATGGATAAATTTTTGAAGCCAAACTAATCAGTAGGGAAACTTCAACACTAATGATGATATTCTATGAACACACGCAATCAAATATTAGAAGTAGTTTACACAAATTTGTAACAATGCACTGATACAAGTAGTCTATATTTGCCATCAAATTACACAAAATTGCTTACATCCCCTCAAAAGTAACAGAGTCGACAGCCATGCCTATCGCCAATGCACTGAGGACCACATCGCTTGCTGGAGGAGGTGAATCTCCTGTTGGGGCTTCAATTGGTGAAATTGCAGGAGGAGATGGAGTGTCGCCTATTGTAGATGAAGTGTCGCCTGCTATGTGGGTTTTTTTCGTTGAAAGAATAATGACGATAATTATGGATTATGACCAAATTTGTCTACTGATATGGCTAAAAATGGGGTTAAATCGGAACCGTCCAGATTGGGCGCGAATCTTAAAGCTCGGGGGTAAAACGGTAATTTTACATACAAATGGATCCAGAGCGGGTATTGGGTCTCCTTCTCACGGATCCAACAGCCCACAAACGGATCCACTCCGACTGGGTACGGCTCTCGACCCGAGGCAAACCCAGACCTACAAAGAGACAAATCAGGGTCACTAATTTGACCAAGTCAACAGGCCTGATTTACTCTCACCGGGAAATAGGGGTTAGTTTCCTAAACAGACTGTGAGGATTTTTCTCCTAGCAGTTACACAGGGAATCAAGCGTCTAATCACTCCCCTGGCGACTATAAATACCTCCCCTCTGCCACTGTGACGAGGTAATCACTCTTTTTCCACCTTAAGCTCTTTCTTTAATCACCACTGATTACTGACAAGAGCGTCGGAGGGTGCGTCGCCGGAATCAACCCCTGGTGTCTCGCACTTCCTTGCAGGTTGCGGCAGGAATAGGAAGGCTTGGATCTGCTGTTCAGGTTTTCTCGAGCTCACAAATCTCATCTGTTTACCCCCACACCGAAATCAGCGGTAACAGATTGGCGCCGTCTGTGGGAACACCACACGAACAGCCTCCGTCTCTTCCTCGTCGCCTAGCCCTGCTCCAATCATGCCTCCAAAGAAGGTCAGATCCAGAGGATCCAACCGCGGGGCCATTCTCGCCGATCAGACAGAGGAAGCCCCTGTCAATCCAGTCCAGCAGCCTGAACTTCCTCCCCCGGTCCAGCAGGGCCAACCCCCTCTTCCCAAACAGCAACCCCCCAATGGCCCTTCCGGCCATAACGGGCGGAGGCAGAAGCAGCCCCTCGACCTAGACCATGTCTCGGTTCATAATGAATCCTCAGATTCAATGGCTTCTCATCACCCCGACCTCCGCAACACAATCCTGAATCGCCAAAAAGATGAGGACCTCCGCACCCACCTTGATAAGAGGCGGGCCCGAGAGGGAGCCTCCCGCCAGCATCAGGGTGAGCGGTCCCCTCACCGCCGAGACGGTAGAAGGTCTCCGGACCGCAGGGGCCGAGCGACATCTCCCGAGCGCCGAAGGAGGAGGCCGCATTCCCCCGCGGATCGGCACCATCGGAGGAACAATGAGGCACCTATCACTCGTGCCGAGTTCCTACAATTTCAGGACACCGTGCTGCAGGCCCTCAACCTTCGCCCCAACAACCAAAATGCCCAGAGGGTTCCAACACCCCCGCGGGTTCCCAGTCCTCGCCGCCGATCCCGAAGTCCTCTCCCGGCTCCCAGTCGCCAGCAGCAGCACTACAGTCCCCGCCGATCCCAGGACTACCGGCGCCGCAGTCCCCGCTCCCCTTCTTATGAAGAAGAGTCCGGGGGATCGTATGATTACCAGTGGAGGGACGATGCCCTCAACCGCCGTCTCCATGAGGTGGAGAGGCGCATTGGTCGCATGGACAGAGAGGAGGAGTCCAGAGCAGGGACCGTCTGGCCCAGCAGACCCCCTTTCTCTCAGACGATCATGGAGGCCCCCATACCGAGGGGTTTCAAACCTCCGCAGTTTGAAACGTACTCAGGGGAGTCCGACCCAGTTGATCACGTCGAAAGCTTCAAGACATTAATGCTGATCCATCAAGCTTCCGACGCCATGCTCTGCAAGACCTTCCCCGCCACCCTCCGGGGGTCGGCTCGGGAGTGGTACTCCAGGCTCGCCCCCTCTTCCATCTTCTCGTTCGAGCAGTTCGAGACGCCGTTCATTACTCACTTTGTGAGTAGCAGGCGAGCCGAGAAGACGAGCCTCTCCCTGCTCAACCTGCGGCAAGAAAGGGGAGAGAAACTCAGGGACTACATGAAGAGATTCACCGTAGAAATCAGGTCTATCGCCTCCCTAGACCAGTCAGTGGCGACTGTTGCATTCCAATCGAACGTCCTCAACTCCAACCTCCGGTCATCCCTCGCCAAGAAGCCCCCGCACAACTTTGCCAACCTTCTCCTAAGGTGCGAGAAGTACATCCGGGCAGAAGAGGCCGAGTGCCTCCCGAACTTCGGAGGATCGGCCTCCGGATCGAAGAGGAAGGCGACCGAGGGGGAGGGATCGAAGAAGATGCAGAAGGACAACAGCGGTCAGCACCGTCCTCCCCCTAGGTTCGAGAAGTTCACTCCCCTCACCACCAATGTCTCCACTATCCTGATGGAAGTGGAGAAGGAAGGCCTGCTACCACCCGCTCCGAGGATAAACACCCCGGCCAAGAGGAGAAACAAAGAGAAATGGTGTCGTTATCACCAGGACCACGGCCACGAGACCAACAACTGCCGAGCGTTGAAAAATGAGATAGAGGCCCTCATCCAGAGGGGGCAGCTGGCCAACTTTGTGAAAGCAAGTGACCGGGCGGACCGCACTACCCCTCCGCCTCGGGGGGCTAACAAGCGCTCCGAGCGGCGCGATGAAACCCCCGAGTTTGAGGAAGAGCGGGTCCTGCACCTCATCCACGGAGGCCCCATGGGGGGCTCCTCCAATTCCTCCCGGAAGGCCTTCGTCCGAGAGGTCAATTCAGTCCACAGCGCTCCTCCCCCCAAAGGCCTCGGCGTCCCGATGACCTTCTCTGATGAAGACCTCGAAGGGGTCTGAACCCCCCACTGCGACGCCCTCGTCATCGACCTTCGCATGGCAAACTTCAAGGTGCAGAGGGTCCTGGTAGATAACGGGAGCTCGGTGAACATCCTTTTTCTCTCGGCCTTCCGAGGCCTGCAGCTGTCTCGGGACCGTCTCAAGACGGCCGGTTACACACTCCAAGGGGTCACGGGGGTCCCAGTAACTGTCGAGGGAGTGATAACCCTAGACGTGACTGCTGGAAACACCCCTACTACCCGGACCGAACCGATGGACTTCATGGTCGTCGACGTCCCGGCAGCGTATAATGTCATTCTAGGCCTGACCCGACCTAGCCGCCCTGGAAGCTGTCCCCTCAGCGTACCATCTTAAAATGAAGTTCCCCACTCGGTCGGGTGTAGGGGAAGTCAGGGGACGCCAAGAGACGGCTCAGAAGTGCTACATGACTTCCACTGGGGGACCGGTGCTCTCCCTCGAGACACTAGAAATCCCCGAGCCGAAAGTCCGACCCACGTCCGAGCTGGCAGACGAGTTAGAAGAAGTGCTCTTCACGGACGAGGACCCGTGCCGGAAGTTCCTTATCAGCAAGTCCCTACCGACTGCGCTGTGCACTGGCTTGGTTAAATGCATCCGGGATAACCGCGACCTGTTCGCTTGGTCAGCCGCGGATATGCCCGACATCTCCGAGGAGTTGCTAGTCCACCGCCTAAGTGTCGAACCGGGGTGCAAACCGGTTCAGCAGAAGAGACGAAAGTTTGCTCCCGAGCGACAGCAGGCCATCAAGGAGGAGGTGGATAAACTTTTGAAGGCTAAGTTCATACAGGAGGTAAACTACCCCTAGTGGCTCTCCAATGTTGTAATGGTCAAGAAGTCCAACGGCTCTTGGAGAATATGCATCGACTTCACCGACCTGAATAAGGCGTGTCCGAAGGACCCATTCCCACTTCCGAACATCGACACCCTCATTGATGCCACCTCGGGCCATGAGCTCCTCAGCTTCATGGACGCCTTCTCCGGCTATAATCAAATCCGAATGTTCCCCCCGGACATTCCGAAGACCTCCTTCATCACCGATCAGGGCCTCTACTGCTACCGGGTCATGCCGTTCGGGTTGAAGAACGCGGGCGCCACCTACCAGCGCCTCGTCAATAAGGTCTTCCAGAGCCAGATAGGCCGGAATATGGAAGTGTACGTTGACGACATGCTCGTAAAGAGCATCCGAGGCACTGACCACGTGGCCGACCTCTAGGAGGCCTTCGGCGTGTTGAGGAGGCACAACATGCGACTGAACCCGAACAAGTGTGCGTTCGGGGTCTCTTCGGGAAAGTTCCTCGGCTTCATGGTGAGCCAGCGAGGGATCGAAGCCAATCCCGAGAAGATCAAGGCCATATTGGACATGGCCCCACCTCGAAACGTCAAGGAGGTGCAGAAGCTAACTGGTCGGCTCGCTGCTATCGGCCGGTTCCTCTCGAAGTCTGGGGAAAAGTGCCTCCCCTTCTTCAAAGCACTCAGGGGGGCTAAGGGTTTTGAATGGGGCCAACCACAACAGGAATCATTCGACCAACTGAAGGCCTACTTGGTGAACCCCCCTCTGCTCAGCAAACCTGTCCCGGGGGAAACTCTCTTCATCTACTTGGCTGCTTCTGTGCAGACCCTAAGTGCTGTCTTGGTGAGAGAGGAGGACCGGGCCCAAAGGCCCATCTACTACGTGAGCAAGGTGCTTCGGGACGCCGAGCTCTGCTATCCGAAGATAGAGAAGATGGCCTACGCCCTGGTCATGGCGGCGAGGAAGCTCCGGCCGTACTTTCAATCCCACTCGGTCGTTGTCCTCACTGACCAACCTCTAAAGCAGATCCTCCACAAGCCCGAGACCTCGGGCTGGCTAATGAAGTGGTCCATAGAGCTGAGCCAACATGACATCTCCTACCAACCTCGGACGGCAATTAAAGCACAGGCCCTCGCCTACTTCATCGTAAAGTCCACCATCCCTGAAGTCAGCCACGTCCCGAATGGACCCCCCCCATTTGGACGGTCTTCGTGGACGGCTCCTCCTGTAGCGAAGGAAGCGGCGCCGGTATCATCCTGAACGGTCCTGACGACTTCGTCCTCCAGTATGCAATCCGGATGAACTTCAAGGCCTCCAACAATGAGGCGGAGTACGAAGCACTCATCGCAGGCCTCGGACTTGCCCGAAGTGCTGGGGCGCAGCGGCTTCGAATCCATAGCGACTCCTAGCTTATCGTGAACCAAGTCTTGGGCGAGTACGAGGCCCGAGACGAGCAGATGGCGAAATACCTCGCTAAGGTTCGGGCCCTCATGAGCCAGGTTCGAAGAGGCCCTCATCCAACGGGTCCCTCGTGAGGAGAACTCTCAGGCCGATGCCCTCTCCAAGTTGGCCTCATCCTCCCTGCAAGGTCTTGAACAGACCGTTCTGATCGAGGTCCTCTCTAGGCCGAGCGTAGAAGACGAGACATCCAGCTCGGCAGAGTCGTTGCCGGTCATGTTGCAAGATAATTGGATGAAGCCGTTGGTGGAGTTCTTAAGGGACGGGCTCCTGCCCGAAAAGCCCAAAGAAGCATGCCGAGTCAGAACCCGGGCCGAGCGGTATGTCTTGATCGAGGGTATTTTATACAAACGTTCCTTCTCTCGAATAGATGGTCGACCATACCTAAGGTGCCTCTCTCCAGAACAGGCCGACTATGCCCTACAAGAGCTCCACGAGGGCATCGGCGGGGCACACTCAGGATCCAGGTCCTTGGCCCGGAAAACTTTGAATTATGGATACTTCTGGCCGACCCTCCTTCAAGACGCCGAACGACACGTTCGGCAATGTAACTCTTGTCAGAGACACTCCAGCATTCGTCGCCTCCCTCAAGCCAACCTCGCCTCCCTATCAAGTCCTATCCCCTTCGCAATGTGGGGGATGTATTTACTTGGGCCTTTCCCTCCGGCTCCGGGTCAGCTCAAGTTCTTGGTCGTAGCCATCGACTACTTCTCGAAGTGGGTCGAAGCCGAGCCCCTCGCCACTATAATCGAGAACAAGGTGGTTCAATTTTTCTGGAAGAACATCATCTGCAGATTCGGCGTCCCCTGTGTCCTCGTGACGGACAACAGGACTCAGTTCACTGGCACAGCATTCCGAGCTCTGTGCGATGACCTTGCCATCCAGCAGTGCTTCTCGTCTGTCTCACACCCTCAGTCGAATGGACAGGCAGAAAACGCTAATCGGCAGATCCTCGCAGGCATCAAGAAAAGGCTGGACAAATGTTCCAAAGGCTTATGGGTCGACCAACTCCCCAACGTCCTATGGAACTACCGCACTAGCAAGCAGACCCCCACAGGAGAGTCCCCTTTCAACCTCACCTATGGGTCCGAGGCGGTGATCCCCCTCGAGGTCGGAATACCTTCCCCTCAGCTTGCAGCCTACGACGAGGAACAGAACGCCAGGGACCTCAGGGCAGACTTAGATCTGATAGATGACCTGAGGGAAAGAGCGTCGATTCGGCAGCAGAATTACCAAAGAAGGGTCGAGTTGGCATACAACAAGAAGGTCCGACCCACCAACCTTAAGCAAGGGGATTTAGTCTTGAGAAAACTGGCCATATCCTTCCCCAATCAGAAGAGCAAGCTGGCTCCGAACTGGGAGGGGCCTTACAAGATCACAAGGGTAGTTCGGCCAGGGGCATATCGTCTGGAAGATCTAGAGGGCAGAGAGATTCCGAGGACCTGGAATGCCGACCACCTCCTGAAATACCAAGAGAGCGCCCCGGCGCCTCTCTGAGTACCACGAGGTGTCGAACCATTCCTCTCCTCCAAGTTGTAATCTGTTCCATAAATTGTAATATGTAAAAACGGTTCGCCGTCAATTATTAATAAAGAACGGTCTCTCATACTCGGCAATTTGTTTTCGTCTCTCTTGTTTCTTTCATTTTTTAACCAATGTTCGGTGTCCAATGTCCGGCTCGACTTTACCTCCTCGGCTCGTCCCCGGACGAGCCAGAAGTAGATCGTCGTTCGGAACTGCTCCCACAACCGTTGAATTACACCGATGGTTCGGAGTCCAACACTCGGCTCGACCTTACCTCCTCGGCTCGCCCCCGGACGAGCCAGAGGTAGATCGCCGTTCGGAACTGCTCCCACAACCGTTGAACTACACCGATGGTTCGGAGTCCAACACTCGGCTCGACTTTACCTCCTCGGCTCGCCCCCGGACGAGCCAGAGGTAGATCGCCGTTCGGAACTGCTCCCACAACCGTTGAATTACACCGATGGTTCGGAGTCCAACACTCGGCTCGACTTTACCTCCTCAGCTCGCCCCAGGATGAGTCAGAGGTAGATCGCCGTTCGGAACTGCTCCCACAACCGTTGAACTACACCGATGGTTCGGAGTCCAACACTCGGCTCGACTTTACCTCCTCGGCTCGCCCCCGGACGAGCCAGAGGTAGATCGCCGTTCGGAACTGCTCCCACAACCGTTGAACTACACCGATGGTTCGGAGTCCAACACTCGGCTCGACTTTACCTCCTCGGCTCGCCCCCGGACGAGCCAGAGGTAGATCGCCGTTTGGAATTGCTCCCACAACCGTTGAACTACACCGATGGTTTCGGAGTCCAACACTTGGTTTCATTCTACTCCCCAAGCTTGCTTCGCAGCAGACTAGGAGTGGACCACCATTCGGAATTGCTCCCACAACCATCGAACGCACGCCATGATCGACGAGTCCCACAAAGAAAAAGAGCTCGGCTCACCCCTCAGCTTTGCGAGAAGAGGGAGACCGAAGCACTGTTCGGCCACATAATCCGAGCAATCTTGTCTCGAAGCCGAAACCCGAAACCCCACGCCTTCGGTCGGCTGCCGAGCAGGGGCCTTTCCGACCTTGCAAATGGAGAAAATTCACTTTCTCCTCAACTTTCGTGTCGGATCTCGATCAGACGGCCCAGATCTTGCCACCGACGCTAAACGACAAGATAGCATTTTCTTGGGAACTAAGCCGCCTCGGGATTCGTGCCATCATCCGACGGTTCAGATCTTGCCAACGACCCTAAAACGACAAGATAGCATTTTCTTGGGAACTGCGCCGCATCGAGATTCGCGTCGACATCCGACGGCCCAGATCTTGTCAGAATCGCTAAACGACAAGGTAGCGCTCCGTCAGGAGCTCGTTCGCCTTGAGATTCTCGCCGACGGCACCATGTGCTCGGCTCGAGGACCTCGGCACGGCCAACACATTAACAAGTAGACAAACACGAAGAGCAACAAAAGACATGCTAGTTATGGAAAGAAATTTCATTGATGAACGAGGCATAATACAAAGCAATCTTTCCATGGTTACAAAGTATTAGAAAACAAAAAATACAGCGCCGACCCATTACACTTGGTCCTCAAACAGAAATCTCTTCACTGATCTCTTCGGTCGCCAGCCCTTCCACTTCAGCTGTCAGCTCCTCCGCCTCCTTCCAAAGCTTCGCCTCTACAGTCTGTAAGTGATGGATCTCGGAGAGCAAATCGTCCCGCTCGGCTAATATCTTCGATTGATTATGCCGAATACACTGAACCCGAAGAGCGTTGCTAAAAGCTGTCTGCGAGTCGTCGTCCTCCCCTACGGGGGTCGCCTCGATGATCCTACTCTCCAGCCGTTGGATCTCGGCGTCTCGTTGGCCGAGGACGGACTGAAGGTGGGCCCGCTCGCACTCAGCTCGACGTAACTCTAGCTCCACTCCACAACGCCGCTCTTAGCACTTCGTCGAGCGCGACTTCGTCGCCCCTGAGGTCACCTCGGCATCGGCTCCATTGTCCGAGCCGTTGGGATCGGTGCATTGGTCTGACACCATGAACTGAAAAGAAGGGAAAATGAATAGCAAGATTTCAATACACTTCCGAGGCGCAACACTTGAAGAATTTTCCAATAAAACCTTCAAATATAATAGATCCACATACAACAAGACCGACTCTACTACAAAGTTTTGCAACAATCAGAAGAAACACAAAACGACATGATCAGGGTCTCTTCGGAAGGGGAACGCTTTGGTTCAAGGAAACGCGAGGACGACGAGGTCTGACCTCCGAGCTCGATTCCAAACCAACGAAGCATGACCCCCCTTCACCGCTGACCCTGACTGTGGCGCCGACCGAGGCACCGCTCGACGAGACGGCCGCACTACTCTGAGCGTCAGCAGGGCTCCGCCTAGCCACAGGCAAACGTGTCGCGAGTTCGTAAAAGGAAATCCCTCTCTCGCTCTCTTCGCGAGTGCACGACGTACTGCGGACGTTGGCCCTCTCCGGCAGAGGCTTGAGTGACGCGACCTCTTCCTCCAGTTCAATGATTCTGTCTCTCAGAGCGTCGTCCTTCGCCAACTTCTTCAAACGAGAAGGCCTTGACGAGCCCGAGACGTTGGCGCTATCGGTTGCGAGCCGTCGGAAGTGGGTGACCTCGATCCCCCTATCTATCGTGATCCTTCTGAGCCTGTCGACTTCGGCCAACAGCCTCTTGCGCTCGGTTGATGCCTTCTCCAGCTCGGAAGTTAGCTTCTCTTCCACCGCCGAGCGTTCTTTCTCCGCTAACTCCATGTGTTGGACCTCTGCCAAAAGCTCGTCATTCTTCCGCTCGGCGGCGGTAAGCTCTCTACGAAGCCGCTCGACCTCACCTTCGGGACAAGGGGCTTGGGGTTGCTTTCGCAGTTGCCACAACTCGCGACAATACTTCCGCACAGCTGCCTTCGTCTCCTCCAGCTTCAAGAGCATGAGAAACCGCCTCTGTCGGCTATTCGAGAGCTCACCCTTCGTTTTGGCCAACTCCTTACGAAGGTGTGCAACCTCCGTAATCGGATCGAACCTTACCTGAAAATCAGAGATAAATCCGAGACCCAACACTTGGAGAATTCTACGCCAAATCAAACACAAAATCCGAGATTCAACACTTGGACAAATTTTAGGCCAAACAAAATATTTTCATTCAAAACCGAAGGAGAATGTTTTACAAGAGCGGTGGCCAGTCTGCGGTTAGGCTTACAAAAAAAAAACAAAACAACGAAAGACTAAAAGAGGCAACCGAGTCAGGGGTCGACCTTTTTGTCGTTCGGGTCCGTCGACCCCCCGGCCTTGTCCTCGCCATCGCCCTCGTCTTCGTCGTCACTCCCGCTCTCCTCCTCGGAGTCGACCTCCTCTTCATCCTCGGCCTCGGTCTCTCCCGGGCCTTCGACACCTTCCGTCTCTCCCTCGGGGTCGAGCATCCCCTGGGGAACCTCCTCCTCCCCCTCCACGGGGTCGTAGAAACGGTAGGAGAAAGTGTCGAAACCCGGGTTCCTGGCGGCCACGTGGAGCAAGGCTCGACTGTAGGCGTCCTCCATGTTCTTGAACATGTGTTGCACGGCCTCCTCCTGCACAGCCTTCTTCACCTTCTTCACCTTAGACCGGTGCTTCGCCATGATCTTCTCGGCCTTCTTCCGAGCCCTCTCCGCTTCCGACCGAGCGTTGGCCAGCTCCTCCTTCAGCTCGGCAGCCTCCTTCTCCGAAGCCTCAAGTTTGGTTGTCGTGTCCTTCGACAGCTGAATGGCGTCGGCCAGCTGCTTCTCCAGCCCAGCCACTTCGGCACCCCTCTTGGCCGAGAGGACCTTCTCGGCATCAAGCAGATTTGTGGCCTTGACACGCTCCACCCTCTCCCGCTCATGCTCCTGTTCCTTGCTCGCGAACTCCTCGAGCAGGAAGTTGAAGTGGCAGAGGGTTTGAAAAGAGGACAACCAATTAGAACCCGAACCCAGGAACTTAGGAAATTCTCAGAGAAAGTTTCAATGAGGAAGAGTTCGGCCCACTTACCGACATGGTGTTCCGAGCGATCTGCATCGCGGCGTCCCCTGCTAGCCCGGCCTTTAGGGTCGCTCGATCCTTTGGGGTCGGCAGGTGCCTCACCGCTTCTATGCAGATGTTGCCGTCGCCCAAGAAGCCGTCGACATTCATCACCTGCCAGTCAGGGACAAAGATCTGCTTATGACGCTCGGTTAAGATCTTCTCCGCTTCGGCAGTGAGGGGCGGAACTTGGAGGGATAGCACCTCCTTCACGCCGAACGCACCGCTCGACGAACCGGGAGCATCCCCCTTTGAGGTCGATGTCGGCGCGCCTGAGGCAGGAGGATCGAGGACCATGACCTCCCCCTGTTCGGAACTGGCCTCCGACACAACAACCTTCGGCTGGTGGGTAGTCTTCGCGACCGAAGGTATCTTCGAGGCTCGGCCGCCTTGAGGCCCCGCCGAAGGCCTCTTCTTCTTCGTCTCCTGCTCCGCCGCCCTGGTCTTCGCCATTAGAGCTCTGTAGTCCATCTTCATCGTCTCTGCACAAGCCGAATGAAAAAACTTAGAAAAATTTTCATAAACTTTAAGCAAAGAGTATAAATACCAGAAGCATACTAGGGTCGATCGGACTGAGACCCCCTCGGAACAAGACCTCCTCCGTGATATCTTTCCAGCTCAGCACTGGCAAGGCAAGGAGTTTCTTGAGGACCTCGGCTTCCTCATCACTCAACGCCGGCTCCTTCTTGGCTCGCTTAGGCAGCCCATCCTTCACCCAAACTATTGGGATCACCCACGGCGCGGGAGCCCGGATGATGAAATACTTCTCCTTCCAGTGTTTGATCGAGTCCGGATTCTCGACCAACTTCACGCCCGTCCGTGGCGAAAGGTAGATACTCTGTTCGTTTCGGCTTGGCTGACAAGGTCGGTAGAGGCTCCGAAAGAGAAACATGCTAGGCGCGTCACCGACCTCTTGGCACCGGAGGACAAACACCATGACGTGCCTCCAGGTGTTCGGCATCAGCTGGGCGGGGCTCAAACCGTACCAGTTCAAGACATCAACCACGAACGGATGAAGGGGAAAGCGGAGCCCGGCGATGAGAGAATCGACAGGAAAGATGCACACATCTGTCGAAGACTTCGTATTGGCTCAGAAGCCTGGCTCGGGGAGTAGCAGCCCGTACTCGGTGGGGATCCGGAATCCCTTTCGGATCAAATGAAGATCGGCCTCCGTAAGCAAGGAGATGGTATGGTCCACCTCGGACAGCTCTCTCGGTTCATTCTCCTCCACCGACTTGGCCGTCCCTTGGGTCACCTTCTCCAAGACATCCTCGGCGTAGTCCCGAACGCCTCCCACGCTCGACAGAGCAATAGGCTGCCGACCGAACGCCCCTGCCGTCTTCGGCGTCTCGACGATCGTGACCACCGCTTTACCCTTATGAAACGCTGCCGCGACCTCCTGGGGTGGTTCGGCTAATTCACCCTCTCTGTCCGGCCGAACGACGCTCTGATTGGTCGGCTCCACTACCCCCTTTCCTTTGCCCGCTCGGTCTACGGCTTGCTCCGAGGCGGGGGTCTCATCCGAGGATGTAATCTTAACCATTTTCTAAAAGAGAAAGGAAGGAGACTGACCTTGAAGTGACAGCTACGGTCGGAAAAATTCACCGGAAATGGAGAACGCCTCGCCGCGACAGCTAGCAGCACCACCAAGGAGCTGAAAACTTCGAAGGTGAAAATAAAAACTGAAGAGAGAAGGTAAAAGTAAATAATGAGACTGGGATTAAGGGGGGGTGAAGATTTATAGTAAAAAAGGAACGTCCCTTGTACTTCCAAACGTAAGGGCGCGACTTTTGGGCCGCTCTCGAAACGTCGCGAAGGCCCAAAACTACTCCGCGTCCTCACCAAGTCAAGCAGTTCGGCACCACAGGATCTGAATCCGAGTCACATGCAATCCGAACTCAACTGTAAAGGTCTCCGGTCGGCTACCGAGCAAGTGCCGTTCCGACCCTGCAAATGGAGAAAACCCAATTTCTCCTCAACTTTCGTGTAAGATCTCAAACAGACGGCCCAGATCTCGCCGAGGACACTAAATGACAAGATAGTGTTTTCTTGAGAAGTGTGCCCGTCTCGAGATGCGTGTCGACATCAGACGGCTCAGATTGCGTCGCGTCGCTCGGACGACCGTGCCCTCAAACCCCGGTCGGCCCAGAATGTCGCTTGGACAACCACGCCCTCAGATGACCCACCTCTGTCTAAAGAAGCTAGAAAAATTTTTATTTCAAAGTTTTAAGGCGCCGCCCTCGGCGAGCCCCCCAGGCCACATGTTTCGGTCGGCATTTCTCTCACCCATGAGCACTGCAGAACTTCCAGCCTCGGAGCCGAAGCCACGAATTGTTCAAGGGTTAGAGAGAAACTGCCGACCCCCAGGGCCCGGTCATAAACAGATCGGCACGCCTCCCGTCATTCCAAAGCTACTGCAGTCCCTCGGATACGGACTTGGGTCATCACCTCTTCTACCATAACCTTCCCCGGCCCTGACACCCACATCGGAGCGCTCAGAATCGGGTGAAGATTATGGTGGAAGAACGGCCACCCGTCCTACCGAGGCAGATCGCCCATCGGATCTGGACTTCGGCAGTCAACCCTTTCTGCCAAGATCTCCCCTGACCCTGACACCTCCACCCGGGCCGTCAGAGTCAGGAGAAGATCTTGGCGGAAGAGCGACTCCCCGTCCTTCCGAAACACATGGTCCCTCGGACCCGGACTTCGGTGGTCTACCCTTCGGCCCAAACCACCCCTGACCCTGACACCTCCACCCGGGCCGTCAGAGTCAGGAGAAGATTTGGGCGGCAGAACGGCCACCAGTCCTTCCGAAATGAACCCCTCCGTCGGATCCGGACTAGGGTGATCACCCCTTCTACCATGACCACCCCCGATCTTGACACCCACATTGGGCCAGTCAAAATCGGGTGATGATCATGGTGGAAGAGTGACCACCCGTCCTTCCGAAACAAACTCACCCCTCGGATTCGGACATGGATCATCACCTCTTCCACCATGATCTCCCCCGACCCTAACACCCACGTTAGAGCAGTCAGAGTCAGGAGAGGACCATGGTGGAAGAACGACCACCCGTCCTTCCGAAGTAACTCATCCCTCGGGTCTGGACTACGGTCGTCACCACTCCTGCCTTATTCTCCCCCGACCCTGACATCCACTTTAGGGCCGTCAGGAGCGGGGAAAGAACAAGCAAAAGAGCGACCACCCCTTCGAACCTCGAAGGAGAAGTTAACCAAGGCAAATACCTTCGAGGTCTGAAACTCTACGTTGGTGCGACTGAAATGACAAGGGGAATGGAGTACTTATAGCGTACCTTCCAAGAACCAGCCATTATAACCCTCGGAAGTTGAAACGCCGCACATTAATTGAAGGGCATCGTCATTAATGACCCTGGGAAAATGAAACACCGCATGAATCCGGGAACGCCATTAATATCCTTGGAAATTGGGCCGTACCGAGGTCCATTCACCCACTATATCTCGGAACGCCCTTTCACGCTCGGACTGCCGAAACCCCATCTCTTCGGTTGGCTACCGAGCAAGTGCCGTTCCGACCCTGCAAACAGAGAAAACTCACTTTCTCCTCAACTTTCGTGTAGGATCTCGATCAGACGGTCCAGATCTCGCCACCGACGCTAAACGACAAGATAGTATTTTCTTGAGTAATGTGCCCGTCTTGAGATGCACGCCGTCATCCAACGGCTCAGATTGCGCCACGTCGTTCGGACTGCCGAGACCCCATGCCTCCGGTCGGCGGCCGAGCAAGTGCCTTTCCGAGCCTGCAAACGGAGAAAACTCACTTTCTCCTCAACTTTCGTGTAAGATCTCGATCAGACGCCAGATCTCGCCGAGGACACTAAACGACAAGATAGTGTTTTCTTGAGAAATGTGCCCGTCTTGAGATGCGCGCCGTCATCCAACGGCTCAGATTGCGCCACGTCGCTCGGCCTGTCGAGCCCCTATTCCTTCGGTCGGCAGCCGAGCAAGTGCCTTTTCGAGCTCGCAAACGGAGAAAAAAGCATCCGAGCAATAACAACCGTTGGATCTCTCAGAAATTCGTGCTTCTAATGATGAACGGCCCAGATTGCGCCACGTGCGCTAAAAGACAAGATAGCATTTTCTTGGGATTCACACCATCATCCGACGGCTCAGATTGCGCCACATCACTCGGCCTGCCGAGCCCCTATCCCTCCGGTCGGCAGCCGAGCAAGTGCCTTTCCGAGCTCGCAAAAGGAGAAAAAAGCTTCCGAGCAATAACAGCCGATAGATCTTTCAAAAATTCGTGCTCGTCCATGATCAACGGCTCAGATCAAGGCACGTCATAAATCGGTATTTAAAATCATTTTTTATTTATTTAAATCGTTTTATTTATTTAAAAATTACGAAAAAATTGCTAAAAATTCGGGAAAATTAACTAAAAATTCTGGAAAATAATTAAAAATTCGGGGGTACATTTTTGAACCCCTGAATGAATAATTATTGCCTAGAATGTACTGTTAAGACCCCCAAACGATTAGTAAACACATTGCAAAATTAAATAAATACTCCGAAAAAATAGATAAAAGACCGTCAGATACTCGATACGGCTAGAGAACAGCACACGGCATCAAAAATTACCTCACTACCCCCTTCGAGATTCAAAATCCTCCATTTGGACTCCGATGCAACTCCACTAGCCACCAAAACAGTTAAACTACTCCTTAAAGGCTGATCTCACTCAACCTTTAGGAGTGGGGGGCTCGTGATATGGCTGAAAATGGGGTTAAATCGGAACCGTCCAAATTGGGCGCGAATCTTGAAGCTCGGGGGTAAAACGGTAATTTTACATATAAATGGATCCAGAGCGGGTATTGGGTCTCCTTCTCACGGATCCAACAGCCCACAAACGGATCCACTCTGACTGGGTACGGGTCCCGACCCGAGGCAAACCCAGACCTACAAAGAGACAAATTAGGGTCACTGATTTGACCAAGTCAACATGCCTGATTTACTCTCACCGGAAATCAGGGGTTAGTTTTCTAAACAGACTGTGAGGATTTTTCTCCTAGCAGTTACACATGGAATCAAGCCTCTAATCACTCCCCTGGCGACTATAAATACCTCCCCTCTGCCACTGTGACGAGGTAATCACTCTTTTTCCACCTTAAGCTCTTTCTTTAATCACCACTGATTACTGACAAGAGCGTCGGAGGGTGCGTCGCCAGAATCAACCCCGGTGTCTCGCACTTCCTTGCAGGTTGCGGCAGGAATCGGAAGGCTTGGATCTGCTGTTCAGGTTTTCTCGAGCTCACAAATCTCATCTGTTTACCCCCACACCGAAATCAGCGGTAACATCTACTATGTGAGAAATGTGGTGGAATTGACGATTCACTTAATTTTAGATATGAAATGTTGGTATAAATAGAGAAATTATATAGTAAGGGCAAAAATGTCTAAAAGTAGAGAAAAGGCTCTTGTAAGAGGTGAAAAAAGAATAGAAATCTCTTATAAGAGGTTCTTATAAGAGGTTATTTTTATATAAAAGAACACCTCAAAAAGAGGCACTTACTGTAAATCTCTTACCTCTTATAAGAGCAAAAAAAAGAACAGTACCTTAGAGTTACACGTGCAACGTATATGTTTCATTAGTGACAAAAAAATATTAAAAAATTATTTATTTGGTTAAAAACTCAAAGTGATAAAGTGACAAACTCTCCCATTAATAGCAGTAGATAGAGATTTTCGGCTTGTTAGAGGAGAGACTGAATTTAATCGATCTTTAATGACGTATTTGCTGATGTGTGTTTTTTTGTGGTTTGCACAAAAGTGATGATGTTAATGTTAAAAGTTGGATGAAAAAACGGCTGGATGATGGAGAATGGACACCGAAAGTGGACCATGGACTTGGATATTTGGGTTTAGTGGGCCCACTGGCCCGTTTACGTGGATAAATAGAATTCCTTATTGCCCTTGATTGCAAAATTGGTGCGCATCTCAAAGCACCTATTTTCTATTTCTTTTATTTTTTTAATTTTTCCTCATTTAGCCACTATGTATAATCTATACAATATATTATGCTAAACCACTTTTAGTTCAAGAATCTCTTTTTTATTTTTAAAACTAAAAAATGAGAGCAAAAGTAAGAGGCAACCATCCCACTCTTTCTCCATCTAAATTTTGAATTAGAATCATATTCGTTAATCAAATCTTAAAAATCGTGCATTATTATATATATGTTATTAGATGAAAATTTCAAATTTATTATTATTATTTTCTTATTTTTTAACGAAAAATATGTGCAATATTGCACCGGTTATAATATATATTATATTATATTATATAAGTTTGTGCAATATTGCACAAGGGTACACTAGTATATTATTATGCTAAAACCTATTTGGAAATACATTAACGTAGTTATTGATTTATTATATTTAAAAACTTATCTAAATATACATTTATTCAATTATTAACTGTAACCCCCGTCCTCGAGTATACAGATTCTCTTTTCTTTTTCCTATATTCTTGTTTTTCAATGTTTCCTATAAATTATTCTATTCTTTTGAACCCAAATTTGTATTCATTTGAATATCCGACTATTTTGTTCGAACTCAGACTCCTAACTCATCCCCAATTGTATTTTCCGATTGTGCAAATTCTCAGTATATCTTTGTATTCGATTATTTATAAATTACTTCCATTCCCCTCAATTTATCTCTTGTACTTAAAGTATTTTTGGATATCCTATTAATGTTTTCTAAACATCAATTATTTTACTTTCTAATAACTATATATTTTTAACGAGAATCATATTTCGTTCTACAATCATTTTTCATGTCTTTTTTTATTATTATTTAAGGTCAACCAGTATTATTGAATTTATTTATGAAGCTCAAACTAAGTATGTTTTTTTTTATTAATCCAAGCCCAATTCTTTAAACCTAAGCTCTAAACAAATATTAAATCCATAATATAATTATTTTACCTTATTAATTGTTTTAAGCTCAATCTTATTTATTATTTTGAAGCTTAAGTAATCCCAATCATATTTCTTTTCTTCTTTGTTACTTATTTTTGTGAAGAAGCCCAATATAAAACCCGTTAACCCTATTATCCACCCAAACCCACTAAACTACAACTGCACATCAGTTAAACCCCCAATCACTCCACAAATCCCACTAATCCCTCTAATCCACTCCTTAATCCCTATTATTAACCCATTATAATATTAATATTAATTTATTAACCCCCCCCCCCCCAACACCCATTCTCTCTCTCTTTCCCCCTCATCTTCTTCCACTGCTTCTTCCAAAATGCAACACTAGCGCCCCTGCCATCCATGACCACCACCGTCACTCGTTGCCTGCAACTCACCAAAGTCGTTGTTCCTCCCTTCTTCCTCTTGCTCTCCTCCACCGCAGCAGACCTCTGTCGTCAACCAACACCGACCTTCCCTCTAGTCTTCTTCTTTCACGTTGTCATTGTCGCCTCTCCTCTGAGTTGCCACCACCTACACCTTCGTCGCCATTGATAGCCCTGGCCTCCCACCATTGCTGCGCACGCTCCCGACCTCGTGACTGCAACGCCATCCCCTGTCGCCATTTGCCGCAGTCGAACCCTGCTACTCGACCACCACCGTAGCTTCACCATTCTCCGACCGCCGCTCGACCCCGCTCTCACCTCATCATCATCTCCATCCCACCGAGCTCCTCCTCGTCTTCAACCTCCGAAACCACTGCCCTGCCCCGAAGCCACCATTGCAGAGCTCCACCTCTTCACCATCCCTCTCGCGACCACCGTTGCTCCTTCTCCTCCGTGACTCCACCTGCCATCTCCCTGCCGCAGTCGCGCCCTCGCCATCACCACTCCACTGCAGCAGCGACAGCCACCTGTACCCTACCCCATTACTTCCTCTGCAGGCTCCTCCTTCCTCTTCTTCGTTTTCAATCCTGCTGCCTCCTGCGGCATCCGCAGTCGCAGTCGACCACCGATCGAGCCCCGACTGCCACGGCTGAACACCACAGCGAGCATCGTCCCGTGCTGCCCCTTTGCTACAATGGCTCTAGCTGTTCATTGTCGCACCGTCTCTTACTGCTCATTGCTGCTTCCGCTTGCTATTGTTGCTGTCGTCGTGCTGTCGCTGCCGACTCTTACTGTTGTCGTGGCTCTCCCTGTTGGTATTGTGTCTCTTGCTGTCATTGATGTGTCCCTTGCTGTTGTTGAGCCGCCTGTCACGCCCCGCTTCCCAAAAAGAATACCGAATACGGATACGAGACAAAAGCCCAGCGAATGATTTTCATCATCCATAAGCTGTTCAAGAAATCTTTACAACATTTCACAAGATAATTCAGAGTCGGAAGCAACAGATATAACCAGACATGCATAATTGAAACAAGATACCAACAGAAATTACTTGAAACCAAATATAATAATCTCAAATAATTAAATTCTGAACAAGTCAAGTATCCTGGGTCACATCGCCCAAATACAAGATAAATATCCAAGTAATCAAGTACATCTTATTCAAGTTCAAGCAACAACAATAATAATAATCATAAAGCAAAAAACCTAACACTAATACATCATCTCGCCAATACCATCTGGCAGCTGACCATCCTGATCTACAATTAATTAAATTTGCAGGAGAAGGAAAAAGAAAATAAGTACCCTTCAATTGCAAGTTACAGGCCACTTATAATGTAGGATACAAGTACATGGGATAGGTAAATCTAAGTAACAAGCCTAGCATGGTATAATCAGGATAACAGAATATAATTCATGGCAAGGCAAGATAAGCAAGTATAATAGTATGTATGGAGTGTCAAGTAAACAAGTGTCATGTACAAAGTAACCAGTATCAAGAATCATGTAATCATGTAGCATGTATCAAGTATCAAATCTCATGTATCATGTAGTCAAGTGTCAAGTAGGCATTTATCATGTCCAAGTGTCGTGTATCAAGTCTTGTAGTTATTACTATCTAGGTAGCACTTCATGCGCCCCAAAAACATAACACATGGTTGCTACAACAAACAGTTTCGCTTTAGATTTCATAGGGGACCATACAGGGCAGTGTACTCAGGGACAAGCTCCAAGTATCATGTAATCATGTATCATGTAAACAAGCTCCAAAACCCAAACAAGCTCCAGTGTCATGTATATCGTGTCAAGCTCCACATGTAAACAAGCTCCAATAACCACTAGGTTCTTCCGAGTGCACGTTTCTGCACAATTCACTACTTGATCATTCCCTTAACCCCGGCTTAGTTATTTTATTATTATTAGTGTCCAACAAGCATGTAGATGTGAAAAACATATCAAGTATATCATGTCATGATCATGTAACAAGTTCAAGTCGCAAGATAAACATGTATGTGTGCAAGGTATCTCATAAAAGAATAAAATAAACAAATCTCAAGTTCAGGACAGCAAGACCATACTGTAGTAAAACAGTGATTCCCAGAGTTACAAACATGCAAATTTGAATCCGTCAAAACTTATAGAAAGTAGACTCCCACCCGAATCGAGAGAGAATAAATAAGTTATATATTAATTCACAAAAACATATCTCAAAACTGATTTGAATACAGAAAATAGGTTCAGCCAGAAATCAGAAAAACGTATTCAAGAGCAGAAAAACAACATGAAAACTCAGTAAATAAATCTACAAAAAATCTGGGGTATTCCCCTATATGTCCAGTATCTAAATATAAAGTTTCATAATTTTCTAGTAAAATTAGATCATTCATCACAAATCGAAAAACATCAATAAACAGTAGTTTGGCAAATCTGGAAATCCCAACACTGCTGTACGAAAACCATAATGTCTCGCAACCAGTGAAACAAAATCCAAATCCACCAAAGGGAGATGAAAATAGACAAATTATATTAACTTTCATATTTCACAAGAATTTTTCATACAGTAGAAGGAAATATGGTGAAAATACGATTCTTTACAGAACATCGAGTAAAATACCGCAAGTACAATCTTTATAAACAAGCATGAAACGACGTATAAAACTCATCAATAAAATCTACTAAAATTCTGGGTAATTCCTAACTAGATAAATAAATACCGACCAAAGTTTTGGATCAAAATAATATGTGTAGCATAGATATTAAAATGATTTAGTCATCAAAAACACCAAGAAACGAAATCTGGAAAAGATCTACACCTCTGTAGTAAAATAGTCATATCTCACACATATGAAAACAAAATCAAGAAATGTTAGAGGGGTTTGAAAAGAGACGAAATTCTTTAAAACTCATGTTTTATACTGAAATTAAGATTCTGACTTTAAGTCGGTCCAAAATAGCAAACAAAACAGATCATCGACAAAATACAAATTTTTTCCTTTAACGACAACTCAACATATATCATACAAAACTTATTCAAAACACAACCAAACATGAAATTGAGTCTACCAAGTGTCCAAACATCATGAAATAGGGTTATTAACATATCTAAAATAAGCCTATCACATGGTGCTCAACAAATACCCAATTTCTCATAAGAAGTCTCACATACATGGTCAAGTTTGTGTCGGCCAAGAAGGGGAGATGATCGGAGAGGGAGTAGTATAGGGTGGTGATCAGATGAAGTAGGGGATGGACGATCGGGTGTGGGGGTTTGTGTGGCCGAAGGGTGCAGCCAAGAGGGGGGTCAGGTGTGCAGCACGGCGCCACCAAGGGAAGGAGGGAGAGAGGGTGTGGAGGCCGGGGGCTAGGGTTCAAGGAATTAGGGTTAGGGTTTTGTGAGAGAGGGATTAGGGATATATATATATATATATATATATATATATGAGGGGATTGGGGTTTAGGAGTTGGGTAATTGGGTAATTGGGTTGTGGGTAATTAGGAGTAGTAATAGGATTTATTTAATGGGTATTGATAAGGATTAATTGCATAGGATTAAAAATAGGATTTGTTTTAATTTGGCTTTGGTAAATCTATTAGGGATCAAACAATATGATTGGGAATGGGTTGAGCAACCAACACCACCATAAGCATCCAAGAACACAAAATAAAGAAGACAAGAATCAAATAAAAGAAAGAACAATAATAGTGAAGAATGAAACAAAAAGATAACCAATCAACCACAAGGGCTAAAAAAAAATGAAATAAAACGAATATATATTGAAACAACTCCAATATAAGGTTTAGAAAGAATACAAGAGAGAAAATACACCAAAATGAAAAATACACTAAAAAAATACACAAAATGAAAAACAAGGGTTACACCGCCTCTTGCTTTCGTTGTCTTTTCTCATTGTTGCCGTCTCTTGCTGTGTAACTACCTCTCTTGTCGCCGTCGTTGCACGTGGTCATTGCCATGTCTGGTACGTGATTGCTACGTACATAGTGTGCACGAGTTTCTCGTGTCCGTTGTTTGCACGTGTGTTCGCCGTGTCTGTTATTTGCACGTGTGTTGCCGTCAGGATGCTCGTCCCATTATTCTTTTACATTCGAAGTTGTCATCTAACAGGCAACTACCTTGTACATTTTATTGTTCCGTGCAAACATATTGTTTGATCTCCCGCAATTACTAATTAGACCATTGCATTTGAAATCCATTATTCGTGTATTATTCATGATTATTCGTTATATTGAATCGAATCAATCTATTTTCCTCAATGATTCGATGCCCATTAAAGGATCATAAATATCGATTTGTATGTTTCTGCCATGTTTTTTTCTGTGACTTGTAGATAGATTTTGACCTAGCTATTGTTCAAATTTATTAGAACTTTATGAATAAGAGTTTGAGCCCACTGACTCTAGTTTACAGAACTTTTGACGGATATGGAATCCGATGTGTAGTTTGTAAGATATACTGTTTTTAGTGCTGTGGTATTTTAATTCCATATTACTATTTTGAAACGTATTTTCTCGAATAACTAATTTAAATATCATGCTAAAAGTATAATTCAGACCTGATATTTACCAGTATGTTACTAAACATGATTAAGAATTTATTTATGATTTTTATGAGATTTTTAAATAATTTTACAGTCACTTTATATATATAAGAATTTGACCCCGGTCTGCTGCCTGAGCAGTTGTTCACTAAAGAACTATCTGGTTAACCTAGTTTCTATATTTAAAATGTATCTTGTAAATATGCGCTGTAACCGGCAAGGAGTCTAGTTTCTAGAATCCTTGATGGAACCGGATTTGCTTTCCTGTGGCAGCATAAAAGTTGATCTTTGTGCAATAACGTCAGACTGCTCAGACTTGTGACTTGTGTTTGTTCGTACATAGATTAATTGTTCCTTGCTTTTATGACTTGAAACACATTACACGCGTTGTATAGCCTTTGATGTCTCCCTGATCATGTCCCGACACCATGTCCATTGTTGCCTCATGTTTAATTATTATAAAAGAATCACAAGCCGGAGTGTTGACGGAAAGACCTAGTAGTGGATGATATAGGAGATTGTACTCGGTAGGAAGCCCGTGTTTCCCGTAATGATGATACAAGATTACAAGTTATATGGAACTAAGTGTCACCTAGAACTGAGTGTCACGTCATAGGTGACGGGGGCCACCTCTAGACTCCATTACATAAACACATGATTACGCGTAATATGAAACTAATTGCCACGCCATGGGTGACAAGGTCACCGCTAGCCTCTACGAGGGCCAGCTCTAGACTCCATTACATGAGTACATGATTTTAGAGTACTTGACCCTGTCTAATTCGCCACTAGATTCTAAACATTAACATGCTTTTATGCACCCGACCTGTGGTATGAGATGCAGGATTGCGTGCATTAGATAGGAATGATAAAATAATGCTAGACTTGAGATTAACACTGAACACATGCATGACTCATGTTCACAAGTTACATGTTACCTGTTACAAGTTTACACGACTCTGGTTGACAAGTTACATGATTCCTGTTACAAGATTACATGATTCATGTTTACAAGTTACATACTTACAAGTTACAAGATTCATGTTTATACGACATGTTTCCTGTTAAATGATTCCTTGTTATCGGTTGATTATACATTGAAGTCCGTTTGTATGTTGTCACTTGCTTGTATCCTCGTTTACATGTTGGATTTTCCAGTTACATGATTCTTTGTTCCATGTTATATCCTTGTTCTTGTTCCCATTTTGCTTGTACTATTTGTGGCCCGTAACTTGCTCTAACGGGTACCATTTATCTTTCTCTTGAGTTAATGTTGTACAGGTACAACGATGGGATGCTGAAAAAACTTGGCAGACTGTTACTGCATTGTATATTCTCCAGCTATTTTGTAAGTTCTTGTATCCCATACTTAGTTATTGTATTATATTCTTGTTTATGTGATTATTATTGTATTGTTGAGCTTACTGACATTGTACAGCTTATGGATGATATGAGTTGGGATACTTATATCATTCGCTGCACCTCGATTACGTGCCCGTGTTTCCGTATAATGGGAAGCGGGGCGTGACATTGACTTCTATACTTCTATACAATACTAGTAATTGGCACGTGCTTTGCACGTCCTAACAAATATATATTTTATTATAATAAAGAGTCTTACCACGTGCAATACACGTGTTAGTAAATATCCCTTAACAATCTCCCTCCAAATCATTTTCCCATATTAAAGCTGCAAATACTTCTTGTCATAGTCCCTCACAAATATTTTCCCAAAACCCAGAGAACACCCCCGTTTTACAATGGGCCCCACCCAAAAATATACTATATAATTTCATGGTCACTTTCCCTGGTCTCTTCCTTTCCCTTTCCCCCTACAATACCTCTGCATATTGTAAGCCTGTGCGCCCCACACAATAAAGACCATAATGGGATAGTTGGAGTTGCATGTGTAACGCACGTAAGTTGACAGATTTACAAATGACAACTCCTATTCTCCCATTATAATATTAGAGATATTAAGACCAGTAATGTCACGCCCTGCTTCCCAAAAATACAGAATGTAAGCACGTGACATGACCCAGCGAATGACTTGCGTCATCCATAAGCTGTTATCGATTCAACTCAACAATATAAAAAGAAAGTAATATAACCACGCATGCGATAAAAGAATAATCACATGAATAACAATACTTGGAACTTAAGCATAAAATAACCAAACATAATAACAATCCAACATCTGGAATCAACAATAACAATATTCGGATCAAAAGCCCACAAATACAAGAATTAACAATGTTCAATTTATTTAAGTCTTCAAAACAAAACAATAATTATTTAGGCGGCGATGCAAATTTAATTCTTTCACCATTGTTGTTCTCCTAGTCCATCAAGCAATTCTTCTTGATTACCTGTAAGCTGTTCATCTAAAAGAGAGAAAAATATGTCCTTAGAGCAAATCATGGACATCAAGTAGAGAAACAGAGAAATAATAACATTTACGGTATAACAAAGAAATCAATAAACAATAGAGTCGATGGCAATGAACAATGGCAAAATGGTAACAATGCAATGTGCAATAATGATGATTGATAGTGATGACAATAAACGATAACAATAACGGTAAACAATAACAATAACACTATTCAATAATGATGACAATATGCAATGACGATGCGATGAAAAACTTAAGTCTATTATTCATTTTAATCCTAACTAATGCACGTACTACTACATCCCATACTACAGATCGATGCATACAATCAATTTCGTTTAGACTAAGATGGTAGATTCTATAGGTCATGTACTCGGCACGATATAATACTGGCTATTGAAGCAATTTCTTGCACAATAACGATAACACTGGCTATTGTAGCAATTTCTTGCACAATAACGATAACACTGGCTATTGTAGCAATTTCTTGCACAATAACGATAACACTGGCCATTGACGCAATTTCTTGCACAATGATGCTAACAATATTTTGGGAACGAGACCCACATTTCCGAGTACAGTCTCTATATTATCAACTACTCTAGTCAACCCTTAACCCCGGTTTGATTAACATTCTTTAATTAACATGCAATACTAATAGGGAATAATAGGGACATAAATATCAATGGAAAACGATAAGGCGATTAATGAGGGATACCAGAATGATGACAACACAGCCCTAAGATCATGCAATGTACTCTATAAATTAAATGCACCAAATACAATATTATAGATTCAATTATATCTTATCAAACATGGAAATTCAATTCTGGACAGCAGTAGGTAGCTGTACTAAAATTGAATTTCCCGCTGCTATGGAATAGCAAATGTGGATCCGTCAGAAGTTCTAGAAACTAGACTCCTGCCCGGTTCCAACGTATATTTAAAGTCCAAATTTCGACAACAGTAGTTAGTTCCCACATGACATGATAATTCTCTGATCCATTTACTTGGAGCGGATTGGTATTGCTTATAAATATTATAGTGTTCTTTACAGGTTATAGATTCTGGCTGGTTATCGGTGTTAACTAGTTATCGATGTTATCAGTGTTATAGATTCTGGCTGGTTATCGGTGTTAACCAGAATCTTAACAGGTTATAGATTCTGGCTGGTTATCGGTGTTAACTAGTTTCAGTTGTAAAATCAGTAAATATTCATTTTAAAAATCAGTAGAAATAATTTTTATTACCCTAAGCATGTTAACTATCAATCTGAAAATTATCATGGTAATATTTGATCATTAGTTCATCAATTTCATCAGTTTAACATGGTATATGCATAAATATGGAAATACAATGCAGCAGCAGTAAAATGGTCATAACTCATGCAATATAGGTCGGAATTCAAAAAGTCTTGATGTTCTGGAAACTAGACACTTGGGGCTACATTTCATATTCAGAAAGTTATTGATTTTGATGTCATTATCTAGGTCGAAACAGCATGACAATGTTCAGGTTGGCAATAAATTTCAGGGTTTCAACATATTTTTTATGAATAAAAATGATTAAAATGTTATGAACGATGAGTTAGAGGTTAACAATTATAAATCACAACAAGTTACGTCTATGTGAACATGGTATTAAGATGTATAATATCCATAACCCTACTAATCACAATCAACTAACACACCATCATCAATCATATGAACAATCAACACTAGTATACAATCTATAATAGTTGTGTAATTTCATGACATGAATTACAATACAAATCCCTATTCATATATTCAATAATTAACTACGTGAATGCATGCAAGATCTCTATAAATTGGAGGCAAAAGACGGCACGAAGTCAAGACTACTACTTGGATTCACTCGTGTAAATCCGTAGTATCCCAATGATAGATAACAATAATAGATATACGATAATCAATATAAATCTACTTGAGGAATTGAATAAACAATCTTGAATACGATACAATATAATTCGAGAGTAAGATGACTTGCCTTTAGATGATGATTAGATTAATCCGAACAATCGAATAACGGGATTAGGATTCCGGGCGACGAACCCACGAACACGGGAAAAAGCAAGCACGTGCACTCCACGTGCAAAACAACAAACACAACACACAACACCGGATCAACCCAAATACCAAACACCTATCCTCGATATCCTACTCCACAACAACAAACACCCCAATTTCCTAATCTCTGTTCTTCTTCCCAAACGCAAGAGAGAGAGAGAGTGAGTGACGGCGGGAGATGGAAATTGGAGACTTTGATGGTGGTGACTGGGTGCTCGACGGTGAGGGACTCGCGACACTGGCGGTGAGGGGTGGTGCTCACGGTTGAGAAGCGACGCAGTGACAAGGTGACAGCAGAGCTCTGTTTCTTCCCGAAACAAAGGAAGAAGATGGAGGCAGCGGAGGCGACGAGTGGGGCGACTGCGGTGGTGACTGGCGATGCACCGGGCTGGTCGAACGCCAGTAGCGATGGTGCCACGGTGGTCACCTAGGCTGTGGAGGGACAGCAGGATTGTCGATGGATGATGATGAAGAAGTTGGCGGGATGATGGGTTCTGCAAGGGCAGGGAGGCAGGCGGTAGGCTCGAGGTGCTTCGAGCGGAGGAGGAAGACAAGGGCTCAGAGCTTCGAGTTCGCGGAGTTATGAGGCGCTGAAGGGGAGCGAAGTGGAGCAGGCGATGGGTTCTCTGAGGCGAAGCTTCGACCAGGAGCAGGTGGGCGGTAGGAAGATGATAGGAGGGTGAAGCTTCGGTCGAGTTCCGATTTAGAGAGGAAGGAGGAGGAAGAAAAGGTGGGCGGGTGGTTAGGGATGGGGTATAACAATAGGGGCGGCTGGGGGGGGGGGGGGTTATAAGGGTATGGTTAGGGTTTGGGGGGGGGGAAGGGGGTTATTATAATAGTAATGATATAATAAGTGTAATAATTATAATATATAATAATGGGGAGAGATTGCAAGGCTGATTATTAGGAATTCAAATTTGGAGGTTACAGGATGTGTTATGGTTAGGAATGATTTTCGGAGATTGGCTGTTGGTAATTATTTGGGTTAATGGGTTTAGGATAGAGTAGGATTTGGGTTAGAATCCAATAGGAGATGGACTTGGGTCAGGCTTCAAATTAAATAATTAAATAATACAATATAGGTCAAAATCGATGGGCTTTAACAAAAATAATAATAATAAAAATCATGACAATAAAAATACTAATAATAATAATGGTAACAACATTAATAATAAGAATAAAAGTAATAATAATACTAATAACAATAACAAAAATATTAATAAAAATAATAACAATGAAAATACTAAAAAATAATAATAATGATAGTAGTAATAATAGTACCAACAATAATGATATGTATTAAAATAGAATCTGAGATTAACAAGTTCATTAAAATCCAAACATGAATAATATAAAATATAAATAGTTGATCAATTAAAAATAGAAAATATATGGTTATTCAAAGTGAATATAATTGTCGATTATAAAACACTTAGTAAATTATCCGAAACGTATTTAGCACAAAATTAATTTATAAATAATTAAAATACCGAAAATAATCAGAAAATATGTATTTACGGGAACGGGGGTTACAAGTAATTTACACGTGCAATGCACTTCTTAATAAATATATATTTTTAAACGTAAAATTTCTGATGTAGTATGACCTCGAACCTGAGACCTTTTTTATATTTGATATGTACGGGTAATGAATGTAAGTTGGTAGATTTACAAACGACAACTCCGACTATCCTGTTATAATAGTTACTAGTATTTTTCACGTGCGATGCACGTTTTGATGAAGGGTTGGACCTGAACGTCAGTTGGTAGAGAACAGACGGTACAAAAAAAAAAAAAATTGTACAGGCGATGCACGTGGTAAGACGTAGTTTGGGAATTTTTGTGTTTCAAGTGCGTTGCACATTTGAATTTTTTTTTTTTAATGGGTACTACAGTGCATAGTACAAGTACAGTTGTGCTACAGTGTTGTCAAAGTTGGAAGTTACGTGCGGTGCACGGGTTGATAGATTTACAAATGACACTAAGCCGTTCTCCCATTATAGTATTAGATTAGATAGATTAGATAGATTATAGATTATAATAGTTATAGATAGATAAAACCACCTTTAGCCCAATTATTTTTTTTCTCTTTTTCTTCTTTTCAAAGCAAATAAAAGAGCAAATGTAGGAGGCAATCATCCTCTTAATAAATAGCTCTGATACCACTCTGTAACACCCTGAATTCCAAATAAGTCTCAATTCGAAGTTCCACAGGATCTTTACACTTCACTTCGTACAATTTTACAAGGAATTTAAAATTTTTATACAACAATGTTTACATCAATAGGCTGTCTACATGATGCATCATGTTATGACGTAGGATTCTCCTCCAGGCTGTCTGGATATGGGCTCGTAATTCATAAAACATCTAGGAACTTACCGTAGTTACCGTAGTAGTTAAAATCATAACGAGGGATTCAACCCTACAAGATGAAGTACGGTTAAGGGCTTGTCCTTAGATTTATGTAGGATGGGATGCATAGATTCGAACAAGTGTGCATTAGTATCATGAAATATAAATAACTGTATCAAGGCTAAGTGCATTAGCACACACAACATCAATAAAATAGTCCCCCCTTTGCTTTGTTTGTGATCAAGTGTGTGCTTTCCAGGTAAGAGAAATTGATGTATTATATCCTAGCGTCAGTTGTATGTAACTGACGTGCCCACAGTTTTTATGCAGGATAAAATGAATGAAAGGACTAAGGAAGGAATATTGCTTAAAGAAATGTTTCAATTGTCATTTTATTCGTGTATTATGTTGTAATTTATTTCCGCTGCATTGATGTAAACATTGTTGTATAAAAAAATTTAAATTCCTTGTAAAATTGTACGAAGTGAAGTGTATAGATCATGAGAAACTTCGAATGCAGACTTATTTGGAATTCAAGGTGTTACAGAGTGGTATCAGAGCTAGGTTGAAAAGAGAATTAATATGAGTGGTGTTATAATTAGTCAGCTTATTCAGCCCGAATTTTCCATGTTCAGGTTTGGAAAATTAATATAATTAGCTAGAATTTGAGATCCAGGTCCTTCATCTTCTAACGAATTAGCCAAAATGATATTTATAATGTAACCCCTGTTTTTCGTTTTGTGTATTTTTGAGTGTATTTTTCGTTTTGATGTATTTCTCTCTTTGTATCTTTTTCTTGGACCGTATATTGGACCTTTTGTTTCAATATATTTATTTTTATTTTCTATCATCTTTTTATTTGAATTCTTGATTCAGTTGTCTCCTTTTGATTCAACTCTATTTGATCGTGCCAGTATTTTTGATCCTCATTGTTAAATTTATTTTTATTTTCATTTTGTTATTTTAATTCATTCATTTTTGCCCTATCAAATTTTGGATCTCTTATACCCAAACTCATATTTATACCCAACTACCTTATTAAATATCCACCTAAACTACCCAAAACCCAAATCTGAGCACTTAAACCCATTCATATACCATTATACCTAATTATAAATCCCTACTACCCATTAGTGAAACCAATACCCAATTACACAAATCCTATTCAATTGAAATACTACACTATACCCTGTTTCCCATTAACCAAGCCCAACTATGCCCATCTTGACCCAGACCCGTTAGCCTGCCATCTGACCCGTTGTTACCCCCTACTGTGCCGCCTCTTCCCTATTCTCTAACCCTAACTCCACCATATAAAACCCATGCAGCCTACCGACTTTTCACCTCCCCCTTCAAGAAACCCTTGCACCGTTTCTCTCCCTCTGTCTTGAACAACCCTCTCCTTCTGGCTCCCTCCCACTGTCGCGGCCCCTCTCACCTGGTTGTCAGCCTCGACAGCGGCTCGACCCATCCTCCCCTGTCTCCTGCAGCCAAGCGACCCGCACCCACTGTCGTTCCTCACCCTGCAGTCTCCCGGCCACTCTCTTCCATTTCTTCACGCTCTCTTGTGTGCAAGAGTGATTGCGGGTTGGTCTTATTGTGTTCGTGTGGTTATTGTTCGTGCAAGTTCGAGTTTGTTCATTGGACTTCGTTGCTCGTGTTCCATTCGTTCGTGGGTTTTGCTCTCTTTGGTTCGTATGTTCGGTTGCCGGAATCTGTTCCCGTTATTCTTGATCATCGTCGTTTTCGTCGTCGATTAAGGCAAGTAACTTGTATTAAATTTCTTTGCAAATACAAGTACTAAATACCGTATGTAGCGTAGTTGGGTTCTAGAGACAATTTGTGTGTGAAACCCCTTGTTGATATTGTCTCTATAGTGATGATTTGACCATAGTTGCCTCATGACACATATGACATGAATTAACCTAGGGTTGACCACTTTTGATGTATATGTTCATGCTATCTTGAGATATCTGTATTTGATGTGTTATTCGTGCTATACTTGTCGAATACTTGCAAAATATCCTATATCATGTTGTTTGGACATCTAGTACACTATATTTCATGTTTGGGTTGATTTGGATGAATTTCGTGTGATCTAAGTTGATTCGTGTATGAAGAACAAAACTGTGGTTTTCTGCTACCCTGATATTGATCAGTATTTTAGACCCTATTATGGTCAGTATTTGAAAATATTTTGTGAACATGATTTATAGAGAATTCTGACTATTTTTCAACCCTTTTTACGGATCTCAGTTTCGATTTACGAGTTGTGAGTTATGTCGATTTTACTACAGATGTATAGAGTGGTTTACAGATTTTGTTTTCTATGAATTCTGAAGAGTAATATATTTTTATTCTGGTATTAAAATTATTATTTTGATATGAAATTTTGCACAGTACTTCTAGAGTTGGTTGGGGTTTACCCAGAATTTTGGTGGATTTATTTGAATAGTTATACAAACCTTTTCATGCTCGCAAATAAAGATTTTACATGCAGAATTTTACTGCTGTTCAGTAAAGAACCTGATTTTCGACCTATTTCACTTGTTTTTTCTAAAATATTTCTGAATATGAAAGTTAACCTACTGTATCTATTTTATTACCCTTTTGGCGGATTTGGATTTAGATTTATGGTTTGTGAGATATTGCTGTTTTCGTACAGCAGCGTTTTTGATTTCAGATTTACAAAACTGCCGTGTCTTGTTGTTTTTTTATTTTACTTGACTACTCTACTTTTATTAAAAAATTCTGAAACTTTATATTCTGATACTACACATATAGGGGAGTACCCCAGATTTTTCATGGATTTAATTAAAGAGTTGTTGTTGATGGAACTGCGATGAATCCCAGGAACACGGATTGGTGTGCGTATCGATCATAAAAGTTTAACAGATTTAATACGTGATCTAACCCTTTATAGCGGAATCTAGGGTTCACAAATTATACCTGCGATGAGAAGAAGACGATAGTTTCTAGCAACCTCGAGCCATCTGCGACCCCAAGATCTTCTGCACGTATTCCTTCCTCGGGTTGGACGTCGTGTGGGCAACGGTCTACCAACCTTTCTTCTCCTTGGCTGACCTCTCTTTCTCTCCTTACGTGAATCATGAATTTAGAGAAAACTTCTTATCTCTGATGATGATAATGACGGCCAGAGAATAAAGGATATATATAAGGCTATGGCAGGGACCATGAGGAGAAATTAGGGTTAGGTCTCCTAACGAATCTGGGTATCCCGTGTTCAGCCCGAACACACAACCCAGGCCCATTAACAATAGCTCGGTCCACTAAGGAGCTATTGTTGCACTACCTTCCTAATTCCAAATTATATTTATGGGCTCCTTTTATTATATGCTCGTTCAGCTCCCCATGTTAAGATATCGAATGTCCGTCGATCAAATTAAGTTACTGACAACTATATTGATCAACATCTTTTATCCTTAAGTAGTACCACTCAACTTTATTTGTCATGTCGGATGTAATCCACCTGCAGGGTTTACATGACAATCCTTATGAGCTCCTTAAGGGGACATCATCAACCTGACGTATCGGGACATAGATTCCTTTTACAATCAACAACCCATCATACATACAATGCTATTACCCAATTCATAGAGGTTGTTGATCCATAATGAATCTCACTCTTTTATGAGTGAAAGTAATGCACACTGCATATACATATCTGTTATTATATCTGGAATAAGAGCATAAGCATCCATAATAACAGAGGTGTTTGTTCTCTTTTGTAGTCAGTACAAAGAGAACAACCTCAAGTGGTCATGTTCAATACACACAAAGTGTACTAGTGTAAAGCTATAGTCAAGATAGACTAATACCAGATTACACTACAACCTTTCCAATGAATTATCCAAGTCCGTCTAGGTTGTGAACTATTTATATATTCCATAGGGAACTGATAATATGATCTTCTGTGTGTCCCCTCACACCATATTATCAACCTTATGGAATATCAGATACTTGCATTAATATTATAATAAACACAATAAGCAAACATATGCCCATATGATTCTCATTCAAAAAAAATAAGGAAATAAAGTTAATACAAAAGTGATGCTTTCAGTATATAACCTTAACAGTTATGAGTATCAGCGATCTAAATAAATAGATAAACTAGACACAAATTAAAACCTCGCAAGTGTACGAATCGTTTATAGAAGCGTAGTGAAAAGCAAGGGTCGATCCCACAGAGATTGTAGTACTTAACTCACTAATCAATAAAACAAAAGAAAATTTAAATCATAAAGTTTTGTTCTAAAAGTCTATTTGAAAGGAAATGAAAAGATTAAAATCTAATTCAAGTAGAATCACAAATTGAGTCACAAATATCTATTAAAGTAATTCGGCTTGATTTCCACCTATAGTCAAGAATGCTAAGTCACCTTCTACACTACTCTCGTCACTCATGTTTGTTCCTTTAAGGGCATGGTATCTACTCCTTAAAGTTAAGATTTTCCTAGGCCAAGAATTAGGCATGGTATCTACTCTAATTCGTTTCTTTCCTTAAGTATTTAGCATGGTATCTACTAAGTTGCACTTTGAAGAAAGCATAGGAACAATGGAAATAAACAAACACTCAAAGTTCTAGAAATTGGTATCAGATCTAGATCCTCCAAGTTGATTAAACCAGGAACCTAAATGATTCCTGTGTTACAAGTTATGAGCATAGGATATGGGTCATCTCTATACTCATATAACAGAGTCAGTTTTATAATAAGCAAACTTGATAATATCAGGTTCTTCATGTCAGTCGACTTGCTGTCACTCTCAGTCGACTGCTTTTAAGAACTTCTAACAAACTTTGATTCATATTATAAATTTTTATCAATACAACCAGGCTTAATCAATAAGTGAATAGAGTACTATTTTAGAAGATTATAAACATTACATGACTATGGTTTCAATCTGCCCAACAATGAAATTAGTTGCACATATTCATAATAAAAATATTAATAAATTTGTTCAAGGATTGCATTACAAAAATTAGAGAGAGGAGAAAAAGATAAAAAATTAATTGCAAACCCCTCTTCTTTCTGTCTCGAAAACCGAACCAAAGGATTCCTTAAAGATTGCGCTGAACCAGAGCCTGTGTCGCACACGCCAATCGAAGCACAGTCATGTCGCCGGTCAAATCGAAGCACAGTCAGCACATCAAATCGCAGCACAGTCACCGGGTCACTTTGAAGTCAGAGCCGCTTGCTGTCAGTCGAAGCCTCTGTGATAGCTGTCCCGTCGCACGTGAAGCGCTGATGCGTGCCTGCTGCTTCCTTTAGTTCGAAAAGAAGAGACAGAGAAGGGATTTCTCTCTCTATGTTTCTCTCTCTCTGTTCTCTTCCTCTCTCTCTTACTTTTTCCTTTTATTCTGTGTTCTTTTTTGTTCGCTGGCTTATTTGTTCGCTGGGGTTTTGGGTTGTATTTATAGGAGTAGGTGTAGCTGTGTAGTAGGATTAGGATGTGTCATCATCTCACCTGTAGATTAGGATATATCTGCAAACATACAAATCAGAATTTAGTATTTAAATTTAATTTTAATTAGATAAACTTAAAATAACAGATTTTTATCTTTTTGCCTTATCCAAATCTATGTAAATGTATTTTTTTTTCTTTTACACCCTTATAAAAATTAAAAATCATTTTTTGCATAAAAAATCTTATTTCTTCATAAATAAATAATCAATTGAAATCTTAGAGAAACAAGACGACTTATAGACAATATAATTGAAAACAAGCACTTTTAATGGGTTATTGAATACAAATATTTGTATAAAAATTAGACACATCAAATACCCCCAAACTCAAGATTTTGCTTGTCCTCAAGCAAAAAGTAGAATCATGAACAAGGGAAAATAATAGTAGACTCAACCCATCACACCAAGAATTCTCATTATGCAAGCATCAAAATTGCAATTAAAAATACAAACAATTGCAAATAAAGTAAAAACAAGCATACCCACTTTCTCCAGTGCGATTATCTATTCATAGCTCCAAACCCAATCATATTTGTCGTGCAATTAATTTTAATTATAGTATGTAACAACTCCATCTGTGATTATCCCTTTTCTCTACTACAAACCGAGTAGCAAACTAGAGTTTTTTTTTTTTTATAATTTTTTTAAGTGTCTTCTCTAAGTTGTCACTTGCCTTTTGACGCGAATGCAAAACATTTGTGGTGAATCCACTCAGTTACTCAACAAGTCACAAACTTTAAAGTGCTTTGCATACTCATATTTCAAGTTGCCGTTTGACGTAAAAGTAAACATTGGTGATGAATACCCCTAGTTACTAAGCAACTCAAAACATTGGAGTTGATTGACTTTATTCAAAAAAAAATTTCGTTATTACTCTATTTACTTAAACTCTGTTTAGGACTAGATCAAAGGGGATAATCACAAGAGAAAGCATCACATTTGTATTTTATGTATAATCGTATAACTCATACAATTTTGTAAGAAATTGTGAAACTCAACAATTCTAAAGTAAATAAGTATACTTATTCTTACTTTATAAGAAATTGTTTATCCCAAAAAAAATATTTCAATGCTTATCTAAATGAAGAACTCAAAAGTGTAATGGTGAGATTAATTTAAATCCTTTTTTAAAAATTTTGTTTTTTTTCTTCTCTAAAAATAAATCATAAATTTGTAAACCTTCCCCCCCAAACTTGAATACCACATTGTCGTCAATGGGAAAGGAAAAAAGAAAAACAAAAAATGCGTAAAGTTCAGAATTTCTCCCCTGATTCGTCCTTAAATTTCTGCACGCGTAGCGTTCGGTATTTTGGCAATATCTGGAGCTGTAGATGTCCAAATGGGCTGATTTTTTTTTTTTGCTGGAAAGCTAAGTAGATAGGCTACAACTTTTCTTTGAATCACTTTTCCAGATTTTGACTCCAAATTGCTCAAAAACAGCCGTCAATGCATGTGTTCAAAACAGCTCTGCCCTGGCGACTTCAAATTTTCTGCAATCCTACAAGATAAAATCCAAAAATTAAAATAAAATAAACTAAAAGATAAATCAAATCTAAATGCAATAAAAGAAAACATGGGTTGCCTCCCAAGAAGCGCTAAGTTTGAAGTATTCAGCTAGACTTGATGAGTTTATGCAATATCTTCCTCTTGCAGCTCAAAACTCATCTCGCTATAAGGTTTCCCACTATGCCCATTCTCCTTGAACGTTTGATTTTTCTCTTTGCTATGAACCTCCAACGCTCCATATGGGGAAAACCTTTGTAACAACGTACGGACCGTACCATCTTGACATAAGCCTATCTGCAATGGTCCACCTTAATGCACCCTTGTGTTCTCGCAAGACTCTCAACAACTTCCCTTCTTCCTGCATACTCAAGTTTGCAGCAACTGTCACAGGTAATGTCTGGTTTTCACCAAATATGCATACTTCAATTGTTCTGGCAGCAACATTAGTTCCACGTCTGGTGTCCTGGTAACAGAAGAAACAAAAGTGTTATTAGACACAAGATTTTCAAACACAGGTGCAAACTTACCTGAATATGATTTCGGATTTTCAAGGGTATGTACTGTCTCTGCACTCCTCCAATCATCATATTCCTGTTCAACTTGAGATAATGTTAGAGAGTGTGTAATTTTGGCTTGTAATGGATCGACACTATGTACCTGAAATGTTTGGTCAACAATCTCCTGAACCTCATCAACATTATAACATTTATGATCATCATGTGGTAATTTTGGTGCATCAAACATTTTAAACTCAATCTTTTCATCATTTATTTTCATACTTATAGTACCCTTTTTAACACAAATTTTCATATCAGCAGTACTCATAAAGGGTCTACCTAAAATGATAGGTAAAGATGATAGCATTGAAGATTCTTCCATATCTAAAACAACAAAATCTGCAGGCAAAATGAAATTATTTACCTGAACTAAGACATCTTCCAAAATACCTCTAGGTCTCCTGATGCTGCGATCAGCTAAATGCAAGGTGATGGATGTTGGTTTGAGTTCCCCCAATCCTAGCTTTTCCTAAACAGAGTATGGAAGAAGATTGATGCTTGCCCCCAAATCCAGCAGTGCCTTTTCAAAGAAGTGCTCACCAACCCTGCAAGGAATGGTAAAACTTCCTGGATCCTTCAACTTAGGAGGCAATTTCCTCAATAACACCGCACTCACTTCTTCTGTTAGAGCCACATCCTCTTGAACCTGAAAAGTTTTCTTGTGAGTACAACATTCTTTCAAAAATTTAGGCATACGAAGGAATTTGTTTAATAGCATCAAGTAGGGGAATATTGATTTTTACCTTCCTGAGAGTTTCAAAAATATCAAATAAATGTTGTTCTTTCTTTTGCTTGACTAACCTTTGAGGAAACGGTGGCAAAAAAGTCCATTCTTTGTCACTTACCTTGTTGGAACCCAAAAATTTTGATGATTGTGTGTTTGATTCGTCTGCATTTGTTCCAACTCTGTTGTCGATTACCTTACCACTTCTCAGGGTTGTCACCGATTGGAGCTGTTCTTGTCCTCTAGGGTTTGGTATGGTTTGTGATGGGAGTTCTCCTGCCTTTCTTTCACTTAACTCCTTAGCAATTTGACCAATTTGAATCTCCAATTTCTGAATGGCCTGCCCTTGTTGGTTGCTTGTTTGATGTTGCTGTTGGAGCAATTGAAGAACGGTGGATTCGAAATCCAACTTCTTCTGTTCTTGTACTGGCCGATCAAACCCATTCCCCATCTAGAAGTTCCGTGCATGCCCTTGTGCCATTTGAGTGCCTTGATTATTTTGATTATTGTTCCATAAGAAATTTGGATGGTTTCTCCACCCTGGGTTGTACGTGTTCAAGAAGGGGTTGTTCTTTGGTGGAAACACTCCTTGTCCTACATAGTTTGCATGCTCCTGATCTGTGAAAGAAGACATTGGACATGTATCAGTTGTATGATCAGAATGAGAACAAATTGCACAAATTTCTTTGGTTTGGTTTTTTACGCCACCCATCGTCGAAATTGCATTAACAAGCATATCAATCTTTTTGTTCATAATTTCCATTTCTAGTTGCATGCTATCATTGCTAGAAATTTCGTAAACTCCCTGTTTTTTCGAAAGGCCCCTTCTTGTTGAGAATTGTTGTGAGTTCTCGCTGAGTTCTTCAAATAGCTCGATGGCCTCCTCACCACTCTTCCTCATCAAGATTCCATTACAAGCAGTATCTACAATTGCTTTGTTAGTGTCATTTAAATCCTCATAAAATGCTTGTACCTGATCATCCTTAGGCATGTTGTGCGTAGGACACTTGAGAAACTTGTTCTTGAAGTTCTTCCATGCTTCGAAGAATAAATCGCCATCTTTTTGTTGGAAGAGTTGAATCTCCCTTTTTAGTTGTTTGGTTTTCTGGGCTGGAAAGAATTCTTTCAAGAACTTTGTTGCAAATTGCTCCCATGATTGAATTGATCCTGGTTCCAAAGAATTATACCACAATTTAGCATTAAGTTTTAAAGAAAATGGAAACAAGATTAACCTGATTTGTTCAGGGGTAAGCCCATGGACGCTTTGCGTTCTGCAAAGATCAAAGAAATCTTGTAAATGAAGGTGCGGATCCTCGTCTAGTCTGCCACTAAAGTGGGGAACCATGCTAAGTAATTGAGGTGATAGATGCATATTTCCCTGTGACATTAGGTTGATAAGCTATGCAAGAAGGTTGCTCAATATTCTTTGGAGTGAATTTATCTTGCATTGGTACTCGATTTGGTACTTCCTCACCCATTGTCTTGAATCTGTCTGTGCAGAGTGTAACCTAAAAGAAAATATTATGAAAGAAAAAGAAAAAAAAAGAAAAAGCTTTTTTATTGATCTGCAAGTTAAAATACTAAACAATCTCAGGCAACGGCGCCAAAAACTTGTTGTGAGTCTCAGCTATCTAAATAAATAGATAAACTAGACACAAATTAAAACCTCGTAAGTGTACGAATCGTTTATAGAAGCATAGTGAAAAGCAAGGGTCGATCCACCTATAGTCATAAAGTTTAAATCATAAAGTTTTGTTCTAAAAGTCTATTTGAAAGGAAATGAAAAGATTAAAATCTAAATCAAGTAGAATCACAAATTGAGTCACAAATATCTATTAAAGTAATTGGGCTTGATTTCCACCTATAGTCAAGAATGCTAAGTCACCTTCTACACTACTCTCGTCACTCATGTTTGTTCCTTTAAGGGCATGGTATCTACTCCTTAAAGTTAAGATTTTCCTAGGCCAAGAATTAGGCATGGTATCTACTCTAATTCGTTTCTTTCCTTAAGTATTTAGCATGGTATCTACTAAGTTGCACTTTGAAGAAAGCATGGGAACAATGGAAATGAACAAACACTCAAAGTTCTAGAAATTGGTATCAGATCTAGATCCTCCAAGTTGATTAAACCAGGAACCTAAATGATTCCTGTGTTACAAGTTATGAGCATAGGATATGGGTCATCTCTATACTCATATAACAGAGTCAGTTTTATAATAAGCAAACTTGATAATATCAGGTTCTTCATGTCAGTCGACTTGCTGTCACTCTCAGTCGACTACTCTTAAGAACTTCTAACAAACTTTGATTCATATTATAAATTTTTATCAATACAACCAGGCTTAATCAATAAGTGAATAGAGTACTGTTTTAGAAGATTATAAACATTACATGACTATGGTTTCAATCTGCCCAACAATGAAATTAGTTGCACATATTCATAATAAAAATATTAATAAATTTGTTCAAGGATTGCATTACAAAAATTAGAGAGAGAGGAGAAAAAGATAAAAAATTAATTGCAAACCCCTCTTCTTTCTGTCTCGAAAACCGGACCGAAGGATTCCTTAAAGACTGCGCTGAACCAGAGCCTGTGTCGCACACGCCAATCGAAGCACAGTCACGTCGCCTGGTCAAATCGAAGCACAGTCAGCACGTCAAATCGCAGCACAGTCGCCGGGTCACTTCGAAGTCAGAGCCGCTTGCTATCAATCGAAGCCTCTGTGACAGCTGTCCCGTCGCACGTGAAGCGCTGATGCGTGCCTGCTGCTTCCTTTAGTTCGAAAAGAAGAGACAGAGAAGGGATTTCTCTCTCTCTATGTTTCTCTCTCTCTGTTCTCTTCCTCTCTCTCTTACTTTTTCCTTTTATTCTGTGTTCTTTTTTGTTCGCTGGCTTATTTGTTCGCTGGGGTTTTGGGTTGTATTTATAGGAGTAGGTGTAGCTGTGTAGTAGGATTAGGATGTGTCATCATCTCACCTGTAGATTAGGATATATCTGCAAACATATAAATCAGAATTTAGTATTTAAATTTAATTTTAATTAGATAAACTTAAAATAACAGATTTTTATCTTTTTGCCTTATCCACATCCATGTAAATGTATTTTTTTTTCTTTTACACCCTTATAAAAATTAAAAATCACTTTTTGCATAAAAAATCTTATTTCTTCATAAATAAATAATCAATTGAAATCTTAGAGAAACAAGACGACTTATAGACAATATAATTGAAAACAAGCACTTTTAATGGGTTATTAAATACAAATATTTGTATAAAAATTAGACACATCAGGAGTTTTCATGCTATTTTCCTGACTTTGAATACAACCTTCTGATTTCTGAATGAACGTCTTTTCTGGATTCAAACCTATTTTGAGTTATGATGTTGTGAAATACTATATGACTTATATATATTTACTGGATTCGGAAGGGACTCTAATTTCCAGATTCTTCGACAGATTCAGATTTGCAATTTTTTAGCAACGGAAATCCCTGTTTTAGTATAGTAGTGTCTTGCTGTCCTGAACTAGTATTTGCATGAATCCTGTAGTGCCTTGCTATTCCTTTACTACTGTTTTACTACTGTTTTAGTACAGTAGTGTCTTGCTATTCCTTTATGAACTGTCCATCATCTGTACATGTTTATCTCTCACCCTGAACCTGTTACATAATTATACCATGTTATTTTTACTCTGTTTTCTACACCTACATGTCTATATGATAATAATAACAAAATGACCAAGCCGGGGTTTGTGGGAAAGATCTAGTAGTGAAAAATATAGAAATGTGTACTGAGAAGAGGGTCCGTATTCCCTATCTTTTATGTGTTCATGATTACATGATTCACGACTCTGTTTATCTGACCCTGACTACATTACTTCCCTATAGGAAGGTGTACTCAGAAGAGAACCCATAGGTTCTATCTGTCTGTCTGATCTGATTATCTGATATCTGTCTGTTGGATCCCTGAGTACACTGCCCTATGGACTCCACTACGAAATCTAAACGAAATTGTTTGAATGTAGAAACCATGTGATAAAAAGTTGGGGCGCATGAAGTGCTACCTAGATAGTAATCACACAAGACTTATAAGAACATGACATCTGTTATCTGACATCTGTTATCTGATTATCTGTTATCTGTCTGACTATCATCTGACATTACCATCTGTGTATCTGTCTACATACCATCTGACACTTGACACATGTTATCTGTATCTGTTAGTATACCATGTTATCTGATTTGTTTTCCTGATTCATGTTAGATATTATATTTCAGTTGACATTATTATACCATACTATGTTTGTTCTGTTGTTATTTTGTATTTGTTATTTATCCCATGTACTTGTATCCTGCACTACAGGCGGCCCATAACTTGCATTGACGGAATTTTGTTTTCTTTTTCCTATTCCTACAATTGTTAAATTGCAGATTTTGGAGAACAGGTACCAGATGGTGTTGGTGTTATGAAATATTAGTGCTGAAGTTTTTATTATTATTTCTATTGCTTATTTGAACAATTGTATTTGATACTTGGATTTATTTATATTTGGGCAATGTGACCCAGCATATTATTGACTTATTCAGATCTGATTTATTTGGAATTATATTATATTTTGGTTTCAAGTAAATTTCTGTTGGTATATCTGATTCGATTATGCATACTTGGTTAATTCTTTAGCTTCCAATTCTGATTATTTCTGTGAAATGTTGTAAAGATTCTGAACAGCTTATGGATGATGAAAATCATTCGCTGGGCTTAGTCACATATCCATATTCCGTATTTCCTTTTTGGGAAGCGGGGCGTGACATATAAACATGAAAAGAGATTATATTTATAAAAGACCAAGATTCTCTTAGATCTTTGTCTTTTCATTTATAACAATGCAGTGGAAACCTGCCTCTACACCGGTCTTAAACATTAATTTACAACAACGACCCAATCTGATGGGCAGACTGAGAGGGTCAATCGAGTTCTTGAGGATATGCTTCGGTGTTGTGTTCTAGATTTTGGAGGCAGTTGGGAGAGGCATCTAGCTCTTGTAGAGTTTGCCTACAACAACAGTTTTTAGACTAGTATCGGAATGGCGCCATATGAAGCTCTGTATGGCAGGAAGTTCAGACCACTTGTATGATGGTTTGAAGTGGGGGAGCGGCAGATGTTTGGGTCCGAGATCGTGCAGCAGACCTCAGAAAAGATTGATTTGATCAGGAAGTGGTTAGTGGATGCTCAGAGTAGGCAGAAGAGTTATGCTGGCAACCGGAGGAGGGACCTTGAGTTCGAGGAAGGTGACTTTGTCTTTCTGAAGGTATCTCCTAGTAAAGGTGTGGTTCGTTTTGGCATAGGTGGGAAATTAGCTCCAAGATACATAGGCCCTTATAAGATATTGAAGAGGATTGGGAAGACTGCTTACCGATTGGAGTTACCGGAAGAGTTGTCTCAGGTGCACAATGTCTTCCATGTGTCTATGTTGAGAGGTTACATTCCAGATCCAAGTCACCATTTTCCCGAATTGCCGGAAGGTTTGCAGTTAGATCTGAGCTACACTGAGCTATCGGTTGAGATTGTGGATCGTTGGGAGAAAGTCTTGGGAAACAAGACGATACTGATGGTCAAAGTAGTCTGGAGAAACCAATTGGTTGAAGAGGCTACTTGGGAATCCGAGAAGAGGATGCTGAAGGATCATCCCGAGCTCTTTGTTTGATTGTATTATTTTTCTTTCTTGTTTTATGTTTTGTTTATCAGTCTTTAAGTGTAGTTCTGAGGACAGAACTATTCTAAGGAGGGAGTGTTGTAACATTCTGAATTTTCATATAATTAAATATAAAAATTTTCATTTGTTTTCAAGTGTTTCGCACGTGCAAATTAATGTGTACATTTGGCTTTAAAATTATTTATTATGTCATGAACAAATATTTTTTTCTATTTTTAAAAGCCTTTTATTATTTATTATGGAGTCCTAGGCCTAATAACTTAATTCTAGCCCACCCAAAATACATTAAATTAATTAATTAAACGCCCATAGATTTTAGCCCACCTAACTAGGCCACTAATTAATCCAATTATTAATTAAAATAACTTGTATGGTAGACTTGTCATGTAACAAACTAGTGTAATAAATAAATGAACAAACTTAACTAGGTGTGCATGTGGGGGCACGTGCACTGCACATGCACGTGCAATAATACAAGAGGAGGTCGGCCATTCTTGGAAGTGGGGAGATGGAGAGAGTGGAGAGTTGGTTGTATTGCTAGTGGGTGGTTCTTCTAACTCCCAAATGCATCTTACCCCTTCATCCAAATGCATCCCTACCCTTCACTTGTTCATGAGTTGTATATAAGTACCCCCCATTGTAATTCTTTATCATTTGCAATTAGAAGTATTAAAGAGAAAGAAAAAGAGAAGACATTATGAGAAAAAGATTGAGTGTGATGAAATTGTGTGAGAAAAGAAAGGAAGAGAGTGTGAGTTGTTTCTTCATTGGAGGCCGGCCAAGCTAGGAGGAGAGGCTCGGATTGCACAAGCTAGGAGGAGAAGGCTAGGATCAAGGAGAAGGGAAGGCAATCGTGCTTTCAAGGAGTTTTCTTTAAGAATTTTCAATGTTCTTCAAAGAGGTGGGCAATTTCTCTACTTCTAATTTAGATATCATGTTAGTAGGCTAATTTTATGAATATGCTAAAGTAAATAATTAAGTTGCCATGTGATTGCTTAAAGAGACTAGTAGAGAAAAAGAGAAAAATCTTGATTGTCAATATGAGAAAATTAGTAAAATGGATTGAGATTAGTGATTTAAAATTTATCTTGATGCCTTATTAATATAATTCATGATAGAATAACTATTTAATGAACCATGCTAGTTTGAAAATTGTGCTTTTGAATGGCTTGTGTAAAGTATTGTGTAGAATCTAAAATAACATCCATGAATTGTTGAATCAATTGATTAGTATAGAAAGTTGCAATAGATGTCATATTTTATTTGCATTATTTGAATAGTTCTATATCCATTTTATGGTTGAAATATGTGCATCTGAAATTTTAAGAGGAGAATTAGTCTCATGTAAAGGATAAAATTGATCTAAGAGAATTAATTATGTTAAAGAATGAAAAATTGTACAAAAAAAAACTATGTGAATAAATGTGGGGAACAAGTAGCTAAAGGATTTATCAAGAAAAGAAACTCCAATGTCAATAAATACATTAATTTTTCATTTCTCAAAAGAAATAAAAGGAATAGTTTCTATTATGTTGTTGAAAATAAGAATTTTGTAAATTTAAATATATATATATACTATACTGTACTTTTGAAAGGAGAAATTCTGAGATGTGAGTAGTGAGTAGTGAGATGTGTGGGTCTTCTGATTTGGGATGACCCAATTAATCTAATTAATAGTCCAACCAATTTTAGGAGCCCATGTATTACTTGGAATCCGAATTAAATTCATCTAATTAATTTAAATCCCAATTTCGATCTATTTTAAGTGTGTGACCTTATAGGTTCCCATTACGTTGACAGTATTACTAAAATCCTCTTTTAGTGTTACAAACAAAGGGCGGTATCTAGCAATACATCACTGCTACTTAAGTAATGGGAATGCCAGTGATTTGACATAAACTATATATGACCGATGTCATCATGTAGTCTAGTCAATTTGTCCAGATATCTTAATTGACCATAAGGCATAGAACGTGTCGCGTTCAATCTTTGGTTTCTTTATGTCCGAGTAGACTTACTAAAAAAAATGAGATAAAAATATTATATTGACTCATTTGAGCACAGTCATACATTTTTGCAGTCTCACTCCATCAAGGGGCCTGTAGATACCGTTCTTGTTATGTAAGAGGGATAAATCATATCTAAGTCACTCACATTCCTCCACATGATTTGTAGTATGTCCAATATTCGGCTTTTATTATCACCTCATTACAGACGACGTTTGACGACATTAAAACATATAACTTCTCATGTAGGAAACCACGATGACTTCTAGTCAAAGGACCACGTACACCATGGTCATTGTGAGAACCGCTTATGACATTCACGTAACGATTCATGCAGCGTTCTCAAGGTAGGTCAGTCCAGTACATTGTTACTCTAATATGTACTCATGTGAAGACTTGATATCTTATATCCATGACCCATGAGATATGGTCATCAGTCTATGCACATACTAGTCTCTATGTATTATTGTTGTCCTAATTCACAATAATACTTGAGTAGGGACATTTAAGAATAACGTTCTGATTTCAACCAAAAGGATCACACAATCAAGTCATGCACTTGAAGTCTCATGGTATTTAACTTATTATTCTAAGGAATTTATTATATTCATTTAATCACAATAAACAACACAATAAATAAAATACCTTATATATGAAATAATTGTGATGATACAATATAAACTAGTTAAGGTCAATACACAATTGGCCTCTAAGGCATACACCAACACTACAAGTCCACCCGATCCGAGGGACATGAAAACATGGTCCTAAAGCGCCTTCAGGAGATGGGAACTGACTCGCCGAATAGAGGAGGATGGGAGGCAACCAAATAGGGGATACCATCCGGTCTGACCGCCCATCGCCCCTTTCATTTTTGAAGCTATGATACCTAGAGAATTCAAGCTCCTACCTTGGAGAGTTACAATGGTGAATCTGACCTAGGGGATCACATCGAGAGTTTCAAAACTCTCATGATGATTCACAAAGCCTCTGATGCACTCCTCTGCAAAAAAGTCCCCCACACTTTAAGGTTTCGCAAGAGAATGGTACACACAGCTCACGCCCGATTCCATCCACTACTTTGACCAGCTCTGTAGCGCTTCAAATTTCCAGTAAATAAAATTAGAAATAAGTGGCACAATTTTCCAGAATCAACTTCAATTGCAATCATAAACACAGTATCGAATATAGGAAAAATTAAAACTTTTTATTACATCCTTTCTTTTTACAAAAACACAGCAAAATAGAATACATTAATTACAAATCTTTACAACACATAGAATCTTCAACTTGCATTTATACTCCAAGCTTTATTTACATCAATGCTATCCATAACTTAAAACCCTGCAAAAGTCTATTGAAAGTGGCCATGTCAGTTAAATGCAACTGACGTCAACTATAGTAATAGTGATACTTCTAAATCTCACAATCACAAACTTGATGCATATCAATAAAACAATAATAAATGATGCATAAGCAATAATACATTGAACAACGAGTGAAACATATTAACACAACGATAATAAATGGAACATGAAACAACGATAAATGAAGCATAAAACAACAAGTGAAGCTAGGTTAAGTATCAAGTGTATGAGATAAAAACATAAAACAAGCATATATAAAACAAGTCAAGAAACACAAATGCATATGATGATTTCTAATGCATACTTTTCGGATTCTATGCATCCTATTCTATATAGGTCCGGTGCAAGCCCTTATCGTTCTCCACTTTATAGGGTTCAATCACTCATTATGCAACCAACCTATTACGGTAATTACTTTAAGATTTAGATTATTCTGTAAGTATCTAGTGCCATACCCCGATCATTTATCTAGTGCCATACCCCGATCATTCTTGAGAATCAACTTCCCATCACAAGTGATTTTGGGTACACTCCCTTACACCCCGATCATTCTGAAAATTGAAACCCACACCGCAAGGCAAATGGTTCCTCATCACACGAATATCTCATGAGCGTCACCTCAATCCCGATAATTCTGAAGATGCATACCACACCGCAAGTGATAACACCCCGATCATTCTTAGGAATCAACTTCTCACCACAAGTGATTTTGGGTACACTCCCTCACACCCCTGATCATTCTGGAAATTGAAACACACACCGCAAGTGATTACACCCCGATCATGCTTGAGACCATCTCCCACCGTAGATCATATGAGGCCCCCTACCCATTTTTGCTCTTATTTCATCACAACTCCAAATAGTGCCTGTCCTTATGTTTATTAAGTTCAATTAGAATCACAGTCTCCCTAGAGTTGGTGTACCCTACCGGACTTAACTTTACTAAATCAAACAAAAGCCCCACTAGCCAAATTCCAACAAAATCTCATTTACCGGCACTAGGGTCCCACCCCACCTCTAGAGTCTCATAACTCAAAAACATCTCAATCATTTCTTTTAATCATATAAATTCAAAATCGACTAACTCACAATGAGGATTTCCCTCAAACTGATACTCAACCAAAATACCTCCTTGTACAAACCATATCCACGTAATTAGTTAAGAAACTGAAACCAATCATCAATTAAACTAGGATTTTTCATCTTTGAAATAGTAGAAAAATCTGAAATGTGATACTCTTGGAATTCGAGAATATTTACTTTCTAAACCCACGAAAATCTGAGTTAAATTCTATTAAAAATAGAAAGTACACACTCTCTGAAATTAGTAGAGTCCAAAACTAATTACTTTGGAAAACTGAAAATCATCATTTGCGAATTCGAAGAAACATTCGTTCCAAGAAAAGGAAAATGCACTAAAAGAAATAGTGAACAATTCAGCCATGACAGTCGACCGACTGCAGCAGTACAAAAAGTGGCAGTCGACCGACTGCAGTCGAGTGGCACACAGCCAGTCGCTACAGTCGACCGACAGATCACTAGTGTAATACTGCGATCAACCGGCTATAGTCGACCGTGGGGTCGACTGACATGCAGTCTGCGGCAATCAAATCAACTAGTGCACGAATGTAAGTAATGATACAACTTCATATATATATATATATATGTGTGTGTGTGTGTGTGTGTGTGTGTGTGTGTGTGTGTGTGTGTGTGTGTGTGTGTGTGTGTGTAGGATTGGTATCGGGTCGGGTTGGGTCAGGTCCTTCACTACCCGGACTCGGACCCGATCCTCTACGAGTCCAAAAATTGGACCCGGACCCGTGAGGACCGGGTTCGGTCTTATTAAATATTCCTACCCGTTCGGGTCGGAGCGAGAGTGTGTGCAGCGAGCAGAGGCGGCGAGTGGAGGATTTAGAATAGAGGAGATAAGAAAAAGGCATGAGTTTTGAGTTTGGAAGAGGAAAATTAAAAATTGAAGAGCAGAGGGGAGGGATGAGGATAGAATATTTATTTTTATGTTGATCTTTTGGGTTTTCTTTAACGGGTTCGAGTCTGGGTCTGGGTCCGGGTTGGATCCGGGTTTCGGGTATTTATACCAATGCTATGTGTGTGCACTGCGTTGTTCAACAAAACACTGAGAAATCCATGCGTGTGCATATAGATTGAAACCCCAAAATCATAATAATGAATGGCAAGATTATAAAGAAAACTTTCGTTTGAACACTATGGATATTAACAATGCAGTCATGATTCTTTCACATACGGAGATATGGGTATATATACGTGTCAATACTGAAATCTAGTCACTTTGGAAAACTGAGAACCATCGTTTGCAAATTCGGACAAACATTCATTCAAAGAAAGAAAATACAGTAAAATAGAGAGTGGCAAGTCCAGTCTCGACAGTCGACCGTGGGGTCGACTAACATGCTGTCAATTAAATTGAAATCCTCTCAAACACTGATATATATATATATATATATATATATATATATATATATGGATGCTTATGATGAAATCTACGATATATCATGTGCATCTTGCCCAACCTACCTCAGTTCATACATCAATCAAATCCATCCTCAAGAATAAACTAAACATGATCATCATATATTTAAAATTGGTTTTTATCTCATGGAATCAATTAAATTTAACCTTCATCACAACAATCAATTCATGGTAGAATCATTAATACATGTTTTAAAACAATCACAGATCCACATAAAAATTTCTAGCGTGACATCTACTCAACCATGATCCAAAAACATATCAAGAGAGTCAAAGAATCACACACTAATTAGTGTTTTTATTTATGAAGAAGTTATTTGACTACTTATTCATTGAGATTTATCATCTAATAGATCTACATCAAGTTTTATAATCATGCAAGATCTTAATATATATATATATATATATATATATATATATATATATATATATATATATATATATATATATATGTACTTCTCATCTCTTGATTTGTTATATGCTTGTAGAATATCAATTATCATCATATTCTACAATCATATAACAAATCAAGAGATGAGAAGTACCACCCACCTCAAAGAAGATCAAATGAAGAATAATAATAATAGAAAGAAAGCTTCTCCTCCTCCTTGCGAAAATTCAAAGATCTAAGCTCCAAACTGCAAGTTTAATAATAAAAATAATAGTATTTTGTTGTGAACAGAGGAGGACGGTTGTTGATGCAGTTAATATAGGCCGTGATCTAGTTTTTAGGGTTTTACGAAGATTTTACAAAAATATCCCTTAAGAAAATAAATCTTTACATATATGGATCTTTCCAAATCAATTAGTTAAATAAAACCAAATAAATTAGAGTAAAAATCTAATCTCCTAACTCCCCTAATCTAGTCGGTCCTCAAGTGCATCCCATCAAAAAGGTTTTCAAAAATTTGCCTCCAAGTGGCAATTTTACACAAAAGTCCTTCACTTTGATATATTTGCAAACATGCCATAAATTATTCATAAAAATTCAAAAAAATTATAATTATTATCCACTAATAAAGATTAGATTTTCCAAATAAATTTCTGACTTTCTGTTCTCCGAGAAAAAATGTTTGCACGTTCAAAAAGATAAATTTCAGAAAAATGCTTAATAAATTACAAAAATTCATCACAAATAATTTATTAATTCCAAAAACGTATTAAAAATTTCTAGGATGTTACAAGCTCGAAGAGGACTTCCTTACGAACTTCGTTACTAGCCACAAGGCTGAAAAGACAAGTGCCTCCCTGCTATATTTGAAGCAGAAAGATGGGGTGTCACTCCGGTACTTCATCTAGAGAATCACAGCGAAGGCCAGGTCCATTCTCTTGATGTTGGGGTCACAGCTTTCGTCTTTAGGCACAACATCCGACATGACATTTTGAAGACATCCCTCGCAAAGAAGTCTCCCTCAGATTTCTCCGGCATGCTCCTTCGGAGCGAGAAGTATATCCGGACAGAGGAGGCCCTCCCTCCATCCTGGGGGGGGGGGGGGGGGGGGGGGGGGGGGGGGGGAAGGAATCCTCACTAAAAGGGAAAAGAAAGATTAACAGCAAGGCTCCCAAGAAGTCTCAGAATGATGCCTGTGGTCAGAGGCATCCTCCTCCTCCACCTTAGTTCGAGAAATTCACCCCGCTCAATGCAAGTGTCTCTGCAATACTCATGGATGTGAAGGAAGAGGGGATCCCCCCCAGATGAATAACCCTCCAAAAAAGAGGGATAAAAGGTTTTGCAACCGTTTCCACCGAGACCACGAGCATGAAACTAACAATTGTCGTCCCCTAAAGGATGAGATTGAAGCCTTAACCCATCTAGGCTATCTATCAAAATTTACTCAGAAGGAAAAAGTGGGTCCTCCCCCTGTCTGAGGACCCAATAAGTGATAGGAAAAAGAGCCTGAGTCACAGGACTCAAGGTGGATGGAGGTCTTCTATTCCATACATGGTGGACCTATGAGGGGAGAATCCAACTCCTCAAGGAAGGCATTCGTCCGATAGGTGAACTCGGTGCATAATTGCCCTCCTCCCAAATATCTGAGGATGCCCATCACATTTTCGGATGAAGATCTAGTGGGCATCCGAACCTCTCCCTGTGATGCCCTGGTGATCAACCTCTGCAAGTTCGCTGCATCCTAGTTGATATAGGTAGTTTTGTCAACATCCTTTTTCTAGCTGCCTTCGAGGGTCTGAAACTCTTCCGGGATAGGCTAAAGCCGACTGGCTATACTCTTCATGGTTTTTCTAAAGCCCTTTTCAGATTTAGGGAATCATCACACTCGACTTAACCGTAGGAAAGTCCCCCAATCCCTACCGAACCCATGAAATTTATTGTGGTCAATGTTAAAGCTGCCTACAATGCCATCTTTGGTTGCCTCAAATTAGCATCTCTCCAGGCCGTCGCCTCGGCTTATCATATGAAAATGAAGTTTCCTACACTTGGGGGGGGGGGGGGGTCGAAGTGGTTAAGGGCAGCCAAAAGGCACCTCGAGCATGTTATACTACGACAGTGGGGGGCTTGGTCCTTCCCCTAAATGTAGACCTCCCCCCTGAAAAGGAGTTTGATCGACTCCGAACCCATCTATGATTTAGAGGAATCCCCCTTTTCAGAGAAAGATGAAGCAAAGAAGTTCCGAGTGAGTAAGGTCCTTTCTCATGAGCTCAAGAGGAGAATCGTTGACTGCATTCGAATGAATCGAGATCTGTTTGCGTCGATAGCCTCCGATATGCCTGGCATTTCGGAGGAGTTGATAATGTAAAAAATGAGCATCAATCCCAATGTCAAATCAGTGCAACAGAAGCGCCAAAAATTTCCCCCCAATAGAAAACAAGTCAGGAAAGAAGATTTTGACAAATTCCTAGCCGCGCGCTTCATACAAGGGATCAGCTATCCTAAATGGTCAGATAATGTAGTGATGGTCAAGAAAGCTAGAGGCAAATGGAGAATATGCATCGACTTCATGGACATTAATAAGGCGTGTCTGAAGGACCATTTCCCTCGCCCAAGCATCGATGCCTTGATAGATGCCATGTCCGGACATGAACTCCTTAGCTTCGTGGATGCATTTTTGGGATACAACTAGATCAGAATGTTTCTCCCGGACATCCCTAAGACCACCTTTATAACTGACCAGGTACTCTATTGTTACAGAGTCATGCTATTCAGGCTGAAGAACATAGGTGCTACCATCTAGTGGCTGGTTAATAAAGTGTTTTAGGAGGAGATAGGCCAAAATATGGAGGTCTACATCGACGACATGCTCTTTAAGGGCATCAGAAGGAAGGATCATTTCAAAGACCTCGAAGAAGCCCTTGGCATCCGAAGAAAGAACAACATGAGGCTGAACCCCTCCAAATGTGCCTTCGACATCTCTTCATGGAAGTTCCTGCGATTCATGGTTAGCTAAAGAGGAAAAGAGGCCAACCCGGAGAAGATTCAAGTCATCCTTGAACAAGGCACCTCTGATAATTATTAAAGAAATTCAGAGGCTTACCAGGCACCTCGCGGCCATAGGTGTTGGTGTATGCCGTAGAGGCCAGTTGTGTATTGACATTACTAGTTTACATTGTATCATGATATTTATTTCATATATGAGGCATTTCATTTATTGTATTTTTTATTGTGATTAAATGAACACAATAACGTCTTTAGAATAGTAGGTTCAATACCATAGGATATCAAGTTCATAACTTGATTGTGAGATCCTATTAGTTGTAATCAGAACACTATTTTAAAATGTTCCTAGTCAAGTATTATTGTGAATAAGGACAACAATAATACATAGAGACTAGTATGTGCGTAGACTGATGACCATATCTCATGGGTCATGGATATGAGATATCAAGTCTTCACATTGGTATATATTAGAGTAATAATGTACTAGACTGACCCACCATGAGAACACTGCAAGGATCGTTACGTGAGTTTCATAAGCGGTTCTCACAGTGACCATGGTGTATGTAGTCCTTTGACTTGAAGTCACTACGGTTCCCTAAATGAGAAGTTGTATATTTTAATATCGTCAAACGTTGCTTGTAATAAGGTGATTATAAAGTCGACTATTGAATATATTACAAATCATGCGGAGGGATTTAAGTGACTTAGATAGGATTTGTCCATCTTACATAACAGGAGCGATATATAGGCCCCTTGATTGAGTGAGACTGCAAAATGAATGGACGTGCTTAAATGAGTCAATATGAGACATTGATCTCATTTATTTTAGTAAGTCTACTCGGAGAGAAACCAAATATTGAACTATACAAGTGTGACACGCTCTATGCCTTGTAGTCAATTAAGATATCTAGATAAAGGGACTAAACTGCATGGTAACATTGGTCACTGATAGGTTATCTCTAATCACTGATATTCCCGTTACTTAAGTAGCAGGGATGTATTGCTAGATACCGCTCACTGTTTGTAATACTAGAATATGATTTTAGTATTACTGTCAACGTAACGGCAACCTATAGGGTCATACACTTAGAATGGAACAAAATTGGGATTTAAATTCATAAGATGAATTTAATTGGGGATCCAAGTTAGACTTGGACTCCTGACATTGGTTGGACATTTAATTAGATTAAATGGGCTGATTAAAGTTCAAAGGCCCACACGAATTTGAACCAGGTCAGATTGTGAGTCCAACAGCCTCATTACTTTCTTAGGGTTGATTTCCTGCAGCTATATATATGATACGTATCTGTGGAAAAAGCACCCATGAGAGAACCCTAGTTGTCAGAGAAATTGTGTGTGAGAGTGAGAGATCATGAGGAACATCCCATTCCTGCAGCTAGCACCGCGGCGTGAGGGAAAGCTTGACTTGATCCGTTCGTGTGAATACCATAGAGGCACAGAAATATTGCAGGTTGTGATCGAAATTAATTGGAGACAGCTGATCCATCTTCAAGGTATAACTCCTAAACACGATTTATGATTTTTGCATGGATCCATGGGTCGGTTTCGATATTTCTTTGTAATTTTTCCGTTGTGTATTTGATCTGAGACTGCCATCGAAACCTAACAATCGGGCAGTTATCAATGTCCAGTGAAAAGTGTCTCCTCTTTTTCAAGGCCATTCTTAGGTCCAAGAACTTTGAATGGGGAGAATCGCAGCAATGGGCCTTCAACCAGTTGAAGGAATATTTTTCACCCCCCCTGCTAAGTAAACCAGAATGGGGCAAGACCGTATATCTTTACTTGGCCACCTCAGAACATACTCTGAGCGTTGTCATGGTCTGGGAAGAGGATGGGGTTCAGAAGCCCATTTACTACGTGAGTAAAGTTCTCCACGATGCTCAGCTCTGTTACTCTAGTCATGGCCACCCAGAAGCTTCATCCCTACTTCCAAGCACATTTTGTCCAAGTCATCACCGATTAGACACTGAAGTAGGTCCTACATATGCCAGAAAACTCCATACGGTTAGTCAAATGGTCGACCGAGCTGAGTCAGCACGACATCAATTATAAGACAATGACAGCAATTAAAGCATAAGCTTTGGCCAAATTTATCATCAAGAGCACCATCCCAAAACTGTCTGAGGCACAGTAATACGCTCATGTTGGGAGCCTTTAAGTTGATGGGTTCTCATGCGAAGAAGGTAGTGGGGTGGGGGTGATACTGTTTGGGCCCGATGAATTTGTCCTCCAATATTTGCTCTGTTTGAATTTCGAGCATCCAAAAATGAGGTCGAGTATAAGGCCCAGATAACAGGATTACTCATGGCTCAGAAAGCTAGGGCGCAGCGGCTGAAGACATATAGCGACTCCCAATTAGTTGTGAACCAAATATCTGAGGATTTCGAAGCTCGAGACCCCCGCATAATCAAGTATTTGGCCTATGTTAAGGAACTGATGTCGACCTTTCAAGAAGCCTCGGTCACTCGGATCCCCCGAGAGGTGCATGTGCAAGGAGACGCTCTCTCCAAACTAGCATATTTTTCCTTCAAAGGCCTGGATCAAACAATACTCGTGGAAGTCCTGGTCAGCCCGAGCATTGAGGGAGAGGTCTCTCATGTAATACCTGTAAAATTGGAAGGACGAGTTTGCCCTTGGCTACATTATAAGTAAATGAAAGTCCATAACAATTAATTAATTAATTAATTAATTAAAAGCTCAGATCAAGCCTACTAACTAGTTATGTTATGATAATTCACTCAACTTTAGATAACAAGAATGATAGTGCTATGAGATTGGGTTATGTGTATGATTAATGATAGGATTAGTTATATCAATACACCAATTAATATTATACAAAAGAAAAATCCCACACTCCTCTAGAAACCCCTCATAGCTTCTTTCTCTCATCTCTCAACCCCTATCATACACACCCTCCCTCAACCCTCTATGCTTTTGGGGACAGGGAAAGGAAAAGAGAAGGAAATGGAAAATAAGAAGGAGAAAATAGAAGGAGGAGGTGATGAAGAAATCAAGTAAACTATCTAAGGTAAAAGGATACAATCTTTCAAGTTATGTATCTATCTTTATGCAATAGAATAGTAATTGTATATCTTCATCTTTGTTAATTACGATCAAGAAAATGAGCTTCTTGGTTTTGCTCCCTGACAAAGAATGGAACTTTTATTGACAATAACAAGTGGGTAACAAAACTCTAACCTCCAGTTTGGTTTCTATGTTTTGCATATTTGAATTATACTTATATAGTTGACGTAAATGCGTCGAACAATTGTGTGAGAAAGCACATTTAGATTTGATTTTTGTTCTGGGTTTATGTGGAGGAAGGATTGCTAGTGAGGTGTTTGTTAACATGTTTGAATGTATGTGTGTGCAAATGTGAGTGAGAAAGTCTAGTAGATTTAAGGTTATGAGAAATGAAGTAACAAATGAGGTATTCGATATTATGTGAATGTGAGTTGGTATATATGCATGTTCGTAGTGTGGGAGAAAATTATAATAAGTGTGATTACCTATAAGGTGTTTGATTAATTGTGTTTATGCATGCTTATATATGCTCATGTTTATGATATATAATATGATAGATGGTTGTGATCCATATAATTGAATATGGTGCGTTTGTTGATATGTATGGGTGAGGATGACTATGAAAATGTATTAACTTCAGTGATCTTCAGAGTGAACCCGGGTTGGTCATCATTGAATTATTGGTACCGTTCAATGGCTCCGATGTGAATTCCGAGCGAGTCGGCAATGAAGTGGGTGTACCAGTTAGTGCCTTCGGCTGAGACTGGATGAGTAGGCACTGGGAAAAGTAGGATCCTTCGGTGACCTTTGGAGTGACCCCGGGCTAATCGTCATCGGATTACTGGTACCGTTCAATTGCTCCAGTGTGATATCCGAGCGAGTCGGCACTGAAGTAGGTGTACCATTCAGTCGCCTCCAGTATCAACTAGGCTAGTCAGCACTTGATATCGAATAATTCTATGGTTGTTTTGTATGGTTGTGTATTAGCAATGCTATTGTACTCGTTGTTGTTATATAATTAGAAGTATGACTTAATAAAACATGATCCAATATAGCATTATCATATATGCATTCATTTGCTTACTACATGACGCAAAACCTTCATCACAAACACACACACGCGCACACATTCATCAACACTAACACATGATAACATGCTTTTTACGTGACACAAACCATACAACACACGACAAGAACATATACATATTCACAAATACATACACATTCACAAATACATACACTATATCATAATTATGCACACTCACATGCATTCATTAAGTAGTTGGTAGATTGAGTATGTAATCATAGTTTTTAATCCGACGGTTATAGTTTATTAGCACGTCAGATGGTGGTTTGGCTGACAAACCCAAAGTTTGTGGTGCAGGTATTGCAAGACAAGCTGAGATTAGATTGCACAAAAAGAGTAAAGTGAGTTGAGTTGGGTGAAGAAGTTGGGCACAAGATTATTAATTAAATTTTAAAATTTATTCAATGTAAAAGAAAAGTATATTTGGATAATAAGTTAATGAATGAAAGCTTTTAATTATTCATAATTTTGTACTTGTGTGATATTCTCAAAGCAAGATCTTGGGAGTGTGCGCCCATATTTTGAGGTATCGAGATGCAGGCGTTACAGCTCAGGTCGTTTCCGTCGAAGTGCAAGAAGCAACTAGCAACTGGATGGATCCCTTAGTAAACTTCCTAAACTAATGGATCCTCCCTTTGAAACCAAAAGAAGTGAGAAGGGTGGATCAGAGCGGAGAGATACACACTCATGGTAGGCATCCAGTTTAAGTGCTCTTACACTCTGGTCGACATACGAACCTACCTTCGTTTCCTCACCCCCTGAGAAGAGCAATATGCCCTCAATGAAATGTACTGGGGAGTTGGTGGTAGCCACATGGGAGCCAGATCCCTCACTAGAAAAATCCTGAATCACGGGTCTTACTGGCTGACCCTTCTTCATGACGCACACGAACATGTGTGCTGGTATGCCTGTAATACCCGGCATGAGATGGGCCTTCATGGTGGGATTAGTAATTGATTCATGGTTAGATGGGCCGATAGATTTGGTCGTGTGTGTATAGAGTCTATAGAAAGAATGAATTAATTACTATGGGGCCATAGTGTTCATGATAGGTGGTGGTGACTTAGTCCCCACATGGAATGTGAGTTAGGATTGTGTGTATATATTAGGAAGCCTATGATCAAGAGGCACCAACTATTCATGAACCTTTTGAGAGGCATCCGGTGGTGGGCAGTTGTCAGAATTTATTTGAGCGAGGCCTGGGGCATTGCAAAATGGTATCAGAGCCCACTTTCGACACCAATTGTGGGTAAGAGTGGGTGAGATGTATGCCTGGCTGAGGAGAGTACACTGGTAGAGAGACCAGGAATAGTACACTAGCAGGGTACTCCACTCCACATCAGCTAGAAAGGCAATCCTGTATCAGCTTGTGGGTCTCGGACTCAGCGAGGATACTGAGTTCTTAAGGTGGGGTATGTAATATCCCGTATGAGATGGGCCTTCATGGTGGGCTTAGTAATTAAGCCATGGTTAGATGGGCCTATAGAATTGGTAATGTGTGTGTATAGAGCCCATAGAAATAATGAACTAACGTGTTCATGGTAGGTGGAGGTGACTTAGTCCTACATGGAAGGTGGGTTAGGAATGTGTGTGTATATTTTAGGAAGTTTATGATCAAGAGGCACCAACTAGTTATGACACATTTTGAGAGGCAGCCAGTGGTGGGCAGTTGTTAGAATTTTTTTGAGCGGGACTGGGGCGTTACAGTGCCTCCTGCCAAAGGTTCTCCCCAATCCGGCACAGCCCCCAGGCGGAGCTCAAGTCCATGTCCAGTCTGGCTCCTTTTGCCATGTGGGGAATGGATTTAGTCTGTTCTTATCCCCTAGCAATCGGTCAAAGAAACTGTAACCCATGTTACTCATTTTTGTATTTTTTATTGTATTTAATTAAATTCATGGGTATTTTATTTTATTTCTGATTTTATTATTTTCCGTCACTTTGAATTGTATGTTGTTGTTCTCCTTGTGATTCATTTTCATTCTTGTCTGTTTCAGCCTTTATATTCTTATTTTGTTGATCTACAAATTTGTTCTTGATCGTGTTTATTGTTGAAACCGATTTCATGGCCTATTTGTCTCTTATTGGACTCTTTCTTCCTATTGGATACGACCCAGTTCACCCAAACCCATATTAACTCTATATAATCCCCCTAATTGCACCCTAACCCTAATTACGAAACCCTAATGCTATCTCTCTTCCCTAGCCGTCGCCTTACCCCTATCCCGATCTCCCTCTCTCTCCTCCACTGCTCCTTTGCTATCGTCATCCTACCTCCGATGCTAGCTGCTGACCACCCACCACAGTAGTTGACACCCATTGCACGAAAACAATTAGATTAGATGGACATCTTGATTTGTATGGTTGTTGTGACACATATCGTATATTGTAGATGATTGCTACATGAATGCTTGTTGATTGTGTCATCTCATTTTAGACCATTAATACACATGCCAGATAGATTTGAGTGATCCATATGCCATGCTTTGTATGCCATCTTAGATTGGATCATTTGTAACTAAACTAATTGATAAAATGCATAAAAGAACTTTTGTTTCGCTGCTGCCCTACTTTTGTACAGTAATTTTGACCCTGTTAACATCAGTAAAATAAATAAATTTGTGAACATGATTTGTAGCCTTCATTTTCTAGTTTTCAGAACTTTCGACGGATCTGAATTCCGATTTTCGATGCGTGAGTTATTACTGTTTTACTACAGTCATATCGTATATTCCAGATTCTGAACTATATGCATTCTGTATGAAATATTATTTTTAAACTGATATTAAAAGTAGAATTTGAACTTTATATCTTGCTGGGTATGTTTAGACTTGACTGGGATCAATCCCAAATTATTGTGGAATTAATTAATGACTTTTGTATCTCATTTTATGCTTATGAAACCAATCGATATATTTTCAAACTGCATGTTGTTCAGTAAAAAATTATGTTTTCAACCTGATTTTATTCATTTTTTATGAAAACTTTGTGAATATAAACTGTATCTGATTTATCTAATTTATCACCCTTTTCACGGATCTGGATTTCGAATTGTATTTTTTGATTTATCTCTATTTTGGTACTGCTGTGTCTGAACTTTCAGATTCGAATTTTTGTTGCATTACTCTGTTTTTCCAATTTTATTGACTATACGATCTGTGATATAAATTCATGATATTTTATATTTTTAGACTAGATATGTTAGAGAATCTTCTATATTTTTTCTCAGATTTAATTATGATGATTTTAAACTCTTTTCATGCTTATAAACAAGATTTTGCATTTTCTGGCTGAACATAACTTCTGTATTAAACGCTGTTTTCAACCAGTGGTATAGTTTGGGATGCATGAAGTGCTACCTAGATAGTAATGAAAATTAGACATAAGAATAACTATTTTCACTGTCACATCCTGTTACTGTTACCGTTGACTTCACTGTTACCGTTGACTTCACTGTTACCGTTGATTTCACTGTTACTGTTGACTTTACTGTTACTGTTGACTTCACTGTTACTGCTATACCTATACTGTTATCCCGATATCTCTGTTATACGTAGACTGTTACCCTTTGTTGCTATTCCCCTATGTCAGTACTTTCTATTTTATTTTAGTTTTTCCCTTTCCTTTTCTTGCTTGTACTGCTTGCGGCCCGGAACTTGCATCTAACGGGCATTATATTTTCCTGTCTTCCCATTTTCCTTGTAATTGTCATATGAGCAGGTTTTGCTAATCAATTGTCTACTGGAGTTGGTGAGCAAATTTTTTGAGCTGCGCATTGGAAAAATTTGCTTAAATGTCTTGTGTTGAACTATTTTATTCATGCTACTGTATTGAGACTTGTATTTGGGCTTGTAGTTCCAGGATATTATTTTGTTTCAAATCTCGTATTTGTTTGGGATATTCATTATTGTTGCGAATAAATACTATTGGATTATAATTGTTAATGCATGCCTGGTTGAGTATATTGTTATATTTACTGTTGTGATGAGTCAAGTAGATCCGTACAGCTTATGGATAGTGAAAACTATCCGCTGGGCTTAGTCGCATACCGTATTCCGTATTTTTTTGGGAAGTGGGACATGACAAAAACTTCTCGGCAGAGGCAGTAGACTATTTTCGAGGCTGAACCTCAAGCCTCCATAACCGAACAAAAATCCAGTAGTTCTTCTAGAAGCTCATCATTAGTAGGTTCTAAATTCCACGAATATTGGTCACAAACAACGACACTCAATATTCAGCAAGGGGTTTCTGTAAATTCTGCGCATACTTGGGGATCTAGTAGAGATTCTCCTCTAACTCCCATCCTCAGTCGAATGGCCACGTGGAGAACACAAACTTCCAGATTTGTGACAGTCTCAAAAAATGGTTGGATCAGTCTCCCAAAGAGTTATGGGTGGAGGAACTGTCAAGCATGCTCTGGTCGTATAGAACAACCAAAAAGGGACCGACAGGATAATTGCCATTGAATTTCACATACGGCACAGGGCCGTAATTTCTCCGGAAGTCAGGTTCCCATCCCCTGGATTAATGACCTTTGGCGGAGAAACCATCTCTGAAGGGCTCCGTGCAAACCTCGACTTGGATGATGAAATGCGAGAAAAATTTGCCCCCAGGAGGAACATTTATCAGCAAAGAGTTGAGTGATTCAACAATAAGAAGGTTTAGCTAGACAATATCTACAAAGGTGATCAGATCCTAAGGAAGCCTGAGATCTCTGATCCCTGAAAAAGGAAAAAGTTGGCTCTAAATTGGAGGGACCGTATAAGGTCTCCAAAGTGGTTCGTTATGGAACTTACCGACTTGAAGACCTGGGGGGTAAGGAAATATCGAGAATATGGAATACAGAGCACTTAATGAAGTTTTATGAGAGTGTTTAATGCTATATTAGCTTCGGAAAATCGTAATATGGCCTTCAAGGCCAGTGAATGTAATAAACGCTCATCGTGAGGCAGCCATTTAAGTTTATTGTCATCCATGAATAAAATTTTCTTTTAATAATATATGCTTTAAATATTTTCTATACTCGCCCGTTTCGTCCCTCGGTGTGGACTTTCGAACCACACGCGAAAAACTCACCAAATTTTGCCATGCATCATCCCTCGGCATGGACCGACAAAGTCGCAGCTACCCAATGGCTGAACCAGCATCCAAACTACGGTCGTAGCCCCTGTAATTCATTAGCCATCGTTGCTAGAAATCGGACCACGTTCAGTCCAAAATCATAAAAATGGGAGTCCAAACCATGGTTCTATAATGCTCTGAATTCCATTTACATGTAATTCGTAGCACAACAAAATCTTTTACTTCAAATTCGTAAAATTTTACAAGGAAATTAAAACTTTTTATTATACAACATTGTTCTTTACATCAACGCAGCGGAATTTAAAAGAATACAACATGATATATACAACTTTAATATCAACAAATTAAATCTGAAAATAATCTTTAGCATCAATTCATCTTTATGTCTTTTTGTCAATCCAAGCCCTGCACTAAAAAACTATGGGCACGTCAGTTGCATACAACTGACGCAATGCTATAAAACAGCGATTATCTTACTTTAGCAGACACAAACTTGAATGCATAATAATGTGTAAAAGTGACTATCCTAAACATGTCAGTGTATGATATGACTTAATACCTAATGCAGATGTTATACTACGATGACACTAATGCATACTTGTTCGGATTCTATGCCTCCCATACTACATAGGTCTGAGGGCAAACACCTACGTACTCCATAATATAGGGTTTAATCCCTCGCCATGCAAAACTACTTGGTAACAAAAGCAAGGTTTAGACATTTCACAAGTATGAATTCCAGTCCCTGAGTCCACCGTCAAACCATACGGAATCATCGCCGTGCGAACATCCCGCAAGCACCTATGTACTCCACAATATAGGGTTTAATCCCTCGCCATGCAGAACTACTCGGTAACAAAAGCAAGGTTTAGACATTCCACGAGTACGGATTCCAGTCCCAGAGTCCACTGTCAAACCATACAGAATCCTCGTCATGCGAACATCCCGCAAGTGTCCCTCTAGCCCCGGTATACGTATATACAGTGGAGAACGACCTCCCATCCGTCCGACTATTCATGATACTGGGGTCCACCATCAAATCAATCATATTCCCGGATTTAATTAAGGCTCGCCTCCATCGCAAGCAACCACAGTCCCAGAGTCCACTGTCAAACTGGGTCTACAGTCCTGGAGTCCACCGTCAGACTATATAGAGGCACCCCACTTATGTATGCCCATTACATCGTCTCTTAGTGCCTATCATTAAGTTTGAAACATGAATAAATAATACCACCTAGAGATAGCTTACCCCCCTACCGGACTTAAAACAATATACCGAGAACGATAGCCCATACTGGCCCTTTCTCAAAATCAATTAATCATTTTCATTACATGCCGGTACCTAAGTCTCACTTAGCCTCTAGAATCAACATCTTTTCATGTTCAACATTATGGGTCATTCATACCCTCATTATTTATATTCTCAATTTCATTTATATATTCAACTCTTTCATCTATTCTCTTATTTATTCATCATGAAATAAGCACTTTTTGGTTAATCACACAACCATTCACTTTAATAATTCACAATGTTTCTTGGATTAAAAAAACCCTTTTTCACATTCTTTTATACTTCAAGTGTATTATTCAATACAACGTTTTTTTAAGAATAAAACACCATTTCTTAATACAAGATTCCTTAAAAATAAATTTCTAGGAATTCCTCATTTCTAACTCATAAATTTGCTTTGAGTTTACCAACTCTTAGAACCGTTAATCATGTATATTTTCTCCTTAAACTTGAATTCAACTCATCTAATACAAGAATATGACTTTTAAATTCTCAAAATATCTTTTAAATAATATGAAATAATTCTCAAATGTTCTAATAGTGTCATATAATATTTCTATGAAGTTTTTCCCTTTTTTAACACTTGAAATCATTTTTAAAAAAATTAATTTAAAACCCTAAAGAGCATACCCGGGCTCCAACCAGAGCCCACAGCAACCAAGCCCACCACTCAAACCACCGAGCTATTCTTGGTTTTGTGTATAGAGGTGCTCTGAGTTATTTAATACCCAAATTGCCATTTGATTTCATTTTAAAAAAAATTTAGAAAGAAACAAAGCCAAATCCAGACTCGAACCCTGCGACCAAAGAACCCCCAAAGCGACACGTGGCAGCGCCAGAGCGCTAGCACCTGCGCTAGCCACCAAGCCCAAATGCCATTATTGATAGTATATAGGTTTAAAACCTTTTAACCCAATTCTCTGATTATATCTCACTTTTAATTCTTCCAATCATTCAATTTCTAATCTTTTCACTTAGTTTAATTGTTCATAAAACACATTCCTAAGTTTCAGAAATGATTTCTCATTAATTTTATCTATATTATCATAAATTATTCCCAAATTAACTTAAATAGCCACTCTTTGAAATCTAGTGTTCATATATCTCAGTTAGAAAAATTAACTACTAACATGAATGCATTTTCATTTAGCAATTCTCACCTCTCCATTGGTTTGATAAATCACCCCTAATATTTACACAATTTCTTATGCACAAATTTAACAATTTTAAGTATACATACACACAATTCATATAATCTAATCATGGCTTATTATTTTTGCCTAATAACATTCCAACATGCTTTTAAATAAATTATCAATTGACATTCTATCAAATCTATGGTGTAATTTTCAATTAACACACAATAATATCATGATTCATTACTACTAATAATTCTAACAACACAATATGCATTACAAAGCAATTGAAGAACTCACACGCTCTCCCACTCTTCCCTCTCTCTTTGTTGGTCGGCCAAGTCTCTTGTGCACACCACGCGCACGTGCACCCAATGTGCACACACTTCTTATTCATTTAATTAATTGTTGTTTATCTAATTGTAGGTGTTTGTTATATGACAAGTGTGTAGGATTTAAACGTGTTCATTAAAAAAATAGAATTAAACATGGACTTCTATTTTAATTAATTTTCTAGTGGGCTTTAAAAAAGAATTTAGGCCTATGGATTTTAATTGAAAATAAATAATACAAATGTGACAAATAAAAGAGAAAAAAAATGTGCGTAACTTTTAGAAAATTTTAGGGACTAAAATGCATAAAATTTTATGTGCAATGCACATGCAAAAATATCAATAATTATTTTATTTTTCTGGGATGTTACAGGTTCGAAATTACCCGTCGCTTCCTGTGCAAGGGGCTTACCATTCGAAATTTCTCCAACAATGCATTACCATCTAAAAAGCAGCTTTGAAGTCCAACCCTTGGTTCTAGGCTACCATCGCAGTTCGCACAATAGCAGTCATAGAACGAGCACACCATTCGAAATTGCTCCCACAGCCTGTTAATAACATAGTGATACAGCAAGTTAGAGGTCCGACTTATGGCTTGAAGTGACCCCCCTTAAGTGTGAGCACACGAACTCGAGGTAATTGTTTAGCTGTCCAGCGTCGATCGTACAACCTGTTAGACATTCAAAAAATATTCAACTCTGGAGGCTGGACACGTGCCCACCTCAGTCAACAATGGGATACCAGGCTCAGCACTCCCGAGCTCTCGAGAAGTCATGTTGATAATTGATCAGAACAATCATCATAGAATTCATAAGGGAAAACATGAGATTGTAAACGTAAAATTTTATTTCTCAAACTTTTACATGCACAAAAAACTAAAGGGAAAATACGTATTGTCACATTTGGTACATGTCAAATACACACTAATACATTTGGCATAGCCGAGTGTCCATAAGTAGTACAACAAGATTTAGTGAAGACAAGGTCATAGGAGTTTCCTAGGGAACCTCCTAATCGAGAGTGTACCTCCTTGAGCTCATGCGAACCAATTTTAGACGGGTCGATCTGGTCTGCACTTCAGTCCACCCCTCTCGAGCTCTGGCCATGCTAAATAGTCTAACCACTCTGCTCTGAGCATCCCCTGGGTTCGTCAGATCCAACCGGATGCTCGGAGATGGCCCTTGAACGGAAGTCCAACCACTAGGAGTTCGGAGTGGCTCTTGACCCAGCCACCCCGAACTCCACCTTCAATCAATATATCTCTAACTACTTCTCCACCAGAATTTCCGGAAGAAATGATTATGCCGAGTAGAAGTACCCTCCAAGGAAGGTGGTCGGGACTACCCACTAGGGAAAGTCACTTGGGCTCCAGCTAGACCCAAGTTTCTGTAGGCTATCGCCGCTTTAAAGTGAGCGAGTTTCAGTTTCACTTGGTGTGACCTTCTGATATGATACAAGAACATTGTCTCCCTATCCTTTGACTCCTTCTGGTGACGAGCTAGACTCGACTCCATGATCTTCTATCTATTCCTAAGATACTCGAGTTCGGCATTACAAGGGTCGACCCAAGCACACCCGACATTCTTTTAAGAAAAGGAAAGGCTTTATTATGCTGAGGATTGGATACTTAACTAATTTTAATGCTATGAAAGCCAAGTCTTGAAACTCGACCACAAAAGCTTTTGGGAATTCAAGAAACTCGACAACAAAAGTTTTAGCCAGTTTCTCAAGCAACACACAAATCAAAAATAAAAAGTTCAAGTCAAGAAGTTCAGTCCTGAATTGCTTTCATTCAATTCAAAACAAATTCGAATACAGAAAAAGCGTGTCCAATCCGCGTTCAACAAATGCTAAACAACACAAAAGAAAAAAGACAAGTTTTATACGGCTAAGGTGGGGGAGGCACCTCTTCGACAGTGGTGGTAGCGGCCTTGACGTGGTATCAACATATCAACCTGAGCCCACTTCAGGTAGCTCGAGTCGAATGTCTCGGTCGTGAGACATTCCCTATTAAATTGGATCGCGAGGTTGTTCACCACCTCCATAGCCATCGGACCCTCCTGTACCAAGTCTACCATCTTCATGGCCTAGCCAGGCATCCATGGATCCACACTCTTGTCCCTGAGGAGATCCTTGTCTTGGGGATGAATGGGAGGAAGCGTGGACTTTGCAAGCTCAGCTACCCTGAGGGCTTTTGACCTCAGAGCCACCTGGGCCGAGTAAGAGAGTCGAGGATGGTCAAAGCCCTCAACTTCTTAGACTTCCCCTACGAGGACCACTTAGAAGTAGATGTTGATGGCCTCTTCTTTCCCTTCGGCTGCTCAGCAGCCCTCTTCTTGGCCAAGGCAGCCCGCCTCGCCTCGATTTCCTTCTCATCGAGTAGTGCTGCAACACAAAGAAGTGAGCAGTTAGGACGAATGAAAAAAGTTAAACACAAAAAGGAAAGAATGGACATGCAAGGGTCGATAGGGCTCAGTCTGCTTCTAACTAGGTGCCACTCTGCCACCTTTGGCCAACTCACCCCCCCCCCCACCATAACGATCTTCTCCAACTCGTCCTTGTCATGCGAAGTGAAGTCCATAGGTCCCGAGGCTTTCCCGACCACTTTATGGGCATGTCCCAAGGCTCGAGACTCCAGATGATGAAATACTTCGACGTCCAGTCCTTGATGGAGTTTGGGTGGTCGTTTACAACTCGCCTCCTTAGCCGAGGTGATAATAAATATCGTCCTCGTACATCCGGGAAGTGCAGAGGCCTAGACACACCCGAAAGTATTTCAGCTTCAGGGGTACACCCTTCTCGCCGCAGAGAATTATGAAGCTGACAAGCTGTTTCCATGAGTTCGGTCTAGACTGCTTTGGACTCACTCCGGCCCAATTCAACACCTCCTTGACAAAGGGGTGCATGGGCAGTCGGAGCCCCGAGACAAAAGCGTCTAAGGGGAACATGCAGTACCACGGCACCAAGACGTTTGTCATTTGGAGACCCCAGGTTCAGATTCATTAGCTCAAACTCCCAAGGAATGAAAATAACGACTGAAGTAGAGGGAGGTCGGCCTTCACTTTCATGTTCACCACTCTATTCGCCTAGATTTTCTACAAGCTGGGGGATGATGGTTGTATGCCAAATTGAATCATGTCTAGGAGGTCATCCGGGTACATCCTTATAGATACGTGCTTCTGGTAGTAGGGCATCTCAAAGCCCTTCTCCGATGTGTACTCCATCGGCTCGGCCTCCTGACTTGCTGGCCAAACAAACTTCCATTTCTCCTAGGCGGCCGAAGAGCACTGGGAGGCGATGGTTCCACTACATTATCGTGGGAGCCTGTTCACTGGGGGTCCTCCTCCATGACCTTTTCTGCTTCCTTCCCCTCCTCTTCTTCGTTAGATCGGATTTCAACTGCCCTCGGGTTCTCACCCTCATCCACTCCTTTTCTAAAAGAATACTTCGATGAAACTTCTTCCACCTTCCCTTCTGTGGTAGACCATGAGGTGGATGAAGAGGAACGGTCTCGTAGCCGAAGGTGGAGGCAGAGGCAGAGGCACTGGACTGAGCCCTTTGACATGACTAAAATAATATTTTACTTGGATTCCATTCACGGAAAGTTAATCGGGAAGATCGTCGGAGGTCAAAAAGGGATCTAGAGAGAGAAGATCCAAAAAGTAGTAAGAGAAAGTAAAGACAGAAATGAGAAGGGGGTGGGGGATATATAAGCAGGGAAGGAGACTCCTCTTTATCCACAATGATGACGTGAAAGAATCCTAGCCCTACAGTTCAATCCTACGACTACAAATAGAAAAAATCTTCATTTTCCACAGTGGTGACGTAATCCTACCCACGTGATATACACATGCATCTGCAACTCAAAGGGAAGAAAGAATTCCCAAGTCTTTCATCTTCGGCAAACACTCCCTAAATTTTGCTTGGCCTAGCCCCTTGACATAGATTTTGAGCCAGGCACAAAAAAATTTGCTAAGTTTTACTTGGCCTCGTCCCTCGGCATGGACTTCGAGCCACACACAAAAAACTCCCTAATTTTTGCTTAGCATCGCCCCTCAGCATGGACTTCGAGCCACACACAAAAAACTCCCTAATTTTTGCTTAGCATCGCCCCTCAACATGGACTTCGAGCCACGAGCATAAAACAATCGCTATGTTTACCTTGGCCTAGTCCCTCAGCATGGACTTTGAGCCAAATGCAAAAAACTCGCTAAATTTTGCTTGGCCTCGTACCATGGTATGGAATTCGAGTCACATGCGAAAAACTCGCTAAATTTTGTTGGCCTCATCTCTCGGCATGGACTTCCGGCCACATCCTAAAAAAAGCTAAATTTCGCTTCGATTCGCCCCTTGACATGAATTTTAAGCCACTTGCGAAAAACTCCCTAAATTTTGCTTGGCCTCGCTCTTCGTCATGGACTTCGAGCCACATGCAAAAATAATTGGTAGGTTTTGCTTGACCTTGTCCTTTGGAATGGGCTGCGAGCCACATGCAAAAAACTCGCTAAATTTTGTGTAACACCTCGTACTCAACTCGGACGCACACAAATAAATTATAATCCACTTCCCACTACATGCTTGCCTCACAAAAGGTGTTCGGGCTATTTGGTGCCTCTTGACCCTTGACTTTACTATTTAACCTCGCTCAACTATCTCCTCAATTTTTTCGATGTGGGACATTTAGAAAACCCCCACGCACACACTCAACCTCCAAGCACATGCCTCTCCCATGCAACACACCAAGCCACGTCACCCCCCACTCCTTCTTTCTCCTTTTCCTTTTCTTTCATTTCATTTAATGCCCATTATTTTCCTAAGCCCCATAATTCATCTCTATAGGGCTCTTTATTAATCCAGTTAATCCCTAGCAAATAGAATTTCCTATAGGCCCACTTCAATATTCAGTGTATCTCTTTAATATTTCTCTTAATGTTTCTCCTGTATACTCTACAAATCTGGGGTGTTACATTCACCCCCTCTTAAGAATTCAGCGTCCTCGCTGAATACGGGACGTACAATCAAGCACAGGATCACCTTTATAGTTGAATGTAGATTATACCCTGATCAACTTTAGTGTACTGCCCTAGTTTCTCCTCTTTTTACCAGCCTACTACCCTTAGTACTTTTTCAGGCGTACATTTCACCAAGATCTACATTCAGTGGCGAAAGTTGGCTCTAATACCATTTATAACGCCCCGTACCCAACTCGTACGCACACAAATAAATCCTAATCCACTGCCCACCACAGGCTGGCCTCACAAAAGGTGTCTGGAATATTCGGTGCCTCTTGATCCTTGGCATACTTGGCTTTACTATTTAACCTCTCCCCTCAATTTCTCCGATGTGGGACATTTAGAAAACCCCCACAAACACACTCAACCTCCACACACGTGCCTCTCACATGCAGCACACCATGCCACATCACCCCCACTCCTTCTTTCTCCTTTTCTTTTTCTTTCATTTCATTTAATGCCCATTATTTACCCAAGCCCTATAATTCTTGGCTTTACTACTTAACCTCTCTCCTCAATTTCTCTAATGTGGGACATTTAGAAAACCCCCACACACACTCAACCTCCACGCACGTGCCTCTCACATGCAGCACACCAAGCCACGTCACCCCCACTCCTTCTTTCTCCTTTTCTTTTTCATTCATTTCATTTAATGCCCATTATTTTCCTAAGCCCCATAATTCCTCTCTACAGGCCTCTTTATTTATCCAATTAATCCATAGTCCATAGAATTTTCTATAAGCCCACTCCAATATTCAATATATCTCTTTAATATTTCTCTTAATATTTCTCCTGTATACTCTACAAATCTGGGGTGTTACATTTTGCTTGACCTCGCCCCTCGGCATGGACTTCAAGCCACACGCGACTTCCTAAATTTTGCTTGGCCTTGCCCCTCGGCATGGATTTCGAGGCACACGATAGAAGTGACTCAATTTTGCTGCCTCGCCCCTCGGCACACCGAGGCACACATGGTCAGCGCTCGGCATAGACTTCGAAGCACTCGGGCGTGAATCCCAGTGGTGGCCACCATATCACTTCAAAATTTGTGCCCCCATTTGATTCCGGATTAAAACTCCGAAAAATAATTTTAAAATGGAATAATTGATTAAATAAATTAGGAAAACTAATTAAAAAATTCTGAACAGTAATTATGAATTTAGACATTTTAATTAAAAATCCAATAAATAATTATAAATTCGGAAAAATTATTAAAAATCTGAACAAATTACTTCGAAGATCTGAAAGACGATTATTGCCCTACATAACTCTGATGACATCCCGAACGATCCCGAGAGATAACTACTCCTCGAAAGCTATTACACCTAACCCTCAAGAGTGGAGGGTATGATATGGGATAAAAACTCAGCTAATTAGGGTTGTACTATTCTTGCATGAATCTCAAGGTCCCTAAGGGCAAAACAGTAATCTCACAGTAGCTACAGGCCCACGATCAGCGCACGGGCCGCCCGTAGGCCCACTATCTTGGATCAGCCCATAAGGGGGCTAACTTGTAGCCCAATTGGGAGAGATTGACCAGCCAACCAAGAATGCCAATCAAATCCCCCAAAACTAGGAAGATAATAAATGATTATATTCCTTGAATTGGGGGATCTTTCAAATTAGATATAGAATCTTCCAAATAACTGCTCCCCTCCTTACCTATAAATACAACCCTACCTCCGTTATTACTAGGTAATGAATATTATGCTCACAAAAACCCAGTTTACATTGTTGAGTGCTGACTTGATCGTCGGAGGGCCCGTCACCGGGAAAAATTCAAGTTTTTCAGACATTTTTGCAGGTTTCCAGTGGTATCTCAGCCATCCATCCCACATCCGTCCACAAATACTAGCGTCACATCAGATCTGATTGACGGGTGATGTGATGCCTCGCACTCAACTCATACGCACACAATTAACTAAATTCTAGCCACGGCCACACAGGCTGCCTCAAAAGGGTGTCCGGACGTTGGGTACACCTTTCTCATTGGCTTCCTAATATATGCACACTTCTTCCCTTCATTCTAGACGATATGGGATTAAATCCCCAAGGGTCAACCCGGTCAAACCACACCACACACTCAGCCATTCTTTCATTCCTTCATTCATTCCATATGAATCATAGATAATCTCATAGGCCCATCATGTCATCAATTCCCATAGGATCTTCTATGATCCACATTTAATACCTTTCCACTTTCCTTCCTTTTCCTTCTTCCACGTCACCATCCATCCCACCTTCTTTTCTTTCTTTCTTTATACTATATATATATATATATATATATACTCTCTAGAAATACGGGTCTCACATTCACTCCCTCTTAAGAATTCAGCGTCCTCGCTGAATACAGGACGTGCAATCTAGTACAGGATCTTCTTTCTAGTCGAATGTAGACTTGTCTTCTAATTGCTGCCCACACAGGGTCTTACGCATCCCATACATATATCGCTGCCCACACAGGGTCTTACGCACCTCCTATATACAAGTCCTACATTCGATGTTGAAAGTTGGCTCTGATACCAAACTGTAACACCCCATTTGTATATCAAAATACTCTTCAAATCTGTATCCAACTATATAATTATCCATAACCTCACACATTTCACTACATGATTCACACTAACCTCATATATATCCTTATTTTACATTTACATAATACTGATTCGCATACAATCCATTCCTTATCAATTTGAATTCATCTTCCACAATTATCGTCACATCACAAATTTTTCATTTATAAATATATAACCACATGATGCTACTACATATTTCTTCATTTTTATTTAGCCATGCACTTCATTTACTTGCATTATATCAACAACTCACTTACTCATCCTGGAAGTGGTGCCAAGACAGGTAGTTCCCACCATTTTCATGGAAATAGCAGGCGAGTAGTTCCCCGACACACTCCAAGATACACAACTCATATCACAACATAATTTCTTTAATAACCATTTTCATAACCACTCTCATAATACAGGTATTTATTTTATTGTATTATATCAAGTATCACATCATAAACATATGCATCTATCACATTTATTCATGCCTTATGATACAAATATAACATCTCATTGTCCATTGCAATTACTCACATTTCATCACATCATTAACATATCACTTATTGAATACTCATTCTTATCGCATCAAAAGCATGTTTTATAACTCATTCTCATCCCATTATATCATTTAGTTATTACTCAATCTAATTAATAATTAATATACTTTCATCTTCACTTGTATCTCAAGTTACCATTAATTTCACTTTCGTTCTCATCAATTTCTACTCCATATCCCAAACATAGTTTGGGCAATCACATATCACACCCCAAAGCCGATAGCTTGGGTATTAATCACCACACCCCAAACACATAGTCTGGGTAATATCACATCACATCTCAAGTCGATAGCTTGGTCATTAATTACTTCAATTACTTTTCATCTTCACTTTACTTAATACTTTATTTCCATTAACCATTACCAATATCATGCCAACTCACCCTGCGAATTATGTCAAGGCAGGTAGTTCCCACCATTTCCACAGAAATAGCAGGCAGGTAGTTCCCTAACACAATTCCAAGGTGTAACAACTCATATCATACCATATTTTACTTTAATAATCACTTTCATAATACAACTACTTCATACTATTCATATTAACACATGTCTCTTTTACTCTTTTCATTTTAAATTAACCACATACTGCATTTCATCCATAACCACTTTCTTTCACATTCACAATTCACTTTCCACTTTCTTTACTCTCACATTATTATTTACACTTAGTTATTTTATTAGTTTGTCGACCAGTGAGCCACAGTATCCCAACATGCTGAAAGCCGACAGCCCAGTAAACACGCAGCCCGATGCTCACACAGAGTCTTACTCGTCCGAGGCTACGTCTTCCTCCTAGCCGAACCAGCGAGGGAACCACTAACCCCAAGTAGAACTTGGATACTTCCTCCCAGCTGAAGCCAAAAGGGAAAAACCACTGAAAACCAACTGACCCCAAGTAACCTGGGTACTTCCTCCTAGCCGAAGCCAAGAGGGAAACACCACTAACCCCAGATAAACTGGGTACTTCCTTGCGACAGCTGTCATCGAGGGAAAATCGGGCCTCAAGCCGATAGCTTGGGCGATAAAAATCACTTACCCCAAACATAGTTTGGGTCCACTTACCCCAAGCCGGTCCTTGGGTGTTAGGAGGTCTAGCCCAAATCTCCAGGATTGCTGTAAGTACTGGTCAACAAAACCATCGACTAGTAGCCACACTATCCCAACATACTGAAAGCCGACAGCCCAGTAAACACGCAGTCCGATGCTCACACAAAGTCTTACTCGTCCGAGGCTACGTCTTCCTCCTAGCTGAACTAGCGAGGGAACCACTTACCCCAAACATAGTTTGGGTATTAGGAGGTCTAGCCCAAACCCCCAGGATTGCTGTAGGTACTGGTCAATAAAACCTTCTATTATTGGCATTAATCATTTCATCTTTTCAGCTTACTTTATCACACAAGCATTTCACTTTTCAGCTTACTTTATCACACAAGCATTTCACTTTTGATTCACGAACCAGTCATGTCTTTGACTTTAACCACGTGAATTAATAACACATTTTATTAGCACGTACCATCTTATCTTTTATCTTACCATTTGATGCATATCCGTTGCTCACGATATTAATCATCATATCATTATACCATATTATGCATACAACCTGTCATTCAACATATAAAACCATCATATCATATTATTGCATAATATTAATGCGCCAAAATATTTATTTTTCCATAACATCCCACATTAAGAATACCAAGTTATTCATTACCTCATTGTATCATATATAGGCATACGCCAAGTTATAACATTAATAAGAGAACTACATTAGGTTATTCCATATCGTAAAAGTATCAAAATGTATACTTCATCACATTATAATATCATACTATTGCTCTTTAATTCACTTCGAACATAATTATAATGCAAACATAAACTCACTTACTAATTTCATCAATTATCACATCATGAGTCAATATCATGATATATAAATCACAAACATACACCACACATGCGGGTTTCCAAGAAAAAGGGGCCAAAATCACTTATTTCCTCTAATTAAATCTCATAATATCCAATTATAGCATACTAGCTCATACACCATGTTCCATGTAAGTAAAATTACCTATAAGGTCCTATATGCCCCAAAACATGCACAAAACATGCACTATAAATACATGGATTTCCAAAACATGATCACAATCACTAATTTCATCTAATTACATCTTATAACATTCATCCATAGCATGCTAGCCCATACACAAGGCTCCGCATATACCAAATTACCTATATCGGCCTATATACCCAAAAACATGCACGAAACATGCACAAGATAAAAATATGCATAAACAATTCAATATATTTAGTTTTTATACTTCAACACATCACATTAACCCATAATACAAGTTTTATATACTTAAAACAGTTAATTTCACCAAATATCTCAAAAACCCATTTCGGATCCTTAGAAATCCGTATTTTCATTGAAAATCGATTTTTGGCATAACTTCTCCAAAATATATCAAAAAGCCACGAAATTCGGCCACAATATAAAATATTTATAAATACAATATACTCACCTGACGGATCGAGAAAACGATGTCCCACGTCCTTCTGGTAGCCAGTCGAAGTTCAACTTTTTCCACCTAATTGGAAAATTATAGGACCGATTAGCATAAAACTCAAAACTCGACCTACGGACCTCCAAATTTGAATCCGTCTTCACCCACACGTCACAAATGACATAAGTAGGTGAGATACCTCGATAGATTTCGAAGTCGGGTCCCAACACAAAACTTACTCATCGATCGGAGGAACCTTTTAAGGGAAATTCCCAAATATCTACTTGCTTTCATCTAATTCTCCTAATTTCTCAAATTAGGGTTAAATAATAGTAATAAAACTCAATGACACCTCCGAATCTAACAAATTCTCTCCTAAATCTCGCTCGGGCATTTCACCGAACACCCGGCGTGCACTTTTCACCTATAGTCTATTTCACTCAATTTAATTGAGCTTAAGCCTATAAAAATCATCCTAAATTCATATTAATACTTTCATAATATTCTACACCCTCATATGCATTTTTTACAATTATTAGGATCGAGTTTCCTACCCGATTTCATAAACCCTAAAATCCGAGTTTATGCCAAAATCACCACTCCCCATTTTCACCATGATATACATAATTTCTAACTCCTAATATGTTCTATATGCTCTCTACATATCCCTACAACAATTTCTAGTAAAAGAAATGAAAAGCATATAATTTAATAACCTAACACACACTTTCTTATACCTTATTGGAATCCTCTGGAAAAACCGATACCACCACGTGGAAGAGCACTTAAAGTTCTCCTAGAAACCCCAAAAGATTAAAGCTTGGAGGTGGAGATTGGATGGGTTATTCAAAACCCTAATTGATTTTCCAAAAGGGGGGTTTCAGTTAGGCACTGTTTGGTTCAAAGGAGGGAAGGGGAGGGGAGGGATTTTAATGGAGGGGAGGGATTTAATGAAAACTCTGTTTGGTTCAAAGGAGGGGAGGGGAGGGAAAATAATTATCTTCTTGTTTGGTTCACAAGGGGAGGGAATGGATTTTATAATAAAATTACTTTTATACCCTTTTGCATACAATAAGAAATTCATACAGCAGTGATATAAAGTAGAACAATGATTACGGAAAAGAAAACAACAAATTTTACAATAATCTTACGTGATCACAAGAGTGTAGTTCCTGTATTTCACACTGGAGTAGAGTAGCGTCTCATATCAGCTGCTTCTGATGCTTATTTAACCTACATTCATTTATTTGATGTTAACAATATTCATAGACCAATAACAAGTTCAATAGTACATCATCCCAATACATTATCGTTACCAAACCTGAAATTAAGTTACAACAGAGAGATTGGACATAGCTTGTGAAAACAAGGAAACAACTAAGCTGAACATAAACAATACGAACAAAAATCAAAATTCTTTTCTGGAATTGCATAACAAGAATTGCACCAACACCCATCACGGCAGCAGTTACAAAGTTTAGGAAAGGCGAATAAACTCACATAGGGATGAGCGTCAATGCATCTTTCTCCAATAATATATCCCTGATTCAGCACTTGATTATGAGACTTTGATCAAAGATCCATGGCCTTTATGGAGAATAAGAAATTTCACACCCTGTCAGATAAAAATTAGAAAAAGAAGAACATTTAAAGGGCAATTTAGTCCAGTCATATTAAAAAATTAGCCCTACTTTCTCTTCCCTCCAAATCCCCCCAATATTGGAGGGGAGCCAAAATTGACTCAGGAGGGGTTTGGCACCCCTTCATTTCCCTCCCCTCCCCTCCTAAAAAATGAACCAAACAAGAAAAGTATTAAAAAAACCCTTCCCTTCCCTCCCCTCCCCTCCAACCAAATAGTGCCTTATGGTCGGCCAGAGGAGAGGAGGGGGAGAAAGAATAGGGGGAATGGCATTTTTGCAATTTTTTGGGTTTTTAATAAGGATTGGGTTTGGGGTTATGGGCTTTAGGCCCAAATACTTAAGAAAATGACCCAAAATAGGTTATTTCAGCTCGATTTTGAGAAGTTTACAACCAAAAGCCACAAACTAAAAATTCTAGTATTTTACAGACCCCCTATAATGCACAAACGCTCCAGAAAAATTTCGGGTCGAATCGGATTCGTCTCCTCCGAGAAAACTCATCTCAAAACTCCTATATTTTCAATTTTTCCCGTTTACCCCAAAATATCAATTTAATCATTCTAATACTAATAAAATCAATTAATAGGGATAAATATACTCAGAAACAGATTTAAAAATAATTTAACTCAAATAATTGAGGAATAAAAAAAACAGATGTTACATTCTACACACCTCAAAAGAAGCTCGTACTCGAGCTACGGGGCTAAAATAACTCCTCGAACAAATTCAAAATACTACCTCCTCACCATTTCCTAGAATTTCCAAGCACATTATCAACATCGGAACTTCATTTCACCTTTTACAACCGTTCAACTCGTCCGCCGCACTATCGATCTACAATAACCACTAATTGCATAGGATATGTCACATCCAATGCCACTTCCAGCTGGACTTCAATCTACCACGGCTCCACCACTTGAGATAGATCTCTCACACTTTCTCGACATAGAAACAAGAAATACATCAAGAATGTCCGACATCTCAGAGGTAAGCTTCAAACAATATGCCACGATTCCAATTCTTTCTATAACTCTGAAGAGTCCAACAAATTTCGGGTCTAACTTTCCCCCAGTTCCTATAATGGCGTACTCCATGGATAAGGGATACCTTTAAGAATACCCAATCTACAACTTCTAACTTCAAGAGGCTTTCGCCCCTGATCTGCGCCACCTTCTGTTTTGTCCACTACACACCTCAAAAGAGGCTTATCCGTGCTCACCTGATAATTAATATTTGTCCTCGTTCCGGTCCAATAAAATATTTTCCTAGAATCTTGATACATCTTCGTGCCACCGGGATAGACAATATACTGAATATAATAAGAAATCTCCGGCACCCGCTACTACAAACCATCCATATCAAGAACACCAAATCTACGACAATAACAAGGATTTCCCCTACTGCCTACTGACCAATCTATAGTAAATTCATTAATCCCATCTAGAATTAGATTATGCATCTTGTCACAAACAGAAATTTTGAATTCAAGTTTGACTGATCAGTTGTAGGATAGACACTGTACTGATAAACTGCCCACATATAAGGTCGCGTCGCCCTCTGTTGCTAAAATAAAAGCAAATTGATCCGATGATTTTTAACACCGTCCACTCCTGGGACGTAATAAAAGCTAGAATTCTATTTCCATTTAAAACATCCGTCACCCTATTGCTTCCCCGGGTGATATTTTATTTCCACAGCCAAGCTACTAATGAACTCGAGTCACCTCTGTTGCCTCAGGCTAAGCTCCTATGACAAAAGAAATAAGTACTCCAACTCTTCTGCTCTGTTCAAAACTGAACTGCTCCCCAACAAAGAATATTTTCACATCTTCATTGCATACACTACTACCACCAATTTCAAATCTGAGTAAGATAACTCACTTTATATGACCACAACGGCCTAAATGCATAAGCCATAAGCCTTCCCACATGCATCAAGCTGCACCTGCCTGTATCACATGCATCAGCATGTACTCGGAGAGGCACTCCCTTCTCGGGAGTAATCAAAACACAAGCTATCGTTAATTGTTCCTTTAACTCTTGAAAATGTCCTTTCACACTGCTCGGGCCATACAAACAGCACATTCTTCCAGGTAAGTTGTGTCATCACTGAAAAATCAATAGAAAATCGAGGAATAAACCTTCGGTACTAACTAGCCAAGTCCAAGAAACGCTGAATCTTCGCCACATTCGAGGGTTGTTCTCCATCTTTTCACCATCGAAATTTTTTTGGGATCTACAAATATGTCTTCAACATACACAACGTGCCCTAAAAATCACACTTCTCACTCCCAAAAATGACAACTTACAGACTTATCGTACTGCTTCTAGTCCCAACGAGTCTACAACTCAGTTCTGAGGTGCCATCTATGCCCCTCCATATTGCGAAAATACACCAAATATCATCTACAATTACAATCACACCCTGTTAATATAAGGGTGAAAGGTCCAATTCGTTAAATTAATGAAAAGTGCAGGGACATTTGCCAGCCCAAAAGACATCACTGAGAACTCATACAATTCATACTGAGTACGAAAACAACCCCTGGGATACTTCCCTCATCAAGGATTATCGGACGGTACTCGGTGTGCAACTCTAGCCGGGAGATTAGTGGCACTCCCCGCAACTAATCCAACAAATTATCAATTCTCAACAACGAATACTTAATAGTCACCTTACTCTGTACACCTTCTCGGTGAACTACCCTTTTTTGTTACAAAACTGCCGGCGCGCTCTACGGCGTATCACTTGGACCGATAACCTTTTCCAAAAACATCACCTCAAATTCTCTTTCATCTCTTCCCATTCCTAAAGTGCTATAGCACAAGCTGATTTAGAAATTGGAGTCATACCAAATATCAAATCGATCTTGGATACCAGAGTTCGCCAGGGTGGGGGACCAAGAACCTCTTCGAATATATCAGAAACTTTGCAACCCACATCAACAATCTCAATCTTTGCCTTAGATATTTCTACTGAACCCCAACGGGCATAATTTTCATCGTCCAAGGCATTACATACAATAAAAAAAACTGGGTTTCATCGGGCTGTCTCACCCGAATCCTTCCTGCATCATACCCCAACTACACATATGACCTGCATAACCCTTCACAACCAATCAATCTCCCCAAATATGGGATAAAACCATAACCACACCACTCCTCAGTCTATAAAATATACACCTATAGGACATACGCCCATAGGACCTACACAAGATCTCCAGGGAATAGCCCCTTACGGCATACAGCAATCAATATAATAGAATACTCCAATAGTACACAAATTCACACCGGGATTTCTACAGAGATCAACCTATATGCAGGGCCATGAAAGGTAATGCTGACTCAAAGTCAGACAAAAGTCTAATGAGGATTGCACCATTCCATAATATAATTTATACTTAACAAAACACCCGCATAGAATACACTTTCTATCTCTAACCAAGCAATAATGAACCCATACTCACATGACAAGATCACTAGGATTAACAAATATTCCTAGTTAACCTAAGCTCTGATACCATCTGTAACGCCCCGCACTCAGCTCGTACGCACACAATTAACTAAATTCTAGCCACGGCCACACAGGCTGCCTCAAAAGGGTGTCCGGACGTTGGGTACACCTTTCTCATTGGCTTCCTAATATATGCACACTTCTTCCCTTCATTCTAGCTGATATGGAATTAAATCCCCAAGGGTCAACCCGGTCAAACCACACCACACACTCAGCCATTCTTTCATTCCTTCATTCATTCCATATAAATCATAGATAATCTCATAGGCCCATCATGTCATCAATTCCCATAGAATCTTCTATAGTCCACATTTAATACCTTTCCACTTTCCTTCCTTTTCCTTCTTCCACGTCACCATCCATCCCACCTTCTTTTCTTTCTTTCATTATACTATATATATATATATATATATATATATATATATATATATATATATATATATATATACTCTCTAGAAATACAGGGTCTCACAGGTGAGGTCGAAGTTTTCCTAAATCATAAAAGAACTCATTATCTATTGTTCCCACATCGAAGAAAGCAGCATCACATACATTTCATTGTGCAAAGATCATGAACAATACAGATTGTCATGCCCCGCTTCCCAAAAAGGAATACGGAATACGGATATGCGACACAAGTCCAGCGAATGGCTTTCACCATTCATAAGCTGTAAGAATTTTTACAATATATACAAGAATAAACAAGAGGTATACAAGAGGAATTGTCAACCACGCATGAATAACTGAATTAATATAGTCAACAAGATTACTTGAAAGGAAACATGAATATTAAATTACAAATAATCAAGTCTGGAACAAAACACAAGTTTGGGACAAAATACCCAATACAAGATAATCCATGTAGCAATTACAATTATTCAAAAGAAACAACAATAATAGATAGTAGCAAGATCTCCTGCCAACTAGAATCTTTGGTCACCTACTCCATCGGGCAACTGGTCACCAAAGTCTGTAAGTGACAAATTGCAAGAAAAGAAAAGAGAAAACAAATGCCTATCAATGCAAGTTACGGGCCGCTTGTAGTGCAGGCAACAAGTACAGGAAAGATAGACAAGTATAGAGTAACAGCGGAAGCAAGTACAGAAGTAAGCATGGAAGGAATATGACAGCAAAATAGAGCAACAAATTCTTAATCAAGAATAGAATCAAATAGAATGGCAAGATAATCGGGTGCGAGTGGCATGTAACAAAGTGTCAAGAAGCATGCAAACGAGTAAGGAGTAACAAGTGTCAAGTATCATGTACAAGTAGCAAGTAACAAGTGTCAAGTGGTCATGTTATTCTCAAGTCTTGTATTTATTCCTAATTAGGTAGCACTTCATGCATCCCAAATTTTTACCACATGGTTGCTACATTTAAGCAAGTTGCATTTTAGATTTCATAGTGGATCATAGAGGGCAGTGTACTCAGGGACAAGTATCAAGTATCAAGTATCAAGTATCGAGTATCAAGTATCACGTGTCAAGTGTGCAAGTGTCAAGTAATCACATGTCAAGTATCAAGTATCACGTAGGATCTATGGATCCCCTTCCGAGTATATATTTCTACATTTTCCACTATTAGATCTTTTCCTTTAACCCCAGCTTGGTTTCTTATTATTATTATTTAAGTCAAGCATGGATGTGCACAAACAAGATAAGAAACATGGTAAGATAACAAGGGACAAGTAAAAGTTGGATAAAGGACACGAACGGGTGAAAAACGACTCATCAAAGGTTAGGACAATGAAACTTTCAGTTCTGGACAGCAAGACAGTACTGCACCAAATCTGAGTTTTCTAATGCCACAAACATGCAAACCTGGATCCGTCAGAAAATCTAGAAAATAGAATCTAAACTGTATCCAGCACATATATATAAGTCATATAATAATCACAGAAACATGGCTAAAACAGAATTATATACAGAAATCATGTTCAACCAGAAATCACAAGGTTGTATTCACAAGCATGAAAATGGCACAAAACTTACTGATTTAAATCCAAGAAAAATCTGGGGTATTCCTTAGTATGTCTAGTATCAACAATTAATATTTCATAATATTCCAACATAGATAGTATAGTCAAATAAATTCGGGAAACAGCAAGATACACCAACTTTGTGAATCTGAAATTCTTGACACAGCAGTACTAAAACGGCGATAGATTATAAAGTATAACTCGAAATCCAAATCTGTCGAAAGGGTGGTAAAATAGATACATCAGGCTACATTTTATATTTAAAAAGTTTTTACCAACGGCAACTAGAATCAGGTTGAAATTATGGTTCTTTACTGAACAGCATAAAATTCTGGAATATAGTAGTTTGTTCACAAGCCTAGAATAGTTTATAAATGTCATCAAATAAATCTACAAAAATTAGGGTTAATCAATACCAGCCAAGTCTACTCATACCCAGAAAAATATTAGATCCAAATTATATCTTTAACATCAGTATTAAAATAAATAATTATACAGAATTCACATATAACAGAATCTGCAATTCTCAACACATTTGTAGCAAAACAGCAATAACTCGCAACTCATAAATCGAAACTGCGATCTGTCGAAAATTCTAGAAAATAGACAGCGAGATCTACGATTTATATTCATAAATTAGTTTCATTTACTGACCTTAACAGGGTCTAAAATACAGAAACAAAATAGGGCAGCAGCAAAAACAGAAATCTTTCTCATGCATTAAATCAAATGGTTCATATGCAACAAATTCAATTTAAAACAAAATACAAAACATGGTATAATAGAAGTCCAAAACAACATGGAATGGGTCTTAACAAATCTACCACAAGATACTATGACTAACACATCAAGCATACAAGATTCATACAACATATCATGGATCACGAACAGCATACATACATGCATCAGGAATCTAGTTAGATCTAAATTATTTCATGTCGTGTGTGTAATAAAGGAAGACTACGGATAGATCAACAAATAGAGTCAAGATCTAACAAGGGTTTTTCATGAGAATGAATCTAGAAATAAAAGTGGCACTACAGGCGGTATTTAGTACTTGTATATACGACAAAACTAATACAAGTTACTTGCCTATGTAATTGACGACGGATCTGACGAAAAAAATGAGAATAACGGGAATAGATTCTCGAACACGAACACAATACCATGAGCAGATCACGAACGAAATGCACAAGATGATCACGATCACCATGACACAATAATCACGAACCTAACGCTCGAGATCCAACACGTGCACACAAGAGAGAGAGGGACAGCCAGGTGTGCACTGGATGAGAGGACGACGGTGGCAAAGTGGCGCGACGGCAGAACGGCAGCGCGAGCGATGGCGGCCAGAGAATAGGCCGAAAGGGGGAGGCACGTTGGCTGGTGTGCGCTGGTGCTACTGGTGCTGCTATCGACATTGGAAGGAGGTGAAGGGAAGAGGAAGGGGTTGGCAAGGTGGCTAGCGTGTGGCGCTCGGGAGGAGGGCAGCACATGGAGGCGCCGCGGGTGGTTGCGAGCAGATGCCGGCGACGGGGTCACAGGGGTGGACGAGAGCAGGGTAGTGGGGGTGAGAGAGAGAGATGAGTTGGAGAGAGAGAATTGGGGTTAGGGTTTTGGAGATAGGATTTGTAGATAGCAAAAACAAATTTGTTAGGGATTATAATGAGAGATTTTTGGCAAGTTGTGATTTGGAGAATCAAGAGAATATGAGGAAAGATATGATCTACCTGTTAGGGAACATGAAGAAAATCTGGAGAAGACAGGGTCAAACTAGAGGGTATTGGGTTGTAGGTTAGGATCCACTAGGATGGGTAGATGGGTTCAAATATGGTAGATTGGATAGAAAACCAGATCCAACAAGGCAGAATTCAAATAAATAGGCAATTAGGCCGTGAAATGCAACAAATGAGAAACAATAAATTATCCAGAGATAGAATAATAGGAAGACAAATGAATCTCAAAAGAATTAAACAGATAGATGAATATATAAATGCTGAAAAGAAGAACAAAATACACGGTTCAGGAAAAAGAAGGAGTACAAATAGATAGAATATACTGGAAGAACGAATACAGTATAAAAATACAGAAAATGGGATACAGGAGTTACACAGATCATCAATCAAAGCATCTATAAAGTGATTATAGTTATCTACAAAAAGAAACTTTGACATATATAATATAAGAGGTCATTTTTGCTTTTAGTATACTTAGCATTGCAGACCTAAATATCTCAATTTCTGCTCATTTAAGTAACCACGTAGGGATATTAAAATAGCCAAACAAGTTGAACTCGAGCTGGGCCCTACTGCGCTTATTTATACAAACACTTTGTTCAGATTTTGGTTGCTAGTGTCGAAAACCGCACCAATCCGTTTAATGTTTAAATAAATCTACGTCTGTTTCCTAGGAATGTAACCCCTATTTTTCCTATTTTGGATTTCTATTCTATTTTTCATTTATTGTATCTGGATTCTCTCTATTATATTATAATATTGCTTTTCCTGGGTCCATTTATTTTTCTTTTGTTCATTCCGTTCTCTTTTCTCCTATTTTTGGCTCATTGCAAATTTCTTTCTTCCTATTTTGAGTTTGATTTGTTCTGCTTTATGTTCGTCTCATTGTATTACATCCATTTTTCTCTTTTTGGAGCCAAAACCGGTACCCAAAACCCATTAAACCACAACCCAAAATCCCAACTTCTTAATCTCCTATAAATACCTTATTATTAAACCCTAGTTAATTACCCCTCTCTCTCTCCGCTGCTTTCTCTCTCCCGATCCTATCTCTCTATCTCTGTTATGCCTTCACCAAACTGCCCAAACCCAAACACCTCGTCGCTCTCCCGTCCTCCACTCCGACCACCTTCGGCCTCCATCCTCATCACCGTCCCCTCATCACCTCCATCCCATTGCCCTCCGATGACCCCTGTCCTCACCATCAAAGCCCACCGTCCCAAACTCCACCGCAACCCATTACCACCACTTCGTCGCCACCGCTCCTCGTCCATTGCCTTCGTTGACCCTCTCTGCTTATACTCGCAACCATCGGAGAACCCCCCCCCATCGTCTCATCATCGCCGTCCAAGCCCGAACACCCCCTATCGGTCGTCTCCCCTATTTTCGGAGTGAAAACAGAGCGCTCGAGCGCCGCTGTCTCCGTCGCTGCCGTCGTTTCCTGATCGCAGCACCACCGCCAGTCTTCGACGCCTCACCGTAGTCACCAGCCGCCGTGGTCGCCGCTCGCCCTCTCTCTCTCTCTCTCTCTCTCTCTTTGTTGAAGTGAGGAAGGAGATGAAGCGGGATTGGCCGATCCTGGTGTTTGGTGTTTTGGGTGTAGCAGATCCCGATCTGGTGTTCGCTGTTATGGGATCTGAGTTAGTGTTGTTGTTTTGCTGATTTGGGTGCCTTGCTGTTTTGGTTTTGCACGAGTCTCGCCCAGGATTCTAATCCCGTTATTCTATTTATTTCGAATCTACTAAATATCAGGCAAATCTCTTCTTGAACTAGCATTTTATTTTGTTCTAGATTTCTTTGATCTCTGCAAGTATCCAGTCTTTTTCCTTATCGTACTGCTATTGAAATTTCGTTAAGTCTATTGAGGGTTTACACGAGCTAACCCGAGATATTCTTAACATCGTTCGCTCTCTTTGGTCTAAAACCTAGTCCCTATTGTTTCATGCATATGCACATTTACATGAAAAATAACTAGATCCATGTTGTATACCCGTTCGGTGAATTGTATACATGTTAGATTGAATGTGATTAAATGATTTGATTATCATGCCTGTGAAATTGCATCTTAGAACTGAAATTATGCATGTTAAACACCTAAGAACACTTTGATTATTCATTTGCATGAAATATATGGTTGTATAATTTAATTGTTGTCTATTCATGTCAAAATAAATTCTGGACTGCTAGTTGCTTCTTTTTTAATCAGATTTTCGACCATGTTGCTGTTATATTTTGAAACAACTTTCTGAACATGAAATTTAGCCTCAGATGTCTAGTTTACTACCCTCTTTACGGATTTGAATTCCGATGTGTAATTTGTTAGATATCATCATTTTAGTACAGCTGTGTCAGAATTGCCAGATTCACAAATGCATGCGTATCCTACTGTTCTATAATTTATTTGAGCATGTTAACAGTAAAATAAAAATCTGAAATAAATTTGGCTAAACCTAGACATGTGTAGGAACTACCCTGAATTTTTATAGATTTATTTGATGAGTTTTTTGACCTGAAATAAATAGGTGAACCCAATTTACAACATGCTGCCTGAACATAAAATCTGAAAAGAATAGGATTTTCACCGTAGTTCCCATAGCTTTCATATGCCTCATATATATTCGCTGGAACCGGTAGAGAGTCTACTTTCTAGAATTTCTGACAGATCCAGTTTTGCTTTTCTGTAGTAGCAGTAATCTATGTTTTTGTCCAGCAAGGTCATGCTTTCCTGATTATGTGATTGTGCTAATTTAATGTGTTTGATTCATGATTTGTCAATAATGAATAGAATTAGTCACACTTAGTATCATACAACATTGACACCTTCTTGCATGCTCACATAGGATGAAAATAAACTATTAACAAGGCGGGTATTATGGGTAGACTTGATAGTGAACGATCGGAAAATGTACTCGGCTAGGCCTTATCGTTATATCGTATTGTCATAGAAGGATGAGAAATATTGTCACGAAAGGAGAAGTATTGATTGTAAATTATTGATTATCAATTCTTAATTGTAAATTATTGTCATCTCGACGCCGAGTACACGATCCGTGAATTCACCATCAGTCTAAAACATTCACTGTATGCTTGGCTGAACCTGTGGAATGGGACGCAGTAATACGTGCACTAGATAGATTAATCCTGTATTGAGCTTGACTTGACATCACTCATTACATGTGTGATTAATTGTGGACCTTTGATATTATTGTCTGCCTTTGCTTTGTTCTTTGACTTTGATTCTGTCCCTTTTCTTTGATATACATGCTTTCTTTATCGTTTATTTTCTCTACTTGCTGTCCACGACTTGCTCTAAGGACATTATTTTCTATCTTTTTAGATCAAGTGTTCACAGGTACTGAAGGATCTCTACCAGTAGGAATTGGTGAGCAACGATTTTAGAGATGGAGTCCAAGATCACGCTACGTAGATTTATTTATTGCTAGATTATTTCTCTGAACATTGTTATGACTTTGTACTTTGTTTTGGGCTTATGTTCCCGGAATTTGTTTTATTCCCATGTGATGGATTTTTGTGTTGGATATTATTATTGTTGGATTATTTCAGTTATTATTGAAGTTATCTTGATTCATGTGATTATATCTTCTTGCGTGGTTGTGTTTGTTGTTGCATATTGTTGAGTTAGTCTAGTATAGCTTATAGATGGTGTTTACATTATTCGCTGGGCCTACGTTACGTACTCGTATTCCATATTTTGGGAAGCGGGGCGTGACAAAGAATATATATGTATCATATATGTTTGTGTTTTGTTAACTTTCATGAAGTTCTCATTTTCTTTCAGTGGCTATGCATGGACAAATGAATGAATGAATATTCCCATTTAACAGGAGTCATATTCTCAATGAGCAATACAAGAGGTGATAGAATCGAAGAGCCACCATATATGGTAACTACGATTGCAACATACATTTATTGTGAGTTACTTTTGAAGCTTTAGTTAATATTCATAGCTAGGGTTGCTACTTATTATTGCTGCTCCAGTCTCAAAGCAGTCGACTGCAACTTTGTGCAGTCGACAGCAACGACTCTAGATTGGAAATTTAATCTACGACTGAGATCTAATCTTGTGTAATCTAATTTATATGTATGTTGTACAATTATTAAGGTAATTCCAATATTGTGAGCAGATATGGATTGTTGTTCTTCAGAGATTAGAGAGAAGATAAACCCTACAACTTGAGGGTGAGATCTTCAGTGATTGTAAACTTTTTTTCTTCTTCATATACTCTAAAGGCAACCGCATGATAGGGTTGGCAATGGGGTCGGGTCGACCCGCGACCCGCTTACCTCGACCCAACCCGCATTGACCTGGTTCGGGTTTGGGTCGAACCCGAATCACTTACCGGGTCGATCCGGGTTGGGAAAATGGTGATTTCAACCCGTAAAATCTGGCCTGCAAACCTGTTGATGAAGTCAAACCTGCCCACCAATCCGTGGGTTTCGATCCGTTGGAACCGAACGGGTTGAACGGTCTACCCGCACGGGTCGAAACCCGTAGGGTTTTTGGAGAATTTTTGCCTATCAGAGCATTTGTAGTCGTTTAAGTTAAAAAATGGATACATGGATATTTTGGAAATAGCAAATAGCTCAAACGCTACAGTTGTCTATACTCAAAAAATGGCTTTTTTGGATGAAACAAAAGATCATATACCATTTGAAGATCTGTGTCTTTTTTTTAAAATAGTGTGAAGGACGGCAGATGGTCTACCATCTCGTAATTATTAAAAAAAAGGCGAAGGACGGCACATGATGTGCCGCCCAACACAAAGACACAAATTGGCTTTTTTCTCTCTCTTCCCCCAAACGGAAGATCATCTTCCTATTTCCATTTTTTTTATAATAATTCAAATGGTAGATCATATGCCGTCCAAGCGTTTCTCAATTAAAAAATTTGTCTCAGATGACAAATCATATACCGTCTGACTATAAGACGGTAAATCATCTTCTGATTTATAAAATATGGATAAAACTATTTCCGCTGCAAAATATAGCTGTCTCCTGTTCATTCGAAACCCAAAAAATGGGTAAATAGACGATGACTACAGATGGTTTTTTTTTTCAAAATATCCATTTTTTGGATATATATAGCCAACGACTACAAATGCTCTAAAACCCCCTCTAAACCCCTTTTAATTTATTGATACTTTACTCTCTTATTCTCTCTCTAATACTACTACTCAATTCAATCAAAAAAATTCAACAAAGAAGCAAGAAAGAAAGAAGTGAACAAATTCGATATTATCGAATTCGTGTCAATTTAACACTCAACTCTGTCTACTACAAACTCTCAAATCGAAGCTCTCTCTCTCTCTTTCAATGACTACGAGACTACGTCTATTACACTTCTCAATTGACTACATCTACGTCTACTATTGTTTTCTTTTTTATTTATATATACAATTATTCTCGGAGTATGGTATCAAAATTCATAACCTTCTGAACTCTTTATTTTTTTGTAGTTCTAATTTTTTTGTTACGAATTGTTTGTTGGTTTTTTGTATTTCTCTCTCTCAACCCTCCTATTTTTTTAGATTTTTTTTAAACATATCTCTCAAATATTATTTTTTTACTTTTTCACATACACTATTAGAACACTATAAATTGTTATTTTCTCACATACACTATTGCCATGTCCAGATCATGAGGTAGCGACCATAGCCAAAGTGGACAAGATTCCACCGGTACTTCATGTCGGCCTCCAATAGTCCCATAAATAGAGAACGAATTTACACTGAATTCTATGGTAGGATCTCACGATGTCACTCCATACGATATATAGAAGAAGAAATGCATAATATTGACACATAAACACAACAAACCCAATCCAATAGTAGTAGAAAAACTAGGGGAGAACTGGTGATTGACACAAATATTATGACTATATCCCCGAAGATGAAAATCCGGGTGCAGAATATAAGATTTGTAAAACTTGTTCTAAGAGTTACAAATGAAGAAAGGGTGAGGGAATGAGTACAATTAAACAACACATTAAAAATGTACACAATGATTTATTACAAGACCAATCCGGCCAACAAAAAATTCACCCTAGGACCGGACATGTAGATAGCCACCCATATGATCCCGAAAATGTTCAACGAAAAATGGTCTGACTAGTTATTAAGGAGGAGTTATCTTTTTCCTATTCCAAGAGTAGGAACGTAGAGGAATTTAACCAAAATGCACTAAATCCACATTGAAGAACAATTCCTAGAAATACACTCAAATCCGATTGTTTTAAATTTTACAATGAAATGAGAAATTGTTTAATTGCACTTTTGTATAGTTTAACTTGTAGATTATCGTTAACTTCCGATTATTGAAAAGGTTGTAACGATATTCCAATGATGGACATAACTTGTCATTTGATCGATAATGATTGGATGATTCAAAAGAGGATCATATCACTTGCGGCCTTGCCGTATCTCCATAGTGGTTTAGTAATTGCACATCATATTTTAGAAGTTTGTGATATCTTTCATATTCATGATAAAATTTTTTATTAGTTTTGATAATGCATCTAACAACAATGCTTCAATTAGTACATTAAAAATACACTTAGCTCCTCCATGTTTAGAAATTTTTTATGATAGATGTGCATGTCATATTTTAAATTTATGTATTCAAGATGCAATGAAAATAGCCGAACCATTTGTGCATAACATTAGAAATTGTGTACATTTTATTCCTTTAATTGGCCCTATGCTTCAACAATCTAAAGAATTGTGTAAGCTTAAGGGTGTACATTTTAGAAAATTTTCTAAGGATGTTAAACACCAACGGAACTCTACTTTTGATTTTTTAAATGTTATTACTCAATATAAAGCGTGTATACATTATTTTTTTTCTTGCAAAAATTATTGAAAATTTTCAAATGAATGAACAATCATGGTATTATGCCGAATCTTTGTTATGTTTTTTAGATACTTTTAAAACCACAACTTTGAATTTTTTAAAATCTTATGATTCTATTTCTAGTAGTATTTTTCACTAATTACTATGATGCAAACTTTTCAAGAAATGATTGATGATAATTACAGTGGTCATATTGTTAAACCCGCATACATTAAAGTTTTGAAGTATTTTAGTCCTCCTCCTATGTTAGTGGGTACGAGGAGTTTGATTGAAATTTATTTTACTTCACTTGGAGATGAATATAAAATTAATTGCGAGGAATTTTTAGCTAGCTTTGAATCGACATTGAATAACTTGTATGATTATTATGATAGAACTTTTGCTTATAGTAGTACAACTAGTATAGTTACTTCTTCTTCTACTTCTAAAGGTAAGGGTAAGAGTGAATTAGACGATGCCACTTTTAATTTACTTACTCAAATTCAATAAAAAAAACATAGAACTAATTAATATAATGAATTAAATTGGTATAATCAACAAGATAGTGAGAGTTTTAGTGCTAAGATTGATGTGCTACAATGGTGGAAAGAACATGAACATATTTATAATATTCTTAAACATATGGCTAAAGATCTACTAACACATCCTATCTCTACAGCTGCTTCAGAAAAATGCATTTTCTACATGTGGCAGAGTTCTAACAGATTACAGGAATCGCCTTAAGCGTCAATCGTTGGAGATGCTCGTATTCACGGAAGATTAGATGAAGGATGAAGATAAGACTCAAGGAATCGGGGTCAACACGTCAACAAGTGGAAGTAACTTGTCTGAAGAACAACAACAACAATAGCAAATTGAAGACCAACAACATTTAGCAAATTGTATGCAAAAAAATTATTAAAAAATTATAGAAGTTCAAATGAATAATATATACAATATTCTTTCACACTTTCACTCTTTGACTCTTATTACAATTATATATATTTATATATTTTATTTTAGTTTAGTTGAACAAAAAAAATTAAAAAACCGAAAACCCTCAACCGGGCCAACCCGCTACCCGGATCGACCCGTAACGGGTTTGACCCATTAGGGTTCATGGGTCGACTGGGTTGATATTAACATTTTGAACCTGGCCCGGCCCAATTAACCTCTCGACCCAACCCGAACTTGCCTAGATTTGGGTTCAACTCGCACGGGTCCGACCCGAACCAACCCGATCGACCTGATTGCAAATCTTACTGCAGGAGTACCTCTGTGGGGAGAAGTAGTCATTGCACTGGGTGAACCTTGATAAAAAAAATCTTGTGTGTTTCTATGTTGTTAGCTGCATTTTTGCGTTTCTTTGATTTTCGATTACTTGTTGCATCTCGATTTTGAGTATTTGATTCATTGAAGTGGTATCGAAGCTTCAGGTTGGTTTGAGACAAAGGAAAAACAAAAGTTTTGAGGAAACATGGTTCCTAATGTGGAATATCCAGATGATAGTGTATCTCCGACTGCAAGTTCTAGATGATCCATTGTTTGACATGAAGCAAGAAGAAGAAAAGGTAAATCCAGTTGTGTTGGCGGCTTGGAATAGTTTGGATCAAAAGGTGCCTGAGCAAATTCAGTTGGTGTTGAGTAGGAAAATGCTATTCCATGTTGACAAGACAAACACCACGAAGGAGAAAATAGAGATTCTCAGGGATATGTATGAGAAACCTTCCGCATCGAACTAGATTTTTCATTTGAAGAAGTTAGTCAATATGAAGTTGTCAGAGAGGGGTGCAGTAGCAGAGCATGTGAATAATTTTTGTATGGTATACTATCTATTGGAATCGTCAGGGTTGAAGTTTGTGGAGAGTGCACATGCATTGTTACTACTATCTAGTCTCCCCAATAGTTATGATCCGATAGAACAAACTATCACAAGTACTATTATTGATTAGAAGAATGTTGTGAGCAGCATCATGAATGAAGAGGTGAGAAGGAAGAGAAATGGAGAGTCTTCATCATCTCCTAACAACTTTGCATTGTCAGTTGAAACTGGGAGAAAAGCAGTAACAGAAAAATGTCGAAAAGAAAAAAAATCGCAGGTCAAAGTTTAGATCAGGAAGTCGCAAAGGCGAGTGCTGGCACTGTCATAAGCTAAGATACAGGAGAGATCAATGTGAAAAGTACAAGAAAGATTAAGGTGAGTCACAAGGAGCTAATGTGGTAAGCAACGAATTTTCCTTTGATAATTTATGTTTATCTGTTCGGGTTGATATAATGCAAGGTGATTGGTCTATAGATTTAGGTGCAGCTTTTCACTTTACCCCCATAAGAGATGCTTTTGAGAAATGTTTGACAGGTAATTTTAGTTCAGTCACAGATAGGAATGGACAAAGATGCATAGTTGTTGGAAAAGGCACAGTTACATTGAAAGCTCATATTAGTGACAAACTTGTCTTGCATGAAGCTAGACACGTTTCAGGCTTGAGAGAAAAATTGATCTCGACTAGCAAACTGAGTACAGAGGGACTTACGACAAAATTTAGACATGGAGAGTGGAAGATCACTACAGAAAAATGTGTTGGCACATTGTACTTGCTCACATGAGGTAATTCAGGTGATATCATTGCTACAGAATCAACATGTAATTCTCTTTTAGTTTTATAGCATGTCAGGTTGGGCATCTTGGTGAAAAATGGGTCAAACAGTTTTGTTCTAGAGATCTTTTGCTGGGCTAAAGGAGGTTGAGATGGACTATATGAGAATTGTGTAATGGGCAAACATAAGGATGTTAGTTTTCAGATAAGTGGGCGTGATAAAAAGCTTGAAAAACTATAGTTGGTATATACAGATGTGTGAGGTCCGGCGCAGAAATTATCTTATAGTGGTAAGAGATACTTCGTCACATTTATCAGTGATGCTACTAGAAAAGTTTGGAATATTGCAATTCATTGGAAGTTCAAGGTGTTTGAGAAATTTAAAGCTTGGAGGGCCAGAGTTGAGAATAAGAAGGATAGCCAAAGATAAAGTATTAAAATCAAACAACAGTGGTGAGTACACAATGATTTTCTGGCACATGCAGGTATCCAGGAATCAAGACAGTTCCTAGAACTCCATAGAAAAATGGAGTAGTAGAAAGAATAAGCCACACGATACTCGAAAAGAGCAAAATGCATGAGGCTTCATGTAGGTCATCATGTCCATTTTTTGGCAGCTACAGTGGATATAGCAGTGTACTTGATCAACCGTTGTCCGTCTAGTACCCTTGATGGGGGCATATAGCAAAAACAATGATCATGTAAACATGTTAACTATTCACATTTAGTTTATGTATTGCCTATTCACTAATTGATAGGGAGGAAAGAACGAAACTGGATTCAAAATTTAGAAAGTGTCTTCATTGGCTACGTCGCCAGTCAGTATGGTTACAAACTTTGGGACTTTGTTGATAACAATGTCATTCGCAGTAGGAAAGTGATTTTCAATGAAGAGTTCTTGTATAAAGATAGGCACATATATCAGGGCATTACAACATATTTAGTTTCGAACTCATATTCAGATTAAGGTTCTGAAGACGATCCAAGTGATTGGGCCCCTGCAGTGCAACTACAGGTACAAATACCATTGGGAGCACAGGAGGCTCAGATGAGCCTATCGGGATTGAGTATGATATCCAAGACGAACAGGTAGAACCAAAGCCATTCTGGATTCTGAACCAGTCGGTGAACCAGTGCCTACTTTGAGAAGGTCAACACGAGAGAGAAGGCTGACAAAGATATTTGATCCATCAACCAGCACAGTTCATGAGCATATTCTGTACACACATTCAGATGTGCCAGAGACTCTTGACGAGGCTTTGGACGAGGCTTTGAAAGATACGGCTTGAATACAGTAGGGCTCAGCAATGAAGGACAAGATGAATGCCATGATACAGGAACCAAACTTGGGAGTTGACCAAGTTACCTACAGGAAAGCGTGTTCTTAAAAAAAAATTGATTTTCAAAATCTAGGATGAGGCAGATGGTAGCAATAGGTACAAGGCGAGACTTGTTGTCAAAGGGTTTTCTCAGAAAGAATGTGCTAACTACAGTAAGATCTTTGCTCCATTTGTGAAGATGGCTTCAATCAAGATTTTGCTCAGTATAACTGCAGTGAAAAATTTGCACTTAGAGCAGTTGGATGTCAAAAAGCTTATCTCCATGGTGATGTAGAAGAGTTGTACATGAAGCAACTCGCAGGTTTTTAAGTCAACGGAAATGAAGACATTGTTTGTCAGTTGTAGAAGAGTCTATTTGGGCTAAAACATGTACATGAAGTTTGATTATTTCATGCAAGGATAGAGATTTGAAAGATGCGAGTCAGATCATTGTGTTTATGTGCACAGGTATGACGAAAATGATACAGTAATTTTAGCTTTGTATGAGGATAATATGCTCTTGACAGGTTCATGTATGAAGAAAATTAAGCATGTGAAAATGATGCTATCTTCTCAGTTTTCTATGAATGATTTGGGAGACACAGAGAAAATTTTTGGCATGAAAACCACTAGAAACAGACAAAGTAAGAAGCTTTGGTTGTCAGAAGCAGACTTTGTGAAAAAAGTGTTAAAGTGATTCATATGGATGGTGCGAGGTCAGTTACTTGTCCCTTAGCTGCACACTTCAAGTAATCTATGGACTTGTATCCTACATCAGAGGCAAAAATGGAGGAAATTATTGCAGTTCCTTGTACCTCAACCGCCGGTATTCTTATGTATGTGATGGTGTCTACAAGACCAGATATCACACATGCAGTGGGAGTTGTTAACTAGTATATAAAGAATCGAGGTAAAGAACAATAGAATGCAATGTAGTTAATTTTTAGAAATGTTGCAGGTACTTCAGATCATTCTCTTTGTTTTGGGGGTGATTTATTGCAGATACATGGTTATGTCAATGCGGACTATTATGGTGATCGTGGTGGTTGTAGGAGTACTACAGGATATGTGTTCACAATTGGTGATACAGTTGTAAGTTGGGGTTCTCGATTATAGAAGGTTTTATCGCATTCAACGACAAAGTTAGAATATGAGACACTTACAAAGTCTTCGAAGGACATGCTTTGGATTTCTGAACTCATTGATCGGTTGTGTAGAAAGCAACCCATAGGGGATCTATGGTGTGATAGTCAGAGTACAGTATTCTTGGCAAAGAACTTGGCTTTCCATGCTAGGACTTGACGCATAAAGGTGAGGTATCACTTTATTAGGATGACAGTTGAAAAGAAATGATTGAAGATATCAAAGATTCGTGGCACAAAGAATTCAGATGACAAGCGGTTTTGCTATTCTGTTATCGGATGGTCTCCAAGTTAATTGGTGGGAAACTCGCAAAGACATTGTAATGCCCTGATTCTCATTTAATGAATTTTTTTTTTGCACGTAGTGTGCACGTGCAATATTTTCGGTGATCATTTTCATTTTGATGAGTATAGATATTTATACATGTGTTCTTTAATTATTTTTAAGTAGAGGCCCTTTTTCAATTAGACAAAAAGCCTCTCCTTTTAAAAAGCCCAAATTTAATTCAATTTATTATTTTTTATAATTATTATTTTGGCCCAAAAACTAAAGTCCATGAGCTATTTTATTTTTAAATACAACTTGTAATGTAGAATACAATTTGAAGATTTTTTTTTTATGTAAAAATATAATGTACAAATTTTTGGAGACCAAGTTACATGCACGTACACGTGCGAAATGCACATGATGTGCTAGGCCAGTTTGGAACTTTTGGAGGGAATAGAAATTTTCAAGTGGAGTCATGGTGGTGGTGGTTACTTGATCATGGGTGGTTAGTGTAACTCCTCCTTAAATCTTAGCCATTTGTTCCTAACTCCTAAGTTAATCCTAGCCTTCCATTTTCCTAGATTTTTAGTATAAATACCCCCCCCCCCCCTAGCCTAGTTATTCTTGTGCTAATTATTCCTCCAAACCTATAGTTCAATTACATTATCTAGTAGTTTATTAAGTGAGTAAAAGATTGAGTTTGTGTGTGGGAGTTGTGCTTGCAACAAGAGGAGGCCGGCATCAATCAAGGGAGGCTCGGGTTTTGGTGTGCTTGGGGTTGTGTGGGCGTCGACGAGGAGGGGAATCGCTCTTTTGGCAAGGACATTTGTTTAGGAGGTGTTGCTAGTTGTATTTTCTCTTCAAATTAAGGTGGGTAAATTTTCCATATTACTAATTAGGAATGCATGCTAGATTTGAATGGAAAATATGATGCAAGAAAAATATTAACAAGAGTACGCATTTAATTGGAAAATTGATCTATTGATTGATTGAAATGTTGATGTGAAATTGTATGTGATTCTATCATTAAAATTTAAGTTGTGTGCGAATTGATTATAGCCATGGATGATGTGAAGAAAACTTCACTATTAACATTAAAAATTTTATGCAAGAGTTAGTAAATTGGCAATATTGCTTTATGTGCTTAAATGGACTTTTTATGATAACGTTGTGATGAATGAAGTAAGATATAGTTTGTATGTTTGTGAAATGAATAAACACAGAAAATTAAAGTAGAGAGTAGTGAAATTAAAATGTCGAAAAGAAAAAGAAATGTGTTCGTAGTAGTATATAAATCTAACCTAATTGTATGGTAGAAAGGTGTTAATTATTGGGAAATACATATTTAATTATTGGAAAATTATTTTTATGTACTGAAGCATAATTCATGATGGGAATAATTAATCTGGAATTTTTGCAGCATGATAGTGAGAGCAAAATGAAATGAGAACTTGATGAACATCGAAATATTTTCCTAAACAGAGAGAGTTGATTTAATTAAAAAAAAATGAGTTGCATTATGACAACCCGAGCCTATAGCTCGAGTGGTCGGGATGCTTTTAATCGCTACAGTATACACGGAGTTTCTCAGAGGTTGAGGGATCGAATCTCATTGACACCATACATTTTTGTTTCAAACACTTAAAAAAAAATATTAAGAGTCAGCCGATAGCATTTAATGCTCTCAGCTCTCTTTCATACCGCTGGCGCAAGTGGCCTAGTGGCTTGTGCCTGTGGTTCGGTAATCTCTGGTTGCGGGTTCGAATACTGGGCTCGGCCAGTATTTTAAGGTTGTGAAAAAGTATTTTTTTTGGGGTTTTTGATGATTGAAAAAATTAGGAAAAAAATATGATTATTACTCTAAAATTATGTGGGACTTATTGGAAATTATTTGAATGAATTGGAGTATATTTTGAGAACAAAAGTATAATTTAGAACCACAGTTCTACACATGCATTTTTATAAAAGTTGTACTTTACAAAAGGACTTGAAATGGAATATTAGAAAAGAAATATGAATAAGAAATGAATTATGTGAAGTGATGTGAATTATTCTCATTGGAGAATAGTGTGACAAATTATGAAGAGTGAATATTCATTTTTGATCGTATAACTAGTGATGTGGTTTTTAATGTGAAAATGATATTTCATGAATTACATGATGAATAATTGAATCCCATGTATAGTTATGGACTATTGAATAATTTAGAAATCATGATTGGAAAAGAGAAATAATTTTGAGTACGACAACTCAACCATGTGAATTTATGAATTGAAATTGAAAATTAGAGTGCAGCCAAAGCTCACACCGGCAAGTGAAAAATGATAAATTATGACTTTGACATTGAAAAGACCAGATTTGGGTCGTTGTGAGTGAAAAAAATAAGACCGGTAGTAGTGAGAGGGCTAACTCTAGAACCTTGATTTTGTTCATGATTTCATTAGAATTAGTTACATAGTGAAGATGTGATGAAAGTAAGAGAAAAACATTGAGTATGAGGGCCATTGGATTAGTAGCGAGAGCGTATCTGTAACGCCCCGAATCCCAAATACAATGAATTCGAGATGTTCTGCAGGAACTTTACACTTCCTTTAGTACAATTTTACAAGGAAATTTGAACTTTTCACTTTACATCAGAGTTTACATCAAACTTTACACTTTACATTGCACAGCAGAAGTAAAATATACGACAATTGAATAAATGTACAACAACATTAAATAATCTTTAAGCATCTGTTCCTCTTTAATCTTTATCATGCCATTTACCTGCATATAAGACTGTGGGTACGTCAGTTTATTCAACCGACGAACATTATACACGGCCATCCTCTCTATGCCGGAAATAGTATAACTTATTTTCCATATTTAACAAACACAAACTTGTCACATATCAAACTAAAGGGACTACCCTATTGATGTCGTGTTGTGATTGTTCACTTAGTCCTTAATGCAGTTATTTATGTTACATGACACTAATGCGCACTTGTTCGGATTCTATGCATCCCATACTACATAGGACCGAGGGCAAGCCCTTAATCGTTCTTCATTTTGTAGGGTTCAATCCCTCGCCTTGATTTAATCTACTACTGTAATTACGGTAGGTATCCTAGATGATCTATGAGTACAAGCACGTGTACAGAAAACCTGGAGGGGAATCCCACGTCATGTCACGACGCATCGTGAAGACAGCCTGTGGCAATTCAGCCTCCTTCATGGCACACGATCCTCTGCAGTCACCAAACATCCCACAAGTATTGCCACCGGGACGGTACTCTGGAGAAGTATCCACGTCATGTCACATCGCATCGTGAAGACAGCCTGTGAATACTCTCACGCCGCCAATCCAATGGCCCTCATACTCATGTTTTTCTCATATTTTCATCACGTCTCCACTATGTACTAATCCTTAGTTTTTATCAGAATCATGAACAAAATCAAAGCTCTAGAGTTAGCCTCTCCACTAAACCGGACTTATTCATTCATTCAAACATGACCAACCTTGGTCTTTCATTTCATTTCTTTCCAAATGTCGGGGGAGACTTAGCTACTCTTTTGTTTCAATTTCCAATTCACAATTTCTAAGTTGAGCATTTCTAACTCATAAATTCATATGTTGAGTTGTCATACTCAACAATATTTCTTTTCCAATCATAATTGCTAAATCGTTCAATAGCCCATAATTATACCTAAGATTCAACTATTCATTTTGTAACTCATGAAATGGTATTTTCACATAAAAACCCACATCACTAATTATTCAATCAAATGTGAACATTTACACTTCATATTTTCCACACTATTCTCAAATGAGAATAAATTGCATCACATCACACAATATAATTTCTTTTTGCCACATTAATTTTCTAATCCTTCATTTCAAGTCATTTCTATAATTTCACAAGGAATAACAATGTGGAACCATAGTTCTATTTCCACATTTAGTCACAAATCATACTTTGTTTCAGGTAATTAATTCCCAAATTATTTTTAATAAGTCCCAGGTATTTTTAGAGGAATAGTCATATTTTTTCCACAATTTTTTGATCACCAAAACCTTCAAAAAAAACATTTTTTGAATGTGCCGAAGCCAAGATTCGAACCCAGCACCACAGAGAACACAGCCGAAGGCACGGACCAATAGGCCACTTGCGCCAGCAGTATAAAAGGAGAGCAGAGAGTATTTAATGCTCTCGGTCACTGTTTTATCTTGTTTTTGAAAAAGGAAATAAAAGTATGGTTCTACAGGGATTCAAACCGGCCACCACAGGGAACCCAACCGCATGCTCTGACCACTTGAGCTACGTGCTCAGGTTATCAAAGTACAACTCAAATTCTTTTTACTACAATTCTCTTTGTTATTACGACAATTCGATATTCAACAAGTCCTCATTTCATTTTGTTTTTATAAAAATTACTGTAAAATTCCAGATTGACTAATATTATCATAAGTTCTATTCCAGTACAATAAAATAATTTTTTTCAATAATCAAAACGCATTTTTCATACATTTAATTGAAATTGTGAACTGTCACTACCACATTTCTTCTTTTTCGACATTTCTCAACAACTAACGCCACTAATCTCTTTATTGGCAAACTACACATTAATTCTCTGTTTTTAATCTTTTACCAAACATACAAATCTATATCTTAATTCATCTATTTCAATACAACACAAATATTCAATTAAACACATAATGTAGCATTGTTAATCTACTAACTTTTGTGTCTATAATTCATGAAGTAGAAAATGAAACTTTCTTCAACAATCCATGGTTATAATTAATCCACGCAAACTTAGATTTTTAATAATCAAATCCCATACAATTGCACTCCCACATTCCAATTAGTTCATAGATCAATTTTATCAATTAAAAGCGTACTCTTATTAATATTTTTCATGCTTCACTCATTCAATTTAATCTAGCATGCATCCCTAATTAGAAATATAGAAAATTTACCCACCTCAAATGGAGAGACAAACACAATTAGCAACTTCCTAAACAAAAGTCCTTGCACACGAACGGTCCTCCTCCTAGAAGCGCGCACTCGAGCCTCCAAAAGCACCAAAACCGAGCACCACACAAGCCAACCGAGCACTCCAAAGTCGGCCCCTCTTCTCCTTGATGTTGCAAGCACAATCCCACACACTCTCAATCTTTTAACTCACACAATCACTACTAGATAAAGTATTTTAAACTATAGATTTGTAGAAAGTAATAAGCACAAGAATAACTAGCCATGGAGGGGGGTATTTATACTAAAAATCAAAGAGAATGGAGGGCTAGGATCAAGTAATTGGTTATAAGATGGAGGGCTAAGATGAAAGTAGGAGTTGCATTAACTACCCACAACCAAGTAACCACCAAGCATGATCTCTACTCAAATTTTTGGTTTCTCTCCCAAAAGAAGCAATCCGGCCTACATAGGAAGTGCATATTGCACGTGTACGTGCAATGCACGTGCAAACATTTGCCTCAAAAAATTTGTACATTAAATTTTTGTATAAAAATAATTTTTAAATTTGTATCCTACATGACAAGTTGTATTTAAAAATAAATTAATTCATGGGCTTTAGTTTATGGGCCAAAATACTTATTATAAAAAATAATAAATTAAATTAACTTTGGGCTTTTAAAAAGAAAAGGTTTTTTGTCTAATTAAAAGAAGGCTTTATAGAAAAAATAATTAAAGGCACATATTAAATATCTATACTCATCATGATGAAAATATTTACCAAAAATATTGCACGTGCACGCTATGTGCAAAATAAAATAATTTTTCATTAAATGAAAAATCAGGACATTACAGTATCCCAGGATGTCCCATGATGAGTCATGATAGGGCGTGGATACTGCTCCAGAGTACCGTCCCGGTGGCGACGCTCGTGGGGTATTTGACGACTGCGGGTGGTGTCATGTCTATGGTAGGAGCTGAATTACCACAGGATGCCTGCATGATGAGTCATGTGTCAGTGCATTGGGATTCCCTCCAGGGATGCCTAGACATGAGTTCGTATGTCAGAAAACATCTTGGATACATACCGTAATTACAGTAGTAGATTAAGTCATGACGAGGGATTGAACCCTACCAAGATGAAGAACGATTAAGGGCTTGCCCTCGGACCTATGTAGTATGGGATGCATAGAATCCGAACAAGTGTGCATTAGTGTCATATAATATAAACAACTACATTAAGGACTAAGTGCACAATCACAACACGACATCATTAGGGTATTCCCTTTAGTTTGATATGTGACAAGTTTGTGTTGGTTAAATATGAAAAATTAGTTATACTATTTCCGGCATGAAGAGGATGGTCGTGTATAATGTTCGTCAGTTGAATAAACTGATGTACCCACAGTTTTATATGCAGGGTAATGACATGATAAATATTAAAGAGGAACAGATGCTAAAGATTATTCAATGTTGTTGTATATTTATTTAGGTGTTGTAAATTTACTTCCGCTGTACAATGTAAAGAGTAAAGTTTTATGTAAACTCTGATGTAAAGTGAAAAGTTCAAATTTCCTTGTAAAATTATACTAAATGAAGTGTAAAGATCCTATAGAACTCTCGAATTCAGTTGTATTTGGGATTCGGGGCGTTACAGACATAGACCTAGAATAGGCCAAGAGAGAAATAAAGAACATGTTAGAATTTTTGTGTATATGTCTCCAAGTGGGAGATTGTTAAGATTTGATAGATCCAGTACACAAGAACAAGGACATCAAAGAAGGTGAACAGTAGTAGCAGCAACAGCAGTGATAGTAGCAGGAAGCGGTCGACTGCTTTGTATTGCAGTCAATTGCAAATGGTAGCCCAGCACTTGACCAAAAGTTGCAATCGACTGCTAGGAGGAACATTCGATCGCAACTATCAGCGGAGCTCTCTGACTTGCTCGAGTCTCAAAGTAGTCAATTACAACTTTGTGCAGTCAACCACAACAGTGCCAGTTCAGGGATTTGATCTACTGCTAAGATCTAATATTGTGTAATCATATATATATATATATATATATATATATATATATATATATATATATGGGTGTACAATAATTAGGATAATTCCAACACTGTGAGAGAGTATGGGCTACGGTTCTTGAGAGATTAGAGAGGAGATAAACCCTACAACTTAAGGGTGAGATCTTGAGTGATTGTAAACATGTTTTTCTTCATATTCTCTGGTGAAAATTGCAAGAGTGCCTCATCATGAAAAAGTAGTCATTTCACTGGGTGAACCTTGATTAAAATTATATGTATTTACGTGTTTTTGGCTGTGTTTGTTATGTTTCTTTCATTTCAATTACTTGTTTCATCTCTGTTATGAATAATTGACTCATCAAGCTTAACCCAAACCAAATTGTTATAATCATCTCCTTATAATTATAAACATATGACAAAACCAACACAAAAAATCCTTATCCATAACAGAATCAAACCTCAGTTCATATGTCCTAATTTCTTTTCTATTAATGTCCTAACTTTTTTGCAATAAACCCCTACTCCTAAGTTCAAGCTCTTTCTCTATATATAACACAATCTTCCATCACTCTTCACTCAACTCACATAAAAAGTCTAGTATCATTAATACCAACAATGTCATCCTCTAACTCGAACCTCGTTGTCCTCTCCGCACTTGACACTGCACGGCCGCAATGGTACCACATGACTGTGATCATGATCGCAGGCATAGGAATATTCACAAATGCCTATGACCTCTTCTCAGTCAGCACTATCTTAGAGCTCCTCGGTCATCTTTACTAATATGACCCTATGCAAACCCTCTTCACCCCAGAAAACTCCCTAAAGATGTCAACAATGCTGTCATTAGTGTTTCCCAAGTCAGTACTTTATTGGGTTAGCTTTTTTTCGGATGGCTAGGCGATAAACTTGGTCATAAGAAGATTTGTAGGATCGTTTTAATCATGATGGTGGTTTGCGCACTCAGTTCAGGACTGCCTTTCGGGTCTAAGCCGGCATCTGTCATGATAAATCTGCTTTTTTTGGGAACGCCAAGCAAGCCGCAGCTGATACGGGAAAAGTGATGGAGATTGAGATTCAGGATGATCAAGTGAAAGTGGCCGTATTTAAAGTCACAAATGACTACCCTTTAATGTCGAAGAAATTATTTCAACGCCATGGATTTCACCCGCTTGGAACAATGAGCCCTTGGTTCCTACTTGAAATTGCATTATACAGTCAAAACCTTGCTTTAAATTACATCTTCCCTGCAATCAGTCTCTCAAACAAACCAGAGAAGATCAATGCACTACGCTATGTGTTTGAAAATTTGAGAGCCATGTTCATTGTTGCTTTTTTTGGTACATTCCCTGGCTACTGGTTCACTGTTATATTCATCGAGAAAATGGGCACTATTTGATCCAACTTATTGGGTTCTTCATGATGTCGGTCATAATGGTAATTTAGGCGTTGAACAACAACAACCTAAAAGAAGACAACCATTTGTTGTTTTTTATATTGTACAGGATGACATTCTTCCTCGCAAATTTTGGCCCAAATAGTACTATGTTTGTCCTGCCTGCAAAGTTGTTTCTGATCAGGGTGAGATCAACATGTCATGCATTGAGTGCAGTAGCAGGGAAGGTGATGCTGCTGTTTTAAATGTGGGGGCACCAGGTGTGAGTTCTTGTTATTTATAGTGGAAGGGACAGATCTGAGACAGATCTCAGCCACAGATCTGGATCTTACACAAGGGGATCTCCTAGGGAGCTGGAGATGAGGTGTTGCTGGAGGCTGGCCGACCGGGACACCTTGCAAAAGGCCCAAAAACACCGGGAGATATCCTGATGATAGGCCCTCTGACGATCTAATCAGTCATTGGGATAAATGAAAGCTAGGGTTCAGGTAGAGAAAAGTTCATTACATTTAGAGAGAATGAGGGGCCTGATATTTATAGGCAGACAGTGTGGGTGCCCTAACCCTAATGGGCCGGGTTGACCCACTTCTCTGTGGGCCTGAGCTAATGGAAGGCCTGTTGGTACCACAGGCCTGGTCATCAGGAATGAGCAAATTTAGAGGGGATCAGAAGGCTCTGCTTGTGTAGGATTATTTACCCATATCATAAGCCCCTACTTATGGATGGAGGTAGGTACCATCCATCGTGGAGTAGTCCAGTTTTGTGGGAAAAGGAGTCCTGCAAAGAGTGCGCCCGATCACCTCTGATGTGCCGAGCTGAGCATCTAGTTACCGAGCGTCGAGCTCAGCACTGAAGCCGAGGTCTGGCCCGAGGTTAAGGCCGAGTGTCGAATCTTAAGCAATATACGAGGGGAGTCTATATGATAGAAAGGGTTAGCTCGAGGTTGATACCGAGCGTCGAGCGAGGTGAACTTGAGAGGAAGCTAGTAGGTGGCTCAAGGTTCATGCCATGCATCAAGCAAGGTGAACATGAGAGAAAGCCATTAAGTGACTCGTGGTTCATGCCAGCGTCGAGCGAGGTGAATCTGAGAGAAAGTCAGTAGGTGTCTCGAGGTTCATGCCGAGCCTCCATCGAGGTGAATCTTGAGATAAAGCCAAAAGGTGGCTCGAGGTTCATGGTGAACGTCGAATGGGGTGAACTTAAGAGAAAGCCAGAAGGTGGCTCGAGGTTCATGTCGAGTGTCGAGCGAGGTGAACTTGAGAGAAAGCTAGAATGTGGCTCGAGATTCATACCGAGCGTCGAACGAGGTGAACTTGAGAGAAAGCCAGAAGGTGGCTCAAGGTTCATGTCGAGCGTCGAGCGAAATGAACTTGAGAGAAAGCTAGAATGTGGCTCGAGGTTCATGCCGAGCGTCGAGCGAGGTGAACTTGGGAGAAAGTCAGTAGGTGGCTCGAGGTTCATGCCAAGCATCGAGCGTCGAGCATCGAGCGATGTGAACTTGAGAGGAAGCCAGTAGGTGGCTCTAGGTCCATGCAGAGCGTCAAGCGATGTGAACTTGAGAGGAAACAACTAAGTGGCTCGAGGTTAATGCTGAGCGTCAAGCAAGGTAAACTTGAGAGAAAGCCAAAAGGTGGCTCGAGGAGCATGCCGAGCGTCAAGCCAGGTGAACTTGAGAGAAAGATAATAGGTGGCTCGGGGTCCATACCAAGCGTCGAGTAAGGTGAACTTGAGAGGAAGCAAGTAAGTTGGTTGAGGTTCACGCCGAGCATCGAGCAAGGTGAACTTGAGAGAAGCCAGAAGGTGGCTCGAGGTTCATGTCGAGCGTCGAGTGAGGTGAACTTGAGAGGAAGCCAGTAGGTGGCTCGAGGTTTACGCAGAGCGTCAAGCGGGTGAACTTGAGAGAAAGCCAGTAGGTGGCTCGAGGTTCATGTCGAGAGTTGAGCGTGGTGAATCTTCAGATAAAGCCAGTCGGTGGCTTGAGGTTCATGTTGTCGATTGCTGACATCACGATTATTGAAATCGAGGCGTTAGGAAATTAATTTATCTTCTGGTGGGCTATGGTTGGCACGTGCCTAGCACGTGGGCTTGTGACGTCACCGGTTGTGGGAATCGAGGCATCTGAATCTCTTTCACCTTTGGATCAAGATTTGAGGGTTGAGATAGTTTCATGGATTTCGAGGCGTTTTCTCTTGCCTATATATGCCTCCACCCCCATCTCATTTCTCACTTTGCCTTCTTTCTCTCTAACTCCCATAGCTTCTCTCTTTAGACGTTGTTCTGTAGTCAGGTGGAAGGTTTTACGGCGTACACTCCGGCACCGAAAAAAATTGGTTAGTGATTTTTTTCATTATGTCGAGGGCTCTGTCCAATTCTTCGGCCTCTACATCTGGTCCGGGCGATGCCGATCATGCAAGAGACTCCATAAGTTGGGAAGGATTTGAGGATAGTATGAGAGTATACAATCTCGTGCCACTCCGCATTCGTAAACCCTTCGTGGTGGAGTCGAGCGACTCTGACAATGGCATGAAAGAGGTGGAAGAGATTCGCAGAGGGGAGGTGGATGATGAGGACAAAGGAGAAGGGGGAGAATACGAGGACATTAAGGAGGTAAACGGTGCTTCTCCGGGGCCTCAAACCGAGTCGTTTTCCCCGAAGGTGGTTCGGAAGAAGAAGTTGAAGTGGACCCTACCAAGCAGTCCTGGGGAGCCATATGAATTCCTCCAGAAGCATGGATTAGACGTTCCCCACCTGCCACAGTCGGTTTCAATCAGGACGTACCCGGACGATCTGGAGGACAAAGTTTGGTATGGGGTGCAGCCCTCTTCTCCTTGCCGATCGAGGCTGAAGATTGACAAGGAGCAGAGCTCGGTGCTGAGTACCGACCTTCCAATGATAAGGGCGAAGTACTTCATTTCGTTCATGTTTGAATTGATGATACAAAACCCCGAGATTCGACCTCCCGATACCTTGTCCGAATGGTTCTGTGTGTTCCCTGTCGATGCCTTTGACTCAGGGTTGAGGCTACCCCTGCATTCGTTCGTCGTCGATGCACGAGTGCATATATTACATCTCCCCTCGGCCTCATCACAGAGTTGTCCATGGTCACCCGAATTCCATCAAGGGGTGGAAAAATAAATATTTTAGTGTCCCGTGGAATATCCCAACCACGTGGGCATTCTACAAACTGAACCTAAAACCTCCGAAGAAGAAGGAGCTTACGAAAGAGAAGTGGGAAAACGTAAAATGGGTCGCTGGGGGCAAGAATATTGGTTGGCAACCCGTGAAAGAAAGGCGCTTAGCCTTCGGACTGAGCCCTGCCGACCCTTGTACGTTTTTTGTTTCTTTTTTCTTGCATCTTTTTTCCCTCGTTCTCACAACTTACAATTTTCATCGCAGCAATGGACAACGAGGCAATAGAGTGAAAGAGAGCCGATTTGAAAGAGAAAAAAAATGCCGCCTATCAGTCGAAGCGTAAGAAGAGGCCACCCCAAGGCAGCTCGGAGGGGACTTCGAACCCGAAGCCCAAGAAGGTGAAGGAATCCAGGATGCCGGGAACCCCCTCTTCGATGTGGTCGATACCGAGTTCTAGCAATTTTTAAGGTTGCGGAGCTGCTTTTGAAGGGCTTCCCCCCCTAAAACCTTCGGCGTAAGAGATGGTCGGCGAATTTGGGCTCCTACCGTGGGCTCCTACCGTGGGCTCCCAACTGGTCGGTGAAGGTGGCGGACTTGCTGAACAAAGGAGCCATGGCAGTTGAGGCGGTGACGCACCCTGCCCTGCCACACGACTGGGAGGACTTCGCAACCGAGACAACAGAGTCATGCTACATGTGACGGGCCCAGGCCGACATGGTGGTAAAGTACTAGTGAATTTTGTACCTTCTCATGTTAATTACCCTAAAATGCTTGTAGGCGATGATTGTTGGGGCCGAGTAGAGGAGACTTCATGCTCAAGAGCTCCAGCGTGAAGTAAAGAATGCTCAGCACTATGAGTAGGAAATGAAGGACCACAAGTTACAACTCGACGCCTCCGAAGCTCGGGAATGGGCTCCGTGCAGAGGCGACCTCCTTGACCAAACGTCGAGCTCGGAAGAAGAACGAAATGGAGGTGAAAATCGAGAAGAAGCTCCAAGAGGTGAGGGTCGCCGCGATGGACAAGGTGATAGCGTCCCAAGATACGGCCTACAATCTCGCCATCGAGCATGTGCTTTGCCGGTACCCTCAATGCGACCTTGAGGATTTCCATTACTCGATGAGGTTTGACGAGGTCCTGCCAACCCCTGGGGGAAACAAAGAGGAGGAGGATGACGATTACCCGCTTGGCAAGGAGGAACATCGGGTGGCCAACCCCGAAGTCGAAGTCACGGGGAATGAAGAGGTGCCCCACTCCCCTCAGCAATAGAGCTTCCCTCCCCCCTCCCTTTGGTGTTTTTGATTTTTGTATTCGCCAAATGTGGACTGGCCACCGTGGTTTTTGTAATAATTTTGAATGAATGGAAAGAACTTTTTGGGTCAAGTGTATTTTTCTTTTTGTTGAAGGGATACTTTACGATTTGGTCAAGTCTAGGGGTCTCAGAATGATTTGATTTTTTTTTCTTTTATGCCAAATTTTCGAGCTTGATTCAACCGACCCTCATCTCGCCAAGCTTGATCGATTTAGGGATCATGTGAGCTTCCTGGAGGCCTGTTTGGTGCGCTATCGAAAAGGAGCTAGGGACCAGGAGGCGGCCCTTACCTACTTCATGAATAGGTCGAAAGAGCTGAGTTTGGAGCTGCCCATCTGAAGAAGACGATCTCCAACTGAAGTGTGGCTGGTGTTGAGTCTGGGTGGTCGAGATCCCTGGCTTCCCTTCAGTGCTCCTCTTCACAGTCACTTCTTCGCGAACCTATTGTGGAGAAGGAGTTGGAAATCCAAAGATTGAAGGCGATGCTCAGAGTGGGAGGATCCCGCATTCGTTCTCCAACCTTGACTCTGATGGCGCCGCCGAGGCCAGGTGATGCTCAGAGTTCGGTGGCTGAAGCCTCCACCTTAGTGTCTCCTAGGGATTCCGTGAGGGTTGCCGGAGAGCAAACTTGCTCGATTGTACTCGAGTTGGTTTGCGTCAGTCCTAAGGCCCCCCTAAGAGGAAGGGTAGGCCAAAATTGAAATAGTTGTAATCATGTGGTCAAGATTTTAACAATTGTAATATGGTCTGTACGATTATCTCAATAAAATAACCTTTATATGTTCTTCTGTTCCCTGTTTGATGTGGGTCTTGACAGATGTTGAGAGGAGACTATGAGGGACGTACTCCGCGCGGTGAGAATGAGGGATCGAGAGTTCCCTCATTATTGCTCGAGGTACAAGCCGAGCGGCGATGATGTGAGGCCGAGAAGTCCCATTGTGGCTCGAGGTTCGAGCCGAGAGTCGGGGACTTGAGAGATTGAGGATTCTCCCATTGTCTCTCAAAGTATAGGCCAAACGTTGAGGATATGAGACTGAGAAGTCCCGTTGTGGCTCGAGATTCAAGCCGAGAGTTGAGGACTTGAGAGATTGAGAATTCTCTCATTGGCTCTCGAAGTACAGGCCCAGTGTCGAGGACATGAGATTGAGAAGTCCTGTTGTGGCTCGAGGTTCAAGCTGAGAGTCGAGGACTTAAGAAATTGAGGATTCACTCGTTGCATCTTGAATTACATGTCGAACATTGAGGACGTGAGGCTGAGAAGTCCCGTTGTGGCTAGAGGTTCAAGCCGAGAGTCAAGGACTTGGGAGATTGAGGATTCTCTCATCATCTCTTGAAGTACAAGCTAAGTGTCGAGGACGTGAGAGTGAGAAATTTCTTTGTAGCTTGAGGTTCAAGCCAAGAGAGAAGGACTTGAGAGATTGAGGATTCTCTCGTTGTCTCTCGAAGCACAAGCCAAGCGTCGAGGACCTGAGGCTGAGAAGTCCCATTGTGGCTCGAGGTTCAAGCCAGGAATCGAGGACTTCAAAGATTGTGGATTCTCTCATTGTCTCTCGAAGTACAGTCCGAGCGTCGAGGTTGTGAGACTGAGAAGTCATGTTTTGGCTCAACATTCAAGTCAAGAGTCGAGGACTTGAGAGATTGAGGATTCTATCAAAGTACAAGCCGAGCGTCGAGCACCTCCGTTCGACGCCCCTCTTCAGGGTCGTTCCTTCGCGAGGCAATAGTGGAGGAGGAGTTGGAGGTCCAAAGACTGAGGGTGATCGCTCGTTTAGAGGTAACAGTATGTTATACTTGAGACAAGGACCAAGCCAAGTGCAGATCACTACAAAGCCCCTATTTGGACTACAAGCTCGTGTTACTGGGCTCGACTTCGATCTGGATGTGTTGGCAAGGTCATTTTGGCAGATGCGAGACGTTTCATATTCCAAGGGCATTAATGAATTTGACTATGAGGCGTTTCGTCTTCCAAGGGCATTGATGAAGTCGAAGCATTTGGGCTTGGAAATTATAGTGACATCAATCATGGATTGTTAGATGTGAATGGACGGCTACGATTTGGTCATGTCAGTAGCATGGCCATCGATGCCTTGTGCTATATAACCCCCCCTCCCCCCCCCCCCCCATTTCTCATTCCTCAATTCATTGATAGCTTTCTTGAAGCCAGTGGTTCTCCTATCATCCTCTGATAGTTAGGGGTAGCTAACCTGAGGGGCGAACTATCCCTTGCTATTAGTTGGTGAAAGGGGTACCAACTCAGGGCCTGGAGCTCGAGGCCTTTTGCCGAACTTCAGAGGCCGAGGAGACTCGGGTGGTCCTCTTACCACCCTCTGGCAGTTAGGGGTGGCCGGTGCGAGCAGGTCTAATCCTAGCTGTTAGTGGGTAGAAAGGGGACTGACTTAAGGCCCGCAGCTCGGGGTCCCTATCGAAGGCAGGGACCACAAATATAATCAAAAAAATTGTGGGTTGGAACTGATGTTGGGGAGAGGTTGTGAGAAATGTATGAAGAGGGTCGGGGATGGGAGATTGAGAAATCGCTCATAATTGCTCGAAGTCCAGGCCGAGTGGCGATGACGTAAGACTGAGAAGGCTCGTTATAGCTTGAGGTTCAAGCCAAGAGTCGAGGACGTGGAAGATTGAGAAATCCCTCGTTATCGCTCGAAGTCCAAGCCGAGTAGCAAAGACGTGAAACTGAGAAGGCTCGTGGTGGCTTGAGGTTCAAGCCGAGAGTCGAGAACGTGGGAGACTGAGAAGTCTCTCGTTGTCGCTCGAAGTCCACACCGAATGGCGAGGATGTGAGACTGAGAAGACTCGTGGTGGCTCGAGGTTCAAGCCGAGAGTTGAGGATATAGGAGACTGAGAAGTCTCTCGTTGTCGCTCAAAGTCCACACCGAATGGTGAGGATGTGAGACTGAGAAGGCTCTTGGTGGCTCGAGGTTCAAACCGAGAGTTGGGGGCGTGGCAGATTGAGAAATCCCTCGTTGTTGCTCGAAGTCCAAGCCGAGTGGTAAGGAAGTGAGACTAAGAAGGCTCGTTATAGCTTGAGGTTCAAGCCGAGATTCATAGACGTGGGAGATTGAGAAATCCCTCGTCGTCGCTCGAAGTCCAAGCCAAGTGGTGAGGACATGAGACTGAGAAGGCTTGTTGTAGCTCGAAGTTCAAGCCGAGAGTTGAGGACGTGGGAGATTTAGAAGTCTCTCATTGTCGCTCGAAGTCCAGACCGAGTGGTGAGGACATGAGACTGAGAAGGCTCGTTATAGCTTGAGGTTCAAGCGGAGAGTTGAGGATGTGAGAGACTGAGAAGTCTCTCCTTGTCGCTCGAAGTCCACACCGAGTGACAAGGACGTGAGATTGGGAAGGCTCGTTATAGCTTGAGGTTCAAGCTGAGTGTCCAGGACGTGGGAGACTGAGAAGTCTCTCATTGTCGCTCGAAGTCCACACCGAGTGGCGAGGACGTGAGACTGTGAAGGCTCGTTATAGCTTGAAGTTCAAACCGAGAGTCGAGGACGTAGGAGATTGAGGAATCTCTCATTGTCGCTCAAAGTCCAAGCCAAGCGGCAAGGATGTGAGTCTAAGAAGGCTCGTGGTGGCTCGAGGTTCAAGCTGAGAGTCGAGGACGTGAGAGACTGAGAAGTCTCTCATTGTCACTCAAAGTCCACACTGAGTGGCAAGGACGTGAGATTGAGAAGGCTTGTTATAGCATGAGGTTCAAGCAGATAGTCGAGGACGTGAGAGACTGAGGAGCCTCATTGTGGCAAGGTAAAATTAACAAAACAAACAAAATAAAAGGATCTTCATTATCTGTACTTGCTAGGTTACAAAGGATTAGTGGCACATAGCGCCGATTACAACCAGAGGGGTTTACTCTAGCCCCTCATGAAACTTGATAAGGTGCTCTATGTTCTAGGGTCTCTTGATAATCTTTCCCCCTAGGTCTTCGAGTCAATACGTGTCAGGGCGAATCACTTGGGAGACTTTATACGGGCCCTCTCAGTTCAGGGCGAGTTTACCCTCCTTGTTGGGGTCTGAAATAGAGACCTTCCTAAGAATGAGGTCACCCTCTTTGATGTTGGCCGAGAGAACCTTCTTGTTGTAGTATCTCTCGACCCGCTGCTGGTAGATGTTTCTCTTGAAGGTGGATCTCTCGCGGATTTCATCGACTAGGTCCAAATTGGCCTCGTCAATGTTTGATTCCTCGTTGAAACTCAAGATCCTGGGCGAAGGAATCATGATTTCTATCGGGATGACCGCCTCTGTTCCATATGTCAGGTTGATAGGAGACTCTCCCATAGGGATCCTCTTGGTCGTTCGATATGACCAAAGGATGCTGGGTAATTTATCGACCCTTAGCCCCTTGGGGGATGTGTCAACCGTTTCTTGAGACCTTCTAGATCTGACGGTAGGCAATTTCGGTTTGGCCGTTCGACTAGGAATGTGATATCGATGAGAACCGTTGTTGGATCCCGAGGTCTTCGCAGAACTTGCAAAAAAATTTGCCAACGAATTGAGTACTGGTGTCGGAGATAAGAACACGTGGTATCCCAAATCGAAAGACGATGTGCTTCCAGAAGAATTGTTAGGATTGATGTCTAGTAATCGTGGCTAGGGGTTCTGCCTCGATCCACTTGGTGAAGTAGTTAATGGCCACTATGAGGAAGCGTGTTTGGCCCGTAGCCTTCAGAAACGGGCTGACCAGGTCCATCCCCCACATGGCAAAGGGGGCCAAGCTGGAGAGTGATTTGAGTTTGGCTTGGGGCCTGGGCCTAACTGAGGAGAACCTCTGGCAGGGGTCGCACCTCCTCACAAGATTGTGGGCATCTCACAGTATGGTCAGCCAATAGTAGCCGTGGTTGAGTACCTTTCTTGTGAGCAGCCTGCTGCCTATATGGCTCCCCCTAATTCCTTCATGTAGCTCCTAAAGCGTGTACTTGCCTTCATCGGGGCCCAGACATCGAAGATATGGTCTTCTGTCCACCGTTGTGCACGAGCGCTTGAATAGTACAATATCGATAAGGGCGAATCTCTCCGATCACATTCTTGTCCTTCGTGCTTCGGCTAGGTCTAGGGGGAGCTCGCCATCTGACATAAATTTTCGGACGGGATCCATCCATATGCCCATATGAATGCCAGAGTTGATACAGAGAAACTCATGGTTCTCGATGCTAGGCTTGAGGAGGATCTCAATGAGTATTGTGTGATTGAGGCCCTCTAAGGACGATGAGGCGAGCTAGGAAAGGGCATCGACCTGGGCATTGTGTTCCCTCGGGATGCGCTCAATAGCGGCCTCCCCGAAGACTGTTAAGAGTTCTCTGACATGTGCCAAGTACAGGATCATTCGGGCGTCGTTAAAGGCCCTTACCCATCTTGTTCCCGCTTTGTGTGCTAGCATGAGGCCGGCGATCATCACTTCGTATTCAGCCTCGTTTTTGGACGCCTGAAAGTTTAGATGTAGGGAATATTGGAGAGCAAAGTTGTCGGGGCCCCTGAGTATGACACCAGCTCTCCTTCCTCCTTAACATGATGGCCCGTCGACATAGACTTCCTATATTGATTCGTCCTCTTGGACTTCTGAGGCTTTGGGAATGGTGCATTCCGTGATAAATTCTGCGAGGGTCAGCCCTTTGGTGGTTGTCCGGGGTTGGTAGCTCATGTCATGCTGGCTGAGCTCGATCGATCACTTGATCAGACGGTCGGAGTTCTTCGGTTTGTGGAGGACTGTCTTGAGAGGTTGGTCTGTTAGAATTGGATGGAATGTGCTGAAATTACGGTCAGAGTTTCTGAGCGGCGATTACCAAGGCATAGGCAATCTTTTCCATTCTGGCGTATCGGAGTTCAGCGTTGTGCAGAACTTTGCTGACATAGTATACGGGCTTCTAGACCCCGTCTTCCTCCATGACTAATACAACGTTGAGTGCATGCTCTGACGCAGCTAGGTAAAGGAAAAGGGATTCGCCCGGCCTGGTTTGCTGAGGATCGAAGGGTTGGCCAGGTAAGACGTCAGCTGATCGAATGCCTGCTGTTGAGGGTTCCAATCACATGTATGCCACATCATGAATTGCTTATAGTATGGGTAAAAGGGATATGAGCAACTTGGTCATTTAGTAAATGAGAAATTGATTATGTGGCATTCATGTGATACATTGGACAACTAACACTTTTAAGAATTTTCCAATCACATGTATGCCACATCATGAATTGCTTATTTACTAAATGAGTAAGTTGCTCCTACACCTTTTTCCCATACAGTATATATGCCTATGGTGATTATATATATATATATGTGTGTGTGTGTATTAATAGGTTGATGGCAATATATGTAAATAATTTGAAGTTGAATAGTAAATGGGGGCCCACGTTGAAGAAGCAAACAGCAAAAAGGTTGTGCTGTGTGCTTCAGTATGGTGACGTCACCTCAAGTGAGGTGGCATTTGGAGTTGGGGCTTTTCGTTGTGCAATTCGCTAGGAGAGAGAGAACGGGAAAAGTGAATGAATTTAGTCCCATATCGGGAATTGCACAAAAATTAATTAAATATAAATACTATTGCCTATGATCAAGAGTCACCAATTCGGTTAACCACCCTTTGAGAGGCAGCCTGTCACAAAAATTAATTAAATATAAATACTATTGCCTATGATCAAGAGTCACCAATTCAATTAACCACCTTTTGAGACGCAGCCTGTGGTGGGTAGTTGTACTATACTATAAATAATTTGTCTTCTAAATTGTATAAATTGTCCGAGCTCGGGGCAGGGGTGTCACAGTAAGTATCCTAGATATTTTATGAGTTACGAACCCATGTCCAGACAGACTGGAGGGGAATCCCACATCATGACATGACGCATTATGTAGACAGCCTATGGACAAGACAATTCGCCTCCGTCATGGGATAATGGCACTAAGTAGTCACCAAGCACCCCACAAGTGTCGCCACGGTCTCAATAATTCCGGAGATGTATTCACGACATGACATGACGCATCATGTAGACAGCCTGTGAACACTCACACCGTAGATCCGAAGCCCTCATACTTGTGTTTTTCTTTTACTTTCATCACATCTTCACTATGGTCTTGTCCTTTAGTTTTTAGTTTGTTTCAAAAGAAAATCATCACAACCTAGAGCTAGCTTACTCTACCGGACTTAAACCAAACAAAGAGACAATCAGCCGACACTGGTTACTTCTCAAGAGATGCTCAACCACACTGGTTAGCTCTCAAATTCATTACTAAATATTGCCGGTCACTAGGGACTCGCCTAGCCTCTAGATTCCAAGAACTATCTCATTCTAGAGATCAACAATATGTTACATTCAGTCTCAAAATAATATTTCAATTTCTTTATTCATAAACTCTTTCTCAAAGAAAACATTTCTTTATAATCTCATAACATGAAGTAACTCACTTCAACTTCTGTATCAATTTAATCACTTATAACATTGTGTGCAATTCAAATAATCTTAATCAAATGTTAATAACCATAAAATCTCATCAAGAAGAAATCTAATTGCATTCCAAACTTTCATCTTTTTCTTTAATTATACGAGAGCTACACTCTAAGAAAAATTATTAAGTTTTTTATCCCATAGTTTTAGTATAAAATCCACTTCCAATTCTCACAAAATATATCAAAATATTGTGGAAATATTTTTTATAAAGTCTAAATAATTTTAGAGGAATAATAGAATTTTTCCCAATTTTTTACTCTTAGAAACTCAAAATATCAAAATAAATTAAAAGGTAGTGGTCGGATTCGAACCCAAGACCAAGACCAAACCCCGCCCAGCTACAGTAACAAACCCAAAGCGCACTCGAAGACCAGAAGTCCAAGAGTGACTAACTGATATGAGTTTACTTGAACACTTTATATGTGAGCCGCACTGTATTTGGGGAAAATCGAAAATTCAATAAAACAGAGTCTATTCAAGACTCAAACCCAAGACCCTGAGCACTGTTCACAGCACTCTAAAACCCACACCGAAAACCAATACTCTCAAACCCATTCTCTGTTATGAAGAGGGATTAAAATAACTTTATACGTACTGTCTAATTGTGAATTTCCCTTTACAAAATTTTCAATTTCTCAATTAGTTTGTATCTCTCAAATCAAAACTTCTTTATAAAAATTTCTGTACTCATAAAATACATACTAGTGAGATTAATTCCCCATTTCTTCACTATACTAGCATTTTAAAACTATTTTCATACATGTTACATTATTTTGACTATTGTAAAAATATTCTACCTTGCATAAATTTTCATTCCAACAATAAATATTTCTCTTTCTAATTCAACAAGAGTTCTAGCCATTTATATAAATCACAATATTATTTCAACACATCATAACACAATTAAATTAAGATTATGCAATCTACATTAAACATACCAATCAAAATTTAACAATTAAATTATATATCAACTAGTATGCAACCTACTCCTAAAATTAGAAAAGATTTAAGAAACACCCACCCAAAGAAGTATTGAAGTATTCAATTAATCCCTAGCAATAAACTCCAAGAGAAGCTCCAATTTGCCTCCTCGAAATCCGTGCCCAAGGAAAAACCTCCAACTCCATGAATAGTGAACAACTCAGAGCACACCCGAAAGCCAAGCCTACCCTTCTATGTTTGATTTTGGTTTGGTTTCTATTTGATTGAAAAATAGAGTTGTGTATATATGCATATTTATATATATATGTATATAGGTTATGTATGTGTATACATGAGAGTAGGTGGAGAAGCAAGGTGAGTTTGCTGGGGGATTTTTCGGAAATGTGAGAGAAAAGAAAGAAGGGGGAGATGAGAAGAGTGAAAGTTTTTGGGGGTCATTATATAAGTAATTTTGTGATAGTTATATTAATTACCCCCCACTAATATAACCCACTAACCCACTCTCTAATTCAAAACTTTATATTTCTTTCCCTCTCAAACACAGCCGGCCACCTCTCAAAATGCATAAACACGTGCACGTGCATCACATTGAACACACTTCCTTCATACACATATTTTTTTTTAAATTTAAAATATAGGTTATAATATATAGTAAATGTTTATGTAAAATTAGTTTAGTTTAAATATAAATTATATTTATCATGCACAAATAAAATAAACATACACACACTTCAAAATCTGATTTTGAGAAAGAATACGCCTAAATACGTGCACCAAAAACACGTGCATCGCACGTAAAATATTAAAATATGAAATCAATTTTACCAATGGAGAAATATTTACAAATAATCTTAATGTACATATGAAGATATATTTCATTATACATATACCGTAGTGTAATCAATACGTACACAGAAAAACACATGCATCGTGCGTATAAAAATATTTTAATCCAAATAGGGGGAAAATGAATTTCCATTTATAAAAGGAATTCGAATACTTTATTAAATAAATAATTGAAACACAGAGAAAATATTACACATAGCAGTGAAAAAATATGTAATCGATACGTGCATCGACACGTATAAAGCATGTAAAACACAGATTGAAATTTAATATTTGAGTTGACTCAAAATAGGATAAAATAAATTTTAAGAAGACGAGAAATGCATAAATAGTCGGAATCCAAAATACGTATTGAAGTACGTTATAAAATACACGTGTGTAACACACGAGGGGCAAAATTATCATTTCCAATTTTGCGGGGTGTTACACTCCCCCCCCCCCCCCCTCCCCCTTAGAACAGTTCTGTCCTCAGAACTCGCTAAGGTAAAAGTTGTATTTTGTACACACCAAAAAAAAATATCATTATTGTATATAGAAAACTGCAAACATTAAGAAAATAAATGTAGTATATAAATAAGCAATGTGGACGAACAAGACAAACTCTATATAAGAAAACTATGAGTATCAAAATTTTATAACAGAACAAGAAAACTAGGAAAATAACTTAAGAAAAAAAATGTGACAAAAAGATATGATAGATTGAGAAAAATTTTCATACAAAAATAATATTAGGTAAAGCATTAGATTAAAGAAAAAATAAACTTAGTTATTAATTGCGGAATAATTGGGAAAACAATGCAATAAAGAGAAATATAGTCAATGGATAATTTACAAATATACCAATTGTATATTTATATTTATCATGTTGTACTTCATTTATTTTCTGCTGCGTGTTGTTGTAAAAGACTTTGTTGTAATAAAAGTTTTAAAATTCTTGTAAAATTGTACGAAGTGAAGTGTAAAGATTCTGTGGAACTTCGAATTCAGGCTTATTTGGAATTCGGGGTGTTACACACTCTGTAACACCCCGTAATTTTCAAAAGTATAATATATAGTATAAATATATATATGGTAATGGCATATATGTAATAATGTTAATGTGATGATGGGGGCCTACCGAAGGAGATAGCAGCTTAAATTAAGTTGTTGTGCTCCTAATGACGTAGCAGCGCCACTGGGGCCCACCGCCCAATTGAAGAAAGGCAGTTATGCTGCCTTGCTGAGGTGGCAGATAGTGGTGGGGCCCGCCGCTTGAGAGCAGCACGATGTGCTACTGCTGTCTCTTCGTGGAGTAACGTGTGGCACTTGGGGCCCACTGTCGACTGTGCTCACGGAAGAGAGGATAAATGAGATGTTAAATAGTCCCATATCCGGAGTTGCAAAGGAATTAAATAACTATAAATAATAATGCCTATGACCAAGAGTCACTAATCCAGTTAACCACCTTTTGAGATGTAGCCTGTGGTGGGCAGTTGCACTATACTATAAATAATTTGTGAGATAAATTGTATAAATTGTCTGAGCTAGGGACAGGAGTGTTACAAATGGTATCAGAGCTGACTTTCGACACGGAGTGTGAGTACAGACTAGTGGTTATGCCTGAGATGGAGATAGCAGATGTACTGGTAGGTATGCCTGAGAGGGAGCGAGGTTGGGACAGGTCGCCCAGGTAGGGAACTGTACAACTAGCAGAATCAGGGTACTGTACAACTAGCAGAATCAGGGTACGCCATTTCCACATCGACTAGAAAGGAGATCCTGCACTAAGATTGTGCATGCCCCGTGCTCAGCGAGGACGCTGATTTCTGAAGGGGGGTGTGTGTAACACCCCGTAATTTTCAAAAGTATAATATATATATATATATATATATATATATATATATATATATATATATATATATATATATATATATATATATATATATATATATATATATATATGGTAATGGCATATATGTAATAATGTTAATGTGATGATGGGGGCCCACCGAAAGAGACAACAGCTTTAATTAAGCTATTGTGCTCCTGATGACGTGGCAGCGCCACTGGGGCCCACCACCCAGTTGAAGGAAAGCAGTTCTGCTACCTTGCTGAGGTGGTAGATAGTGGTGGGGCCCGCCGCTTGAGAGCAGCACGATATGCTGCTGCTATATCTTCGTGGAGTAACGTGTGGCACATGGGGACCACTGTCTACTGTGCTCACGGAAGAGAGGAGAAATGAAATGTTAAATAGTCCCATATCCGGAGTTGCAAAGGAATTAAATAACCATAAATCTGGTTAACCACCTTTTGAGAAGCAGCCTGTGGTGGGCAGTTGTACTATACTCTAAATAACTTGTCTGATAAATTGTATAAATTGTTTGAGCTAGGGGCAGGGGTGTTACACTCAAAGCTCCCCCCCCCCCCCGCCCGAAGCGCTTTGAAGAACGAGAGAGACTTTTCTCCATATTTGGAGAGAAAACGGCCGATGGCTGCTCCGTAAGCGGTTGGATCTCTTTGACATTTCTTGGAGGAGCCATGGCTAGTATGGCCTAGATCTTTTTGGGGTTCGCCTCGATGCCTCACTGGATGACTATGAATCCGAGAAATTTTTTGAAGTGATGACGTAGGCGCATTTGGAGGGGTTGAGTTGCATACTGCAGAATCGTAGGACCCCGAGAGCCTCTTCTAGATCGTTGACATGATCTTGCCCTCTCCGGCCTTTGACGAGCATATCGTCGACATATACCTCATGTTCCATCCTATATGTTTCTTGAAGACCCAGTTAACGAGACATTGGTGCATGGCACCAGCGTTCTAGTCCGAAGGGCATGACCTTGCAATAATAGAGACCTTGGTCTGTCACGAAGGGAGCCTTGGGATTGTCTGAGGGGGACATTCTGATCTAGTTGTAACTTGAGAAGGCATCCATAAAACTTAGTAGCTCGTGACCCGAGTTCGCATCTATCAGGGCATCGATGCAAGGTAGCGGGAACGGATCTTTGGGGCAGACCTTGTTGATGTCTGTGAAGGCTATGTAGCCCCTCCACTTGCCACTAGGTTTTTTTACCATTACAACATTTTCCAGCCACTACGGGTAGCTGACTTCTTTTATGAAGCACGCTGAGAGGATCTTGTCCACTTCTTCCTTCACGGCATGTTTCCTGTCGGGAGCGAACTTACACTGCTTCTGCGAACCGGTTTGGAGTCCGGGTGGACGCTCAGTTTGTGCATAATCAGTTCTTCCAAAATTCCTGGCATGTCTGAGGGTGTCTAAGTGAAGAGGTCTGCATTTCGGTGAATGCATTCGATAATATCGAGCTTTATGTCCAGAGCGAGCTTACTCGGAACCGTTCGGATTTGTCCCCCTTGTAGAAGGGGTCTCTTCCAACTTGTCGATGGGCTCCGCTTGCAACTGGCTTATGTCATATGGGAGTTCCACCACGTCAAGCGGGGAAGACCCCGCCCCCACGATGGCTATATAGCATGCACGAGCGGACTCCTGATTACCTCGGATACTGCCGACCCCACAGTCAGTAAGAAACTTAAGCTTCAGGTGATAGGCAGAGGGTACCACCTGTAGGGAGCAGAAGCGGGGTCTACCCAGGATAGCATTATAGGCGGCAGTGACGTTGAACACCATGAAGTCCGTCACCTCAGTTCGAATGGTCAAGGCTATTCTGGTTGTCACTTCGAGCATGAGGATTCCTTTAATTTGGATAGGGATGCTCAAGAACCCGCGAAGTGTGTACCTGGCCGGCTTCATTCTCTCGCGAGAGAGTTTGAGCTTTTCGAATGCATCGTGGAACAGGATATTGACGGAACTTCCATTGTCAACTAGGATTCGGCAGACCTCGTGATTCGCCATGCCGAGGCTAATTACTAAAGCATCACAGTGAGGGGGCTGGACACTTTCCAGATCTTCGTTGGAGAATGAGACCAGCACCGCTTGGTCCATGGGGGGCGTGTAGTTCTAAATGGAGTTAACCTCGCGTACAAAGGCCTTGTGTGAGGTACTGGATTCTCCCGCATGGGTCCTTCGTGGACCCAGTGAAGAATGGCTGACCCCCCGGCCCCTTCTAATTTGGGCTCCTCTTTTGGACCTCTGTTGGACGCCCGAGGAGGGGACGAAGTTCTCCGGTCCCTCGGGTCAGTTTGAGTGATCTCCCTTAGATACCCCCTCTGTATGAGTGCCTCAATCTCGTATTTGAGAGCGCGGTAACTATCAGTTTCGTGCCCATGGTCCCGATGGAACCGACAATAGAACCTCCTATCCCTCTTCTTTCTGTTGTTCGCTCGGGGAGGATGGTGGACCATCCCCTTGTCCTCGAACTCCATGAGGATGGCAGATATGCTTTGAGTTAGGGGAGTGAATATTTCAAAGCGGGGGATAGGTGGAGGTCATTTCTGATCAAAGGCATCTTTATGGGCCTTCTGCAGTGGCTTGGAGTCATCGGCTTTTCTCTTTTCCTTGGCGGGGACTTCTCTCTGCCCTCCTCGGTGCACAGCCTCCTCGGCTTCGATGTATTTTTCAACCCTATTGAGGAGGTCGGGAAAGTCAAGAGGAGGCTTCTTTGCCAGGGATACCTTCAGCTGGTGTAACACCCAATTTTTTTTATTTATAACTATTTCTTGTTTAAACGATTTCTTACTTAAACTATTCCTTACTTCCACTATTTCTTACTTAGAATAATCTTTATAAATTTTGATTAAAATTTTTTCGGCAGAGTCTCCCCAAGCCTTTTTACAGAACTCCTTATGGAATTCTGCAAACAATTACATATACCACAACACAGGCATTATAAATCAATCTTCCCCAGGCCAATCCAAGCAACAACACACAGATAATATATATAAAGCTATGGGGGGCATACCTTTCATAATGTGCAAGATATAAAATAAAAACCAAAAATTCGTTTGAAAACATCAAGGTTTTTTTTAAAAAAACCTTTCAAAAACCTTTCAAAAACAAATCCAAAGAACCCAATACTCCACAATGAGGCGGGTACGGGTTTTGCATACTTGCCTCATCACTATATATCCTCATCTCATACAGATACATACAAAATCTTCTAAAATACAAAATTTACACAAACATTATCACATATCCCCATACTACATGACTTAGGTTAATAAAAGTATATAATAGATACATACACCACCAACTCTACTACAAGGAATGCATCACTACAAAATTAAGTAATACTAAAGTATCTCACCTCGCTGATAACCAGAACCTGTAAAGAGAGTCATGGACGTCCACGCACAGGGAGGGACTCCCCTAACCCCCCAAAACAACAGGAGTCAGCCATAACTGGTGTGAGTATAATCTACTAGGTTAGTTACTAAAATAAATAATATGAAAAAAATTAAAAGAACTTCCATGATGATAATTAAATTTAACCTGAAATTAAACATATAAACATAGTAAGGATTGCACAAAGCAATTTTTTTTCTAACCTTCAACCAATCTACGTACCAACATCCACTCACTCTACCTTGAAGTTGTGCCTAGACAAGTAGTTCCCACAATTTCCATAGAAATAGAGGGCAAGTAGTTCCTCGACACAGTTCCAAAGCATACCAACCTCATATTATATTTTGTTTTTAATTTAGTATTCCTTCTCATCTTATACTATATTCATTTTCATTTTTGTCTCATAACACCTCATAATACATTAACATTCATTCAATCTTATATTATATTCACATTCATTCTCATCTCATAACATCACATTCATTCACATCTCATACTATATTCGCATTCATCTTCATCTCATTACATCACATTCATTTAATCTTATAACATCACATTCATTCAATCTTATACTATATTCATTTTCATTTTTGTCTCATAACATCTCGTAATACATTAACATTCATTCTCCTTTTATACTACAGTTTACTTTCCTTTTTACTCTTATTTCATAATACCGCTTATTTTAATTCACATTCTCATTTTATCATATACTTTGCTTTATATTTCATTCCCATCTCATCATACAACTTACTTTTCTTATCATTCTTATTAGATAATATATCTTACTTTCATATTCATTCACATCACATATTACAACTCACTTTAACTTCATTCTCATCGGTTAATACACCGCACCCAAACATAGTTTGGGTAATATACACCGCATCCCAAATATAGTTTGGGTAATATAACACCGCACCCCAAAGCCGATAGCTTGGATAATACTTTACTTTTTGTTCTCATCTTCATATTACAACTTACTTTGCTTTTCAGTCCCATCTCACCATACAACTATTATATCAATACCCAACCGATCCACCCTGGGAGTTGTGCCTAGGTAGGTAGTTTCCACCATTTCCACCAAAATAGCGGGCGGGTAGTTCCTCGACACAATTCCAAGGTGTATCAAACTCATGTTATATCATGTTTTTACTTTAATATCCATTCTCATCACATAATATCACTAACTTCAATTTTTCATCATATATTACACCTTATTTTACTTTTCATTCTCATAATACATCGTACTTTACCTTTTTATTCTTATAACATAATTTCTTTACTTTTCATATTCATTCACATACTCATAACACATTTTCTTTACTTATCATATTCATTCCCACAACATAATTTCTTTACTTTTCATTCTCATTTCATAACACATTTGCTTTACTTTTTATGCTCATTCATATAACTCATTTTCTTTACTTTTTCATTCTCATTTCATACCATACACTTTCTTTACTTTCTATTCTCATTTCATATCATACATTTTCTTTACTTTCTCATTCTCATTTCATATTTACCCATTTTATTAATTTGTCGACTAGTGCCCCACATCATCCCAAATACTGAAGTCGCTAGCCTAGCAAACACACGGACCACTGCCCACCAAGAGTCTTACGCGTCCGAGGCTACGTCTTTCTCCAAGCCTATGCCAGCGAGGGAATACACCACACCCTAAGTAGAACTTGGGTAATATACACCGCACCCCAAACATAGTTTGGGTAATAATCACCGCACCCAACTAAAACTTGGATAATATACACCACACTCCAAATAAACTGGGTAATATACACCGCACCCCAGATAAACTGGATAATATACCGGACCTCAAGCCGATAGCTTGGGCAATATAACATTGCACTGCCGGTTCTTGGGTATTAGGAGGTCTAGCCCAAACCCCCAGGATTTATGTAGGCACTGGTAAACAAAACTTAACTTTTATAATCATTTTCATCTCATTTTTTTATCCCATTTTATTATCACATATCATCACATCTTTTATCTCAACATATTCATATTCGGCATATACCAAGTTATTTAACTTGTAATATTATCACATCATATTATTACATATCATAAATACACCATGTTATATATTTATCTTGTCACATTATCATATATTATGTATATACCATGCTATTTATCTTATCATATCATTTTATCACATATTATTTCACCTTAATCACCTGCATATCATACATATACCAAGTCATTAATTTCATTTTTTATCATATCTAATTCTCATTTATCACCCATATGTCATATGTATATCGTGTCAGTTAACGCATTATAATATCATATATTTAATTTCTATTTATCACCCACATATCATACATACATTATGCCCTAAATCACTTCATATTATCATATATAAACCCAATATATCACTATAGCAACAAATATTCAAAATCATGCAAATACACCACATAGTACAATTTCAACTATTAAAATTACATAGTTTCTATTAATTCCATATCCGGCCATAACTATCACAAATCACATTGGATAAATCTAAAATTTTGCCACAACACAAAATGTATCTTCTATGATCACTCACCTGCCAAAACGCAGAAACTCGGTATACAGCTCATTCGCTACACGTCTGAAGTCGCTACCACCGCCTATTACCAAGTTTGAATATCAATTAGTGTTAAAAACTCCCAAACCAGTCCAAATTTATGGCTGGAAATACTCTGAGTTCTTAAAGGCATTTCATCGAACGCCCTGTGTGCATTATTCGTATGCACACACTCACAATTCTATTAATTAGGTTTTAAGCCTATAAATTCCTCAAAAAAATATTCTAAATTGTTTTTCATAATTTTCTACAATTCCTATTGCCAATTTCTAACAAATTCCAAGCATAAACGCTTCAAATTTCAAACCCAAAATCCTAACTCTTTTCAAATTCACTCCTACCATATCAAATTAAGAATTAATTCGTTTTAACATGAAGATTATCCCTTAATCTCCCTACTACCCTATTTCTCTTGTTAAAAATTGAAAACATACAACCCTATACAATTTAAGAAAATTATTTCTCACCTTCCAAAAAATTAATCCGAGAAACCAACACCGGGATGTTGAAGAGTGTAGCGCCCCGATTTCTGGTAACTGGGAAACCGTGACACATACCAGGTTCTTTTCTTCAATTAGTCACGATACACAGAAAAACTGGAAATTTTAAAGGGTTTTTAACATGTATACCCCTAACAAATAAGCTAATATCATATATACCCCTAACAAATCAATATTATCACATTTGCCACTAACAATGTAAATTTTAATCATATATATCCTTCAGGTTACAAGACATCAAATAGGGAAGGAATATTCTGTTTTTCTTAATGGAATTAATGGAAAATGACTAAAATACCCTTCTATCATTCCTCCTTCAATTTCTCCCTCTTTGTATTCCCACCCGAATCCATCACTTCATTCAAAACCCATAAGCTCTCTTTCTTTGCTTCTTCCTTAAGCTAGTAACTTATTTTCAAATTGTCTTTAGATTTCACACTATAAACCCATATGATCAATCCTCCAATTATTACATAATCTCCTTAAAGAATTAAAGATAAATTTTGATAATAAGAGTTCTAAAATAATATGAACATAAACATAAGCACAATGAGTTTTAGATAGCCAATCACATATAAAAGATGTTTTCATCGAATCAAAATTACAAAAATAGCATATTTCTTAATACAAAATATAAAGATAGTCTTACACCATGATCATAAAACATAGACAGTTCACAAAAAGTGGAAAACCAACTACACATTTACACAAAATCAAAACATGTAACAAATATTTTCTTTATCGATTTTCATTTCGCGATAGGTACGGAATGAGCCCGAGATGCGGGTGATACTTGCCTTCTATATCTCACTTCTTTACACAAAAGGAATAGAGATAGTCAATCCTGTTTATCTCATCTTCAGAGAGACCCTCATATCCCACTTTATTGATGTTTACTTCTTGTATGACCTCTCCATGTTGAGGTGAAGCTGAGACTCCATGATTCCCTTGTGTAGCTGCAACATTTCTAGCTCCAATATCCTGATTTTCAGCTAACGCTTGCCTTGAATAAATTGGAACATTGTCAATTGAGACTCCCATTCCTCCATCTCCAACTCCTGTTGCTCCATGTAAGGATGTTTGGGTTGGCTGAGACCACACATCAGCATGCCTACTTGATCTTGGTGGCTTGAAGTATTGTCTTCTTTGTTTTCCCTTTCCATATTTATGTTGTTTAGGTACTGACCTGAGGGAAGAATTAGAGGAACAATTCTCATTAAGAGCTATGAGCAACATCTATTAGATTAAATGGTGGTTAAATGCAAACAACCCTTTAAGTATGCTTTGAGTGCTAATAGACAACCCTATATACCTTTGCTCACTTGTCTCTATTTGTCGACTTGCAATGGCCTCAACCTGATCTTGTGATACCCTTGCATTCTTAGATTTCTTTGTTTTTGTGGATGTAACACTTCAATTAAAAAAAATATTTAATTAGCAACTGAAATAATAACATAAACGAATTAAAAATAAACTCCAAATTTTCTTAGCCTTCTTATCCTCTTCATAGAATCTTTCATGACTGACTTCATAAGCTGAAGAAGTGTTCTTCATAAGCTATATGTAATCAGTTATCAACTAAACAGTGTATAATCTGAAAGAAAAACTGTTGACTCTGTGGGTATCATAAAAGGCATCAAGATTAATGGCATCATGGCAAGAATAACACAAGAATAACACTCCCATAGCTGATTCCAGCTGCGACATCATAGAATCAAATAATGGGCATCTAAAGATAATTTTTTAATTGATCTAAAAAATCACAATGACCAACGAATATATGCAGCACTGTGATATTAGAATGAATTAAACACTTAACAAAAACTGTATCGCTCTTTTTAAACATATTAACTAAAAGCAAAAACCAAGTAGTTGAGTACCTATAGGTGACCAATGGTGATTGTGTCGAAAGGACGCTATCCATACTCCAAAGCATTTTCTTTCTCATGAATCTTATCATCTATGTCTCTCTCTTCTTAGCAGAGGACAATTGGTTTTAGAACTGATACAAAATCCTACACATGGACACACTAAAAGGTATGAGGAAGTTCCTTTATTGAGTAGCATTTCGGTACCTTTTGCATCCTGCTTAACTGCGGATAGCCATCAGGAAATTATCTGTAATTCCAATTTGTTATCCCTACTATTCATTTATTTCAAGTAAACATAAATGTTACTTGTACTCACATCGTGTCCAACAAAGTTACTGAAAATTCTTTATTTGTCTAGTTGAGAAAACATCAGTTTAGTCCCCAGCTAAATCCCAGTTAGAATCTCAGTATTTATTACAAGTATGCTCTTTGAACTAACAAACTCAGCCTTCTTCTTTTCACATTGGAAGCCTCTACAATAGGAATAAAAGTAAACAACTCTGTTGTTTAATCATACAAAGAAAGAAAGAAAGAAAGAAGGAAAGCAAAGAAAGAACAAACAAGTTAAAGGCTCAGACCAAGCAAACAATAAGGAAATTGAGAAAAAATCTGAAAGAAAACACATAAAGAAAATGTGGGATTTACCTATCAACGTCTTGGGAGGGTTTTTCAACATCATTGCTTAACTGTTGACTCCTTTGGTTAATAGGTTCCTTGCAACTATTCTTGTAATGACCTGTATTTCCACATCTTCCACACCTTACAATTCTTTTTGCCTTCCCTTTTCCCTTCTCATTGCCCTGCAGTTCATCTTTCCCTCTCTTCCTCTTCTTGGCTGGCCTACCCCTTGGTCTTTTGGCATGAGGAGGGCCAATCTCATATTCTCTGTCAACCATCTCCCATTGGTTCTTCGATGGTAAGGTAGCAACTGGAATTTTATATGCAAGTTTATACCTGACCAATATCAAGAACAAAGTAATAATAAGCAGACGCTAATAAGCTCCAAAATGAATGGAGAAACTGAAACCTGCTTACCATCGACAAGGGTATCATACATGCGCAAATCACATCCGATAACTTTAATAATAAGAACAAAAAATTCTAAACATTTGCGTCTAAATCTACCAAAGGTGGAACAGATCTTTTTCTAACACTGACCAGTAACAATGTATTATGGAAAAGAAATAACTATCAAAACTTTTATCACAATCAGTACAAAGGTCAAAATATATTCCACAAAAACTTTTTTAAGTTTCAAACTGGGTGAACCTGAAAATTCTTTTGCAAGCAAATGCAGAACTATTTACAAATGAGTATTACCATTCATCTTAACAGTCAAATAACCCAAATCATCCAGAACTATTTACAAATGCAGAACTATTTTCAAGCAAATGCAGAACTATTTTCAAGCAGAACTATTTTCAAGCAAATGCAGAACTATTTACAAATGAGTAATAATTACCCTAATTACAGCAAAGGTAATGAATGAATGACAAAACTTATATAACATACCTTTTAACTGTGTAAAAATCATCCACAAAATCTTCCCAAACGGCTCCTCTAAGCTGTCCAATCACCGCTCCAACATGTACGCAAGGCAGGCCAGTAAGCTGCCATCTCTTGCAAAAGCACTTTCTTTGATTAAGGTCTACAGTGAACCTGTCAGCTCCATTATCTACCTCCCATCTAGAATCAGAACTTTTTCTGACCTTCCAACTACCCAATTTTAGGCTAAGATCCTTCAAATATCTCTCTGCCATAGGAACAAGCTTGGACTTCCACTTCTGAGCAAGTGTCCATCTCTTGCTTCTCTTCTCCATTTCTTGAATTCTGATTTTATCGACTAAATCCACTGCTGGAAGATATCTAGCCTCCAAAATCCAAGCATTGTATGACTCTGAGATGTTATTTGTGATATAGTGATTCTTGCTATTAGTAGCAAACGTGTATCTGCTCCATTTATACTTATCAATTCCCATAAGCTCATCATACGCTGGAACTGAGACCGCCCTCAACTCCCTCACTGCTTCATAGAATGAAGGGCCATTAAATGCCCTTGCTGCCTTCCACACAAGACCCTCAAATAAATCCCCTTGAAATTTTTTCTTGAAATTTTTCCACATATGCCTCATGCATACCCTATGCTCTGCCTCTGGAATTAGTTCATGCAATGCCACTTGTAGACCCTTCTCTTGATCTGATATGATTGTGATCTCACTCATATCCCCACCAAATGCAATCTTCAAATGCTGAACAAACCAAAACCAAGTGTCACTGCTCTCATTCTCCACAATTGCAAAAGCTACATTGACCAACCCATTATCACCATCCAATCCTGTAGCACCCATTAGCATTCCTAAGTATTTGGACCTGAGGTGACAAGCATCTAAGCCTAAGAATGGCCTACAACCTTCCTTGAACCCATCCACACATGGTTTAAAAGAGATGAACATTCTTTGAAAAGCTTTATCATCCTCCAATTTGATCTCAATGTGACTTCCAGGCATCCTTGACTGTAATTCTCCTTTCAATGCATCCACCAGGTCATATGACTTCTCCACATTCCCGTATATCATCTCCAAAGCTTTGTCTTTCCCTCTCAATGCCCTTATATATGGCACTGACACACCAAACTTATCTTGAAGCCTCCCCTGAATGTCTTTTGGTTTTATAAGTGGGTTTCCCCTGACATCTTCCAGCATAACCTGTGCAATCCAGATAGCCGTAGCATGTTTGTTTCCACACTTATTAACTCCCTTACAAATGTGGATGTCTATCAACTTAGTCACCTGAAATGTAGTAAAATCATCCCCCATTCTGTAGACTCTAATATACCAAGGACACTCCTTAATAGCACACTTAGCAATGTACCTTTCTCTGTCACTCTTGATAACATTATAGTTGAAATTGTTTATCACACTGTAAGTTTGGAGACTAATTCTAAATGCATTAATACTCTCAAATTTCATGCCTATTTTGTAATGTGTGTCATCACTACTCCGGAGTTGTCTTGATGACAACAGATTTACAGTGTCAACAGATTCAGACTCATAATACTCGTCCTCACTGCTCTCATATGAATGGTATGAATCCTGCGAGTAGCAATCATCTGCCTCATCAGATGCATTATCTTTATCATCTATAAGAGTCTCATTTGTCAACCTAGATATCACATTGTTAGGCACTTCTTGATCTGCATTACCATTAGTTTCATTTTCGCTCAGCGTTACATCCAAACTATCACCATAGTTATCCATCTCCTCCTCAAATAGTACATAATTTTCATCCTCATCATCAGGATAATTTCCGTCATCATCAGATGACAATTCATACTCGAGAAACTGATATGACCCCCCAATATTCTTCTTTTTCGATGTTGTGTTTTTCTTTTTCCATTGTCTAAAAAACTTAGTGTTCTTTCTATTCTTTAAATCAACTTCTATAAACATCTCTGTCATTTTAGAATTAGATAACCCACACTCAACCACTTTGATAAACTCCTCATTGTTCAATATTTGTAAAAAATCTCTTGGATTTGTCTCTGGGACTGTATACCACAACTTCAATCTACAACCCTTCAACCATGGCATACTAGACCCTATAGTTTCTCCAAACTGCTTTAAGGATGCCTGACCTACAATTACCGTCATCTTTTTCTGATGCCCACCCTCATACTGTAGTCTATTTGTCCTGGGTACACTTCTCCAGTGACCATCATAATGCAACTTAATATCTAATTTATCATTTATAGCCATCTTGTATATATAAACACAACAAAAATTTTAGTAAGATCAACAACTATAAAAAACATTAAGATTCATACAAAAAATGACCAATATGCAAATAAGCAAAGATCTGGCAATCAAATGCACATATTCATACATATCAGAATCAGAGCTACATAGCCAAAACCAACTTCATGCTCATGGGTTTTCCTCAAAACTTGAAGCAAATATTTTATGGGGGAATTTAAAGACAATAAGATGGTGATTAGCACAAGGGATTACCGATTTTGAACTGAAACCCAAACAAATTAGAAGTTTCCGCTGTCGATTTTCGCTGTCGATTAGCACAAGGGATTACCGATTTGAACTGAAACACAAGGGATTACTGTTTTCGCTGTCGATTTTCAGAACATCTGGGGTTTTTTGCCATCGATTTTCAGATCATGGGGTTTTCGAAAAGTTAGGGTTTTTTTGGGCAGCGGAAGGAAGAGGAGAAGGGGTTTAGATGAGAATGAGGGTTAAGTGGGTTAATGGGTATAGTTCATTACGTTATGTAATAAGGGTAAGATAGTCATTTTAAAAGTGAGGTAAGGCCTAAACTATGATTAAGTTGCAGAATTCTAACGGAGTGGCAACTTAAGGCAGATCTCAGATTGTTAGTGGCAAATGTGATAATATTGATTTATGATGGGTATATATGATATTAGCTTATTTGTTAGGGGTACACATGTTAAAAACCCAATTTTAAAACTTTTTATTCAACACAGAGTTATTACACAATAATTACAAATATCAATTTGTCATATCAAACTGTAATGCCTGCCCCCTTTTTTTTCTTTTTGACTCCGAAATCAATTCTTTCAATTTCTATATCACTTTAAACATAAACTAAGATAGTTTTATTTCAAAGAAAATTTTGGCAGAGTTTCTCCTGAAATTTATGCCCTGAAACACAAAAAGCTTACAGAATTCTGCTCTAAATTCCGTAGCTCACATCACAGGCAATAATATCATGGGCTCCCCAGGCCAAAATGAGCAAAATCACACAGGCAATATAAATATCATGCTCTGGGGGCCAAACTCATAACAGGATATCAATTATCAATTAAAAACCATAAATTCCTTTGAAAACGTAGTAAAGTTTTTCGAAAATAACTTATAAAACATACCACAGAGCCCGGTACTCCACAACGAGATGGGTACGTGTCAAAACCATATCATGCCACTCCCCACTATACTCATCATCATCATCCACATACTTATACATCAAAAATACAATTTAAATCATAAATTTCACTATTCACATAATTAAACCATAAACAACAAATTGTAAAATGAAGCTCCACTCCACGGAACCATGAATCTATACCTCACATCTGCACTACTGAGGACCTATAATAGTAGGGAACCTAGGGTAGTCCAGGAACTCCCTAACCTCCAAACACTAAAGGGTTAGCCATTTCTGGTGTGAGTATAATTTACTAAATAAGCAAATAAATTAAACTTTATAAGTAAAAACAGAACGAATTTACGAATACCAAGATAATTAATTTTTACCTGAAATCTGAACATGTAAAAATCATAAATGGGATTTTACATCAAATACTCTCTGAATCATCACCTGTATGTATATCCATATCCGCTCATAACATACTTATCTTTAGTTGGAAATCATTCCCAAATTAGTCTCTTAACTCACAATGCTTAACGCCCATCACTCTATGCCTTATACAAATATTCCTATAACTTTACTTTCCCATAAGGCTTTACATTCACAATAACTCTACTTTCGCATAAACTGCACCTTATTTACAATTCATTTGCATTTATAGATTCACAACTTATATTCTTTCGTGCTCATCTCCATTCATAAACACGATCCCTCTCAATCTCATATCACATAACATCGCATTCATTCATTTCTTATAACATATATCATCACGTCCCGCAATACATCACTTTCACACTATTATACACTTTAACTATCAGACTCGCAATTCATCTTGAATGGAAAAGAAACGTGTACATATAATTAATGTGCCAGTGTATGTTATGACTTAAACTCTAATGCAAGATTACCACTACAATGATTCTCTTATTCTAATGCAAGCAAGTCTCCGGAACAGTATGCATCCCATACTACATACACCCCATCTCAAGCCGTTTCTCCATATACAGGAATTTGAACCCACATTATGAATTTCTATTTGTACACAACCTATTCCTGACAAATACAACGGGACTGATGAGGTTGCAGACGTGGTCAAGTCCAACAAATGCAGTACGCTCATGGTGTCTACGTTTTCCACTACTACCCGGCTCACCGGACCTCACTCAAAAACCAGACGAACCCTCGGGGTTACCGCAACACAAGTTACCTCGAAGCATCCCTTGTGGCCCCCTAACTCATAGACCGTTGTCTATGGCCTGTTCGCTTCCCCGGCATAGAACACGACGGAGTTCCGAAGGTCCATCCCCTAGCTCTGCCGTCCTTATCATGGCACTTCAAGAATTAACAGTATGAGATACGCAACCCGTGCTCCCAACTCGTGAGAATGCACTATACGTATCACTTTGACGGGAAGGTACAACCCAATAACACCACCTAATGTCGGCCTAAAGGACGAGTAGGCCATAAGGTGTCACCCTTAATACCGACTCCTCTCTTTTGGCAAAATGGTTAAGTAAATATCCTTATAAGTTACTACCCTAATGATGTCACTAATTCTAAACAATCCAACAGTATTAACATGACTTGCTAGGTCTTAAGTCGGACTTTGCAAGGTAACCCTACTAGGCTGCTCAACTTAGACTTACCAGAATCTCTAAAGATCTGGTTTATGGTCTATCGATCCAAGACCCCGATAATACGAACGTATTCGCATGCTACTACCCTGAACTTGGATTTCGTCAATACTCCGGTCCGTAATCAATCTACACCGGTTCAGATCTGACGGTACATGCGAAGTGACTCGTCCACAGTCCCTTAGGAGTAAGGAAATACGTCTTGATGGTCGATAGCCCCTAGAGTAATAATATCACCCTAGACGAGCACAACAAAACTGCGTACTGGCTAATAATCTATATACAAGTAAACAGAACACATTTGAGCCAACAAGCTACGTATGAAACCAACAACTACATACGAGCCAGGCAGGCTACGTATGAGACAACAACCTACATACCAGCCAAATAAGCTGCGTATGAGACCAACAGCTACATACAGGTCAGTCGAGTCGTGTATGAGACAACAACCTACATATGAGCCAAATAAGCTGCGTATAAGACCCACAGCTACATACGGGCCAGTCGAGCCGCGTATGAGACAACAACCTATATACGAGCCAAATAAGCTGTGTATGAGACCAACAGCTACATACGGACTAGTCGAGCCGCGTATGAGACAACGACCTACATACGAGCCAAATAAGCTGCGTATGAGATCCACAGCTACATATGGGCCATTCGAGCCGCGTATGAGATAAAAACCTACATACGAGCCAAATAAGCTGCGTATGAGACCAACAGCTACATACGGGCCACTCGAGCCGCATATGAGATAACAATCTACATACAAGCCAAATAAGCTGTGTATGAGACCCACAACTACATACGGACCAGTCAAACCACGTACGAGCAAAATCACATACAAAAACAACCATACAGGTAATCAAATCTAGAAGCAACCAAACGTGCTTACTAGCAAACTTGATCTTCTAGAATTAGAAGCAACAGAAGAATCTACTAACAGTATAAAATAGACATTCTACCAATGAGAAGCCCAAGAAGCGACATCAAACTTTTATCAAGATAACGATTATTAGTGACATTCCCAACCCTTATTACCCGTGAAGATGAGTAATGTTCATGTGATATGGTCCAACTTTACTTAGAGTCTCATACAACTAGAATCCGTGGTTTCCCTCCCCAGTTGAACTAGAACTACATGCACTAGATTCTTGGGTTCTTTCTTCAAGTTTAAGCTAGAACCACCTAGGACTAAAAGCATGGGCTCATGGGTTCTTTTTAATCTTCCATTACAATCATAATACAATTCGAGTTTGGTTCCTTTGAATCTAGAACTACTATACAACTCGAGTATTGCAACTACAACATGATGGTTCTTCACTAACGCTACCACTACAACCTGATAGTTCTCTACTACCCTACAACTATAACCCGATAGTTCTTTACTAATGCTACAACCACAACATGATAGTTCTCTACTACACTTCAACTATAACGTGATAGTTCTTTACTAATACTACGACTACCACGCGATAGTTAACTCCACAACTACAACAACATGATTCTTTTCTATTACTTAAGAACAAATCTACAATGACCTTAAGCATAGTATATAACTTAAACATCAACCTACAATACTCTTAAGCATGAATAAAACTTAAGCATGTACTCACAACAATCTTAACCATGAATACAACTTAAGCATGTATGTTACTACAACTTAACCATGAGCATTCACTACCATTCAAGCATGGTATTTAATTTTTCTACAATAATCTAAGCATGGTATATAGCATGAGCCTCAATCCTACAACAATCCAACAACACACCACGTACATAAAACAAAAGAGATCATACTCATATATTTCGATATTATTATATAAGTGTAACTCATCCCCATATACATAACTGATCCATTAATTTATACCAATACACTTTATCCCAATACGCTTCATCCATAAATCATAACAACAATTCAGTTTATTCGAACTTCTTCAAAACATCAAATACGTATATAAAACCATACTCACCATATTTTGATATCATCATATAAATATAACTCATCCCCATATACACATATACGTTATTCCGATACCCTTGATCCAAATACGCCTTATCCATAAATCATACCAACCATTCAGGTTATTATAAAATTTTCTTAAAACACAAAAATATGTAAATAAACTTATACTCACATATTTCGCAAAGATCCGAAGCGCCACCATGCCACCCCGTATCCAAAGTTGCTAACATATCCTATCATCAATTTCAAAGCAATTAAAACTCAGTTCATCCAAACCAATCACGGGAAAATAATAATACTAACCCCAATACCACACAAGCATTTTATTAAACACCTGGTAGTATATGAAGCATTACTCTACATGAGAAAGAAAAGAAAAGAAAAGAAAAGAAGGGAAAGTCGGTGATGAAAGAGGGAGGGGGTGATCTGGACGAAAACAAAGGAGGATTGGAGGGGTGAATTTAAGAAATTAAAATGAAAAAATTTAATATAACCCTCCCAGGCTATCTTATTATTTATATGTCCTTATAGCTCTTCTTTTCATAATAAAATCTAACAAAACTCACTCTACCGAATAAATTAATAAATTAAGGATTATATATCAAATAAATTTTCATATTGATACATAATAATAACAGTAATACCAATATCTGATAGCAATAAAAGAATTACAAAAGACTGTTTTGAATTCTAAAATAAGGGGTGTTACAGCTGGCTATGGCCTATTAGTAGGCAAACCGGCTGGGAGATAGCGAATGGAGTGCGCGGTCAGTCGACCCACCTATTTCATGGACAAAGACGAAACCGACACAGGTGAGTAGGTAGAGGTCCTTCACAGGTGTCTGCTTCCACCAGTACTAAAACAGGAAAGGGGTAAGCTCATTGTGCCGAAAGGCCGCGGATGCAACGCCAGCATCGAGAGAAGAAATTGCCCTAGCCTCGGTAGTGAAACTCCGCACAAAGCCCCGAAGGGACTCTCCTTCCTTCTATTTGAGGTCCAGTAGGGACGCGCTCGGCTTCTCGACTTTCCGACTGGTCATGAATGGGCGAGGAAGGTCACCTCGAGATGGTCGAACGAGAATATCGAGCCGAGAGAGAGTTTTGTGAACCATTCCCGCGCCGAGCCTCGTAAAGTGGCTGAAAAAGTGCGGTAGAGGAGAGAATCCGAGGTGCTGTGAATCATCATGAGGGTTTTGAACCGTTCCATGTGATCAGCAGGGTCAGACTCCCTGCTGTACATCTCGAACTGAGGGGGTCTGAAGTTCTTCGGGATTTCAGCGTCAAGTATGGTCACGGAAAACGTGGGTCGGTTAGGCTTACACCCTCGGTTCGATTGTGGCCCGCCCTCGTCGATCCGAGCAAGGCGATTCTCCATTTCTTTGAGGCGCTGAAGGACAGCCTCCTCACATCTCGCCGGCCACGTTAAGTCGCGGGATTCTCTGCCCTAGGCTTCCTTTTGGCAAGGGTCTGATCTTGTTTGGACGCTTGGTTTAGGGGACGCCTTGGAGAGCCCGGAGGACCTCATTCCAGAAGTCCCGGAAGTCCCGAAACTCGGCCCTCGAGACCGGGGCTTGTTCGCCTTGGCCACAAGGGGGCGGGTAATCCCTCGGAGAGGGGGTGCGCCTGTGCTCCCGGCCCTGAGATGGACAAGTGTTGTGGGTCGGAGCCTGGTTAAAGGGTGCAGCCCCTCTCCTTGATCGGCTAAGCTGATGCCGGAGGACATTCACGGATTGTCGATTATTGAGGACGTGCCGAAGGTCGTCGGCGACCAAACGTGAAGCGCTCAGGCCGGGCTCTGACTGACCCTCGACTCGGTTCCTTCGGGACCCCTGGGCGATTGCATGACTGAGTGAGTGATGAGGAGCGTCGGTTTGACGTTTCGTCTGCCATGGAAGGGTACGATCTCGGGGTCGGATCCGAGTCTAGAATCAAATCAGTCTGTTTGTTCCCACAGACGGTGCCAATCTGATACTGTTGTTTTAAGTGTAGGGGCACCAGGTGTGAGTTCTTGTTATTTATAGTGGAAGGGACAGATCTGTCCCACAGTTTCGAATCTGACACAGGGGAATCTCCTAAGGAGCTTCAGAGGAGGTGTTGCTAGAGGCTAGCCGACCGAGACACCTGGAAGAGGTCTAGAAACACCGGGAGAGATCCTGGCGAAAGGTCCTCCGATAATCTAGTCAGTTACTGAGATAAATGAAAGATAGGTTTCAGGTGGAGAAAAGTTCATTACCTTTAAAGACAAGGAAATGCCCGGTATTTATAGGCAGAGAGAGTGGGTGCCCTAATCCTAATGGGCCGGGTTAACTCGCTTCTCTGTGGGCCTGAGCTAATGGAAGGCCCGTTTGATCCATAGGCCTGATCATCATGAATGAGCGGATTTAGAGGAGATCAGAAGGCTCTGCTTGTGCTGGATTATTTACCCACATCAGAAGGCATTCGGAGTGCAAAGCTACACATTGCCTGGGGGTACTAATGAGATCTGAGTCTCATTGTGCGTGCTTGCATTTACGAATATATTGGGATTCTTCTGCAGCTTCATGGTGAAAGAGAGGGGAGGTCAACATTAGTTAGTGCATTGCTAAAGAATGGGCTAATATCAATCTACTAATGATGATTGGATAATGTGCTCTGAACTTTCTAGTTAAAAAGCCTACCGGAGATTAGCTGTTTTGTTTGATGGTTATATAGTGTTTTATATCATATATTGTCCGTGAAAGATAAAACAGTATAAGGGACCTGGGTGACCGTGTTGTATCTGTATAACTTATATTTACAATCATGTGCAACATACGAAAAATAAAATATGAAGATTATGTTTGGTGGGACAAACTTTTACTCCACTCCTCATTTCACTACACCGGTTTTTTTTCTTGCAGGTCAGAACCGTCTATAGTAGTTTTTCTTTCGAAATCAACAGTTTGTCCATCGCTACATCAAATTTAGCGTTGATGGATGGTTATATCGTATATCCATTAGCATTGGTATCGAGTCAGGTCGAGTTGGGTCCTTCACTACCCGGATCTGGACCCGGTCACCTATGGGTTCAAAAATTGGATCCGGCCCCGAACCCTGTACCCATGAGGACCTGGTCCGAGTCCTATTAAAATAATCCTACTCGTTCGGCTAGGATCGGGAGTGTGAGCGTCGAGTGAATGATTTAAAATAGAGGAGAGAAGAAAAAAACATGAATTTTGAGTTTGGAATAGGAAGATTTAGAATTGCGGAGGAAGAAGGGAAGGGATGAGGATAGAATATTTATTTTTATGTTGATTTTTTAGGATTTTTTTAACGGGTCCGGGTCCGGATCAAGTCTCTTTTGAGTGGATCCGGACTCAGACCCGAAAGTACAACGGGTTTCATTTTAAAAAACCGGATCCGAATAAGCCGGATCGGTTTCGGTCCAATGCGAGGTCCGAATTGCATCCGGGTTTCAGATATTTATATCCATGCTAATATCTATCACCTAGAATTGAAGTTGAAGGAACCAAAGACAGGCCAAACAAAGCATGAGCAACAAAAGTAACTCAAACTCCATTTAAGTGAAATGGGATGCTAAAATTAGGCCCATAAAGTAGTACGGTAGTAATGAAGAATTAAAGAAAATGGCCTTCAAGTTAGGTATGATCAGTCTGATTCAGTCCTATTCACGTGCAAAGGACAGAAGAAAGTTAATGTCGCAGGAGGAGGCCCATGAGGATCGGGTAGGCGACGTGTTCGTAATTCGAGATCCACGCTGTCGGTGAAAGCAAGCGACACGTCAACATTTGGGATTTTATTTAGTCACCGATTTCTGTGCTGAACATTTTGATGGTAGAGAGAAGCCGTAAAATCAAAAAGAACAGTCGTGATTCCTTTACGTACCGTTGTTCTTCCTCTCAACGTGAATTACACATGCAAATCCGACACATGGCTCCTTACTAATATTAGCAGTGAGCACTGAGGAGTGAATAGGGGCAGATTTTGCAAGGTTTTTTTTTAGCATGGAAGGAGAGAGGGGGTTTCTTTGCTTGGATTCGAGTTTTTGAAGAAAATGCAAGTGTCTTCCGCACTTGCACAAATTTGTTACAAATTTATCATGGGCAGATATCATTTGGAAATAGATCTTTTGGATTACATATACTAGTATAATGCACGTCTGTAAAAAAGTTTAGTCATTAAATTAAATGAATTTATATATTTTGCTTTGATGTGCATAGCACGGGGATGTTTAGTTGATATAGTTTGCACGTATATTGCACGGGTTTACTCAGTTACAAAATTAGGGTTTGTTTGTTTACAACCCCAGCTCTCCCATTAAAATAGTAGAGATTTTGAAATAGGAGGCTACTGGCAGATATCATTACTTGGAAAACCTATTTCCAAATACACATAATTTGAACTACTTAGAGCATCCACAATGGTGTTTCTCATTTTGCCAAAAATGGCTGCTACAGTAATAGCAAATAGTGAAGAAGGCTGCAGTGGTTGTTTGCTATATTCTTCGCTTTTTTTCAAAAATTGTGTGGGACGGTATAACATATACCGTCGCGCAATTTTTTATTTTTTTTAAAAAAATTGCGTGAGATGGTATAACATATATCGTCTCTATCGTTTTAAAAAAATTTTAAAAATTTAATTACTGATTAACTATTAAAATATTTTAATTAAATAAAATAAATAATATAATAATACCTAAACCTAATTAATTAACTAACTAAATCTAATTAATTAACCTAAACCTACCCACTACCTAACTAAATCCCCCAATTCAAGGACGGTACAACATGTACCGTCCAAGAATTTATATATATATAATACCTAAACCTAATTAATTAACTAACTAAATCTAATTAATTAACCTAAACCTACCCACTACCTAACTAAATCCCCCAATTCAAGGACGGTACAACATGTACCGTCCAAGAATTTATATATATATATATATATATATATATATATATATATATATATATATATATATATATATATATATATATATATATATTCCGATCGGACGAATCTTGACCGTTAATTTAACCAAAAAAAAATAGAAAACTCCTGGGACGGGTTCTCCCGTCCGATGTCAGACGGGATAACATATCCCGTCTGAGGAGTTTTTTTTTAAAAAAAATACATTTAAAATTAATTAGGGAAGGACGGTATATGTTATACCGTCTTACTAGATTAAAATATATTAAAATCGGAGGGACGGTATATGTTATACCGTCTTACTGGATCAAAATATATTAAAATAAGAGGGACGGTATATGTTGTACCGTTCCTCATAATTTGAGAATCGATATTCTGTTTCTCATATATGAGAAACGAATATAGCATGTTTGCCAAAAAATGGCAAAATAGAAAACCACTGCAGCGATGCATTGGCTATAAAATGACAATTTGCCAAATATAAGAAACCATTGTGGATGCTCTTACAGTTTATAGAGCCCGCACTGCATTTTGAAGAATTAACATTTCTCACACTAACCATCCTAACTTTTGACATATTGGTCAAGAAATAGTAATTATTCTTAAAAATCATAAGTTCTAGGAATGGAATCTAACGGCAACATTTTTTTCGACCTGTATGATTGATAATGTCAAAACTCACAATGTTACTAATCTCTAAAAATCTAATATACTCACAAAATGTAGAAGATGCTACAACTTGCAAGCATTATAAAAGAACAAAATGCACATATAATTACATTATTATTCCATTACAACATCTCATCAAAACTTTTATCTCCATTATAAAGATTGCCTATTGATATCTTCATAAAAGAGGAGGGAAACAAAAACTCCAATCACTACAGAAGCAAAGCAAGCAAAATTCAAATTCAGAAATCAAATGGCTGTAAGGTGATCGATTGGGAACAAATCTCCAATCCCTTGGAAATAATCAGCCGAGTCTAAGCCCATTCCATCACTCACTCTCAAATTACTTCCAGAAACACAATAATTTACTGCTGTTGCTGCAGTACTAATCTTATCCTCCCAGAATCTGGGCCACGATAACACGTTGTCACTAAAACCCCAACAATCCTCGAACTTAACGACATCCTCGTACTGAAACTCCAACTCGAACGGAAACGGAAAAGGAAACGGAAACGGAAACGGAGACTCCTCTCTCTTCACTCCGTGATTCTCCTCCTCTTGTACAGCAGCAGCAGAAGAAGAAGAGCAAGATGCCAGATTATTAGTATTAGTAATACTACTAGATTCATCTACACAAGAAGAAGAGGTAGAGGTAGAGGTAGAGGTAGAGGTACTGGAGAAGTTGGTAATAGCGTGGGGCCCACGGAACTTGAGGGCAGCCGAGTCGTAAACCCTGGCCGCCTCTTCCGCGGTGTCGTAGGTCCCCAGCCACACGCGCACACCACGGTGCGGGTCCCGTATCTCCGCAGCATACTTCCCCCACGGCCGCCGTCTAACACCCCGAAACTTATTGGCATCCTTTTTCTCTGCTACCAACTTCTTCTTTATCATTTTCTGTTTCTTCTTGATTTTCTTGCTTGTTTCTTCTATTGGTGGTGGTTTCGATGAGGGTTTTTGGAGGTTGATTTCTTGAATGTAGAGTTTTGATTTTGTCCAGGAGTCATCATCGTCGTTGTCATCGGAGGTGTCTGTGGCGTCGGGGTCGTGGCAGATGATTCTGATGGTTAGAGGGCGAAGAAGAGAAGATGTTTTCTCCATATATAATAGCTTAGCAGCCCAAGAGAAGAACAGTGAGAGAGAGAGAGAGAGAGAGAGAGAGATGTGTAGAAAAAAAGTGTCGAGTTAGGAGTGCGTGGGAAAGATGACGGGAATGAACAGAACAGGTAAAGAGAGACAGACAGAATACTACTGAAATCTATATGGATATGTTAGCTGAGTTGTGGGTGGGTTTTCACTTTTCAGAGCCATTTGCAGTTGTAGTTGCAGACTAGTAGTGTGGGATTGGGATGGGGGAGTGAGAAACGAGGAATGGGGGAATTTGTAAGAGGATAAGATAACAGCAAAGATTTTTGTGCAGGTCTTTGCTTGCTCGCTCTCAACGGGATTTTGCAAAACTCTGTTTCTGTTAATACAAGAGGGTCCCGTCCATCTAGATTTCCTTGTACTTTTAGTAGGTAACATGTTCAATGCACATAATTTTCATAATTTATATAGCTTTCAGCCTCCATACCTACTATTTGTCCTAGTTTGGCAAAAAAAAAAAAATTTAAAGTAAAACCGACCAAAGAGTCACATGTTTCATTAATAAGATTTTGAAGAAATCTAGTCCTATCAAAATATTACAGGCTCATAAAGTTCACACTAGATCAATATACCATCTAGAATCAAAATACATCAATGCGAAAATAATACAGCAACATAATGCATAGAGCAGTAAAAGAAAAAACCGATCTGTCCCCAGAGACGATTCCATAGGCTTCCTTTCTCTCTTTAGTCATGCAGATCTGGTTGTAGCTTCCTCCTGACCCCCAACTTACCTGCCTATGCATTAATAAGACTCAGAGATTTATAAAACATCATTTTAAAACTACATCTAGTATCACGGAAGCAAAAATTATTTCTGTCTAGCCATAGGGTCCACACACTAGCTGCCACCGTGATATCCCACATATCCCTACACTCCGTTCTAATCCTTTTAGATCTCCAGTTGCCCCAAAAGTCCTCTACCCGAATCGGAATTTCCACCATACCGAAACTCAGAACCATTATTTCCGATAATAACTTCGCCCTAGGGCACTCCAAAAAAATATGATTTACATCCTCCTCCCCTTGGTTACATCTTGGACATGCATTGTCGATCTGCAGATTTACATCCTCCTCCCCTGGTTTGGCATTCTATCTTAGTAAGTTATTGAATCACTGTATACTGATAATGAGACTTGTAATAATTTTTATTACCAGGGAAAATGTCCCGATAGCGCATCCGCAGTCGTTTGCTAAAAATCCAAAAAATCTAGTTTTTAGCAATGATGTCTCTACTATCGTTCACTAAAAACCTATTTTTTAGAAAAGTAATGAACAGTGCACTTCTAAATATAGCAGCATATTTTAGCAATCACCAAATATAGAAGACAAATGAAGATCTTCCGTCTCTGAATTCTTTAATATATTTTTTTCAAATATAGAAGACAAATGAAGATCTTCCGTCTCTGAATTCTTTAATATATTTTTTTCAAAAAATTACTAAAATGCCATCTAAATATTTACCAAAATGCCATTTAAATATTAAAAAATCAATAAATAAATAAATAAATAAATGCTCGGACGGAAGATGTTCTTCCGTCCAGCAACTTTCCCTCAAAAAAAATTTCACAATTTAGCAAAATGTCATCCACATATTTACGACAATGTCATTTCATCAATTTAATTTTTTTTTTTTTTAAAAGTGTCAAACAGAAGATTTTCTTCCGTCTGGCAATTTTTTCATTTTTTTAAAAAACAAAAAAATTCACAGACGGAGAATGTTCTTCCGTCTGTCAATTTTTTATATTAAAAAATATTAAAAAATCATTAGACGGGGGATGTTCTTCCGTCTATATATTTATTAGTATTTTTTTGTCAAAATTTGCTCAAACAATAGCAGGGGAACTGATGAGGACATCAATTTTATTTAGTTTAGAATTTTATTTCAGTACCATATTTGTTTTTTGCAATTATAGTCATATGTAATCTTTTTTTTATGCATTAGAATATTTTTTAGATTTTGAGAATATTCTGAGATTTGTATCTTGATTTGTTTTGAGCCTATATATAGGCCTTGAGATTAATGAGAAAGATATGTCATTGTTGATTAAAAATTTATTGTGTTGAGTTTTACTCTTCTTCTCTTCTTTGTGTGATACAATTGAGATCCAATTTATTAGGGTTTGTGATAAATTCTAATACAATTTTAGTATTTGTGATAAACTCTAAAATCTACCCCAAATTAAAAATTAAAAAAAAAAAAATTCCCCAAATCAATTACACCCAAACCCTTCTCTCTCCCATCGTCTTCTTCCCCCCTACTCTCGACCCGACAGAAACCCTAGCTCTTTGCCCACCTCGTCGACGTCGACCCCGACGCCATTGCGCCTCCCGCCGCCACTTCGACCTCCCGACGCCGCCCCTATTAACGCCCAGGCACCAAAACCCCTCCCGACCTCCTCCTTGTTTCCCGCTCGTCAACAGTGACAAATCTAAGCACTGTTCTCCCCTTGCTCCGTCGACAACTGCACGCCCAGCGCCGCTCCCCGGCACAGTCCAACCACCCCCCTGGTCCCCTCTTCATGTCGTGCCTCTGCGACGCAACCAGCGTCGTCCGCCCTCTCACTTGCCTCTGCCCGTCATCAGCAAGACCGATCCCAGTCCAGATCCACCAACCATTGCTATTGAAGTTGTTGCTGCCATTGCTGTTTCTTTGGTTGCTGTGCTCTTCTGAAATCTACGCTGAATTCTTCGAACCCTCGGTATACTCTTTTCAATTCTCAAATATTTCTGTTATACTGCGCTGTTATCTCTATTATATTATTCAATTTAATTGTCGTCCACAAACAATTGAGATTGAGTGTTCCACTTGCCTGATTAGAGTACGAATCAGTATTGAATCTTTTACTTGCTAAGAACGCTTAGGAATTTCATTATTGATTGTAGAGTTGAATTATTAATTGAGATTGTTAAACGTGATTCAGTTCTTGAAAATCCATCAAACCAATTAACTGTTTAAAGTTTCTAACTTTAATCCGCATAACGTGTTGGTAAAATTAACTCGTTAAGATTCTTAAAAATTCTCCATTTTAGGGTTAGTTTTACATCATGAACTCTTGTTATTTTCGATTGTCAAATATCCATATTTTAGCAGCAACGAAAGTAGATGCTCTTAAAAACACTAGTAATTTTGCTAAATCGGACAGAGCTACTATTGCAAATAAACCATTTGCACTTTAACTATTCTACTTTCTCTACTAACACCAATTCTCTCCAATCTACAGAAGAAAAAAAAATGAGAAAGATAAGACCAATTCTCTCCAATCTACAGAAGAAAAAAAAATGAGAAAGATAGTCCATGATTAAAACAATTTGAACACGCAATTGATCTACTTGAATTTTTATAATCCCAGAGGCGATTCATCCCCTATCTAAAATCTAGCCAAAACTGCATGGTAACCTAAAATATTAAAGGGTAATGCTATACTTACTATCAAATGACTCATTTTTTCTTTACTATTTTAGGTGGCACACTACTATTGGATATTTCTACTAGGGCTGGTATACCGTACCGTACCGTATTATCATTACTCTACCGTCTACCGTACCGGAATACTTGGTACACAAATTTCACTACCATTACCGTGCCAAGATTTTGGTACTACCGAGTTCGGTTGTACCGGAATATTGGTACGGTATTGGTAATACCATGGTACTACCGGACATCAATTAGCTTAAAAAATAACATTCATATAAATGGCAAATGAAGGATAAATAAGCTCAACATAAATATATATATATGAAGAAGTTCCAACATAAATAATTATATATATATATATATATATATATATATATATATATATGAATATGAAGAAGTTCCTTAATCCACCCAGGCCAAACAACAAATCAGGGTTGTAGACTTTATTGTTGTACAATTTCAGAGATGTATAAGTTTCAATATAATGTATCTATATTGTATGAAAATTAGTTTCGACATTCTACAATATGATTGATTTAATATGCTACTCTATTAGATTCAATATTCTGCAATATGCTTAATTAGATATAATTGGATAGCTTCAACATACAGAGAAAGAATGACAACAATTCCTGAAGTTAAGAAGATTCATATATAAAGAATGACAACAGTATTGTTATTTTCCGTTCATAACATTCATGATATTTGATGGTTCTTTCATTTCTGTATATTGTTCTACTCCTTTTTTTTGTAGTATGTATCTCATTTAGAAGATTCATATATAAATCAATTTCAGGATTATGATACAAATATAATACATAAATAAGATTTCATCTATATTAACTCCTAAAAAAATACAAAAATTAATTTGATAAATCAAATCAGAAGATCTTTTACATTCTAAATTCCTAATTTACTTGTGAATAATAATACCCAAGATCTCAAGAAAACCCAACAAGAACAAGAAGAAGATGGATCTTATATTAATACACCAACTAAATTCTAATGTTTTCTAATTAGTCGAAAAAATCCTCCAAAAATACCGTACCGATGGGGCTGAAGAAGGTAGGTGGTGTCGCGACAGCGTGGTGCTTCGGCAGCGTAGTGCGTAGGTCAATCATTGCATGTGCCCTAGATTCAGAAAAAGAAAAAAAGGAAGAAGGAAAAATAGAAGAATAGTTGAAGTACTAGTATAACTGAGGTGAAAAATTGAAAAAGAAAATAAGAAAAATGGGTCTGGAGCTAGGTCTGAGCCTGGGTTTTTAAATATAAAAATTAAATTAAATATATATTAATTACTTGGTATGGTACGGTATACCATGGTATCAGTATTGGATACCAGTACCATACCATATAATTTCGGAATGGTACAATACCGAGATTTCGGTATGGTATTACCAAGATTTCGGTAATATATGGTATGGTAATGATATGGTACGGTATAGTACGGTAATATGGTATTTTTTGACACCCCTAATTTCTACCACTTACTATATAATAAACTCTACTAATAGTGTACCACTTAAGGTAATAGAAAAAAAAAAGTAGTTGATTTGATAGTAGATGTAGCATTAACCAACATAAAAAATGTTCCTAATGTATTTAACAAAGATTTAGTATTATTTTAATCAATAATTAATTAACTAATTACTATTTAATAACTAATACTAATTTAATTTTACTAAAAAATTAAAAATACTTATCGTGGAACAACATTTTCCGTTCGATTAAAAAAAATTCTTTCTCAAAATTTGAGAAACGAACCGCTATAGCAATTTTTCATTTTGCCATTTTGCCCAAAAAAATAGAAAAACATCATTGTGGATGCTCTTATGTTCTGAACCAAGTCAGTCTTATAACTATCAATCTTTAATCTTTTGGCTGTTCTGAGACAGAAAAAAATTGAAGAAAAGTTAATTTTACTGATCAACTATCAACATAAAAACTAGTAGAAGTAATAAGGTTGCTATACTAATATCCGGAGTAAATACTTCACAAAGTCCAAGCATAACGAAGAAGGGTAGAGAGAAAGAAAAGCTTATTAATAATAGAGAAAATGAGCAAATGATATCCAAAGTTTATACTAATTTTCAAATAGCATTTAAAGTTTTTAAAATACCTAATAGCACCAAAAGTTTAAATAAGGACGAAAAGAACACCTGCCGTTAAATTTTCCATTAAGTTAATGGAATATTCTCCGAATATATCTCTTAACAGGTTTAAACCCATTAAAAAAAGTATGAAATGTCAAAATTGTCATCACCTCTTAAATCCAAACACATATCCACCACCGATCACCATCTCCAAATACCACCGTCTCCATTATCTTCATCAACACATCTTCGTCAACCACCAAAACTATCACCCGTGGCATCTCCAACCATCATCACCACCATCACCCACCATTAGGGCTGCAAACGAATCGAGCTATTTGCGAGCTATTTGCGAGCTATTCGGCTCGAGCTCAGTCAAAGCTCGACTCGAGACGAGCTCAAGCCGAGCTCGAGCTCGATAGCTTAACGAGCCGAGCTCGAGCTTGGGTTTTTTAAAATTTTAGGCTAAGCTCGCGAGCTATTCGGCTCGAATACAGTCAAAGCTCGGCTCGAACCGAGCTCGAGCTCGATTCCTTATCGAGCCGAGCTCGAGCCTGAAGATATTCGGCTCGGCTCGATTGCAACCCTAACCACAATCATCTCCATCACTATCTCCAACCACAACCCATCTCCACCATCTCTGAAACCCATCTCCACCGACTATCACCATCGACCACCATCTCCACCACCTCAGAAACCCATCACCATCACCTTCATCTCTACCAAAAATTAAAAACAAACTAAAACAAGAAAAACTGAAAACAATGAAAAAAAAATGAAAAAATGAAGGGAAAAAAAGAACTAAAATGGAAGAAGGGCTTGGGGGCATTTATGTAATTTCACACTAAGTTAATAGAAAAGATGACAGATGGAATTTTTTGTCCTATTTTTAAAACTTCGATGCTATTTGGGTAATTTAAAAATTTTAGGTGTTGTTTGAGAATTAAGAAAAACTTCAGGTTTTATTCGTACTTCCCCCATAATATTAAGGGATATTTTAGTAAATATCCACATTCAAAATGTAGAAACTAGCATATACTCTCATTATTTAAAAAAATTAAGAAGTACCCTCAGTTTGGACGGAATCGTTAAAATCTCTATTAAGTGAACTCACATGTATCACACTTTACACCGTAAAATAACCTAAATACCCACTAAATAAACAATAGTCTCTCTTCCCTCCTTTCTTCTCTCATGTTTTCATGGTTACTACTCTTTGTTTTGATGCTGCTTCTTTCCACATTTTTAGGAGGAAAAGGTGTAAGCATGATTGATCATTGCATTTTTTCATCGAATTAGGATTTGAATTTTATAGACGATCAAAATCATGCAAGAGGAAATCTTTTTGTTGTTACTGGTGCTGATGTCTTGATTTATAATAGTGATAACTTGGATGTTCGATTCTAAACATGCATGTTTGTTTTCAGATTTGTTTTATTCTGAATAGATTGAGTATGATTTTGTGGAGGAATTAGCATTACAGGTTTTGCTGGGTTTGCCTATGCATAATGGATTTTTTGGGTGTCCTATCTTCCTGCTTAATTTGATACTTTTCAGTTCTCATAAAATACAGGTCAGCTTGTCTTTTCCAGATTGGAGTTGTTTTGATTAGTTTTATATCATAGAAAATAGGAATGGTTTATTTAGGTCATTCTACGGTGCCACGTGAATTCACTTAATGAAGATTTTAACAGTTTTGTCCAAATTGAGAGCATTTTTTAGTTTTTCTTAAAAATAGTGAGGGTATATAGTAGTTTTGACCTTTCCAATAAAAACAGTTGCTAAAATATCCCTAATATTAATACTCATACAGGAGAAACGCGTATGTAGTGCGATTTTTAGGCCGAGTCATATCGACACAGACATCGGAATTGGGAAAGTAGGAGGTGGAGGTCGTTCAGACTTCAGACGTGACTTTCTTTTTTATTTTTATTTTTTAATCTTTTTTTTAATAACAGAGTTGGGAATAGCGTGCACACATCACGTGCTTGGATCCCAACGTGATCACTGCCATCTATCGGTCCTGTTTAACCACTTAACCCCAAAACAATAATATGGTTAATCACACATTTCTAGTTACCAGTCAGATTAGTCAATTCCTCGATTAGCTCAGCCTCACTAATCCTCCTGTTGTATTATAACACTCATCGAGATTTACGATCACAGTTTGAATTTATGAATAGTCTCTCAGATGTACCAAATATTCGGCCAGATCATGCAGGAGAACATAGGTATTAAGAATACTGTCGTTTCATCTTAAAACTCATATGCCCAAGTGTGTAAATTCGTTTCTAACAATTGTAGACGGTTGATTTCGACACTTCTAACCTAAACTACCCCACGGTCAACCTAAACCTAAAGATCAGAGAACTGTAGGGGTTTACATACAAACAAAACTTCAACATTAAGTTGGGTAAGGGGGAGAGACAACAGCCATTAAGGGAACCCCTGCACTCTGTTGCCTAATATGACTTCCTTCCTGAAATCTTTTCTTAACACATGGTGTACTATAATATAAGAACGGAACACCCTCTCCCATAAACAATGAAAGCAATAGCCTGTTTAAATATTTTACCCTTTTCTACATAACAATTTGAGGTTTTCCCTTTTGTGTCTCGAAAGATAACAAGAGATGGCTTCATTTTTTTCTCCTCTTTTCTTAACACAGCATATTAGATGCCAAGCTTCCAACAAACAATACAAGACATATGAAGGAATGAATGCCGCAGTGCTAACCGCCTAACCCATGGCATACTTCTGAGTCCAGCTCCTAGCTGTAGTCTCGTACTTGTTCCTATCCGTCTTGTACATGTGAGCGATCTCAGGAACTAACGGGTCATCAGGGTTTGGATCCGTCAACAATGAACATACTGAAAGCAGCACCTGCAATTGACATACACAAAAACACTCTTTCTAGTTTGCTCAGCATAATGGACTAGAAAGCTTGAACTCTAACAGGTTGTGAATGAATGTTATTGATGCAAAGCTTGTTAGCTATAGCTTAAGTGTGTTGTTTTCTGTCAAATACAGCATCACCAATGTTAGGCACGCGCAGGACCTATTTGCATTGTGACCGTATGCACAATTACATTGTTACAGCAAATAATTCATGTGTCAATGGAAAGATGAAGGCAATGAGATGGGACACCAACGGAAGAAATATTTTAACAACTGATTTGTCAAACTGATAGTAACGCATTTAGGGTTAGCAAAATTGGGTTTTTATCATGCATGTCCCAACAAATGCATGAATTTCACCAATGTTAGGCACGCGCAGGACCTATTTGCATCGTGACCGTATGCACAATTACATTGTTACAGCAAATAATTCATGTGTCAATGGCAAGATGAAGGCAATGAGATGGGACACTAACGGAAGAAATATTTTAACAACTGATTTGTCAAACTGATAGTAACACATTTAGGGTTAGCAAAATTGGGTTTTTATCATGCATGTCCCAACAAATACATGAATTTCATGTATGCCTCTTACAAATATGTATTTTCATGTGTCCCTAACAATATATGCCACATTCCTTAATTACCCCTCTAGTTAAAAAAACTCAAAACGATGAAAATTATTTAATTTTATTTTAATGGACTTAATAAAAAATGATTGAAATATTATCTTATGTACCATTCATGAAACACTCCGTAATTTCAAAAGATATAATATAGTAATATATATATATATATATATATATATATAAAGAGAATTGGAGGCTGCCCCATAGTGTTTCCAATGGGGGTGGTTGTTTGGAGTTTGGCAGGCACGTGGGGCCCAAAGAGCAGCAGCTACCTCTTACAAATATGTATTTTCATGTGTCCCTAACAATATATGCCACATTCCTTAATTACCCCTCTAGTTAAAAAAACTCAAAACGATGAAAATTATTTAATTTTATTTTAATGGACTTAATAAAAAATGATTGAAATATTATCTTATGTACCATTCATGTAACACTCCGTAATTTCAAACGATATAATATATATATATATATATATATATATATATATATATATATATATATATAAAGAGAATTGGAGTCTGCCCCATAGTGTTTCCAATGGGGGTGGTTGTTTGGAGTTTGGCAGGCACGTGGGGCCCAAAGAGCAGCAGCTGCTGCTGCTTGCCGTACTGCCACGTGGGTGACATGGCAGGGAGGCGGGCCCAGGCACAGAGGAGCGCTGTGCTTGTGCTGTTGACGTGGCGCGGGGCCGCCCGAGGGGGGCTACTGGCTGACGTCAACGCAAGAGAGATGACGGGTATGGATTAAATCGATCCCATATCGGAAGAATTGCAAGATTAATTAAATATAAATATAATTGCCTATGATCAAGCGTCACCTAATTGGTTAACCACCTTTTGAGAGGCAGTTGTGGTGGACAGTTGTACTAAATATACTAATAAAAAAAATAAATTGTCTGAGTTTGGGGCCGGTGCGTTACAAATGGTATCAGAGCCGACTTTCGACAGCGAGTGTGGGACAGGGTGGGTATGCCTGAGAGGGAGCTGAGGTCAGTACGCTGGCAGTTTGGCCAGGGGCAATACGCTAGAATTAGCTGAATCAAGGTACGTCATTCCACATCGGCTAGAAAGAAAATCCTGCACTAGGTTGCATGCCCCGTACTCAGCGAGGACGACTTTCTAAAGGGGGGTGTATGTAACACCCCGTAATTTAAAGAGATATAATATAGTAATATATATATATAGGGGAAAAGGGGTATGAGCAATTTGCTCATTTAGTAAATAAACAACTGATGATGAGGCATATATGTGATTGAAAAATTCTTCGAAGGGTTAGTTGTCCAATGTATCACATGCATGCCACATAATCAATTGCTCATTTACTAAATGAGCAAGTTGCTCATATCCCTTTTACCCATATATATATGTATATATATATATATATATATATATATATATATAAAGAGAATTGGAGGCTACCCCATAGTGTTTCCTATGGGGGTGGTCGTTTGGAGTTTGGCAGGTACGTGGGGCCCAGAAAGCAGCAACAGCTGCTTAGCGTGCTGCCACGTGAGTGACGTGGCAGGGAGGCGGGGCCTAGGCGCAGTGCTTGTGTTGCTGACGTGGCGCGGGGTTGCCTGAAGGGGGCTGCAGGCTGACGTCAGTGCAAAAGATAGGACGGGTATGGATTAATTCATCCCATATCGGGAGAATTGCAAGATTAATCTCTAATATTATAATGGGAGAAGGCCTTAGTGTCATGTCATTTTTTCATTCTACCAACATGTGCAATGCACGTACATAACTAATATAAAGGAGGTTTCCGGTTCGAATCCTCCCTACGTCAGAGTTTTTTTTTCTTGAAATTATTAAAACGTGCATCACACGTGTAAATTACTAGTTAAATATAAATATAATTGTCTATGATCAAGAATCACCTAATTGGTTAACCACCTTTTGAGAAACAGCGTGTGGTGGATAGTTGTACTAAATATACTAATAAATAAATAAATTGTCCGAGTTTGGGGCCGGGGCGTTACAAAAATGTAACCTAAAATTTTAAATAATATTTTAAAATTTATAAATGAATTAAAATAAATTTTTGTGATTTAATAAATATTTTTCTGAAATTTATCTTTTTGCACGTGCAAAACACGTGCAAATAATTTTTTGGGAAACAAAAATCAGAAAAATGCATTTGAAAATCTAACATTTATTAGTAGATATTATTTATAAATTTTCTGGATTTTTACGAAAGATTTATGACATATTTGCAAATACTCAAAAATAAAGGACTTTTGTGCAAAATTGCCACTTGGAGTAAAAACTCCAGATTTCAATTTTCTGGACTGTGAATATTGGCCGGCCAAATCAGGAGAGTAAGAGTATTTTATTTTATTTTATTTTAAATCAATTTGATTAACTAATGATTAGAATGATCCATGTATGTAAATAAATAATTTGCTTGATGAGTATTTTTGTAAACTTGAGAAACCCTAAAAACCTAGATCCCGACCTATATTAGAGGCATTAGCAGCCGCTATTCCTCTGTTGTGAACTCAAATCTATACTCATTATTTTCTTGGAGTTAAAACCTTGGATCGTGGACTTCTTGCAAAGGAGAAAGAAGGGATTTTTCTTCACTATTTCTTTTGTGCATCGATCGAGTCTTCTTGAGGTGAGTGATACTTTTTTCCTCGTGTTTGTCATATGAATATATGATTATAAATTGTATAATGCATGATTAGAAGTTGTATGATTATGAAATATGATGTGTGCATATAAATTTTAAAAGAATAGATAACTAATCAACATCTTTATGATGAAATATGAATGTACGAGTAATTTTCCATGCTTAAGTAGTTGTATGATGTACACAAAGATCATCACTTTTTATGCCATGCTTGAATAATCATGTTTGGAATTGATCTTGAATGCATAAGAGTTGTGTAGAGTTGTCATCTAATCAGTATAGATCTAAATATGGCTTGTATGAGAATTACTTGATTTGTGGATGTATATCGGATATGAAATAGAATGCAATTGAAATAATGACTTCATACATGCACATGGATGGGTAATGAACCTTTAGTTGCTGTTTTTCCCTATTTTGTTCACTGTTTTGGGTTGGAGATGAACTTTATGATTTGTTTTGAAGTTGAACCAATTGTAATGGAGGGACTTGATGTTTAGTTGAGTAAATTGATATATGTTGTCTAGTGAATGTTATTTCAAAATAGATCTCAGTTTTAAGCATGTTCAAGTTTATATTTTGTATGAGAGAGGATCAAGATTGCGTTTTGGTGATTATTCGAATATTTATATGAAGAGTTTCTTTAAAATCTTCTTATTCAAGTTATGACCTCAAAATTGGGATTTTGTGAAATTTATGAGGATTTGATTTGATGCAAAAATTAAATTGTTTTGGCCAAGGATATACTTGTATTGTGATATGGCTAAAAATAGGATTAAATGGGGACCGTTCACATCGGACACGAATCTTAAAGCTCGGGGGTAAAACGGTAATTTCACCTACTAACGGGTCTGAAATGGGAACTGGGTCTTTCTTCACGACCCAATAACCCACGAACGGATCCACCTCAACTGGGTACGGGTCCCAACCCGAAACACACCCAGTCCAGCAAGATAAAATCAAGGTCTCTGATTAATCCTAATCAACGGCCCTGATTCACATCTATCTTTTCACTGGGAATTAGGGATTACATTCCTTATCTGATTACGGGGATTATATTCCTTATCAGATCACGGGGATTACATTCCTAATCTGATCCCTAAGGCGACTATAAATACCCCCCATCCACCACCATTAAGAGGTAATCAATCTTTTGCCAGTTTTGCGCTCTTTCATAATCATTTCTGATTACTGACTTGAGCATCGGAGGGTGCGTCGCCGGGAACAACCCCGGTGTCTCGCACTTTTTGCAGGTGAACGGTGGGAGTCAACAGTCAAACTCCGGCAGAACAGGTTTACAGGTTTGCTATTCAAAGTTTCCCAAGAATCCACAAATACTATCTGTTTGCCCCCGCACCAGATTTAGCGGTATCAGATTGGCGCCGTCTGTGGAAAACAAACTAATAGCGGCCTCCCCTCTTCCCGTTGGTCAGATCTTCTCTATCTATGCATCCAAAACAGAAGGGGAAGGCAGCCGAAGAACCACTTCTCTTCCTCCTCTCCCACCTCCAGTTCAAGGTGCTCCTACTCAACAGCCCCCTCCAGGGTCTCGGGGGGCTGCCCAGGGGCGCTCCCGTCCGAGTCGTCCGAAGCAACATCCTCCTCATGATCAAGTCGCGGGTCCCAATCCTTCAGTTGAATTTGTGGCCTCTCAAAGCCCTCCCGAGCGGGATCTTCGTCAAGTGATTGCCAACCGTCAAAAGGGGATCGACCTTAGAACCCGCCTGAATGGATGGCGGGCCCTTGGTCGAGTCCATCAACCCGAGAACTCAAGAGCTTCAAGAATCCGAACCCCCCGACGACCGAAGACTAGAAGATCCCCTCCCCCGAGGAGGCAAAGAGGGCCCCCTCAGCGTCATTGGCGGAGAACTCATTCTCCAGTAAGCCGAGCCACACATAGGGACCGCCAAGCTGGAAAGGCACCAGTCACAAGGGCAGATCTTCAAGACTTCCAAGCGACAGTCTTACGAGCCCTCAATATCGCCCCAAAGAACGACCATAGGCCACCTACTCATGAGCCAACTAGGAGCCATCGCCTTCAAACTCTCAGTCCTCCTCCATCTCCAAGCTACGATCGCCGCAGCCCCAGTCCACCCTCGTACGAAGATCAGTCCTGGGGCTCGGCAAGGTATAATCAAAGAGAAGACTCGGTCTACCGCCGTCTCCACGAAATGGAAAGGCGCCTCGGCCGAATTAACAGGGAAGAAGAGCAACGGGCGACAAACCTCCGCCCGAGCAGACCTCCATTCTCCCGCACCATCATGGAGGCCCCCATCCCAGAAAACTTCAAGCCGCCTCACCTCGAGACATATACCGGGGACTCGGACCCCGCAGATCACATAGAGTTTCAAAACTCTCATGATGATCCACCATGCTTCAGACGCCCTCCTCTGCAAGATATCCCTGCCACGCTGAAGGGGTCTGCGCGAGAATGGTACTCTCGACTCGCCCCGACCTCCATCTTCTCATTCGATCAGTTCGAAGGAATCTTCCTTACTCATTTCGTGAGTAGCCGCCGAGCTAAGAAAACAAGTGTATCTCTGGTGACCCTCAACCAAGAAAAGGGTGAACGCCTAAGAGATTACGTTCGACGCTTCACCGCTGAAGTCCGGTCCATTCCCTCCATCAACCAGTCAGTAGCCTCTGCCGCATTCGAGCACAACATCACTAATGCCAATCTCAGGGCATCCCTTGCCAAGAAGCCTCCTCGAGACTTCTCAGAGCTCCTACTTAGGGTGGAGAAGTACAGACGGGCGGAAGAGGCTCTCAACCCCCTTGCTCTTGAGGAGACATCTTCCGGGAACAAACGGAAGAACACAAGTGAAGAGGGGTGCCAAAAATTCCAGAAGGACAGTAATGGCCAGCGCCGTTCGACTCCATGCTTTGAGAAGTTCACCCCCCTCATTGCTAATATATCAGAAGTCCTTATGGAGGTGGACAAGGAAGGACTACTCCGCGCTCCCCCTAGAATGAATACCCCTGGCAAGAAGAGGAACAAAGAAAAGTGGTGCCGTTTTCACAGGGACCATGGCCACGACACGGATGATTGTCGGGCTCTGAAGGAGATCGAAGAACTCATACAGCGGGGGCGCCTGACCAAGTTCGTCCAAAAAAAGGGGGCCGAGCTTCCCCCCTGAGGAGCAAACAAGCGAATAAAAAAACCCGCCAAGCCTCAAGACTCGGAATCTCCCAACTCCTCCCAAGATGTCTTCACCTTATTGTAGAAGTAGGATCTTGATTTTCAATAAGGCCGATGCTTGTAACTCGGCCAACAGCATGTAATAATGGCTCGTCCTATTGAAGCGGCCACTTAGTTTATCTCAATAAAACTTTACATTTTTTATTAAAAATCATTGCTCTTGCTTCTTCTCTATCTCTTCGAGTCACATTTACGACTCGTTAAATGGTGAGTTCGGAGTCCAGCTTCTTCTACATGGCTGCTCCCGCAACTCACTAAGCTCTAACAACGAGTTCGGAGTCCAACACTTGGCTCGATTCCGCTTCAAATAACTTGCTCTTAAGCGAGTTAGAAGTGGTTCGCCATTCGGAATTGCTCCCACAACCGTTGAATCCCTCTAACGACGAGTTCGGAGTCCAACACTTGGCTCGATTCCGCTTCAAATAACTTGCTCTTAAGCGAGTTAGAAGTGGTTCGCCATTCGGAATTGCTCCCACAACCGTTGAATCCCTCTAATGACGAGTTCGGAGTCCAGCACTTGGCTCGATTCCGCTTCAAATAACTTGCTCTTAAGCGAGTTAGAAGTGGTTCGCCATTCGGAACTGCTCCTACAACCGTTGATTCTGTCACTTAAAAAGCAAGTTCGGAGCTCACAACTCTCTCCTAGAGTTGCTCCTCAAACTTGTCTCCCAAATGGCTCTCCCCCAGAGCCGAGCTATTCGCTCCGCTCGCCTCCGAAGCGGACCTCTTCTCAACGAGTTCGGAGCTCACAACTCTCTCCTAGAGTTCCTCCTCACACTCGTCTCCTAAATGGCTCTCTCCCAGAGTCGAGCTCTTCGCTCCGCTCGCCTTCGAAGCGGACCTCTTCTCAACGAGTTCGGAGCTCACAACTCTCTCCTAGAGTTCCTCCTCAAACTCGTCTCCCAAATGGCTCTCTCCCAGAACCGAGCTCTTCGCTCCGCTCGCCTTCGAAGCGGACCTCTTCTCAACGAGTTCGGAGCTCACAACTAACTCCTAGAGTTCCTCCTCACACTCGTCTCACAAATGGCTCTCTCTTATAGTCCAGCTCTTCGCTCCGCTCGCCCCCGAAGCGGACCTCTTCTCAACGAGTTCGGAGCTCACAACTCTCTCCTAGAGTTCCTCCTCACACTCGTCTCCCGAATGGCTCTCTCCCAGAGTCGAGCTCTTCGCTCCGCTCGCCTCTGAAGCGGACCTCTTCTCATCGAGTTCGGAGCTCACAACTCTCTCCTTGGGTTGCTCCTCAAACTCGTCTCCCGAATGGCTCTCTCCCAGAGTCAAGCTCTTCGCTCTGCTCGCCTTCAAAGCGGACCTCTTCTCAACGAGTTTGGAGCTCACAACTCTCTCCTAGAGTTCCTCCTCACACTCGTCTCCCAAATGGCTCTCTCCCAGAGTCGAGCTCTTCGCTCCGCTCACCTCCGAAGCGGACCTCTTCTCAACAAGTTCGGAGCTCACAACTCTCTCCTAGAGTTGCTCCTCAAACTCGTCTCCCAAATGGCTCTCTCCTAGAGCCAAGCTCTTCGCTCCGCTCGCCTTCGAAGCGGACCTTTTCTCAACGAGTTCGGAGCTCACAACTCTCCTTTAGAGTTGCTCCTCAAACTCGTCTCCCAAATGGCTCTCCCCCAGAGCCGAGCTCTTCCCTCCGCTCACCTTCGAAGCGGACCTCTTCTCAACGAGTTCGGAGCTCACAACTCTCTCCTAGAGTTCCTTCTCACACTCGTCTCCCAAATGGCTCTCTCCCAGAGTCAAGCTCTTCGCTCTGCTCGCCTTCAAAGCGGACATCTTCTCAACAAGTTCGGAGCTCACAACTCTCTCCTAGAGTTGCTCCTCAAACTCGTCTCCCAAATGGCTCTCTTCTAAAGCCAAGCTCTTTGCTCTGCTCACCTCAAAGGATGGGTCTTCCCACGGCTCTTACGTGGGTCTTCCCAGCACATCTTCTCCGCCCCTAGGAGTGGAGCTCCTCTTCAAAAATCTCCAAGACCAAAACTCTCCTCAACCTCATAAATACAAGGATGTTGCCTGGCTATTTTGGCCATGAAGGAAGGTGAATCTTCATCTCACTCCTAAAGAGAAGTTGTAGATCTTCGAATTAGCTTCGAAACAAGGGGTCGCACGCCCCGAGCCGACCTCCATAGCACCGGGAACATCGAGAAGAACTCTCCATGGACTTCGGCACAAGCCGCCGAGCGTTCTTAACACCGACCATGTTACATGGAAAATTTGGACTTCGGCACAAGCTGCCGAGCGTTCTTGCCACAGACCCTGTTACATGGAAAAATTGGACCTCGGCACCCCTTCGCCGAACATTCTTGGCACCGACCATGTTACATGAAAAATTTGGACTACGGCACAAGCTGCCGAGCGTTTTGCCACCGACCATATTACATGAAAAAATTGGACCTCGGCACCCCTTTGCCGAACATTCTTGGCACCGACCATGTTACATGGAAAATTTGGACTTCAGCACAAGCTGCCGAGCGTTCTTGCCACCGACCATGTTACATGGAAAAATTGGACCTCGGCACCCCTTCGCCGAACATTCTTGGCACCGACCATGTTACATGAAAAATTTGGACTACGGCACAAGCTGCCGAGCGTTCTTGCCACCGACCATGTTACATGAAAAAATTGGACCTCGGCACCCTTTTGCCGAACATTCTTGGCACCGACCATGTTACATGGAAAATTTGGACTTCGGCACAAGCTGCCGAGCGTTCTTGCCACCGACCATGTTACATGGAAAAATTGGACCTCGGCACCCCTTCGCCGAACATTCTTGGCACTGACCCTCAAACATGGAAAAAACTCACTCCGCACTTCGGCAAAGACTCGCCGAACCCCTTCTTTACATGTCGCCACGCCGAGGTATCACTGCACCTCGGCAGGAGACCCCGAACCCCCCTAGACTTCGGCCTCCTTAACACATATTTGGAGGGGGTCGGCAACGTCGCCGAAGCAACTTGCCACCGGAGCTCAAATAAGAGGAATTATTTACCTCAGAATCCGTTCTCAAATGCAATCAATGGCTCAGATACAAGCAACCAAACAAACAACACAAAAAAAAAACTACTGGGTCGGGCTCAGACCCGTTAAGGGATCCAAACCCATAACCCACGTCACCTTCTTCAGCCCTTCTTCTTCTCCATACTCCCGCCAAAACAAAAAAGAAAATCCCCAACTCTTCTCCACTGTGTGACCAAAACAAACCAAAGGAAAAGAAAAACCCAAACTCCTCTTCTTCACTGCGCCGAGCTACTCACGCCGCCGAGCTCTCCCTCCATGAGCTCGCTCATCTCCGACCTCCACTTCACAGCCGAGCTCGCCGCCTCGTCGAGAAACCCACTCGCCCGTGTCGAGCTCCACGCCGACCTCGACCCTCCGTCGTCGAGCCCTCCTTCCACCTCGTCGAGCTCTCCTTCTCCCTCGAAGTGCCCTTCTCCTTCCTCGTCGAGCTCGTCTCCGCATCACCAAATCCACCGAGCTCCAAGCTCCTCGCCAACTTCACCAATGTCGAGCTCCGAACTCCTCCCTCCACCGCAAGAGTTCGAGCACTTCTTCGCCAACCTCCAAGCTCCGATCGAACCCATCGAGCTCCAAAGCTGAGCACCGAGCTCGAGCTCCCAAACTCGCCGAGCACTGTTGCATCGACCTCACCAGTTCGCCGAAGCTCTTTGCCTTGCCGAGCTCCATATCGCGAGCTCCATTCGTGTTGAGCTCACCTCCGAGCTCGAACCGTGCCGAACTCAAGCTTCGCCAGGCCAAACACACTCTCAACCAATCCATGGCTGACCCATAGCCGAGCTTCAACACTCCCTACACCGAGCTCCTCCTCCTCAAGCTCGGAGGCGGAGACGGGGTGGGAGCTGAGCTCGGAGGTGGGTTCAAGGGTCGGATGAGAAAGTTAGAAGAATGGTCGAAGCGGAAGAGAAAGAAGCAGCGGGGGAAGAAAGAAAGAAAGAAGCAGAGGAGAAGAACAGCAGCGCGGAAAAAAAAAAAAGTCAACGGTTGACTTTGCCACGTGGCATCCACATGGACTTCAGCCACTTTTGCCGAGAGTTCTTGCCACCGAGCATGTTTTACCAAAAAAAAAATGGCCTCCTCCCTATGCGCGCTCGCTTGATCGTGATCAACGCACACGACCGTGCCACGTGTCCAGGTAATATTTAATTTATTTATTTATTTATTTGTTTTAATTATTTAAAAAAGCCGAAAAAATATTTAAAAATCGAAAAAAATAAATTAAAAATTCTAAAAATAATTATAAATTCAGAAAAATTATTTTAAATTCTAAAAAATATAATTATTTAATTAGAATAATTAATTAAAATTTTCGATAATTAATTATTTAATTCGAAAAATGAATAAAAAATTCAAAAAAGTGAAAAATATCAGAAAAATCTGGAAAAATCACCAAAAATCCAGAAAATTCTGAGGATATTTTTGGGTATTTTACAAGCCCAGAATAACACCGTTACACCCCGAGCAAGATTCCAAACTCCCTTAAGAACACCGATAAAATCCCGTATGCCATTAGAACAGTAAAACTACTCCTCAAAGGCTGATCAAACTCAGTCTTCGGGAGTGGGGGGCTCGTGATATGGCTAAAAATAGGATTAAATGGGGACCGTTCACATCGGACACGAATCTTACAGCTCGGGGGCAAAACGGTAATTTCACCTACTAACGGGTCTGAAATGGGAACTGGGTCTTTCTTCACGACCCAATAACCCACGAACGGATCCACCTCAACTGGGTACGGGTCCCAACCCGAAACACACCCAGTCCAGCAAGATAAAATCAAGGTCTCTGATTAATCTTAATCAACGGCCATGATTCACATCTATCTTTTCACTGGGAATTAGGGATTACATTCCTAATCTGATTACGGGGATTATATTCCTTATCAGATCACGGGGATTACATTCCTAATCTGATCCCTAAGGCGACTATAAATACCCCCATCCACCACCATTAAGAGGTAATCAATCTTTTGCCAGTTTTGCGCTCTTTCATAATCATTTCTGATTACTGATTTGAGCGTCGGAGGGTGCGTCGCCAGGAACAACCCCGGTGTCTTGCACTTTTTGCAGGTGAACAGTGGAAGTCAACGGTCAAACTCCGACGGAACAGATATACAGGTTTGCTATTCAAAGTTTCCCAAGAATCCACAAATACTATCTGTTTGCCCCCACACCAGATTTAGCGGTAACATATTGTTACAGATTTTTAGCAATTGAAATCATGTATTCGAAGTTTTAGACGTATATCAATTTCGAAAGAATTGCGGAGTTCTTGGCTGTCGCAGACTGGACATGTCAGTCAACTGCCCGGTCGACTGCAGTTCAATTGAACGTGCAGTGCATTAGACTGTCATGCTTGGTCCATCGCCATTCTTCCCCTCTGCAGTCGACTGCAGTATTTACTACAGTAGTTGTCAGTCAACCGCCACAGTGTGGAGTTCTTGAAGCACTGTCAGCCGACCGCCATTTTTTATACTGTATGTGACAGTCGACCGTCATGCTCGAGTTTTGCACACTGTTTTGCTGAGTTTTCTTTCAATTTCTTTAACGATTGTTTCTTTGAATTTGCTAGGGATATTTCTTTGTTTTTCAAAGTGATTTAATTCAGATTACACCCTTTTCAGAGAGTGAATTCTTAAGTTTTGATGGAGTTTAAATTCTAATTCTTGTGGTTTTGGAAAGTGAACATTTCATAGACTCCAAAAGTATTATATTAGATTTATTCTACGCTATTGAGAGAATAAGATCTCAATTCTGTTTTCACTTTGTTTCAGTTTTAACAAATTATCCAGTTGTACTTTGGAAGTATTTGGTTTTATTGACTATTGGCTTGAGGAAAACCTTGTTATGAGATAGATTATTTGGATTTATGAGATACCAAGAAATATTGAGTTGCTGTTTTGAGTTTTGAGACTCTAGAGGTTGAGTAGGACCCTAACATGCCGGCAGTTAAGACTTTGTGGATATTTTGGCCAGTGGGGCCTTATTGTTGAGGGCCTTGTTGAGTTAGTGAAATTAAGTGCGGCAGGGTACACCAACTCTAGGGGGAATTGTGACTTAATTAATAATAATCAACCTAAGGACAAGCACTAGTTGGAGTTGTGATGAATTGAGAGCAAACATGGGTAAGGGAACTCATATGATCTGCAGTATGAGATAATCCCCGGATTATAAAGGTGAATAAAATAGTCTCCAGATATACCTGCGGAGTGGGATTGGTCTCCGAAATTATCGGGGTCGAGGCGACGCTCATGGGATAAGCGTGTGATGAGACGCCATTGCTTGCGGTGTGGGGTATTCTCGAAGATTCCCAGGTGCGAGTAAAATAGTCTCCGAAATTATCTGTGGATAGAAAGTGACCTTCGAAATTATCCGGGTATGGACTAGATACTCGTAGAATAATCTAAATCTTAAAGTAATCAATGTAGTAGGATTAGTTGCATAACGTGGGATTGAACCCAATAAAATGGAGAACGAAAAGGGCTTTGCACCAGACCTATGTATAATGAGATGCAATAAATCCGACAAGTATGCATTAGAAATCATCATTAACATTTGTGTTTCTTGACTTGTTTTATGCATGCTTGTTTTTCTGTTTTCTTACACTTGACACTTAGTCTAGTTCGACTTGTTGACTTGTGAGTTTATTCTTTATGTTTTCACTTAACTTTGTATTTCTTTGAATATCACTCACACCGTTATGGTTGACCCCCGTAGTTTTGGGAGTTACTTAAAGTAATCACTGTAGTAGGATTAGTTGCATAACGTTGGATTGAACCCTATAAAATGGAGAACGATAAGGGCTTTGCACCAGATCTATGTAGAATGAGATGCATAGAATCCGACAAGTATGCATTAGAAATCATCATAAGCATTGTGTTTTAGGAATATCTCTAGCCTCATGTTTTACAGGTAGGTACCATTAGCATGGAGTTGGTAGCATGTGGTAGATTATTTAATGTTTATGCATATCTTGTAAAAGGATTGATTGTAAAGAAAAAATTGTATTTATGGTGCTTTTAAATACCGTTGTGTTGTAAAAAAAATTGTTAACTCAAAGTGTTTAAATTCCGTTGTGCTTTGTAAAAGAGTTGATGTAATAAAAGTTTTAAATATCCCTGTATTTGGATGCTATGTTTATGATTACAATTGAGGTTGATTCTGAAAATTGTGCTACTCGTTTTTAATTTTATTTATTGAAAATCCGGGGCACTACAATTCAAACTATATCCTCTTCCTCATTGTAAATCAAGACAATTGTTAATCCAATTTTTTTCCAAAGAAAAGGACAAATTAACAGTGTGTCTTTAAGAACTACATATTCTTCCTCACATTACTTCTCCAAATTTGCCATCAATCTTGTTTTTTAATGATAGATTATAAGCGTCCTCATTTATTTTCCTTGAAACTCTTAAAACTTTTCTCATTTAATTTATCAAAAGAGATCCAACCCGGACCCAGGCCGTTAAAAAAACCCAAAAATCAACATAAAAATTAATATTCTATCCTCATCCCTCCCCTCCTTCCTCCTCAATTCTAAATCTTTTTCTTCCAAACTCAAAACTCGTACCTTTTTCTTCTCTCTATTCTAAATCCTCCACTTGCCGCCTCTGTTCGCCGCTCACACTCCCGCTCCTACCCGAACGGGTAGATATATTTTAATAGGACCCGGACCCGGATCCGGTTCTCACGGGTCCAGGTCCGGGTCCAATTTTTGGACCCATTGGGGACCGGGTCTGGGTCCGGGTAGTGAAGGACCCGACCCGACCCGATACCAATGCTAATTTCTATTGTCAAACCAAAACTATATACTATCCATACCCAATACGATACATCTTTTGGATACTTTCAAATTATAATAATTTACTTTTGACATTATACCACCTTAACACTCTTCTTGGACGCAACTGTTAGAAAAAGCGCATTATTGTTGATATTACTTTTTCATGTCTTCATTAATTTAGATTACTTCCCATATCTATAACTATTATAATGGGAGAGATGGGGTTGGTAATTAATTAACAATTTTTTGTATGTGTGCAAACACGTGCAGCGCATGTGTTTGTGGTTTTTTTTGTCTTTTTCCTTCCTCCACGTGCATCGCACGTGCACGTGTTGGTAGGGTTTTTTTTGTCTTTTTCCTTCTTCCTCCACGTGCATCGCACGTGCATGATACTAGTTTTGTTTATAGTAGTATAGTACTTCTTCATTGTTCCCACAAGATCAAATATTGTGTACAGTAGTATAGTTGATGAGGACATCCATTCTATCTAGTTTAGTATTTTATTTCAGTACCATATTTGTTTTTGGCAATTATAGCCATATGTAATCTTTTTTTTAAGCATTAGAATATTTCTGAGATTTTAGAATATTTTGAGATTTGTATCAAGATTTGTTTTGAGCCTATATATAGACCTTGAGATTAATGAGAAAGTATGTCATTCTTGATTTAAAAAATTATTGTGTTGAGTTTTTCTCTTCCTCTCTTTTTGTATGATACAATTGAGATCCAATTATTAGGGTTTGTGATAAGTCCTAATAAAATTTTAGAGTTTGTGATAAACTCTAAAACTACCCAAAATCCCCAAATCAATTAAAATCAAAATCCTAATCCCCAAATCCAAAACTCTAATCTTGCTTCTTCCCCCTCACAAAACCCCTAGCCGCTACTCCCATTCTCTCTCTCCCGCCCAAACACCCCAAACTCGTCTCTGATCGTCTTCCCCGGCCAACTCCGACTGCCCTCCTCGACGCCACCTCCCGACCTTCCAACGCCGCCCCACTTTCCCTCGACGGCCAGCGCCACCACAAAAAACCACCCAAACCCCTTCCTGCTTTGTCCACGTCAGCAACGACAGCCAAAACCCAATCCCCCGTCGACCCACTTCGTCGGCGTTGACCGCAACGCCGTCCGCCTTCTCCCGTAGCGTCGATCCCGCTGCCGCCCACAGCCAATCGCGCCAGCACCCCCGCAACTCTCCTGTGCTGCTCCTCGTCCCTTGCTGCCAAATTGAGATCTAACACTAGTTGCTTCGAACCCCGGTATACTCTTTCCACTTTTTCAATATTTGTGTTGTACTGTTTTATCATCTTTATTATATTATTCAATTTAACTGTCGACCACAAATATTGAGATTGAGTGTTCTACTTGCCTAATTAGAGTACAAATCAATATTGCATCTTTTACTTGCTAAGAACGCTTAGGAATTTAATTATTGATTGTTAAAACTGAATTATTAATTAAGCTTGTTAAACTTAATTCAATTCTTGAAAATCCATCAAACCGATTAATTGTTTAAAATTATAACTTTGATCCGCATTACATGTTGGTAAAATTAATCCTTCAAGATTCTTGAAAATTCTCTATTTAGGGTTAGTTTTACATCAATAGTACCTCTTCATTGTTCCCACAAGATCAAGTTCTTTTAATCCACACACATTTTACAACTGAGTAAAACCCATAGCACGGAGTCTGGTGCGTTTAAAATAAACCTAGGAGGTCATGTTCTAAACTCCCCCATATGCAGTGACAATTGAAGATTTTCTGAATATTGAAAGCCATCATGTATTATTAACCCTCCCACCCTCGTCTACAGGCTGATGAAAAACACACATGTTTTATGATATGTACTTTATAGATAAAGACGAGTCACCTACTGGGGTCGCCCATGTAGTTTAGCTGGCGAGAAAACATTGAACTTGTTCCTAGGAACTATCAAGCTGTGTTTAAATTTGGCCACAGCATTTTCATAATGTGTCTATGTAGGTGAACATAGATGAGTAATAAAAGCATAAGAATGATATTTTTTGCTTAATAGCTCGTAACCATACCCCAAAAGCCCATGTGGATAAAAATAAATCCATACAACCATTATAACAAACTTCTGTATTCTGATATCAGTGCATTCAATTAATGAAAGATGAAAATTTTCTTTGGAGAAAAGTATCAACCTTGGAAATTGTTAGTGCTGGACTCCATTGTTCCTTCAAGATGTCAAGGCAGATGCTCCCATTGCTGTTAATATTTGGATGGAAGACCTTTGTCCGGAATGCTACCTGTCGAGCAAAAGTTTTTAGCAACAGCCGAATTATCATTATTGTATCTACAGCATATTGTCCTGTTGAAATATAATTGTTGTCTAATTAGAGCAGAAACTGTGATCCCCATCGTAATAAATGTTTGTATTGCCACTATGTCATAGAAAGTAAGTACATAAATCACTACTTTCTCTGTTTAAATCTTCTAATGGACTCATAAAATTTCCAGAAGAACATATCCCTCGTAATAACAGGGACCACAGGTTCACAACAAAAGCCAACAAGATATAGTCAGAAGTAACCATTTATAGCTAATACATCTACTATTAGACCAAAAGTATGTGAGAAGCAGTTGTCATTTATGTAAAGTGGAGCTATTCTGCACTACATAGATAGAGCAATATACACTGTTGTGCATTTCTCTTTTCCAATAGGGCACAAGCAAAAATCACAAAGTACCTCATGCTTACTTATGGTGACCATACAAACAGAAAATATAAAACAAGTGCTGCTGCTGCAAATAAAATCTAGTGGCTTGTAAATGCTAAATTATCTTCCAGGCCCTATCTGGGAACAAGCTAGGCAGTTAAAATCGGTTTTTGAAACTAATCGGTCAAGGAACGATTAGTGATTAATCGGTTAATCGAAAAATAATCGGGAATTAAATCGAAAAATTCATTATATATTATATATATATAATTAAAATATATATATATCCTCATTATGTAGCAACCATAAATCCTAACATAAAACTATTATGAGATTATTAATAGGAACATATAGTTATATAGAAGAAAAAAGAGTACTTGGTTTGAGCCGAGTTTGAATTCTGGACGTGGGTCGAATCAGGTTTACTGATCGGTTTCATCAATAAAAAACAATCTAGGAGGTGGAGCAGCGCAAGCAGCAAGAGGAGGTGCAGCAGATGCGGGCCGGGTCAAATATGTGACGGCCTAGGAGGAGCGACGGCGGATCGGGTTTGGGTTTGCTCGAGGAAAAATAAGAGAATCAGTTTGGGTTTGGGCTTGCGTAAGGAAGAAGAAGAGAGCGGCGACAAATCGGGTTTGAGTTTGCGCGAAGAGCAGAAAGGGTTTGGATTTTGAATTTGGATTTGAGTTTGGGCCAGATTGAGCCCAAATAATGCAAACGAACATGAAAATTAGATGAGGAGATTTAATCGGTTAATCGGTCGATTAACCACTAATCGGCCGATTATACCCGATTAAATCGCTAACTATTGAAATATTATAAATCGCTAAAAAAATAATCGCTTAGCCTCCGATTAGCGATTAATCGGAGATTAATCGGGCGTAATCGGGAATTTTAACTGCTTAGGGAACAAGTTATATTAACTCTAAGGGTACAAGTTATGCTAACTTTGGTTGTCCTTCATTTAGCTCCAACTTAAAATTATCTTCATAGTTAGGAAAAATATGATAAGAATGGAGTTTAGATAGCTATAATTTTCTCACCTTTTGGTGTGAGAAAACTGTAGCCATCTTAACTCCAAACAGACGTCCAAACAAGCCAAAGTTGGGAATATCTAATCCAGTTGTCCTAACTTAACTTTGTTCCCAAACATAGACTTAATTGTTTAGTCAAGGGCATCTTATCGCTTACACAGATGAGAATCCCAAACAAACCTTATTTTTAACCATGAGTGTCTTCAGACGATAAATTATATTACAATATGATATTAAAGTAGACGTTACATGTAAGCTTGCTTAGTTTTCTGACTAAACTTAGATAACCAAACACCATATTCATCCCAGTCGTAAAAGACAATTCCTAGTTCCTGCTCAGACAATAAGCAGTTAAAGTGAATATGACTCTTGCAAAGGGTTATTATATACAATTTTTTAAACAAGAAAAGAAAAGAAAACATACCAAGTTGCTCAGTTAAAAAAGAAGCTGAGAATTCACAGGGCATCACTAGCAGCACAGCAGTTTACAAAGCTCCAAAGACAAACTTCAAAATAGGTGAAGTAGTAAAGGTGTTTAACTGTAAGTAAAAGAAAGAAAGGCCCAAAAGCATTCGCGTGTTTGCACATGTAATTAATGTTACTTCTAATATACTTCCTCAACTTCACATTTTCAATTTTGCTTTCAAAGGGGTATTTTGGAAGAAAACAAGTAGCAAATTGGCCTGTAATAATTTAAGAATCAGTAAACACTAAGAGGAGCCAGTTTCACATAAACATGGTTCTAAGTGCACGATAATGATGATGCCGACATGAATCATTTGTGTTGGTTCTACACATAAGTAATAAGGTAGATATGATACTTGGCACTTGTCTACTCAAAAACCTTCACAGGAATCAAATCTTGGATGGAAAAGAATCTCTCAGTATAAATTAAAATGCTGTCCATTTGTTCAAGACAAGTTGTGCGCTTCTTTTTTAGCAAATTACCACCACTCCGGAGGCAAGAAAATATTGAGAACCTGAATTAGGCTAAATTTTAAATAATAAAAAAGCACCCCTCAACTATCAGCCATTTATTTAACACACTCAACTCCTTTTTCTTTAATACCCCCCTAAACTTGGTTTCTCACTTTAGCCCACCAGATGAAATTCACTGCTGTTGAACTTTTTTGGTCACTAAACTCGCACCTTCGCAGCTGACTATTTTATGACACAAAATACCCTTATTTTATAACTTATTTTGCGTTTTCCACTTCATTTTCGTCACAAAACAGAGGGAATCAGATTTATTTCCATCAGAAAATAGTCATGTGAGTCACGTGAACAAAAATAATGATGGACACTTGATTCCGTCTGGAGGACTAAATTGGGAACCAGAGTTTAGGGAGATTTTTAAAAAATAAAATAGTTGGGTTTTAAATAAAAGGCCAACAGTTGAGTAATGTTTTAAATTTTGTCAAAGAATTATGAGTTCAATAAATTTTGTTTCAGCTGAAAACATCACTTGCTCGTTATCAGATCAACGGTAATATAGTTTACATTTCAATTTGCTATACACGCTAATTTCGTCTGATATCACAGTAGTAAGTCTGAAAATTCAGACACATCTTTTACGTAAATTCTTATAAAACTACATAAATTTAGAAAACAAATGTACAACCAGAAATTTAAAACAAAGTGGACGTGAACAAAATGGTTTTCAGACCAGAATAAGGGTATGGAAACAATTTTTCCTCCATAATAATTACATGAGTAATAGGAAGTTCATTATGCGAAAGATGCCCCTATTGGAATTTCAATCACTAGTATATGTAGTACATACCACGTAGGATAATATTAGATAACCCAAAAGTAGGGGTGAGCATAAAAACCCGAAAACTGAAACCGACCCAAAAATTGCAGTTTGGTCGGGTTTGTATAAAAAAACGGTTCGGTTGAGGTCCTAGGTTTCCAAAAATTTCGGAACCCAACCGAAACCCGAACCATATGAGACGGCTAAAAATTCTTCCCTTAAGAAGATCAGACGGCTGAAATCAAGGATATGGTTTAGTATAAAATCAAACCCTAAACTTTAGAGACTTCGGATCCGCCGCCTCCCTTATTGAACGCTCTTCACTCTTCTTCTCAAGTGACATTCTCCTTCTTCCACTTCCACTTCTTATTCTACAATTTGTGAAGCCTATTAACTATAAAATCATGATTTGATGGTGGTCTATCAAAGTCATCTTCTTCTTTGAAATCTCAGAATCCAAAATTGTCTCTTAATATTTCTTTTTTTAGTTTGATTGTTACATGATCATGCTGATGTGAATGTTGATGACATGTGTTTTTATGTAGTTATTGTTAATTCGATTGATATTTCATATGAAATTTTAGAGTATTATTGAGTAAAAATTGGATTTTTTTTTGTTTTTGACATTCCTGAAATGATCGAAACTGACGGAACTGTACTTACTCGGATCGGGTCGAATCAGTTCGTATTGTAGTTCAGGTCGGTTGCGGTTTGGGGAAATCTGGCCGGTTCGGTTGAAGAACCAAACCGTGCTCACCCCTACCCGAAAGTACTTCCAAATAACTTTACCAACCTTCCCTTTTCTGGCAAAAGAAACACATTCGAGAGACCTTTCTCATGCCTCTTAATTGTTCGCCTTCATAATTTCATGGCTTCAAGTGCAACCAGTGTTTATGAAATATCCTTTACTGAATCTGAGAATATCCAAATTGCTCATGTGGCTAACACGTCAACAAATTAAAGTTTGATGTCTTTTGTGAGCACATTACGCAGATGGTCACAGTTTCCTTACAATTCTGGTACTTCAATTTGACTTATTATTTACAAGTAGAAAGTAGAAATCTTGTTCTAGAGTCTAAAGTGTTCAAAAACTTGACCTCACAGAGACGGATTCAAATAATTTATCACATCATTGAAAATAAATCCTTATTTGCAAGAAAGCCCAAACAGAGTTCCAATTATTTACCACTTCATATCAATGTATCAATTTCTTCTTTAATTAATTCACAATTTCTGTAAAACAATTCAAAACAGTATAAAATAAAATAAAAATATGTTTCGCCCTGACTGTATAATAGGCCTTGTATGGATAATGAAACAAAAGGTGTGACAAAATAATTGGTAACAAACAGAAACAGGGTTTTCATGCAAATAGAAACAGGGCTTTCTTGCAAAATAATTGATAACAGAAATACGGACATGAAACAGGGCTTTCTTGCAAATAGTATTCCTTGAAATATATTAAATGCTGGAAGAGAAATAAAAGTTATTCGTCAGAAATAAATGACACTAGAGAAAATCTAAGGCCCTTAAAAGAGGACATGATATCCAAATCAAGAAAGTACTACACCAAGCACACTACAGGACAATTTACACACCAAATAAAAAATACTACTGCACAATTCAACAACAAAATTTCAAAAAATATTATGTAATCCAAAGCCAACAACGAAAAAGAATTTTTGAAATATAGGATAGAATCTAAAGATATAACTGCTTCATTCAAATGGGGGAAAGCTATGAAGTTTTGACATTAATGATGAGGATCCACAAATACATTAGAAAGTATGAAATAGACATAACGATCCTGTCTTGTCCCAAAACTTGAAAGTATTGGATGTCATAAAGGGAAAGCACAGAAGATAAATATGTGAAATGTCTGCATGATTTCAATTCTGAATTGCATCATTAGTCGTGAATTGCTAATTTAACAAGAACCTCCTCAAACTAATGTTGTATATAAGATAACCGAAATTGCTTTACATAAATAAACATAAGACAATAATGTGGATCCTACTAATTCAGAGTTGTGCTTCTAGCTAACCATCTTGAAGAGGAAAACCATAGAAATCACAACTGAAGAAATAATTCAGATAGTAACAACTATAGATAGCAATACCAAAAGCATCATAATAAACTTGTATAAATACTTAGAGTGCAAGTAATACCTTAGGCGGCTTAAATGGATAATCTGGGGGAAAGTGAATGGTAATTAGAAAGACTCCTCCCGCGTAAGGGCTGTCTGGCGGGCCCATAATAGTTGCCTGCCAATGGAACATGTCTTCTGCCACAGGACCTGAAATGCAATATTTATTAAAATAAAACTTAGCAATCGTTCAAATTAAACAAGTAATCAGATATACCCAACCATGCCCTTTAGCCATTAAATAAGCTTTAAACCAAAAAAGGAAAAGACAGATTGAAAAATTCCTAACTAGATACACCTAAACAACACATACACCTGAATTGTAATGCCCCAAAATATTCATTATTTAATATTGTTTGCAATAATTATAATGCATAACTTAATTTATCATTTATTTAGTAGGCCTTGTTTAAATAGAAAGAAATATGGGAGGTTCATGTTCAGTAGGAGTTTTATGCAAAAAAATATAATTAAAGGGGATATTTTATAAGGGAATTTTAAAAATAAGACTCATGAGATCTCTCTCCGTGAATCTCTCTCTTCCCCTTTATTTTCTCTCGGGCCGCCGCAACAAAAAGAACAAAAAAGAAAAGAAAAAGATGATGAAGAAGAATATTGAAGAATAGAAGAAGAGATTTGATGTATGCTTAGTGTTTATTGTTTTTATATTATTATGATGTCTTAGGATGAAGTATTCCCTTGTTCTAATTATTCCTCCCCCAACCCTAGGAAACTTGATAGATTTGATAGAATTGAAAAACCCTAAATTGATAAAATTATGGATATAATGAGTAATAATTTCTAGTTCTACACATGTCATATAGTTGATTCTAAACATTTGATTACATATATGCAGTGGTATTGTCCACATGAATTACATGATGATATAACTAAAGGGTTAATTGTCATGAACCACTTCTTTGACTTTAAATTGTTGATAACCCTCAAATTAGAAAACTAGGTATTAGTATATATTCGTATGTATACTCATGTATGAAATATATGATTAACTCTCGGAAAGTATTTTTCTAGCATACTATATATATATATATATATATATATATATATATATATATATATATATATATATAGTCCCCTTCTGTTGTGCACTAGCCATAGTGTGCACTCGGCCTTCGGGCATGTCAACGATCCGAACCGTTCACATTGATCTACACGTTTAATTAGTCTAAATATGTAAAATCAAGTCATTTGAAATTCATTTGCCCATGCATTGAAGTATTACAAAAATGTATGGCTGAAAATCGTTTTTTTATAATGATATGATGGATGGGCAAATGAATTTCAAATGACTTGATTTTACATATTTAGACTAATTTATACGTGTAGATCAATGTGAACGGTTCAGATCGTCGATACGAAGGCCCAAAAACCGAGTGCACACCATGGCTAGTGCACAATGGAAGGTTTCTCTCTCTCTCTCTCTCTCTCTCTCTCTCTCTCTCTCTCTCTCTCTCTCTGTGTGTGTGTGTGTGTGTGTGTGTATATATATATACATACATACATATACTAGATTTGCCTGTGGGCACGTGTCTACGGCACGTCTTCGGAACGATACAAAACACGACAATCCTATAAACATTAAAACAACAATTATGTAACTCAAGTTTGAATAGTATAACAATAATTAGTCGTAAATAAAAGTCCATGTTTCCATTAGTATATGTTGAAAAATAATTATAAATGGGGGTGTAAATCTAATTTCTTAGAACTTTAAGTGTGGAAAATGATGAAATTTAACATTTGAAGAGATATATTTGCTATTTTCAATATAGCATGTGCAATGAAAAAAACATAAAAATTCTGAAAATTTACAAACCTGAAATCTTAAAATCTAAATTTCTAAGTAAATAAGGAAAGAATGGGAGAGAGAGGTAGGGGGAGAGAGAAAGAGAGAAATATGAAAAAGTGAAAAGATAAGAGAGAGAGTAATAAAGTAATGAGTTTTTTAGTTTTGGGGAGAAAATTTTGGTTTTGTGGTTTGAAATTTTGGGAGGAAAAATATGTTTTGTGAGGTTAGATCTGCGCCTTTGATTTTGGGGGGATTGAAGGTGAGCCACTTGATAGCTTTCTTTGTGTTTTATTATATAGATATATATATATACCTACTAATCTTATTTTACATTAAATTGCCTCCTTTGAGAGTGAATGAGTTTGGTTGTTAATTTAGTTGATGATTATTATCCTAATAGGGTGTGATTGGGAGTTGAGAAGTATCTCAAAGCCCGTTACTAGCTCCATTTTCGTGCCAACCATTGTAGGTAATTGGATATCTTTATCCTGTAGAATGTAATTTTATAAAATGCTTGTTTTTTTTGTGTTGTTATATTGTGAGTATTTCTACGGTTATTTTATGTGATGTGCTGCAATGATGTGTAACTATTGAATTGAGATTAATATATTGATTGGTGTGTTTGTAACTTTGCATGAATATGTAACTGTGATATGTGGGTGTTGTCATCCATATTTGGTTTATATTGTTGTTAGAAATATTTGTAAATTGCCAATTTAAACTATATTCTTCTGCATTATTTTACGTAGTTTGAGTAGGGATGTATGTATATGAGTGACCTTATAATGTTGTGAATATTGATATGGTTATTTTAAGTTATTACCATATTTATAGTTGTGTTACTTATGTGTCAGCATCTATATTTATATATGCATCAGGACTTTAAGAAACCTCTTATGCACTCTCATGTTCCACTCTATGAGTGTTGAAAATTGCACAATAAATAGTCCTTACGACGGACCGAAGTGGTGTTCCCTTATAAGCCGGGCTAGTAAGTATTGACCTCATGAGAGGGGGTTAGCTCATTTTGTTGTTAACAAACTTTTTCAGATTAGTGCATCAAGATCGGGTACTTGAAGAGAATAAAGGATCTGGAAGCTTATGCCTTTTGAAAATAAATTGTCGTAGCGTGCAATTAAGGCTATTAAATTGGACGTGGAAGTTTATTTAAATTATTTTATTGAAATTGTAAGGAGACTTCTTGCATAAAGAATTTTAGTTACCTTTTTTGTAATGAATTATATACTTATGTTAACCATTTGTGCTACTTTTTATTGATGGATTTTATCACCATGAAATTGTATAATTATTATGTTATTGTAATAGTTGTTCTCGATTTGGGGCGTTACATGAAAGTCTTTTCCATTTTGAGAAAAATATTAATCAACTAGAGATCCTATTTCCTCTATACCCCTTAAGAGCATCCTGTAGTCGTTTGCTAAATATGCATTGGTTCCTCTATACCCCTTAAGAGCATCTGTAGTCGTTTGCTAAATATGCATAATATGCATATTTGGTTGAAAACAACGCTGCAGTCGTTGGCCAAATATGCATATTATGCATATTTCGCTACAGGAGATTGCCATAAATGAGAGACGGAATGAGAATTACCAATATATGAGAGACGGCACTTCCAGTGCCGTCGCACCAAATTTTTTTTTTTTTAATTGTCGGACGACACTTCAAGTAAGTGCCATCGCATTAAAAAAAAATTAATGGTCGGACACACCAAAAAAAATTTAATTTCGTAATAAAAAAAGCCAAAAAGACCCCACTTCTCTCTTGAAGTGTCGTCCCTCCACTCAGTGTAGTTTTTTACAATTTTTGAATTTTTTTGTAATTTTTTGTAATGTTTTTGTAATTTTTGTAATTTTTTTGTAATTATTATAATTTTTTTGTAAATTTTTTTTGCACTTCGAATCCATTTTTTTAAAAAAAACCCACCCTCCCTCAGACGGCACTTGAAGTGCCGTCCCAGTGCCGTCCCACCTGTAAGGGGGGTTATTTGCAATTTTTGTATTTTTTTGTAATTTTTTGTAATTTTTTGTTATTTTTTCGTAATTTCTGAATTTTTTTTGTAATTTTTATAATATTTTTGTAATTTTTTATTTGCACTTCGAGGACGAATTTTTCCCTCCGACGGCACTTGAAGTGTCATTGCACCTTTTATAAAAAATAGCTTTCAACGACTGCAGCAAAACGTAACTTTGCTATATTCATTTATCCATTTATGCATATTTTGACCCTCATGACTGTTGATGCTCTAAAGGACTCAAATCTATCCACTACTTATCTAGTACAATTCAGACTCCTCAAAATGAACTCTTCCCAAAAAAAATCAGTTGAATTGATAAACTGCGAACTAAATCCTTCAATGCACCTCCGTATATAGAAGGGAACTGCTAATTGAACGCCAAATGTACCCGTACCAGAGGTGCGTGTGGGGTGCACACCCTTGCCTATTTTGAGTACAACTAGCATGGCACCTCTTTTAAATATACCTAAAGTTAAATATACATCTCAAAGCTTATAATCCAGCTCATATTCGTATTCAATCTACCGATAGTTCGATAAAACAATTCTGCATGTAATTTACGTCAAGTTTCAATATGTTCAGAAGAGTATCATCTTGTTACACAACACTATGACCTCGGCTCAACCCAAGCTAACAAGTACACCATAACCGTATCACAAAAACAAAATACCTTGATTTTCGCTCTTATCAACAAAATGCATCTAATTCCCTAATCAAAATAAAATAAAACATATTCAAATATTCAAAATAAAATTTGTCAAATACCTAATAAAAATGCAAATAAATTTCGCTAAAAAGATAGTTCCTAAATCAAAAATATTTCAACAAATACTGAATCTAATAATATTTCACCTCTAATTCACCAGAATCTAAGCAACAACAAAGATCTAGAAAATTATACAACAAATCAAACGTTAATCAAAGATTCCAATTCGGATCGGGATCTCTCATACCTGCGCTGCATGACGTCGGCGGATCTTTCTGCAGATCCTTCAACTCCTTCAAGATCCGCTTCGAAGCCATCGCCAAATTCCCTAAAATCGCACCAAAAAATCCTCAAAAAAATCCCAAAAGTCTAAAAAAAAAAAACCGAAACCTAAAGAGAGAAAGATCGTACCTTTGTGGATTTCGCGTAACCAACTCGAGGAAGAAGAAGAAAGAGCTGGAAATGGAGGAAGGGGGGACTTTCATACGTAAAAGAATCGAATAAAATAATCGTATTTTATTATTGTCAGGGAAGGAATCAATAATGGCGAGGGGTTGACGATGACGGAAGCAAGGGACTTGATTGAGGGCGGCTAATTTGGATGGCTGATATTTGATTGGATGGACGGTGGAGATTTGTTTTGTTGGCGGTGGGTTAACAGGTAAGATATCAGCTTTCGTGGAAGCCAAGAATTTGATTGGTTGGAAAAAAAACTGAGGCTTTTTGTGTGCACCCATTTTGGCACACACACTTCATCAGAATGGGCCCCACACAATTTACTGATCATTTTGTTAAAAATTATTCTATATAGCTATTTGACCAACGCAACTCCTTCACCTTCCTCTGGTACTCTCTTCTTCCCTCATCCTTCAACCTTTCAGACCTTCAACTTCACTCCGCGATGTTATCAAAGCTGGAGCTCAGTGGAGTCGGTCCCAATAAAAGGGCACGACACACCGTCAACACCCCACCCCCCCCCCCCCCCCGCTACTGAGACCCCCCCACCCCCTCCTCAGCCTATGGCTTCCCCTATCCCTCACCCAGACCCACCCCTGATCATCCCCCCCGAGGGGGATTCCCCTAGGTTCAGACAGGCTATCTCCCCCAGCGGGCACACCGGAGTGCACATCATTGACGAGGGATAGAGTCGAGGGTCATCATCGCCAGTGGGAGGATAGGCGACCATTGGGATGGACCCATAGAGGGGGTCCTCCTACGAGCCAGTATGGGCGTAAAAGAACCCCACCGATGTGCCAACATCACACCAACAGACACCACCTTGTTCAGAGACATTATGACCAGCACCCTCAACCAGAGAGGCACCACAGGTACAACAACAATCAGAACTATCACAGAGGACAGGGACAACAATCCTATAGAAGCCATACTAGTAATGCGGCCCCCAGCAAACATCCTCACCCTCCCCAACATCGCAACTCAGCCAGTCCACCCCCCCCCCCCCCCCTCGAGAGCACCCACACACCACAGCATACCTCCAAAGCATTCCCCCCTCCTACTAAACACTTGGCCTCGTCTTCACACCACCCGGAACAATCCCTACCACAGTTTGAGCCCATCGACCCTCTCAAGTCCATCGTCATCTGGGCCCAAAGAGGGGAGCCAGAAGGGACCCCAGAGAGAGTGGAACAAGCTGAGGTTGAAGATTCAACCGAGAATTGGCAGGAAGTAACACGAAATGGTAAGAGCAAAGCCAGGTCCCTACCCCCTCCTCAACAAGAAAATCAAAAAAAAGCAAAGAAAAGGCAAACGAAAGCCAGCGCCATGCTTCAACTGCGGCGAACTAGGCCATTACCGTAAAGAGTGCACCAAGGAGGTGCAATGCCTCAAGTGTATGAAGTGGGGTCATCTTTCATATGTTTGTACCAATGTAGTCGAAACCCACAATGATGAGGAACGTCCCGTAAACAGAGAGAGATCGCCTGACAACCCCACTCTAATCTGACTCGCTAAAAGCCTGGATATCATCAAGAATGAGGAGAAGTGGCTGTGACAGTGGTGTGTTGTGGCCAGAGTGAGATCAGGGAGGCCCTCCGAGACCCACCTACTCCAAGCGCTGAACGCTAAGTGGCCGATAAAGGCACGCAGAGATTGGGTCGCAAAGAAATTGTGTCACCTCCAATTTTTGGTATCCTTCCCCTCGACAAAGAAGGTAGGAGAGGTCACAGGAATGGGGGTAGTGGACTTCGGCCACTTCACAATGGAGTTCTTCCATGGTCACCAAGCTTCGGAGCGGAGCTCCCCCAAGGCGAACTTTTCTGGATATGGATACATAATATGCCATTGCATTTTTGGAAAAAGAGAGGCGTTACAAGTGATAGTTGCCGACTTCGGATCAGTTGAAGAAATCAACGAGAAGACGGTGCGTCGCTCCGAAATTGTATCAGCGAGGATTCTTATCAAGAGCGTTGATATCTCGCAGATGCCACACTTTGCCAAAGTATACTCCTTCGATGATTCATACCTCGTTCGATTCGTGCTCGACAAACAAGCAGAATCAGAGTCAGAGAGATCGGCCATCACATCCCCCACTCCCCCCAAAGCTCTCAGAGACGGTCGCTCATACGCACAAGTGGTCTCTCCAGTTAGGGACTTGACCATCGATGGGGCTCATGATATCGAGCGAGCACATAGGGAGCTCATCAAAGAGACGAGAGGAAAGGAGCGGCGCCAGGACCAGGTGGCAGAGGGATCAGTACCGACAAAGGAATCTCCGATCAGAGTTGGTCGAGAAAGAGTTTCGACCAACAGATCCAATGGCCCAGATGCATGGAATTCAAATCTACAATCAACTCCAGATTTGGGAAGGTTGGCAGTCACGGAGGTGACCAACCAAAAAGAGGGTCAAAATAAACCCAAAAATGGAAGCCTACGCTTCGAAGTTGGTGAAGAGGAGCACAGAGGGGAGATAGACTGCGCAAGAGCTGCAAAAGGCAAAAACACCTTTCTTGTCAACTTTCAAAACGACATGCAAAGTTGTTCGGCAAAGGAGCAAGAGCAGGTGCTGCGAACGGAGCAGGGAAGGGAGACAGACTGCGAAAGGGCCAAAAAGGGCAAAAGCAACCCGGAAATCGACATGCAAGACAACATGCATAGTCGAAACCCAAAGAAGCAAGAGTTGGTAGTATTGGGTTGTGGGTCAAGAGGGGAGCATGCCAAAGTGGGATACACGATGAACAAAGAGCGAAACGTTGGCAGTGGCTCCGCCCAAAGTGAGAGAGGCACAAGCGCTGATGCCTCTGCGCTCAAAAAGAGGAAAGCTCAAAGAGGAAAAAATGGAAATGAAGCTGGTAAAGGCAATGAAGACGAAAGAGGAGGAAGGGATAAGGACGCACTCAATGCCTCTTACACATGCTCTCTGCCTCGACCGTAGTCCCATCTACACAGATGGAGCCACGTGTCCCATTACCGCAAGCGGCAGGCTCAAAGCGCGAGAAGATAGATACGCTATCTCGCGGAGGAGAAATGAGTTCAAACGGCCCCCATATAGATGAGAGGGGTGTACGGGCCGAGGGGGGGGGTATTTAATAATGCTATTGGGCCCAAAGAGGGGTCTAAGATGCATAATTCTGTTTGTTGGGCCTTCTGAAACTACGATTAGTCACAATGAGCAGCGGCAAAGGGGCGAATAACGGGCCCACAGAGGGGTCTACTATGGAAGCTCCCACAATTACGGAACACGCAGATAGCGATGAGAACATGGAAGGGCGCCCAAATTTAGACGAGGAGTTCTCATTTACGGATGAGGAGTCAGTGGAGCTTGATTATGTAGCGGACACACAGAGAGACATCTCTCCAGAGATGGTCTTACCCACCTTGCCAGAATCAGCGTCTGGCTATAGTTCTGGTACGTCAGGCAGGGTAGCTGGATTCAGGGTACAGCGGACACCTAAGAGGGCTCATGTAGAGTCTCTGGATGACTATTTGGAGGTAGCTGCGGCGGCCAAAGCTACAAAGTTCGATGATGGAGGTACGAAAAGTTTTTTAGCGTCTATATTAAATTTCATGTCAGATTCTGATGTTTTTAGCCTAGCTCAAACCTGTGGCTTAGAAGTTTATGACACAAAGCGTAATGCTCTACTGCTCAACAAAATTAGGGGTTGGGAAACTGAACAGGCTACGATGAGCTCTCAGAAAGACCTACGATCCTGCTCTGGGTTGACGGAGGTCTTGGAGGAACACACCCGTCACACACCCACGATCAACCTAGACATAGTCTCCCAATGAATACACTATTCTGGAATGTTAGGGGGCTGGGGGATATGGGAAGAGAGATATGATTAGGGACGTTATTAAGAGCTCCAAGGTGGAAGTGCTAGGGTTACAGGAGACCAAACTCGCGAACGGGTTTAAAACTCAAAAGAGTAGGGGACAACAGAATCAAGGAATGGGTGCTACGCCCGTCCATAGGAACCTCGGGGGGGATTGCTATTGGGTTCAACCCGAATATCTTCACCTGCTCCGAGGAGTACAGTGGAATGTTTTCCCTGACTATTCGACTAAAGCGACGATCTAATAATTTAATGCAGACGATCACTGTCGTCTATGGGCGAATGTGGCTACAGATCAAAACGTGTTTTGACAAGAGCTTATCGGTATTCGATAACGATGGTTGGGAGCTTGGAGTGTCGGGGGGGGACTTCAATATCACTAGATTTGCTTTTGAGCACAAGGGAAGAGGTTCCAGCGATAGACACAGATAAGAGTTTAATAGGGTGATCACGGAACTAGAGCTGATCGATATCTCAATCAATGACAGACTATTTACATGGTCAAACATGCAAGCAACCCCGATTATGGCCAAATTGGACGGGATACTAGTATCGATGGATTGGAAGGCTAAATTCACATTAGCAAGCACTAAATCTATCCCTAGACCTACGTCAGATCATACCCCAGGTCCTACTTGATGCCGGGGTACAGGGACCTCAAAGATCAAGGAAGTTCAGATTTAAGAAGGCTTGGCTAGAAATCTAGGGATTTCACCACATGGTGATGGAAAACTAGGCGCTCCCAACTACTGGTTTGGATGCAGCATCCCGAAGGTGTGAAAAAGTCCGCAGATTGAGAAAGCGGCTGCGTAAATGGAATCGGTCCAGATTCTCAACCATCTGGCGTGCAAAGATTCCTTTTTGGAAGGAATTGATGAGCTAGAGAGATTGGAAGAAATGAGAGTCCTGTCACAAGATGAAAGAAACAGGCTACTAGAGCTTCAAGAAAATATCGCCAATCTTTATAAGCTGGAGGAGATCAAATGGCAACAAAGGTCGAGGATTTCATGGCTCAAAGAGGAAGACTCAAATACGGCCTACTTCCATCGAGTGGCAAGCGCAAGACGTAGATGCAATCTAGTCCTGTCACTACAGACGGACACGGGAACATCGCAAGACGAAAATGTGATTTCCAAAACCTTTCAAGATTACTACAAGGGCCTCTTTGGGAAGAATAATGACTTCAGGGTCCCATTCAGGGATGACTTCTAGCAGGCCTGTCAGAACGAGTCAGTGCAAACGCTATCCAATTTGGAGGCACCTTTCTCAGAAATGGAAGTGGAAAAGACCATCAGTCAAATAGGAGCAGACAAGTCGCCTGGGCCAGACGGATTCCCAATGATGTTCTTCAAGGTGTTCTGGGAAGAAATAAAAGGGGGTATTATGGCGTTAATGGATAAATTCTTCCACAACAATCTCAGATTGGGCATGTTCAACTTTGCGAAAGTAGTTCTGATACCTAAGCGGGTGGAGTCTTCGAGGGTGGAAGATTTTAGACCGATTAGCCTCATAAACTGCTCGGTTAAGATCATCACAAAGGTCCTGGCCATCCGCCTGGAAAGCATATTGGACAGTTTAATTAGCAAAACATAGTCTGGTTTCATCAAGGGCAGATGTATCCTGGACTGTGTAGCTACCGCAGAACAAGTTATCCACCGCTGTCATACAGGCCAGTCCAAGAATTTTTTCATCAAACTGGACTTTGAGAAAGCATATGACTCCGTCGACTGGGAGTGCCTGCTGGAAGCTCTCAGAGGGAGAGGCTTCGGGGTTAAATGGATTAGGTGGATTAAACAATGTTTATACACTAGTAAAACGGCAATCTCGGTTAATGGGCGGTCGGGGCTACCGTTTTCTTGTAAGAAGGGACTCTAGCAGGGGGATCCACTGTCACCTCTACTATTCACTATCATAGTAGATGTGCTGAGGGGCATGCTAGACAACTGCCGGAGAAAAGGTTGGATAACGCCCGTGGCTAACAGCAACTCTAATCAAGGATGCACGATTCTTCAGTATGCTGATGACACCATACTCTTTGGTAACGGGAATAGGTCAGAAACTGTCTGCATTAAAGGGGCCCTCTACTGTTTTGAAGTCTGGTCAGGTCTCAGGATTAATTTTCATAAGAGTGCTTTGATTCCAATTACACTTTCCGATGTAGATGCACAGGACCACGCGACCATACTAAACTGTATGACAGACGAGTTCCCAATCAAATATTTAGGGCTCCCACTCAGGCCAGGGAAGCTTACTAAGACGGACTGGCTACCTATCATAGACCGGGTTGGAGGACAGATTGTCTGGTTGGAAAGGAAAATCGCTTTCCCTCAGTGGCAGAGTGGTACTCATCAACTCGGTGTTGTTTAATCTGTCCATTTACTACATATTGTTTTTAAGCTTCCTAAATGGGTAATCCAAAGGATTGACCGAATCCGAAAATGATTCCTCTGGAAAGGGGCGAACTCAAATAGGGGGGATACCACCTGATCAAGTAGAGTATTGCATGCATGAAGAAGAAACATGGAGGGCTAGGCATCATCGACCTAAGAGATATGAACCATGCCCTATTGGGGAAATGGTGGTGGAAGGTCTTTCACCACAGCGGGTAAGGATGGCAGGACTTCATTCAACCATACCTTTGGGAAAAAGGTACGAGAAGTTTAGGCTTCCAAGTAGGGTCTAGAGTTTCTCGCTTCTAGAAAGGAATTACCAAAGCAAGCGGACCTTTCAACTCAGCAGTTACATCGACTATTGGTAATGGACGGTCCACTAGATTCTGGTGTGACAAATGGTGTGGTGCCCATACCCTTAAGGAGACTTTCCCAGATCTTTATGAGAAAAATGACTCGTCCGAATATATCTGTGGCCGAGACATGGAAGAGGGGCAATTAGAGATCGTCTTTCCAAAGGAACTCTTACCCCAAAGTTACATCAGCAGCTGCTTGAATTGCAAACACACATTACACGGATTGGTGCGATGTGTGCTCAAGGCCCAGATCAGATGCACTAGGGACTAGAGACCAAAGGAGCTTTCACTGTTAGATCTCCGTATCATCAAATTCACTATCGAAGATGCAGACCCAGTTGGGCACAGGTGTTATGGAAGGCCAAAACCCCCCTTAAAGCCAGGGTCTTCCTCTGGCTAGTGCTCAATAATGCAATCCTCACCAGAGAGAACCTTGCCAAAAGACAACCCCAGATAGCGACCAACTGCGAGATCTGCAACATGCATACGAAGAATCTGAATCACCTATTTATTCACTACCAAAGGAGTAAGGCAACTATGGTAGAGGTATTACGGGCCTTAGGAACAGGTGACTACCCCAGCGAATACGAGGATTTTGGATTGGCCCCAAATTTGCCTCGGTACGCCATGAAATAAAGGATGCTTGGTAAATAGCCATTGCGGCAACTACTTGGGTGTTATGGCTAGACAGAAATAATTTCTATTTTCGTGCTTCATGTAATAGTATTTCTGGTAACCTTACTCATATCATACATCTTATTTCTTTTTGGGCCACAGCTACTACCACAGGAGCGAGAGGGAGGATTGCCAGAGTCTTCCAGGTGGAGGAATTTGATGATGAGGAGGTAGAGTTTGGTCCGACACTGGACTGAGGGATAGGCGCCATTCATACTCATATGGAACATGCTACATCGGAGTTCCATTAGCCGCAACTTCCTCTACTTTGTATTTTGTTTCGATCTACTATACTTTTGGTTGTACTTTGTATGGATGATTAGACCCATCCTTCAGGATTTTATTGGGGGATTATGTTTTATTTTTTGCACTGTACTTTTGTATTTCATCCGGTACGTCAGAGTTGTTTCTATTAATTTCTTATTAATGAAACAGGGATGGCGTTATTCCACCTTTAACCTAAAAAAAAACAAATATTGATGTCTAGTATTCATGTAGGTATTGATAAGTCATCTTGTAGGTATATGATACTGATAAAAGATTTTAAAATTTTTAGAAATATTTATAAGACAACTCGAACATTTTTTCCTTGCAAGGACTCGAATTTTTTACCAAACTATCCCACTTTTTGAAAGTATGTACCAAACTGTCCTCGTTTGAAAGTTAAATACCAAAAAGTCCCCATCGCTAACCGAGATAGCGTGCCCGATAAAAATTTGCTCGCTATCTCAGTCGGCGTGTGTTAGGAGCTATTATTTTTTCCCTTAAGTAAGAGTGTGCGAAAAAATCTCAAGTATAGACTCGCTAACTCCGTTAGCGCGCCCATTTAACCCAGACACGCTAACTGAGATAGCGAGTGTAGATTGGTTTAATTTTAAAACACACTTTGGAGAAAAAAAATGAAGAAAAATACCAAGTATAGACTTGCTATCTCCATTAGCGAGTGTGTTTGTACCACACTCGCTATCTGAGATAGCGAGTGTATTGGCTTGCAGGAAAAAATCACTGGGTTTAGACACGCTATCTCAGTTAGCGAGTGTGTTTGTACCACACTCGCTAACTGAGATAGCGAGTTTTGGGAGAGAAGAAGTGGGATGAGAGTGCGACATCGAGTGTGATTTAAGTGAAATCCAATCGACACTCACTATCTCAGTTAGTGTGCCTAGTTTGAATGAGCGCGCTAACGGAGATAGCGAGTCTATACTTGAGACTTTTCACTCTGACTTGAGGGTGAAAGTAGTGCACCCTAACACATGCTGACTAAGTTAGCGCGTAGATTTTTACCAGGCACGCTATCTCAGTTAGCGACATGGACCTTTTAGTATTTAACTTTCAAACAGGGACAGTTTGGTACATACTTTCAAAAAGTGGGATAGTTTGGTAAAAAATCCAAGGATTGAGGCTAATTTAGAGGATTTTTTACCGTGTTGAGTCACCTTTTGAAACTATTTATAAAAGTACATTTTCCAAACCATTTTTATGCATCAGCAGCAGCCACTAATCCCAACTGCTAAGAGTGGACAACTATTATCCGAACCGACCAATCCGAACCAATCAAACCCGAACCGACCGGTTTTTAACCAAACCAATTGGGATTTTGAGTTGGCCCGGTTCTTGATCTTCAATAACCAACTGGACTGGTTCGGTTGTTGGATGGGGCTTTCAAATAACTGATAAAACCGAACCGACCGTACCTATATGTATAAATCCATAAAAAATATAGTTCTCCTTTAATTTTTTGAATATACAAATAGTCATTTCTCATTTTCTTGGAGATACAAACAGTCTTCTTTAATTTCTTTAATATCTTTAATACAAACTGAGCAGTTGTTCTACCTATGTTTTGATTCTCCATAATCATGTGTGTTATGTTGTTGAGAAATGCTTGATTTACAGTGTGGCCCATCATAATAGAATCATGAAGTTGATGTAACATTTGGTAGTTACTTTAATCAAGTCAAGCAGAAATTGTTTTTTAAATCTTTTTTTATTGTACCTGAAATTCAATTAGCTATGGTTATTGATATTTCTTTTGTGATAATAAACTATGATTACAGAAGTATGCAAGTAAAAAAGCAGTTTATCTCACCCATTTAAACGTCATCATCCCAAACAATTAGTACAAATTTCATTAACAACTTGTGGTTTTATGAATGTTCATTTTAAAATCATTTCTGAATAACAAATAGCAGGTTGTTTCTTAAGTTTGATTGAAGTTGATCTTTTAAATTTCAACAAAATTATGAATGATGTTAAAGATGAAAAGTAGCATGCCAAACCGACCATCCAATCCAATCCAAACTGAGCTTAATCGGCTTGGATGGAACCTGATCCGATAAAGGTTCGGATTGGTTGCGGATGAGAAAATTAAAAAACCGATCTTCTTTGGATCAGTGGTGGATGGTCCATATTAGGTCAGATACCGACAGATGCCCACCCCTACCTACCAACTGCAGCCTGTTCAGTATAAAACCGCTAATGGAATAGCGGGAGCTCATATAAATTCTTTTAGTTTTTTTTGTTTGTTGCCGCTATTCCCATCAGCGGCTACGGTCTATGTGAAGGTGCTGATGGTTATAGCGACAATGTCTCAATCATATTGGGACTTAACTCATTCTAGAACGTTACTGCTCTCTGAAAAAACCAAACCAAAATCCTAAACTGAGGCACTAGTGGGAATAGCGACCTCGACTGCTATTTTCACTACTGGCTACAGGTGGGACCCGACCACTAATAAAATGTCGGGCTCCATCTCTCTCTCTCTCTCCCCTCTCCACTTCATTTTGGATCTTCTTCTTCCTCCTCAACTCCAACTCCGAATCCCTAAAAACCCTAAGCCCTAAATCTTCCAAAATATCCACTCATTTTCACTTATTCAATCCCTAATCGGGACTCCGCTCACTTAATTAATCACTCACATATCTCTCTCCTCCAACTTCAAATCTTAGAATCTTCCAACCCTCCAAATCTCTAAGTCCATCAACCAAATCCGAACCCCTAAAGATGTATGAATACTATTTACTACTTCTAATGTTTTATTTAACTCGTTGTTGAAAATATGCTTAAATTTTGAAAATTGCCTCTCATTTAGTGTTGAATGTTGCTTAAGCACTTAGCTTTGCAAATTTGGTGAATTAGCATATTTCTGAGAATGATTTGCTACTTATAATGTTAGTGATTAAATAATGACCCACTTATTCATCCCTTCTTGTTTAGATATGGATCACAAAATTTATGATTGGTTATATTATTAGTGATTAGGCAATAAGTAAATAAAGCAACTCATTTTTGTGTTAGTCACTTCGGCACAGAGGAATATTTGCAATAAGGTGATGATTTTGATGATTTTTTTGTGTAATGTCGCATCTGAATACATCAAGTGTAAGGTTGTATTGTGTTCATTGATATTGGAAAAATTAGAAGCTTAAGTTGTTGTGTTCGCTATATACCATAAATTGTCTTATTTGTTTATTTGTTAATCGACTAATATTTTCAATCATATTTTGCAAGGTAATCATCGCAAATTAATATGGTACGAACAATGGCAGTGGGATCGGGCAGTGCTAGGCCTCGAGTAAGTAGTATTCTTTTGTTCATTTAAAGAATATGATTTTTCATATGCAGTGTTGAATAAACATTATTGTATTTATGTAGGACGTTGTTGACGAAGGACCTAGTGCAAATGGCCAAGGACATGGACGACCATCGGTGGTGGCTGAGGAGAGAGATCTTCTTCATTTGCCAATGTTAGGCATACATCTTCATCTACTGTTGCACCTGAAGGAACAGGTCCTCGTAACCCAATTTTGTTGACGTTGCAACAGATACATAGATCCTAGTTTGTGTGGTACGGTACATCCAGAGGTGCAGTTTCCATCCGCACTTGACGTTGCTAATGCACCCACGGTACGACATCCTAGTCAAGGCTGGTTTCTATGGACTAGGATTGATGGGGAAGATGAAGCTCGATTTCCATCTACTTATAGCTCTTCTCAAGTGATGGCGGCCGGAGACTCATTTGTTCCATATCCCCATATGAGAGATGACCGTGATACTTCAGGACATTGCAATCATCTCAAGACTTCCGATTGATGGACTGGTCATCACTGGAACCATAGTGTTTGATAAGGAGATGCTCATTGTAGACTTCCTTGGTGTGCCTCCAAGTGAGAATGCATTTGGTGGAGTGTCTATCTGACTGTCATGGTTGAAGAATACCTTCGAAGGATTCTTAAACGAAGATTCGTACGAGTATCAAGTCCAGTGCTACACCCGGGCCTACCTAATGACACTATTTGGAGGTGTCATCTTCCCCAACTCCAAAGGAGATACCGTGCCGCTTATGTACCTGCTGTTGATCGTTGACCTAAGTTGAGCTAGCTAGTACAACTGGGGCAGTGCCGCATTAGCATCCTTGTACATGAGTTTGTGTAATGGAGCATTGAATGCGAAGAAGATGATGGATTCGATGAAGATACTATAGGTTTAGTGTTAGGAACACTTACATCTCGGATGACCCTGTATAAGTAGGTAGAGCGGTGGTTGATAGACATAGTGAATCAGGCAATGTTGGCTCCCATCTGGGTATACTGGGTCAGGGGACACATGTGGAGAGATAGCCCACATGGGGTGGTGATTTACTATAAAGATGAGCTCGATAAGTTACGAGAGGAGTTCGTCATATGAGATCCGTACACGCCCGAGAAATTTGAGAGGCTGCCACCTGTTTGCACGACACAGAGGGAGCTATGGTTTACGAGAGCCCCACCCATCAACTTTAGTATCGTAGAGATGTACTATCCGGACCGAGTGCTTCAATAATTCAAACTTCAGCAGGCCATCTCGGCCCCATGATCATATGACACTCTCTTACATAAGGTTAAAAGGGGTCGGTTGTGTGCCTGATCGTAATTGGGTTTCTCAACAAGCTTATGTCGATGCTTGGAATGAGCAGAGATTAAACACTATCATTGCAGGTATTCTGTCAAGCCCCGCTTCCCAAAAATATGGAATACGAGCACGTGACGAAGCCCAGCGGATGATTTTTACATCATCCATAAGCTGTAGGATCGACTCAGCATCATAACAAGAATATAACCAGATTTATATATATAACCAAGCATGCATGAATAATTTATTAAGCAACAGAAAATAATTTAAACAAACGATAATATTCAAATAGTTCCCATGTCTGGATCAAGTGTAAACTCGGAAACAAGTCTTATACGACAGGAGAAATAAATACCTTAAGGAAAGCAACTATTTAAACAGGTCCTTGCTCCAAGCAAAACCTGAAATGTTTGCTCGCCAATTCCAGCAGGTAACTTGTCCCAAGTCTGCTTAATAAATATAAAAGGAAAAACAGGGAAAACAAGAGAGAATGCCCTTAGTGCAAGCTAGGGCCACAAATAGTAAAAACGAGTACAAGTAGGGGGAACAGGAATCAAGAATGCAGCAGGGATACAACAAGTAGTGGGAATCTAAGAACTAGCTAGCAAGAGGGACATCCTAGTCAACAGGCTAGTTAACAACTGCTAATAGTAAAACATATGTCAGGTGAACTTGTTGGGGTATCTAACATCAACTATCATGTTTCATGTGTCAGGTTTCATGTATCAAGTTTCATGTTTCGAGTTACAGGTGTCATGTTCAAATTTCATGTATCAGATATCAGGTAACCAGGTAATCAGGTAACAGGATAATCAGGTAACAGGTATTAAGTTCAAGTCTTGTGTGATTACTATCTAGGTAGCACGACATGCATCCATACTTTTACTACATGGTTGCTACAGTCAAAACAAATTTCGTTTAGACCTAGTAATGGAGTCTATAGGGCGGTGTACTCAGGTTTCAGGTATCAGGTATCAGGTATCAGGCAGGCACGGTTCATGAATACGAAATTAAATAACAGGTTCACGAAACGAGTTCGTGAATACTAACAGGTTCAAGGACCACACAGTGGTTCCATGAATACAACAGGTTCATGAGTCAAGTAACTGACTCCATGAATACATCACATGCAACAGGTTCATGAACCGAGTACTGGGAAACACGGGCCCCCTTCTGAGTACACTTACCTATATTGTCCACTCTATAGTCTTTCCCTTAACCCCGGCTTATTACATTTGTTCAGGCAGAATTTGTATATTTGTATTTATGCATATGAAATAGTGTTGAAATAATGTAGATTAATTCTAAGAAAAATTGGGGATGTCCTATGGGGTGTCCAGCAACTACATATAAAATTTCGTGTCAAACGCTCGCTGTTTACACAGCTAAATTAATGCGCAAAGTAAATGTATACAGCAGTTTTGCAAATCTGCGTCTACTGACACAGCTGCAGTATAACTGCCAAAACTCCTAGACCGTAACTCCAAATTCGATCATTTTGGAGTCTATCGATATCTAAACATCCAGACCTACAATTTCTATTCAGGGCTCAGGCCCAGATTCAAATGATAAAAGGGTCGAAACAGCAAAAGAATATTCAGACAGCAACACATAGAATTAACTTGCTAGTGTAGATTACATGGGGAAAAGTCATTTGGCGTCTAAGTTATTAAGTGGCATAAATACATAATAATGGAGGCTAAAACAGCAAATGATAAATGTCTTTCAAGTCATAATAGTTGCAAGTACGTCAAATATTAATGTGACATGCATCTACAAATTTAGGGCTCCTAAATTCATATGTCTATGCGTTCATGTGCTCAAGGGGTAAAAGAGTCCAATTATTATAAATTAAATACAAGAAAATTTTGTGACTCTTAAAATTGTCAATTTGGAGGTTCAATATTGATCTACAACGAATTTCAAGGAGGAGTCACAATCTAACTATTTGTAGTATTTCAATGGTGCTTGTACTAGAACAATAAATTGTACAAGGATACTTGCCTTAATTTGACGATGACTATATCCACTTGTAGAAGAATTTGGGTAGAAAAATCCCGGAAGAAGTCCTCAAAAAGTGCGTGCAAAAATTGATCGGAGATCGAGTTTTCCCCACACCAGATCAGCCAGAACAGCGTACGGCAAATCTGGATCTAGCGCGCCAAAACACGGAACACCAAAAACAGCGAATCAGGAAGCTTCCTCACACCGGATCAGAGCCGAATAGTAAACAGCGAGTGGGATTCGCTGTGGGCACAACACGGAACAGCGATCTCGATCGCACGGATCTTGAAGCGATCGGATGGTTGAGATCGAATCCTGCCCCAATCGCTGTTCTTCTTCTTCTTCGTTTTCTTCTTCGACGGACCGAGCACGAGAGAGAGGGAAGGTGCGGCAGCGCCGGCGATGGCTGCAGAACTTCGACTGACGACGCGATGACTGGGAAGTCGACGGCGGCGACTGGCGGCGAGTTAGTGATGAAAAGGCATGGCTCTGTTCTTGGGTTCGAACAGGGGAGAGCGGCGACGGGGGTTTCTCGGCACGTGGACGGCGACGAGGGTCAGTGGTGGTCGTGGCGATGTGGCTAGGCGGTGCTGCGACATGGCGAGGGCGAAAGGAGGAGACTGGTGATGGGTTGCGAGTTTGAGAGTTGGGTTCGGTGGAGTTGGTTAATGGTGGAGGATGGGTTCAAGAGGCGATGATGGCGGTGGTGGATGGGAGGCGACGCGAGGTTGGTTGCGAGGCGAGATGATGTTGGCGATGGTAATGGAGCGGTTGTCGAGAATTGGGTTCGAAGGTGGATGGGTTGGCGAGAAAGATGGAGACGAAGGAGGAAGGGATTAGCGGCGGGTAGTTTTTAGGTTAAAACAGTGATTAGGGTTGGATTGGGGTTAGGGTAGGGTTTAAGTAGTAGGGTTTGCGGGTTTGCGGGTTCGTGGGTTTTGGGGTTCCGTTTCAAAAAGAGCCCAATAGGAGAAATGGTCAAAATGCACTAAAATGGAGATTAAAGTTATAAATGAGAAGAAATGGTAAATTCTTCATGAATGACGACACAAATAACACAAATGAATTCGATAAAAGGACCAAGAATTTGAGTTGAGACGAAAATAATGATTTTATTCAATCTGAACAAATTACAGGATCTCAAATAGACGAGAGAGTACAATTGAGCAAAATACAGTATAAAATATAAATACGGAGAAACAGGAGTTACAAATCCTACCCACTTTACACAAAAATTTCGTCCTCGAAATTTGCTTAGACGGTACATAGGACAGGGTAAAAGCAATTTAGGGGAGGGTAACAAACAAGGGATCCAAAGAAAAGTCAACTTGGTGGTAACACCAAAATAAGAAGGGAGTGGATAACAACGATGTCAAATGGAATGCATGAAAGAGAATAGACGATATCAAAAGGAAGGAACAACACTAGATAATAAAGCAAGATAAGAAGTCGGCAGAACTAAAATCAGAGAGGGAAAGGACCGGGAAGAATCAAACTATTCAGTGAATCAACGAATGGGGATGAATACAAGGGACAGGGAGGGAATCAACAATACAAAGGACTAGTCGCAACGAGGGGATCCCGGAACCTGTGGGTTATGGGCCCACCACGCTTCTGCTGCGCTACTCTGATGGTGATATTCCAAGCTCTAGACATGTCATTGTAGACCACGTGACACCAATCGACGATCCGAGCAGGAAGAAAAGAAGGAGACACCAAGATCAAAGAGAGTATGGGCTCCAAATAGAGATAGGCAATAATGCAAAATGGATATAAGGCTTGAGCTTCAATCTTCATAATTAAAAGGTAGAATACATATCAAAACTAATGGCTTTTAACACAACAAATATCATTAATAATAATATCAATAGTAACAGGATAATAATAACAATAATAATAATAAATATAACATGATAATAATGAAATTAGTAATAATAGTAACAAAATAATAATAATAACAATAATAAAAACAGAAATCAAAATCGTCATAATCATACAGGTAATAATAACATAATAAAAATATCAATAATACTAATTATAACGATAACACATACACGACATAATAGAATTCAACACTCATGAAAATAATGCAATAATAATAATAATGATAGCATTAAAAATAATATCAATAATGATAATAAATAATATGATAATAGCAATAATAACAATAATATCAATAAGGTAACAGTAATAATAATAAAAATAATAACGGTAGTTAAGGTGATGAAAACAATAATAATAACATCAATTGAAACGACAATGATAATAATAATACCAATAATAACGAAAATATTCCTTTACCATCAGTTTCATTATATAAGTAACGAGTCTTGAAATATCAATTGGTAATAGGTAGAAAATCTTGCCTCCTTAACATCAAGTTGCATATTTGCCTTCACGACATCAGGTTTCAAATTGCCATCCAAATATTCGGCTGCACATTTTGCCTCGCCGATATCCAGTTGCAATTTGCCTCCATTGACATCGAGTTGCATATTTGCCGTCTCGACATTAGGTTGCACCGAAGTGGTGAAATGTATATAAAGTTTGAGCATGTTCGGCTCAAAACAAAATAATGATAATAATAATAGTAACAATAAAAATAATAGTACTAATAACAATAATAATAATAAAAAAATATCAATATTAATAACAATAAGAATAACAATGATAATAACAATGATCATAACGGTAATAATAACAGTAATCGCAAAAGAATGATAATAATAATAATAATGATAGCAATAATATTAAAATATCAACAACACTAGTAAAAATAATAATGCAAGACAAGGTATAGTTTGTGCCCAACACTTTGTGGAAGCAATTTAATATTAACAATATTAATAAAATAATGAAAACAACAATAAGAATATCAATAGTAGTAACAATAATAATAATACTAGTAATGATAATAAAAATAAAAGCAATAATAATAATAGTAGTAATAATAGCATGATGCAACAAAATAAGAATTTGTCTTATCAAAATAATCTAGTAGAAACATATAGTCGATCAAAAATGAAAAGTGAAGTTAAAATACATCATTGTTCGAAATAATAAAATCTTTGTTGAGAAACATTTTTATAGAAGATCGAAAATAAATATAATAATTAATCATTGAAGTATAGAAAGCATTCGGAAAAATAATTATAAAGAGAAAAATAAGTAGGAGAAAAATGAAGCTACATCCAATAAGGAGTTAAAGAGAATGATGACTAGAAGGGACGAAAGAAAATTAAGGAATTGAATACGAAGGAAGAGGGACGAGGGCAAAATCAAAATTGAAGAGAATATAGCAGAGAGAAAATAACTAACATGATACTCAGTATGAATCAACAAATGATAATGAATGCAAAGCAGGGAAAACAATGAACGATACACGAGTTGAAATAAGAAAGAATTAACGAAGCAAGCAGAAATAAGAGATTGCTTGCACCGGAAGCAAAAGAATATGGGTACGGAAGAATAAATTGTACCCAATAAGGAATTAACAAATCAGGAGGACTGCAAGAGATGGAAGGAATCAATCAATCAAAGAATTGAATATGAAGGGATCAAATGAATGGGATAAGACTTGTATCCAGATCGAGTTGACTATTAAATTATTCATGTGGTTGCATGGCCTGTTTAATGTTGAGTTAATCCTGACTGAGTCAAGCCTGTCTAATGTATTAGTCAAACTAACACATTAGCCAAACCTGAGCTCTGATACCACTAAAAACCATGTCACGCCCCGCTTCCCAAAAATATGGAATACGAGCACGTGACGAAGCCCAGCGGATGATTTTTACATCATCCATAAGCTGTAGGATCGACTCAGCATCATAACAAGAATATAACCAGATTTATATATATAACCAAGCATGCATGAATAATTTATTAAGCAACAGAAAATAATTTAAACAAACGATAATATTCAAATAGTTCCCATGTCTGGATCAAGTGTAAACTCGGAAACAAGTCTTATACGACAGGAGAAATAAATACCTTAAGGAAAGCAACTATTTAAACAGGTTCTTGCTCCAAGCAAAACCTGAAATGTCTGCTCGCCAATTCCAGCAGGTAACTTGTCCCAAGTCTGCTTAATAAATATAAAAGGGAAAACAGAGAAAACAAGAGAGAATGCCCTTAGTGCAAGCTAGGACCACAAATAGTAAAAACGAGTACAAGTAGGGGGAACAGGAATCAAGAATGCAACAGGGATACAACAAGTAGTGGGAATCTAAGAACTAGCTAGCAAGAGGGACATCCTAGTCAACAGGCTAGTTAACAACTGCTAATAGTAAAACATATGTCAGGTGAACTTGTTGGGGTATCTAACATCAACTATCATGTTTCATGTGTCAGGTTTCATGTATCAAGTTTCATGTTTCGAGTTACAGGTGTCATGTTCAAATTTCATGTATCAGATATCAGGTAACCAGGTAATCAGGTAACAGGATAATCAGGTAACAGGTATTAAGTTCAAGTCTTGTGTGATTACTATCTAGGTAGCACGACGTGCATCCATACTTTTACTACATGGTTGCTACAGTCAAAACAAATTTCGTTTAGACCTAGTAATGGAGTCTATAGGGCGGTGTACTCAGGTTTCAGGTATCAGGTATCAGGTATCAGGCAGGCACGGTTCATGAATACGAAATTAAATAACAGGTTCACGAAACGAGTTCGTGAATACTAACAGGTTCAAGGACCACACAGTGGTTCCATGAATACAACAGGTTCATGAGTCAAGTAACTGACTCCATGAATACATCACATGCAACAGGTTCATGAACCGAGTACTGGGAAACACGGGCCCCCTTCTGAGTACACTTACCTATATTGTCCACTCTATAGTCTTTCCCTTAACCCCGGCTTATTACATTTGTTCAGGCAGAATTTGTATATTTATATTTATGCATATGAAATAGTGTTGAAATAATGTAGATTAATTCTAAGAAAAATTGGGGATGTCCTATGGGGTGTCCAGCAACTACATATAAAATTTCGTGTCAAACGCTCGCTGTTTACACAGCTAAATTAATGCGCAAAGTAAATGTATACAGCAGTTTTGCAAATCTGCGTCTACTGACACAGCTGCAGTATAACTGCCAAAACTCCTAGACCGTAACTCCAAATTCGATCATTTTGGAGTCTATCGATACCTAAACATCCAGACCTACAATTTCTATTCAGGGCTCAGGCCCAGATTCAAATGATAAAAGGGTCGAAACAGCAAAAGAATATTCAGACAGCAACACATAGAATTAACTTGCTAGTGTAGATTACATGGGGAAAAGTCATTTGGCATCTAAGTTATTAAGTAGCATAAATACATAATAATGGAGGCTAAAACAGCAAATGATAAATGTCTTTCAAGTCATAATAGTTGCAAGTACGCCAAATATTAATGTGACATGCATCTACAAATTTAGGGCTCCTAAATTCATATGTCTATGCGTTCATGTGCTCAAGGGGTAAAAGAGTCCAATAATTATAAATTAAATACAAGGAAATTTTGTGACTCTTAAAATTATCAATTTGGAGGTTCAATATTGATCTACAACGAATTTCAAGGAGGAGTCACAATCTAACTATTTGTAGTATTTCAATGATGCTTGTACTAGAACAATAAATTGTACAAGGATACTTGCCTTAATTTGACGATGACTATATCCACTTGTAGAAGAATTTGGGTAGAAAAATCCCGGAAGAAGTCCTCAAAAAGCGCGTGCAAAAATTGATCGGAGATCGAGTTTTCCCCACACCAGATCAGCCAGAACAGCGTACGGCAAATCTGGATCTAGCGCGCCAAAACACGGAACACCAAAAACAGCGAATCAGGAAGCTTCCTCACACCGGATCAGAGCCGAATAGTAAACAGCGAGTGGGATTCGCTGTGGGCACAACACGGAACAGCGATCTCGATCGCACGGATCTTGAAGCGATCGGATGGTTGAGATCGAATCCCGCCCCAATCGCTGTTCTTCTTCTTCTTCGTTTTCTTCTTCGACGGACCGAGCACGAGAGAGAGGGAAGGTGCGGCAGCGCCAGCGATGGCTGCGGAACTTCGACTGACGACGCGATGACTGGGAAGTCGACGGCGGCGACTGGCGGCGAGTTAGTGATGAAAAGGCGTGGCTCTGTTCTTGGGTTCGAACAGGGGAGCGGCGACGGGGGTTTCTCGGCACGTGGACGGCGACGAGGGTCAGTGGTGGTCGTGGCGATGTGGCTAGGCGGTGCTGCGACATGGCGAGGGCGAAAGGAGGAGACTGGTGATGGGTTGCGAGTTCGAGAGTTGGGTTCGGTGGAGTTGGTTAATGGCGGAGGATGGGTTCGAGAGGCGATGATGGCGGTGGTGGATGGGAGGCGACGCGAGGTTGGTTGCGAGGCGAGATGATGTTGGCGATGGTAATGGAGCGGTTGTCGAGAATTGGGTTCGAAGGTGGATGGGTTGGCGAGAAAGATGGAGACGAAGGAGGAAGGGATTAGCGGCGGGTAGTTTTTACGTTAAAACAGTGATTAGGGTTGGATTGTGGTTAGGGTAGGGTTTAAGTAGTAGGGTTTGCGGGTTCGTGGGTTTTGGGGTTCCGTTTCAAAAAGAGCCCAATAGGAGAAATGGTCAAAATGCACTAAAATGGAGATTAAAGATATAAATGAGAAGAAATGGTAAATTCTTCATGAATGACGACACAAATAACACAAATGAATTCGATAAAAGGACCAAGAATTTGAGTTGAGACGAAAATAATGATTTTATTCAATCTGAACAAATTACAGGATCTCAAATAGACGAGAGAGTACAATTGAGCAAAATACAGTATAAAATATAAATACAGAGAAACAGGAGTTACATATTCCTCCGTATGATGGATCACTCCACTCCGTATACATGTCATGGTACCGTATGATGGATCACTCCACTCCGTATACATGTCATGGTACCGAAGGATTACACGGTTGTATCTAGCTCCTCATACAACTATGCTTGCAGGGGTCCGAGTAGAAAGACGGAACTCGCTCCCGTCTATTCCTCTTCGCAACTCATGTATCAACCAAAGGCGACATCCACTCGAAGAATTGTAAGATAATCTATCTTTTATTTGTCATTTCGAACATTTGTTATATAATTGTTCCCAACATTTTCAGTCATTCTAACTTGTGTATATGATATGTTCTACTTTATGGAGATTGGCCAAGCGTGGGTGATAGCACGAAGATGCACACAAGTATTGAGTTGTAATGTGGCTCAAGACACCAAAGATGTCGCATGGAAAATTCTTGCACCATGCCGTTTGCAAATTGAGGAGGTGGGTGAGAGAGCACGATTTGATGCTTTGATGACAACCCTGGTCCACCAAACGGCTAGACGTAAGAATGTGGCTAGGCATCCAAAGAGGCGTGCACAACGAGCTGGGCAACAACGCGAAGAGCATGCACAAGAAGAAGAGTGATTAGAATATGAGCAACAAGAAGAGGAGCATGCACAACAAGAGGGTGTGGCACGTGAAGAGGGGGGAGGTAATGAAATTGAAGAAATTCCTGACGTTACGCTCATCTTACAAGTTACACAAGTTCGTCCAAAAAAAGTCATTTGGAAGAGAGGAAGCTCGACATGTATACCCCGGATTATATTTTGTGATGTTGTAGATAGAGTGATGGTAGATGTTTGTGATATTTTGTTATGTTGTGTATGGAGAATATAATTTTTGCTAGTTTGTTATTGCACGTTTGTGATATTTTATGACATGGAAGCCCGACATGTACAACTTATTTAGTACTTAATGTTTGTGATAGTTTGTTCTGTTATATATGGAGAATATAATTTTTGTTATTTTGTTATTGCATGTTTATGATATTTTGTGACATGGAAGCCCGACATGTATATCTTATTTAGTGTTGAATGTTTGTGATATTTTGTTATTTTGTGATGTTGTGATAGTAAATGTGTGATATTGTGATGTTTGTGGTATTTTGTAATGTTGTAGATGAAGATTTGAAGTAGTGGTGTTAAAATGTAGCGCCCCGGATCCCCATTACCCGACATCCGTGACACTCACCAGAATCTTTACCTGCAAATGCATCTCAACACAGTAATAACATGGAAATTTAAAAAACTTTTTATTGCCAAATAAGTCATCACATCATTGATTACAACCGATAACTTGTTCTTGGACAAGGAGTACAAATTACATCTGCTCATTACAACTTATTACAAAATATTTACAGACTCCACTTGTAAAGCTATCCGCTGCCTCCGAGAAAGGTAATCGACTGATTACTGCCGAACTTTGCTGAGTGGTCCATCGGCTCCCCTGGGACTTGCTCCTCGGCTTCAGGCTTCTGCTGCGCGACTCTGATATCTCTGCACCTGCTTGGAAGGTAGAACCGATACCTAAAAGGTGAGAAACGTCAGTACTTGAACTGACGCAAGCTGGTGAGAACAACGATCCTCTAAAATTCAATCACAACAAATAATTTATGCAGAATAGAAAAGTGTTGTGCCAAAATAAGGGTTTAGTGGATTCGGGTTCTAGTGCAGTGTTATGCCATGACCCTACGACTAGATGCAGCAAACTCACATACCTGACTCTAATACAAGCAAGACTTTGGAGCACGAATGCATCCCATACTATATACGCCCCCAAATCTAGCCGTTTTCTCCACAATTTAGGGATTCGAATCCTCGCCATGCATCCTACTCTTGTACTCAATCCAGTTCCCAATAGAATGTCCGTCGCCCAAGGAGGTTGCAGTAGGTCGGTCTAGTTCCGCCCCTGCAGTGCCCAAGTAGTCACCGCCAGTTGGTACCTGCGTACGGACCTCCTCGGAATGCTACGTTGAATCCGACCATCCGACCGATTGATTCCCCATGTCCACCCCTGGACTGACGCATGTGTGTTCACCCCAGATCGGGTAATGAACTTATATATACCAAACACAAAACCCCCGCGCATAGGGACGTGAGCACCACGGGAGGTCAAATCCTTCTGGCCTCCCGTACCTTACTCCGGCAAAGCTTTGGGAATTAACAGATCGAGATACGAGCCAAGGACTCAATCCATGAGTGCCGAAAACGTATCCCTACGACTGGAAGGTACAACACCGACTATGGTTTACTAGGACTAATGCAATTTTCCAACCCTTTAATATGCCATTCTAACCCCTGCCTTACTCTAATTACTTCGGGTAAAGATAAAACTGCTTCCACACTTGCCTATCAACCTCTGGCCCTGGCGATACCGGTCCGGTTCGCCACTTCCCCAGCTTGGAATTGTACAGCATTATGGCCTACATTCACCGCTGCCCCGGTTGTGAATGTATGTTCACCCTTGTGAACTTATAATAATGGCATGCTCGGATGTCCTACGCTTCAGCAGAAATTTATAATGTACGGTTGATAGGTGCAGGGTATCCCTTACCCTAGTGACTAACTCGAGTCACACACCCATTATGGGAGTCAACAACCTCAATAACAGATATCAACCATCCCTAGACAAGAGTCATCAACTCTAATAGTTCACACGGGAAATGTCCTCACAATACCTAGTCAAAACAAAGGACTAGGCAGTCTACGGGTTTCTGCCCGAAACTTAGAATGGTCATACTCTCTCGATACAACTCCGATTGGAGTGTACAAGCCTAATCCGGAAAGGTAAGATCCTAGGATACAACTTCCTAGTTGATCCTGAACTCAAATTCGATCATCTTGCTCCCCAAAATAGTCTCTCAAGCTTCAGCTTGCGTGCTTCCTGTACACGGGCTGCACCTTACCGGTAGCACAAAACACTACTCGTTCGTCAGAACGTCACAAACCCAAGTTCTATAGGAAGGTGTGGGAGTCCTCAACAACTCTCTAGTTGGTCATGAGTCTAAATTATACCATTAAGTCACCCTAACACACACATCTCTCACCGATGCACCAAATCACACAATGGGTCTCTCTAAATCAGAGCATTCAGATCCACTCTAGTCTCAAATGCCCAATCTCTACAGGGTATCCAACTGGCTGAAACCAGCATAGCACATACTCATAAAATCATATTAAATTCCGTACTTGTCCAAATGACACAAAATTTATGGTGATGAAACTAGAGATCATACTAAACAACATGCAAAAGATCTCATGTCAAAACTCCAAATATACAGTGAATTCTCTCTATTTCAATTTAGCACAGAAACCATCAAGTTCTTTAGATCATCTTCAGCTACTTATTAAAGCTCGATTTTTCTCAAGCCTATAAACTCATCCAATATTTTTTTGATTTTTGGATAGAATCTAGATGCGTGCAGGAATCTAGGGTAAAAATGTCACATCAAGAACATACTCCAATAAATTATAAAAATTCCTACAACATCAGTTATTCTGTTTATCAATTGCTGATCTGCCTTACTACACAGTTCCACCTTACGATTTTATTAAAATATCAAATGACCTCAGAAAAATCCGAAATAAATCATCAACTATATACTTTCTCTCCTATTTTCTCTTGAAGGGGTTTCTGAAATTTCCAGAGCAAAGAGGTGGGAAAGAGTGGAGAAATGAAGGAGAAGGGAGGGGGGGGGGGGGGGTATGGCCGGTTTTGAGCTAGGGGGGTAGGGTAGGTTGTAGGTGGTTTTGGATCAAACCATGGCTTCTAGCCCATGGTTTGGTGGTTGTTGAGTTGGCTGCCCAACTTAAGCTTAATGGGTTCCTACGAGTGCGAGACGAGAAGTTTATTGAGCGCACGCAATATATATCCACTGTAGTATCATATAGTGTTATATTTGCATAGGCGTCGTGCTGAAAACTAGCGTTTATACTAGTATCGGTCCTTCTCCTTCTCGTGAATCTTTAGAATGCAATCCTGCCATAACCGTCCCGTAACCCTAACCACACACTATGATAGCAAAAATCAAACAAAACACTGCAATCATGTGCACGCATACAGTCAATATACATTCATACATATATATACAAGCATCGTACAATCCGGGGTGTTACATCACTCCCTCCTTAGAGTCTTTCTGTCCCCAGAACGTTCCTAGTGGGAGAAAAGAACACAAAAAAAGAAGATAAACAGAAAATACTTAAAATAAATCCGGATATAAGTCTTCATGCGGCTCTCCGGCTCCCACGTGGCTTCTTCCACGAACTGATTCTTCCAGAGAACTTTGACCATCGGGATGACCTTGTTTCTCAGTACCTTGTCCTGATGATCAAGTATCCTAACTAATTGCTCTCTCCAGGAAAGATCTATCTGTAAATCCTTCGGAACCTCTGGCAACTGATGGCGTGAATCCGATACATACTTCCGTAGCATAGAGACATGGAATACGTCATGCACTTGAGATAGCTCGGTCGGTAGCTCCAACTTATAAGCCATCCTGCCAATCCTCTTCAGAATCTTGTATGGTCCAATATATCTCGGAGCTAACTTTCCGCCTTTTGCAAATCTGATAACTCCTTTGGTTGGCGACACCTTGAGAAATACAGAGTCACCTTCCTCAAATTCCAACTCTCTTCGGCGGTTGTCCGCATAGCTCTTCTGCCTGCTTTGAGCTCCTTGAGGCCTTTTTTGAATAAGCTCGAGCTGCTCTGACGTTTGTTGCATGATTTCTGGTCCATACATCTGCCGCTCTCCTACCTCAAACCAACAAACCGGTGTTCTGCATCTTCGTCCATACAAAGCTTTATACTGGGCCATGCCAATGCTTGCCTGATTATTATAAGCAAACTCTACCAAGGCTAAGTATTTCTCCCAACTTCCTTCGAAGTCCAAAATGCATACCCACAACATGTCCTCAAGATTCCTATTGACTCTCTCTGTCTGTCCATCCGTCTGTGGGTGAAAAGATGTGCTAAAGTCTGTTCTAGTTCCCAATGCTGACTGTAGACTTCGCCAGAATCGAGATGTAAATCTTACATCTCGGTCGGATACTATCAACACTGGCACTCCATGTAGTTTTACTACGTTCTCGATGTAGACCTCGGCCAACTTCTCGACTGTCCAGGTCGTCTTTACTAGAAGAAAATGTGCTGACTTGGTCAATCGATCCACAATCACCCATATCAAGTCATTTTCTTTAGGGCTCCCGGATAATCCTGTGATAAAATCCATACTGATGTTCTCCCATTTTCATTCTGGAATGGGTAAAGGCTATAACAATCCTCCTGGTTTCTAATTTTCAGCCTTAACTTGTTGGCATTTCAAACATTTGGCGACAAACTCTGCTATATCTCGCTTCATCCCTGACCACTAATAGTGCTGCTTTATATCCTGATACATCTTGGTGCTTCCGGGATGAATCGCAAGCAATGTGGAGTGAGATTCCTTCATGATGTCTTCCCTCAACTCCTCGTCCTTTGGTACACATAATCGGTTACCAAACCATAGTGAACCTTCTCTTATACTGAATTCTGCCAATTTTCCTTCATGCACTTGTTCTTCATGTCTTCCATCTCTGGATCTTTGGTTTGAGCCTTTTTCACTTGCTCATTCAAGCTCGGTCGTAACACCAACTGTGCCAAAACTACACTTAAGTGTTGTGTAACCACTTCAATGCCTGCCTGCCTGACCTCTCATCTAGCTCCCTCTGGGTCGCTACCAATGTAGCCACACTTCTCTTCCTGCTCAGCGCACCTGCTACCACGTTGGCTTTCCCTAGATGATATATAATCTCAGGCTTGATATCTTTGAGTACTTCCAACCATCTCCTCTTCCTTAAGTTGAGATCCTTCTGCTGATAGATATACTTCAAGCTCTTATGGTCGGTGTAAATTTTCACCCTTGCTCCGTAGATATAATGTCTCCATGATTTCAAAGCAAAAATTATGGCTGCGAGTTCCAAATCATGGTTCGGATAATTCTTCTCGTGTGGTCGTAGCTGTCTCGAACCATAGGCTATAACCTTGCCCTCCTGCATCAGCACACATCCGAACCCTAAATACGACGCATCACTGTAGATGACGTAGTCCTTGTCCTCCTGAGGTAAAACCAATATAGGTGCGGAGATCAAACGGTTCTTCAGTTCCTGAAAACTTTCTTCACACTTCTCCGTCAGTCGAAACTTTGGTTCTTCTTGGTCAAGGCTGTAAGGGGTACAGCTATCCTTGCATAATTCTAGATAAACTTCCGGTAATATCCAGTCATACCCAGAAAACTCCTTACTTCCTTCACCGTCCTTGGTTGTGGCCATTCCCTGACCGCTTCTATCTTCTGAGGATCCGTTGCCACTCCCTCCTTGGAAAGGATATGGCCTAGGAATGCAACTTCCGATTTTCAGAACTCACACTTAGATAATTTGGCATACAATTGATGCTCTTGTAACTTGCTCAAGACTGCTGTCAAATGTTCAGCATGATCCTCTTCTGTCCTTGAATATACCAAAATGTCGTCGATGAAGACCACGACAAATGAGTCAATAAACAGACGTAAAATTTTGTTTATCAAGTCCATGAAGATTGCTGGAGCGTTAGTCACTCCAAACGGCATTACCAAGAATTCATAGTGTCCATGTCGAGTTCGAAAAGCTGTCTTAGGTACATCCTCATCCTTGACTCGTACCTGATGATATCTGGACCGTAGATCAATTTTGGTAAATATTACTGCTCCCCGAAGCTGATCGAATAAATTGTCGATCCTGAGAATTGGGTACTTGTTCCGAATAGTGACTTTATTCAATTTCCGATAATCAATACACATCCTGGATGACCCATCCTTCTTCTTAACAGGCAATACTGGTGCTCCCCAAGTCGATGCACTTGGTCTGATAAATCCTTTCTGCAAGTACTCTTTAATCTGCTTCTTGACCTCATTCCGCTCTACTGGTGCCATTCGATAGGGTGCTACCTGGCTGAATTGTGATGCTAAACTCGACATCACGGTGTGGGGGAATTCCAGGTAAATCCTCCAAGAATACAAGTGGAAAATTTATCACCACTGGTATCTTGTTCACCTCTTCTGGTATCTGTACTTCACTAGTAGTTGCGAAAGTCATTGCCTTCGATCTCTGCTTTCCGTGGAATACAAGTTCCACTCCTTCAGCTGAGATGACTACCTCCTTCTCCTTGCAGTCAATGCTTGCCTTGTGCCTCGACATCCAATCCATACCAATAATGACATCTGTCCCGGCAAAACCCAATTCCAACAAATCGATACTTAGGGTCTCTCCACTAATCTGGAGTTTACATCCCCTATAGCATAGATCAGTAGTAAGGGTTGCCCCTAACGGCGTAGCTACCGTCAAAGCTAAATCTGGGATTGCCTTTTGTGTGCATCTTAATTTTCTCGAAAAAGATTTTGACACAAAAGAATGAGTCCATCCACTATCAAACAAGACCGTAGCCAAAATTCCATTTATATATATATGTCTTGTTACAACAGTACATCATCCATTAACTTCCAAAATCCCAAAATACAACTTAAACTTGATTACATTACTTCTTCAGCTTCCAAAATATCTCAAAATATAGTAGGTCCACATAACATTTTCACCTTGTTATTTATCCGGTTACTTGCTTGATGAGAATCCCTTTTGTAATTCTGGGCAACTTGACTTGATATGCCCAAGTTCCTAACAGTTGAAACAACTCTTGATCGCTGTTGGGCAACGCAACTTGTAGTGTTCGACTTCCCCGCATTTGTAGCAACTCTTAGTCGTAATTGCTCCCTTGGGGCAAACACCTTTAGAAGGTTTGGTGATTTTTCCAGTAGTCTTTGGCTTGGGGCCTTTATGAAGTCCCCACCAGCGGTTCTGGAGGTGTGTCATACCGTCATGAAGCTGCTTTTGTTCTTTCTTCAGGTGTGTTATCTGTGCCTGATGAAATTTGATCTGCTGCTGTGCCCGGTGGATCGCCTTGTCCCTGTGTTCCCCCAGCCTTTTCATTTCCAGATACCCGATGGCTATCCTCTGCTGCTTCGCCGTTGGGTCTAGCGATGGTGGAGGTGAGTTCTCCTCACCTTCAGTCTTCTGTAGCACTTCCCTCATTTCTTCCTCCATCGTCATCATTTTCCTTGTAGGTATTGGCTTACGTACTGTTACTGACCCATCCTGGATGAAGATATCTTCGAACACCATCTGCAAAACATAAACAGGGTTTAGTTTCGGAATCACAGACACATATTGTTCTGCATGCCTCCACTAATGTCTGGTAACAGACTAGCCACCATTTGGACTTGACTGCTCCAAGCTTGTTAGTAAAAATGAAGTAAACTGAGGCTGGTTCACCCATAGGGAAGATCATAATCATAAGTTGTAAGCGCTACCATATGATTTATAATCATCCTATCTGCCAACTAGAATCAATTTATCTGGCCTTCAAGTCTAATTTCCTACCGTGTTAGACTGCAATTTGAAGTCAGCTCTGATACCAACTCTGTAGCACCCCAGATCCCCATTACCGGACATCCGTGACACTCACCAGAATCTTTACCTTCATATGCATCTCAACACAGTAATAACATGGAAATTTAAAAAACTTTTTATTGCCAGATAAGTCATTACATCATTGATTACAACCGATAACATGTTCTTGGACAAGGAGTACAAATTCCATCTGCTCATTACAACTTATTACAAATATTTACAGACTCCACTTGTAAAGCTATCCGCTGCCTCCGAGAAAGGTAATCGACTGATTACTGCCGAACTTCGCTGAGTGGTCCATCGGCTCCCCTGGGACTTGCTCCTCGGCTTCAGGCTTCTGCTGCGCGACTCTGATATCTCTGCACCTGCTCGGAATGTAACACCCCGAATTTCAAATAAGGATAAATTCGAGATTTCACAGGATCTTTACTTCACTTCGTACAATTTTACAAGGAATTTTAGAACTTTTCATTCACAATACATCAGAGTTCCTTTACACAGCGGAAGAATAAAAAATTACAACAATGAAATACAAATTGTATAACTTTAACATCATTTGCAACATCTTTAACTTTCATATAGCAACAGCATGTCCACTTTATAACTCCATGAATAGTCCATTACCTGCATGTCAATCTGTGGGCATGTCAGTTACTTACAACTGACGAAATGTTATACACGGCTATCCTCTCTATGCCGGGAATAGTATAATGATCTCATACTTTAACAAATCACAAAAAGATTGAATGAACGAGTAAAGTGTCAAAAGTGATTATTCTAAACATAAGTGTATGTCATGCCTTAATGCCTAATGCACACATTTCTATACTAGGATGACACTAATGCACACTTGTTCGGATTCTATGCATCCCATACTACATAGGTCCGAGGGCAAGTGCCTACGTTCTTCACAATACAGGGCTCGATCCCTCGTCATGAAAACTACCCGGTAGCAAAACAAAGTTCAGACTATTCTACGAATTTGAATCCCAGCCTTGGAGTCCACCGCCGGCTGTTATAACAGATTCCACATCGTGCGAATCGTCCCGTATGTGACCCTCTAGCCCAGTATATATATATATACATTGGAGACGGTAAACACAAAAACTCATCCGTCCGACTACTCAAGATCTTGGAGTCCACCGCCGACCCGTCCTCATAGTCCCGGATTAAAATATAATAATCCGTCTCCCACAGGGCAACCTCAGTCCACCAACTGGGTCTATAGTCTTGGAGTCCACCGCCGACTATATAGAGCACCCCATTTACGTTTTCCTCAGTTTACTACATCTTCACTTATGTGCCTAAATTTTCTTAAGTTCAAGACATGAATAATTTCCACACGTAGAATTAGTTTTACCTCCTACCGGACTTAATCAACAAATACGAGATGGCTCCTTAGCCATATCTCCAAATCATTTCTCAAATCCTTTCTTTCAATAATGCCGGTACCGAGGTCTTACTAACTCTAAATCATAAACTTTCATGTACAAGAAACATGGGTACATATACGCTTTAATAATCATGTCTTAACTCAAAGTATTCTTTATCTTCAAACTATTCACAACTTGGTGTATGTCTTGTTAGCATCATTCAATTCATTCACTATCTTTCTAAGACATCAATTCTTTTCATGAGTCTATGGCATAAATCCAAATCTCTTTTTGAGAAAAATTAATCACATAAAAGTTCGCGACTACAAACAAGCATATTTACATGATCTCGTCAACAAATAAACATATTTACATGATCTTGTCAAGTCAAACAATTATAAATAATTTATTTCCAAACTTTATATGAATTCACACAAACTTTTAATCTCATTTAGCATTCTTACTCAACAAAAGGGATTGTTTATAACAGGATAATCGTGTTACATATTTTTCTTTTATTCAAAAGAATTATTTATTCAAAATAATAATTTTGGAAACAAAGTGCATTTGTCACTTTAAAAAATACAAGATAAGAAATTAAACCATTCTTAGTAAGTTCCTTGGGAAACTTAATAAGGAAGAGTGAATAATATTTGTTTCTTTCCAAAGTCAGTAACTTCCACAAATAAGCAGTTTTTGAGAGAAACAAAAATAAAATGAAAGAAAATAGTGGCAACAAGTTTCGAACCCAACACCTCTTATAAATAGTATTAACTGGCTAACCAATAAGTCCAATTATATTTTCTGTTTAGAAGTTGTATTAATGTATTTTTGTTAATACTATTTTGAATTTAGTTTCTTTTAATAACACTTGTTCACCCAATAATCCAATCATTTAGGACATTGGAATAAATCTCACTTTTGGACTGAGATGAAATCAAGAAATAATAATCAAGTAAATTCAAATGTATTTTTATAATCTATCTTCATTTTCAAAAATAGATTTTTCCTTTCTTTACAAAAATTTGCATTTCTTCCCAAACTCGAAAATTAAGGATCATGTTTCTTAAAACTAGTTTATATCCATCATTATACTAATTAAAATTTGTGCTAAAATCAAACATGTCTCTTAATCAACCATGGATATCTCAAAGAAATTCTTTCATGCAAAAGTTTGTATTTTCAACATATATCGACATGTAATAACAAAAATTATTCTTCTCTTTTCTTTTTCTTTCTTAATCATCATGTCTCTAAAGTATATGTCGAAATATAGCATTCTTTAACAATTTCTCATAAAAGAAAAAAATCACATATTCGACAAACATAAAATTTGCAAACACTCTAATATGATTCATATGATTAATTCTTTAGTTGAACCCTTTTAATTAGCATGGTAATTAAATATTCACTAAACCTCAACAAGATCGTTGCTAGCATGGATTTTATCTACACATTTCTCATCACATTCAATTCATACTAGTCATATAAAACAATTAGCATACAATTTCTACAATTAGAAGCATAGGATCACCCACTAACACAATGTTAATCTATTGGTCAACATATCATGATTCACTATTAATCTCACCACAATCATAGTATAGTTATTCTATTTTATCAAAACTACTCATTCACTTTTATTAGCATGTACATTCAAAAAAAATTAGAAAGTAGGAGAACACCCACCTTATTGAAGCTTGAACAATGAAAAGAAAAGAGAACACCACTTCTAGCTCCAAAGATTCCTAGCTCCTAGTAAGGCTTCTCCTCCTAGCAATGACTCCTTTTCCTAGCAAGAATGGAACTCTCTTACTCACTTTCTTTTCTTTCTGTTCTTTCTTTTGATAATGTTTTTGGTGCAAGATAAAGGTAGGAAATGGGGGCTCTATTTATAGGATTTTGGGAGGGTCTAAAGTGCAAAAATTCCACCATAATAACTCTTCAAATTTATTCTACAACTCTCCACTTTCCTAACTCCTAAAACCCCCATCTCTTCATCTCCCCACTCTCCACTAACTTAACTCAAAAACCCTTCTCCTCCTCACTCCATGATCGGCCACCCCCTAGCCCACAAAATGGTCCAAATACATTTGTGTGTGCATGCACACATGCACAAACAAATATGAACACATTTCTATAACTCTAAATGTGTACTAATATTTGTAACTTGTCATGTATTAGTACATGTTTAACTAAAAATGTGATTTTAATAATGGGCTTGCTACATGGGCTCATTACTAATTAATTTATTTAATTATCTAGTGGGCTCCTCTCCTAATGGGCCACATTTTAGTTTATAGGTCCATGAATCAAAAGAAGGCTAATTAAAACTTATGCATGCTAAAAATTTGTAAATGAGAATAACAAATGAGAATAAAATTTGTACGTGCATCATACGTGCAAAAATAAAAAATGCATTTTAATAAAAATAGGGAGAAAAAATAAAATTCCGTTTTATAAAAATATAATTGAAAACATAAATAATTGAAACACAGAAATTACCACCCGTGGCGGCGGAAAATATGTAATTAATACGTGTATTGAAAACACGTAGAAACCACGTAATATACAAGGATTGAAATATTATATTTTTGTTGACTCGGAAAATGTATAAATAGTTGGTAATCAAAATACGTGGTGAAAACGTGTTACAGAATATACGTGCGTAACACCCAGGGGCAAAATTGTCATTTCCAATTTTACGGGGTGTTACACGGAAGGTAGAACCGATACTTAAAAGGTAGGGAACGTCAGTACTTCGACTGATGCAAGCTGGTGATAACAGCGATCCTCTAAAATTCAATCACAACCAATAATTTATGCAGAATAGAAAAGTGTTGTGCCAAAACAATTAGTGGATTTGGGTTCTAGTGCAGTGTTATTCTATGACCCTACGACGAGATGCAGCAAACTCACATGCCTGACTCTAATGCAAGCAAGACTTTGAAACAAGAATGCATCCCATACTACATACGCCCCCAAATCTAGCCGTCTTTCTCCACAATTTAGGGATTCAAACTCTCGCCATGCATCCTACTCTTGTACTCAATCCAGTTCCCAATAGATTGTTTGTCGCCCAAGGAGGTTGCAGTAGGTCGGTCTAGTTCCGCCCCTGCAGTGCCCAAGTAGTCACCGCCAGTTGGTACCCATGTACGGACCTCCTCGAAAAGCTGCATTGAATTCAGCCACCGGACCGATTGATTCCCCATGTCCACCCCTGGACTGACGCATGCGTGTTCACCCTAATGGAACTGCGATGAATCCCAGGAACACGGATTGGTGTGCGTATCGATCATAAAAGTTTAACAGATTTAATACGTGATCTAACCCTTTATAGCGGAATCTAGGGTTCACGAATTATACCTGCGATGAGAAGAAGACGATAGTTTCTAGCAACTTCGAGCCGTCTGCGACCTCAAGATCTTCTGCACGTATTCCTTCCTCGGGTTGGACGTCGTGTGGGCGACGGTCTCCCAACCTTTCTTCTCCTTGGCTGACCTCTCTTTCTCTCCTTACGTGAATCACGAATTTAGAGAAAACTTCTTATCTTTTGATAATGATAATGACGGCCAGAGAATAGAGGATATATATAAGGCTACGGCAGGGACCATGAGGAGAAATTAGGGTTAGGTCTCCTAATGAATCTGGGTATCCCGTGTTCAACCCGAACACACAACCCAGGCCCATTAACAATAGCTCGGTCCACTAAGGAGCTATTGTTGCACTACCTTCCTAATCCCAAATTATATTTATGGGCTCCTTTTATTATATGCTCGTTCAGCTCCCCATGTTAAGATATCGAATGTCCGTCGATCAAATTAAGTTACTGACAACTATATTGATCAACATCTTTTATCCTTAATTAGTAACACTCAACTTTATTTGTCATGTCGGATGTAATCCACCTGCAGGGTTTACATGACAATCCTTATGAGCTCCTTAAGGGGACATCATCAACCCGACGTATCGAGACATGGATTCCTTTTACAATCAATAGCCTCCCGTACCTTACTCCGGCAAAGCTTTGGAAATTAACAGATCGAGATACGAGCCGAGGACTCAATCCATGAGTGCCGAAAATGTATCCCTACGACTGGAAGGTACAACACCGACTATGGTTTACTAGGACTAATGCAATTTTCCAACCCCTTAATATGCCATTCTAACCCCTGTCTTACTTTAATTACTTCGGGTAAAGATAAAACTGCTTCCACACTTGCCTATCAACCTCTGGCCCTGGCGATACCGGTCCGGTTCGCCACTTTCCCAGATTGGAATTGTCCAGCATTATGGCCTACATTCACTGCTGCCCTAGCTGTGAATGTATGTTCACCCTTGTGAACTTATAATAATGGCACACTCGGATGTCTTACGCTTCGGCAGAAGTTTATAATATAGGATCGACAGGTGCAGGATATCCCTTACCCTAGTGACTAACTCGAGTCACACACCCATTATCGGAGTCAACAACCTCAATAACAGATATCAACCATCCCTAGACAAGAGTCACCAACTCTAATAGTTCACACGGGAAATGTCCTCACAATACCTAGTCAAAACCAAGGACTAGGCAGTCTACGGGTTTCTGCCCGAAACTTAGAATGGTCATACTCTCTCGATACAACTCCGATTGGAGTGTACAAGCCTAATCCGAAAAGGTAAGATCCTAGGCTACAACTTCCTAGTTGATCCTGAACTCAAATTCGATCATCTTGCTCCCCAAAATAGTCTCTCAAGCTTCAGCTTGCGTGCTTCCTGTACACGGGCTGCACCTTACCGGTAGCACAAAACACCACTCGTTCGTCAGAACGTCACAAACCCAAGTTTTATAGGAAGGTGTGGGTGTCCTCAACAACTCTCTAGTTGGTCATGAGTCCAAATTATACCATTAAGTCACCCTAACACACACATCTCTCACCGATGCACCAAATCACACAATGGGTCTCTCTAAATCAGAGCATTCAGATCCACTCTAGGTCTCTGTCCAGTATTACAAAAATCACAGTAAATCAACCCTTTACTAGAATTGCCTCAAATTTGTCTTGTTGGAAAGATATAGGTGTCTACTACAACTCTCTAATGAATCAGGTTCTCAAAATGTGCTCTTAATGAGTCTCAAATGCCCAATCTCTACAGGGTATCCAACTGGCTGAAACCAGCATAGCACATACTCATAAAATCATATTAAATTCCGTACTTGTCCAAATGACACAAAATTTATGGTGATGAAACTAGAGATCATACTAAACAATATGCAAAAGATCTCATGTCAAAACTCCAAGTATACAGTGAGTTCTCTCTATTTCAATTTAGCACAGAAACCATCAAGTTCTTTAGATCATCTTCAGCTACTTATTAAAGCTCGATTTTTCTCAAGCCTATAAACTCATCCAAATATTTTTTTGATTTTTGGATAGAATCTAGATGCGTGCAGGAATCTAGGGTAAAAATGTGACATCAAGAACATACTCCAATAAATTATGAAAATTTCTACAACATCAGTCATTTTGTTTATCAATTACTGATCTGCCTTACGACACAGTTCCACCTTACGATTTTATTAAAATATCAAATGACCTTAGAAAAATCCGAAATATATCATCAACTATCTACACATGTATATGAACAATTCCTGAAAATCTCATGGTCTAATTCTTTGTAGTTTGCTATCGGAAAAAATGAACAAAATAGCATTCTGAACCAGTTTTCTAGTTTCAGTTCTGATTTCATCATTCAACCTCTTAGATAATCATCCTAGCACATCCTACCATACATGCATGCAAGAAAACCAATTAAAAGACATAAAAGAAGGTTTAGAGAAACTCCCCACCCTTGGTTGTGGTAGAGGAAATGATCTTCTCAAGCTTCCTTCCTTGAAAAATCCTTCCTTGAGTCTTCTTCTTCACTCTTTCTTCTTTCTCTCCTATTTTCTCTTGAAGGGGTTTCTGAAATTTCCAGAACAAAGAGGTGGAAAAGAGTGGAGAAATGAAGGAGAAGGGAGGGGGGGTATGGCCGGTTTTGAGCTAGGGGGTAGGGTAGGTTGTAGGTGGTTTTGGATCAAACCATGGCTTCTAGCCCATGGTTTGGTGGTTGTTGTGTTGGCTGCCTAACTTAAGCTTAATGGGTTCCTACGAGTGCGAGACGAGAGGTTTATCAAGCGCACACAATATATATCCACTGTAGTATCATATAGTGTTATATTTGCATGGGCGTCGTGCCGAAAACTAGCGTTTATACTAGTATCGGCTCTTCTCGTTCTCGTGCATCTTTAGAATGCAATCCTTCCATGAACCATCCCGTAACCCTAACCACACACCATGATAGCAAAAATCAAACAAAACACCACAATCATGTGCACGCATACAGTCAATATACATTCATACATATATATACAAGCATCGTACGATCCGGGGTGTTACATGAAATTTGTGATTTTGATAGTTGAAATGGAGATTTGAATAAGGTGATGATGGAATTTGTGATGTATATGGATTTGGAATTTGTTGATTTTTGAAATTCAGTGGAATTTGTGATTTTGATTCATTATGTGATGTTGTTAAAAATCTTCGGATATCGAGAATTCCTTGAACTCGTAGAGCCCAAATCTTTCTTTCACTTATAAACTTCTCTGCAGATTGACGACGTTCGGTAAAGTAACTATTGAGATGATAGAATATTATCTCCACAATTGTTGTTCAAAATAGAAATGAAAATTTCTGATAAATTTATAGTCATCATGTCATATCGACGTCCTCCATTTGCAGCAAGTGCCCACTTCTCGATTGATTTCTCCTTTTGCCAGTTGACAACCTCGATTTTTACCTTTTCAATCTCTGCTAATTATTTTTCCAATTTTTTCGCCTGATTTTGACATGCTAGTACCTTCATCTTATTCCCCAAAGCCTTGTTACCGAATTTGCTAAAAAAATTGATAGCAAAATGCTACATGCAGTAACGATGATATGCATGTGGCTCATACTCTGATTTGTTTTCCATCTCCCTGCACGACAAGATATCCGCATAACGATCAGAAATAACACATAACGCTTGCGATCGGTGACAAAGTATTGAATATAACTCATGAACCAAATCCAACTTTCTATACTCTCTTCATCTACTATTGCAAAAACAAATGGAAATAGCCGATCATTTGCATCGGGTGAAACGACTATCAATAAACAACTCTTGTATTTTCTATGCAAATGAGTTCCATCAATATTAATAACTGATATGCAAGACTTAAACCCTTCGATCGATGCCCCAAATGCCCAAAAAATGGCCTTGAATGTTTCCTCGCTGGGACCAGACGCAACCTTATCCCAATGGACATAAATGCCTAAATTGATGCTTGTAGTGCTGATAAAAGAGTATGTAACTTGGTATACACTGCCTCAAACCCTCCGAACAACCTCTCAATAGCTTTGTTTTGCTCGTCAAGCCTTATGGTAAGAAATCTTATAATTGCATCGAAGCAAGATTATCTCAACAATTGCCTTCGATGTTAATCATAATTGTGCCTTCAAAATCAAATTTTAAACCAGCTTAGAATCAACCTTCATGTGGTCTTGATTCAATGTGGGATTGAGACATTTATGTGGCCCTTGCAAAAAATTTACCCTGAAATTTGTCTGCCCTTTTGGAATGATTCCATAAAATTTGCACAAACAACCTGGCTCTACCACATCGGGATTTGCTGCTCGCTCCTTTTTTGTAAGTACCTTTGGTGCCAATTTACATTCCACGGAATATACAGTTTTGGTTGATTTCACTATAACAAATTCTCGATGTTCTTTAATGGAGAACATCTTCATAACATGTTGGACATTGTCTTTGGTTGAAAACTTTTTCCAATATACAATTCATCTGCGTCAGGTGAGCCACATGACTCTTGACCAAAGTGATATACTCTCGTGTTGTTAACTCAATCAACCGATTCAAACTCAGATACAGTTGTACTCGGGAATTGAGTAGGGGGGACCACCCGTTGGACATCATGTTGCAAGTCTTCAACATCATTAATGTTATCATCAAGATGCACATCTTCTTCATCTTCATCATCTTCAACATCTTCCACCTCTTCTTCATCTTCTTCATATTCTAATAACTTATTGTTAATGTTTTCATTATAAACAAGAGCGCATATCAAACTAGAAGGATATGGCAACTCATATTTCGTGGGATTTGGTAATGCTGGAATTGTGAATATACCTTCTTGCGGAGACAACAATCCTTCATGTGATTCAAGAGGATGATTGTCACTCATCTCATGGGTTGGCACTTCATGTACATGACTTAAATATGAATAATATGTGGCCGACCATAAGAAATCTTAGGTTGTTCTATATATAAATCTAATGCAGTCCAACTGAATCATGGCAACGAGAGCGTCATCATCGACTATATGCATCGCCATGAAATATTGTCTTTCTCATTTTTCAGTTGTATACCGAGCTAGGATTTTACCACTTGATTCACCTCTATCCCAGTTAGTTAATTTGTATACCTTCTCTACTAGTTCTTGATTTGTATATTATGATGAGCCCAAACTATTTACTGTTCAACAAATCTGTAACAAGCTTATAACTTTGGATGTCGAAGTATTTCTCCGCCATAATAAAACCAAACATAAATTTTGTAGTTCACACCTATACATGAAGGGACGAGTTTGATGTTCATTATCCAATCACAAACAAACATAATAACACTAATCTTAAGCAACCATATATGAAGTAGGAAAACCTATGTGAATTATTATGAATCAATCGTTCACAACACTTTTAGCTATTTTTGTTAATACATATTCAAACAAGAAAATGCAATTTCAATATCTTGGATATTTATGTTTTCTTCTAACACATTCAATTTATACCCAACATTCATAAAGATAGCCCTCATAAACCAATAAACTCATCATGAAACAAACTCAAAATTTATAAAAGATAAAAAATGTAGAGTAGGACATACCTGATATGAGGACCAAATTTGTTCGGAGGGCGCCGGTGGCAGTAGCGAGAGAGAGGATGTGAAGAGGTGGAGGAGTAAGGTTTTGAAAACTGAGCTAGGTTTTGGGATTTCAGATTTGGAGGCGGATGAAGATGTGGAACTGTGAATGCTAGGGTTTTGATGGTTTTTGGGAATTCAGAGTTGGAGTTGGGAAAGAAGAAGAAGAAAATCCAAAATGTGGAGAGAGAGAGAGAGAGAGAGAGAGAGAGAGAGAGAGAGAGAGTTGGAGCCCGACCTTTCATTAGCGGCCGGGTCTCACCTATGGATGCTAGTGGGAACAACGATCACAGTATACTGAGGTCGCTATTTCCACTAGCAACCTCAGTTTAGGATTTTTTTTTCCAGAGAGCTAAGAGCAATAACTTCCTTCAATGAGCTAAGTGTTTCAATATGATTGAATCAATGTCGTTATTCCCATCAGCAACTTCACATAGGTTGTAGCCACTGATGAGAATAGTGGCAACTAGCAGAAAACTAAAAAAAAATTGTACGAGTGACAACTATTCCCATTAGCGGTTTTATAAATGAATAGGCCATCGTTGGGAATAGCAGTCAATGCTGATGTGACAGCGCCTAGAGACACCGTGGGTGATTTTGGCGACAGGCCCTTCGACGATCTAGTCAGTCATTGAGGAAAAAGTGGAGCTAGGGTTTCAGTGGATAAAGAGTCATTACCTGCAGAAAGGGGGAGTGGGTCTGGTATTTATTGGCAGAGAGAGTGGGAGCCCCTAATGGGCCAGGTTGACCCATTTCTCTGTGGGCCAGAGCCAGCAGAAGGCCTGCTGCATCCTCTGACCCGATGATCCGAGATGAGCAGATTTTGAAGGGATCAGATGGCTCTGATCGCGCTAGATTATTTACCCACATCATAGGCCCCCACTCCTGGAGGGTTGTATGTACCATCCGTCGAGAAGTAGCTTAATTTCGTCAAAAGGTCCGTCATTAGTGCGCTTAAGGATATAGAGAAAGATCCTTACGTGGGGAAAAACGAGATAGAGGCTGAGCAGTGTGACGTTGATCCCCGACCCTCCGATCTTCTATGACCATGGTGGGGTGTTTGAGGCTAAGCGTCGAGCATTGAACGTGATAAGCTGAGAAAGGCAGTAGCCAGCTCGAAGTCCAAGCTGAGCGTTGAGCGTCGAAGATCGAGCATGATAGGCTGAGAAAGCCAGTAGTCAGATCGAAGTTCATACCGAGCGTCGAGCGTGATAGGCTTTGTCACACCCCGCTTCCCAAAGAAACTAGAAATATAGGCACGTAACTAAGGCCCAGCGAATGACTTTCATCATTCATAAGCTGTACAATTAACTCAACAATATAAAACATAATCACAACCACACATGAATAAGCAATCACATAAACCATGAATATAATTCAATAATCCATGAAATAAATCCATAAAGTAATATCCAACATCTGGAAATATTGCGGGTCGACGCCTGGAAATATAATGTATTGAAACAAATGTAAAACAATAACTAGTCTACTAAGATAAATTATTCGATTAGAAAATAAACAAGGGAATAGCAATGAAGTAGGAACTAAGTCACGATTCTTCTAGAAAACTTGTTCACCAAGTCCTTCCGGTAACTCATCTTCGAAACCTGCAAACTCATCAACTAAAGGTGGAAAAATATTGTCCGTTAGAGCAAGTTACGGACAACAAGTAGCAGAAGCAAAGAAGCAAGGAAACATGGTATATCAAGAAATAATGAACTAGATCAAAGTCAAGTGTCAATAAGAAGGGATGATAATAAAAGCAAGGGTCTGGAATTAACAATGCAATAAACAATGACTATAAACAATGATTCAGGTCAATAACGATAATCATGAACAAGAATGCAAGTGTCAATCTAAGTTAATTAATATTCTATTATCCTATCTAATGCAAGCAATCCTGCATCCCATACCACAGGTTCGGGTACATACAATCAAGTAATGTTTAGACTCTAGTGGAGAATTCTATAGGTTCATGCATTCGGGTCTTGCAATAAGAATGATCAATAACCAATGATCAGTGACCAATGACTGATGACCGATGACCGATGAATGATGACCAATACAATATACAATCAGGATACTGTATTCAGTAATCCACAATCAATCGATGACCAATAAAAAACAACATGTCCAATAATAACGACCAATATGGGAAACACATGCCCCCTTCCGAGTACACTTTTCTATATTGCCCACTACTAGGTTCTTCCCTTATTATCCCGACTTGTTAATATTTTATTACACACAAATGCGAGCATGCAAGAAGATGTCAAGACTGTGTAATATAAGGTGTGACTAAATGTAACCCATGTTTCCCATTTTCTTGTATTTTGGATGTATTTTCTTTTTCTGGGAATTATTCATATTGTACTCTTCTGTTTCTTCTGAATCATGTATTTGTTCTTCGTTCTCAATAATCAATCCATCTGTTTTGCCTTTGACTCAATTTTGTGGCCTTGAATATTTTCTTGATTACATTTCTCTGTTAAATTATTTGTCTCCATTTCAAAATTGTTTAATTCTATATCTTATTGCATTCTATTGGATCTTTTTTTAAATAAAACCGAATAGCTTTATATCCAAACCCTATCCTATTCCTTATTGGATCGTTTAAACCCTACAACCCAATTGCCCTAATATCCTACCCATTACCCCTCATTCCCTAATATCCCTATATGTATACCCTATTATATATATCTACCCTGTTCATCAATTAAACCCTAGCCGTTGTACATTATTACTTCTCCCCTACCTCCTATTCTCCCGACCTCTACTTCCAAACCCATCTCCCGATCCCCCCTCTATCCTGTGCGCCCTTGTCCTCTCATCCTGACCACTCGCACTGCCCTCCGACGCCCTGCGCCCTGCCTCGTGACCCCACCAGACGCTAGCCCCCTGGGCTGCCCTCTCCCGAAGCTACAACAGCAGACAGTAGCCCCTGCACCTGTCTCCCCTCTGACGACAGACAGTAACGACAGCAGCATCAGCCACTATCGCCGCTGTCTGCCATGTGCAGCCGCCGCTCACCCTTCTCGCAGTGTCGGCTATCTCCCCATCCCGTTGTGTGCACGTGTGGATCGTGTTCACTCGCTCGTTGTTATTGTGTTCGTGCCCAGAAATTCGTTTCCATTATTCTCGTTCTTGCTTTGTTTTCATTGTCAATTTCAAGGCAAGTAACTTGTATTAATTTTTGTTGTATATACAAGTACTAAATATCGCCTGTAGTGTGGCCTTCGTCTCTAGATTCTTTATTATGAAAAAACCCCTAGTTAGATATTGTCTCTATTTGTTGATTCATCCGTAGTCGTTCCTTGTTATACCCACGACATGAAAATAATTTAGAAATAATCTAGACTTGATGCATGTATGTATGTTGTTCATGATTCATGATATGTTGTACCCTTATTGCATACTTGATGTGTTAGCTGTAGTATATCTTGTGGTAGACTTGTAAAACACCCATACTATGTTGTCTTGGACATTTATTATGCCATGCCTTATATTGTGTTTTAATTTGGATTTGTCGCAAATGAATTTTTTATTTATTTACTACATGAATAGAATTCTGTTTTTGCTGCTTCCCCGTTTTTGTTCAGTATTTTAGACCATGTTAAGGTCAGTAAATGAAATAAATTTGCGAATATAAATCATAGATCTCGCTGCCTACTTTCCAAAATTTCTGACAGATCGCAGTTTCGATTTGTGAGGTATGAGTTATGGCTGTTTTACTATAGATGTGTAGAAAATTCCAGGTTATGTTTTATGTGAATTATGTAGAATTATTTATTTTAATACTGAGGTTAAAGATAAAATTTGGATCTGATATTTTGCTGGTTATAACTAGACTTGATTGGGATTAACCCTAAATTTTTCTAGATTTATTTGATGACTTTCATAAACTATTCTATGCTTGTGAACAACTACTTTCAAGAGTTTCAGATTTACAAATTTGCTGTATCTTGCTGTTTTCCGAATTTCTTTGACTATTCTATCCATGTTGGAATATTAAGAAACTTTATTTACTGATACTAGACATACTAGGGAATATCCGAGATTTTTCTTAGATTTAATCAGTAATTTTTATACCATTTTCATGCTTATGAATACAACTCTGTGATTTCTGGCTGAACGCGATTTCTATATATGATTCTGTTTTAAGCCCTGTTTCTGTAATTATTATATGACTTATATATATGTGAAAGATTCGGCCGGGAGTCTATTTTTTAGATTTTCTGACGGATCCAGATTTGCATGTCTGTGGCAACGGGAATCTCAGATTTGATGCAGTAGTGTCTTGTTGTCCAGAACTGAAAGTTTCATTGTCCTAGTCTATTATGAGTTGTCTGTCACCCGTGTATGTCTTCCACCCAACCTGAACCTGTCCCTTGTTCATACCATGTTATTCTTGCCCTGTTTTGTGCACGTATATGTCTGTTTGATAATAACGACACATAATCAAGCCGAGGTAAAGGAAAAGATCTAGTAGTGGAAAATATAAAAATGTGTACTTGGAAGGGGTCGTGTTCCCACCTGTTACGTGTTTCATGATTACATGATACATGATCCTATTTACCTGATTACCTGAATACACACTTCCCTATAGGAAGGTGTACTCAGAAGAGGACCTGTAGGTTCTACCTGTAATGTATCTGTTTACCTGATACCTGAGTACACGACCCTATACGGTCCACTAAGAAATCTAATCATAACTTGTGTGAATGTAGCAACCATGTGGTAAAATTTGGGATGCATGAAGTGCTACCTAGTTAGGATTAAGTACAAGACCTATAATAACATGATCACTTGCACATTCCTGTTTACCTGTACCTGCTACCTGACCCCTGTTACTTGCATACCTGCTTGCATGCTATTTGACCCCTGTTACATATTACCTGCACTATGTTACCTCATCACATTACTCTATTCTGTTTCCTGATTTTATGTTAGTCATTCTGTTTTGCTGTCACATCTATTCCATACTTATTCAGTACTTGCTTCCGCTGTTATTCTATACTTATTTATCTTTTTCTGTACTTGTTGCCTGCACTACAAGCGGCCCGTAACTTGCATTGACGGGCATTTTGTTTCTCTTTCCTTTTCATGCAATTTGTTAAATGGCAGACTTTGGTGACCAGTTGCGCGAAGGAGTAGGTGATCAAACTTTTTAGTAGGCTGGAGTTCTTGCTATATTTATTTCCTGTTGCTTTAAATAAATGTAATTGCTACATGAATTTTGTATTGGGCAGTTTGACCCAGAATTTATAACTTGTTCCCAAATTTGGTTTATTTGAGATTTATTTATTTTGTTTCAAGTAAATTTTGTTGGCTATATTAATTTATTCATGCATGCGTGGTTGGTTTCTCCTTATTTATTTCTCTATTATTCCTGTGAATGTTGAAAAGATCCCGACAGCTTATGAATGGTGAAAGCCATTCGCTGGACTTAGTCACGTATCCGTATTCCGTATTCCTTTTTGGGAAGCGGGGAGTGATAAGGCTTTCAGTGGTATCAGAGTCCAGGTTGGCTAATGTATTAGTTGACTAATATATTAGACAAGCTTGGTTCGATCTGGGATTGGCTCAACAGTATACAGACCATGCATTACATGAACAAATTATAATCAAATTTTATCTGGATGCTAATTATTTTTGATCTTGTGTAGACCATGGCTCGCAGAGGTTCCACTTTCCGTCCTCAAGAGGAACAGCCTAGGCTTGAGGTTGTTACGAATGAGTTGGAGCGATTGATCCAAATGCAGCAGAATCACAATGATCTCGTGATGGCAGCATTAGAGGTGGCACGAAATCCGACTCCCGTTGTGCCTATGCAGGCAACTCTTCCTCCTCGTCCGGGTACAATGGCAGATTTCATGAGGCTGTACCCTGATAATTTTTTTGGCACTGAGATGCCTTTGGAGGCCGAACAGTGGTTGATCAGGACAGAGCAGTTACTGTTGGCAGCAAGAGTTGCCGATGCTGGTCGAGTGGATGTGGTGACCATCTAGTTGGTGGACCTGGCCCACATTTGGTGAAGGGATGAGTTCGAAATGCTCGAACGACCCATTTCTTGGACCACGTTCACTAGGAGCTTCTTAGAGAAGTTCTTCCTTAGCAGCACTCAAGTTGAGATGAAGCAATAGTTCCTTGCCCTGAAGCAGGTTGGTTGGTTGTTCTGTTTTTTGGAATTTTGTTACATACTGTTCATGCAATGTTGTAACATGAGACTCTCCTGAAATAGGGCGCCAGGATAGTAGATGAGTACGTGGCGGAATTTACCAGGCTTAGCTGCTTTGCAGCCGTTCTTGTGGCGAACGAGGAGGATCAAGCACGGAGATTCCTTCTGGGGCTTGAGCGAGATATTCAAATGCATCTCGTTTCCCTTCGTCTGCGTACTTATGCGGAGGCTCTTGAGGCAGCCCGAGCTGAAGAGTAGGCTCGCAGCTGGTTGGCTCCTCCCCAGCATACTGTTCAGCACCCCACTGCTCCTGTTAGGCCTTCTGGTTGGCCGATTCGGAGGCCTGTCCCAGCCCATCCTGTCAGGGTGGCTCTCTACTCTTTTGTTGCTCCTAGGGGAGCTAGTTTCTGCGACTTCTACCAGCTGGTTGGGCATGATCGCAGGGATTGTAGGTATGCCAACCGCCGATGCTTTAGGTGTGACGCTGCTGACCATTCAGTGTGGGATTGCCCGCAGCAGAGGACGGCTCTTCCAGCGGGGGGTCCAGTTTAGCAAGTAGCCCCATCTCATGGTCCAGTCAGGCCACCGCTTCCCCCTCAGCGCCAGATTTTCGGTCAGAGGACCACGGTTCTCAAGAGAGGACAGGCTTACCTGACAGCTGCAGATGCTGAGATGGCAGAAGGTGTCATTGCAGGTTTTTTTTTTTTTTTTGCATTTTATTGTTTGGTTATTTCCCTGCTTCTTTCATCTATCTTGCACTGTTCATTCATAATAACTTTCTGCATGTTATTTCCTCACCTCTTGATCATCAATTCTTTTTCCCTTGCTTTTTGATTCTATCTTATGTGTTATGCTTATTTGTTCTTTCCCTGCTCATGTTCTTTTTGATTCTGCAGGTCTCTTCCCGCTTTATGGATCGACATCAGTTGGAGTGCAACATCATGTCAGAGGCTTGGAACATTGTCACAGGTGGCGGTATTGTCGTCTGTTCCCGGGAGTGCAGGCAGAGTCCCGTGATTATTGGTGGCGTAGATTTAATTCCGACCTGATTGTGATTGGGAATTCAGGATTCGACGTCATTCTCGGTATGGATTGGTTGGGTGAAACCCATGCTTTCATTGATTGCCGTGCCAAGAAAGTGGTATTCCGAATTCCAGATCGTGTTGATTCTTGATTTTGATGATCACAACACACTGCACATGTATCTATGCTATACTTTATAATTGCAGGTGCTATACACAAAGGACTCACTACTATACAACTGAACAAATGAACAAGCACAAAAGCTCCAGATAAAGACAATGGTTAAAGTTTCATTCAAGACTCAAGACTCAAGCCAAAGACTCATGCTTAAAAGTGTTAATTATTGTCATGTCTTGTAAACAAATGTAATCTTGTTTTTATTGAGTCTTAATATGATGTAAAGCCTTGTCACACACACATACACTCACTCTATTACAAATGTGTGTTTTTCAAACATCAAAAAAGGTCAAAACAGTTTGAAATGGTTTAACTGTTGAGTACCATTCGACCGATGCTTCTATCAGTCGACTGTCAGTACAAAATTGTTTAAATTTATTCAAACTCTGACCAGTCGACTCATTATGGCAACCCAGTCGACTGTTCGAGTGCTTTTGACCATTTTCTGTTTTTAAAATCGATTTTCAAATTCAAAAGCTACTTAGATCCGTTGGTTGACAGTTGAAATAACTGCCTCCCAACGTCCAGTAACTCTAACTCTACAAATAGAGTTCAGAATTCACTGATAAAGATCTAACATTGATCTAACATTTCCGAGCACTCTGTGAGAATTTTTTAAGTGTTCACGAGACAAAGCTTTCAAGTTCTAAGTTTTTGGTTCTCTACATTCAGTCCAGTATAACATCAGAATTCGTTCTGGACTGGATATAGAAGTCGACCTCTTTTGGCCACGTTCTACATCACATAACACAAACAAGGCTATAGGTTGACTGTAAACTTTTTATTGTTTTCTTTTGCTCACAGTTGGAGAGTTAGACTCTAGGGTGTAGAGTCGGTCGTTTCACTCTTGGTGGTAGAGTGGGTTTGCTTTCTCTGGTTGAGAGAAAGGACTACGGGTTAGACAAGGTTATTGTCTGAACGCCGTAGGGTACTCTTGTAATTTTTTCAAGAATAGTGGAAATCTCAAGTGGGTTGCTTGGGGACTGGATGTAGGTCGGAAGGACCGAACCAGGATACATCGTGTGTACTCTGTGGTTGTATCTCTTGAACTTGCATTTACATTTTTCTGTTTGTTTAAGTTCTGTGAAACTTGTCTGGACAATCGACTCAGCACATTATTAGTCGACTGGTCAGTCTCATATCTTTGAATATTAACTGTGTCTTCAGTCGCCTGTCTCAACTTTAAGTCGACTGCACAGAGTTGGTTGAATTTTCTTTTATTTGGTTATCTCAGTCGACTGGTTCACTCCTAAGTCGACTGCACTGAAGAAAAATTCTTTATTCCGCAGTTTTTTTTAATTAACACTATTCACCCCTCCTCTAGTGTTTGTTGCCTTGCCTACAGGATCCAACACTTGGTATTAGAGCGAGGTTAAAGGCTATGGCAACTACTTCGAATGCAAATCAGTACCATGAAGGCCAATCTACACAAAGGCCACCTCTATTCGATGGAACAAACTACAACTATTGGAAGTGCAGAATGAAGATCTACCTCCAATTAATCAACTATGAAATATGGCACATGACGGAAACGAAATACACTGCTCCTACTATTCCATATGCACAATGGAATGATGATATGAAGAACCAAACTATGAACAATGCAAAAGTAATGAATGCATTATTTTGTGCTCTCACAAAGGAGGAGTTCAACCGTGTATCCAATGCTACAACCGCACATCAAATCTGGCATACACTCGAGGTAACTCATGAAGGAACAAACAAAGTGAAAGAATCTAAAATATCTGTTCTTGTTCACAGGTTTGAGATGTTCCGCATGAAGGAAAACGAAAATGTGTCCGAAATGATTACCAGATTTACTGACATTACAAACTCACTTGTGGCACTTGGAAAGACATATATACAAGCAGAGATGGTGAGAAAAGTTCTTCGTGCACTCACTCCTGAATGGAAAAAGAAGACCACTGCAATAGAAGAAGCAAATGATTTGTCACAACTTTCTCTTGAGAATCTTGTGGGAAATCTAATGGCCTATGAGGTTCAACTCGAAGAACGGAAAAAGGATGCAAAACCACCACAAGCAAAGAAGAAATCATTAGCTTTTAAAGCCATGACAGACTCAGAAGATGAAGAGGAGATAGCCATGTTCACAAGGAGATTTGAGAAATTTCTAAAGAAAGGTAAGTTCAATTCCAAATTTAGAGATTCTAATGATCCTCCAACTTTTTTCCGGTGTAATAAAACAGGTCACATGAAGAAGGATTGTCCCCTAGAAAATACAAAGAATAAGGGAAAGACCTCCAACTTCAAGAAGGACAAATACACAAAGAACAAGTTTGCCAAAAACAAAAAGGCTTATCAAGCAACTTGGGATGACAGTGATTCTTCCTCAGAAGAAGAAACTGATGAAACAAATGAAGTTGCAAACATGTGTTTTATGGCTTCACAAGATCAAGTAAGTAATGATTTTGATTCAGAAGATTTACTTGATGCTTTTAATGAAATCTTTCAAGAGTTGAAAAAAGAAAAGATTAGAGTTAAGAATCTAGAGAAAGTTAATCAAACACTTTCTCAAGAAAATCTTAACCTTGATCATGAAGTGAAATCCTTAAATTCTCGTATTGCAAGTTTAAATACGGATCTTGAATCTCTGAAAAAGAATTATGAAGAGATATCTAAGAACGTATCTAAGTTCAATAAAGGCAAAGAGAATTTAAATGATGTTCTTCATAATCAAGTAAAATCTAGTCAAAAATATGGTCTTGGTTTCAAAAACTCTCTTGTAAAAGAATCTTCTTCTAAAAACACTAGTAGAGATAAACCTGAATCTATTTCTAGTGTTACACATAAACTATATGAATTCTTTGAAAGGCCTAAGGTTATAAATTTTAGTGATAAAAGCAAGTCTAACGTTCGGTTAAGTCGACTGAATCCATCCACCAGTCGTCTGTCCAGAGGAACTATGCCTTATTCAACGAGACCAGAACCTCATATAAGTCGACCTATACCATCATCCAGTCGACTGACTCGCAGTAGAAGTCGACTGAAGAATACTATAAAGTCGACTGGACAGAACAAATTTATATGGGTTCCAATTAACTTAAATCTGAATGATAGAACTGCGTATATCAATTCATATATGTTAAATGTATGTAATTCTATTAATTTTATTCCTGCTTATGAAGGAAAATCAAACTCATTATGGGTTTGGTTTCCCCCAAACTAATATGTTTTGGACCCAATGAAAAAGGTACCATATTTACATTGAATATTTTATAGGTACCAAAGAAAGATCGCTGGATACTTGACAACGGGTGTTCAAAACATATGACCGGTCATGTCAATCTTCTATCCACCATACAAAGCATCGATGGAGGAACAGTTACCTTTGGTGATAACAACAAAGGAAAAGTCATAGGAATCGGCATGGTTGGTAAAAATTCTAACCCCACTATAGAAAATGTGTTGTTAGTTAGTGGATTAAAACATAATTTGTTAAGTATTAGTCAATTGTGTGATAAAGGATATAAAATAGTATTTGAAAAAGATGATTGTTTAATTTATAATTCTACTATGCAAAATATCATTTTTCAAGGATTTCGTAAAAACAATATTTATGAATTATGTTTGAATACAAATGAGTTTTCAAATGATTTTTGTTTAATAGCTTCTAATAATGATTCTTGGCTTTGGCATAGACGTTTTGGCCATGTGAATATGAAAAATCTCTCAAAAATATCTAAGTATAACCTAGTTAATGGACTGCCAAAACTATCCTTTAAAAAGGATAAGTTATGTGATGCATGTCAACTAGGAAAACAAATCAAATCCACTTTTAAAACAAAAGAAGTAATTTCTACTAGTAGACCGCTCGAATTAATTCATATGGATTTATTTGGCCCTACTAGAGTTGCTTCTTTAAATAAAAGTAGATATGTATTTGTCTTAGTAGATGATTTTTCACGATTCACTTGGACATTCTTTTTAAAACATAAAAATGATGCTTTTGATGAATTTGCAAATTTCTGTAAACGTATTCAAAATCAAAGATCTCTAACCATAGTCACTATTAGAAGTGATCATGGTGGAGAATTTAAAAATGAAACATTTATAGAATATTGCAACAAGAATAGTATAACACATTCATTTGCATTTCCTAGAGTTTCACCACAAAATGGAGTGGTCGAAAGAAAAAATAGGACTTTGCTAGAATGCACATGTACCATGCTTGTTGAAAGCAATTTGCCAAAGTACTTTTGGGCTGAAGCCGTTGCTACAGCTTGTTATGTTTTAAATAGGATTCTAATAAGACCTAAGCTAAAGAAGACTTGTTATGAGTTGTTTTTTAACAAAATTCCTAAAGTCTCTTATTTTAAGACATTTGGTTGTAAGTGTTTTATTCTGAACACTAAAGATAGTCTAGATAAATTTGATCCTAGATCTAATGAGGGTATCTTTTTAGGATACTCAAATAGGAGTAAAGCATATAGAATTTTCAATAAGTCTACAATGACTATTGAAGAGTCAATGCATGTTACATTCGATGAATCTCTGCCTTCATCAAATTTAATTAAAGATGATGAAACTGACTCATCACCTTTAAATAATGTGATTAAATCTTTAGAACAAACTAGTCTTGTGGATAAGTCGACCGATAAGGACTCCCAGTCGACTGAAGTAAAGCAGTCGACCGAAGAACCTGTCAAGTCGACCGATACTATTGTGATATCTTCAACTTTACCAAAATCTTTTGTTGAAGTTAAAGATCATCCTCATGAATTAATAATTGGTGACATCTCCCATGGTACTCAGACACGATCACATATTAATATGATTTCTCATACAGCATTCTTGTCGGATTTTGAACCGAAAAATATACAAGAAGCTTGTGAGAATGAATTTTGGATGAATGCCATGCAAGATGAATTAAACCAATTTATAAGGAATGATGTATGGGATTTAGTTCCATGACCTCCTGATCATACTATTATTGGTACCAAATGGGTATTTAAAAATAAGTTAGATGAATCAGGACAAGTTGTAAGGAATAAAGCTAGACTAGTTGCTCAGGGGTATAATCAAGAAGAAGGTATGGATTTTGATGAAACATATGCTCCTGTTGCTAGACTAGAATCAATTCGTATTTTATTATCTTTTGCTTGTTTCATGAATTTTATACTTTATCAAATGGGTGTTAAAAGTGCTTTCCTTAATGGGTTTATTAAAAAAAATGTTTATGTTAAACAACCACCAGGTTTTGAACATGAACAATTTTCAAATCATGTTTATAAATTGAAAAAGGCTTTGTACGGTCTTAAACAAGCACCACGTGCTTGGTATGATCGTCAGAAAACTTTTCTTTTAGAAACAGGATTTGAGATAGGTAAAGTAGACACTATCTTGTTTATTAAGAGAATTAAGAATGATATCTTAATCATACAAATATATGTTGATGATATAATCTTTAGTTCTACTAATAATAATCTATGTCAAGAGTTTGCTAACACCATGAAAAACGAGTTTGAGATGAGTCACATGGGTGAACTCAATTATTTCCTTGGACTTCAAATTAAACAGTCTTCAAATGACATATTTATTAATCAAGGAAAATATGCAAAGGAATTACTCAAATGGTTTAACATGGATAGTACAAGTAGTAAATCCACACCTATGGCTACTACTACTACCTTTGACAAAGATATATTAGGTAAGAGTGTTGATCAAAAACTCTATCGAGGTATGATTGGTTCACTCTTATATATTACCGCAAGTAGACCAGATATTATGTTCAGTGTATGTTTATATGCTAGATATCAGTCTAGTCCTAAAGAGTCTCATTTAAAAGCTGTGAAATGAATTTTAAGATATATTAAAGGCACATCTGATTATGGTTTATTTTATCCATACACCGATAATTTTCAACTTTTGTCGTATAGCGATGCTGATTTTGCTGGTAGTAAAACTGATCGCAAAAACACTAGTGGGACATGTCACTTTTTGGGACATTCACTAGTTTCTTGGTGCAGTAAAAAGCAAAATTCAGTGTCCCTATCTACTACAGAAGCTGAATATATCGCTGCAAGTTTGGCATGCGCACAAATCTTGTGGATGAAACAAACCTGATTAGATTATGGTATTTCCTTTGAAAAACCTTCAATTATGTGTGATAATACCAGTGCAATTAATCTATCTAAAAATCCGGTTCAACACTCACGTACGAAACATATTGATATTCGACATCATTTTCTACGTGATCATGTTTTAAAAGGAGATATATCTTTGGACTTTATCTCTACTGATAAACAAGTAGCAGATATCTTTACCAAACCCCTTAAAGAAGATACTTTTATTAACTTAAGAAGAGAACTAGGAATATGTAATTTTATTGATATTTGTTGAAAATTTCATCTGTTAAGTCGACTGTGTTTTTATTAAGTCGACTGTACTGTATTTTTTTTATATACTTATTTTATTCTCTGGACAGTCGACTGAACCTTCCCCAAGTCGACTGATCAGTAGATATAAAAATTAAATTTCTTCTCGACTAAGTCGACTGTTCTATACTATAAGTCGACTGTCGCGAGTTAATCAGTCTTCAAACGTCGAATCATCAGATTTTGAGACAAATTTCTATCCTTTTACTCATTCGTGACTTCTCTATCCACCGTTGATCTCTTTCCCCTTGAATCACAGCCGTCTATCTTTAGTTAAAAACCTTCTCCACAGCCTCCATCTTCACTTTTACTTTTACCCCTAAATCAGAAACCCTAAGGCAGGAGAAGAAGTTCTACCAGAAGAGTCGACTGCCGTGCTGCTGATTCTCGTCTGCTGTTTGTTCTTTTTCTTCCCTGTTGGTAAAATCTTTCCTACACTCTCTTCTAATGGCCCCTAAACGTTCTAAAAGATCTCATGATGGTAGTTCATCATCTCAGGATTATTCACAATACCTTTTGAGTCCTGATCTCTTAGAACGATGGTATCTCATGTGTACCATTGTCATTTTTCCAGGAAGGTTTGTCAATTTTAATGACTTAGATAGGTTCAACCTAGTTCATATTTTCCAAAATTGCAGTCTTTATGAGTATCTATCTTTAGTCAATCAACCCAATTACTATCCCCAACTTATCTATCTTTTCTACACAAATATGAGAGTTGTTCAAAAGAAAGATGGAGAAGTTGTTATCCGTTCCTCGGTCAAAAATACTAAGATGACACTCACACCCGAGAGAATAAATCTCATAATGGGTATTGATGACGAGGGACTCGATCTTAGTGAAATTATCTTTGATGATTTATCTGTTTTGTCTAAAATATTTTTGCCCAATCATGGACCCCCAATGACTAGTAGAAATATCACACCTGTTGCAAAATTGGTTGCAAGAATACTTGCTTATAACATTCTTTCCAAAAGAGGAAGTTATGATCAGTATTCTATGGAACTGCAACAAGCCTTTTATGCCATTTTTGGTAAGATTGCTATAAATTGGGGTCGTGTCATTTTTTCAAAACCTGAACAAAATCATACTCATTTCTTACCTTTTGGAGGTCTCCTTACCCATGTTTTTCAGGCTTATGATATTGATCTCGACTCTGAGACCAATGTCGTTAAGCATTATGAATGCTTCGATCGTGCTAGTTTAGCCCGTATGAAGCTTCTTGACCCTCCTCCTAGAACTTCCCCTAGGTCTCCTCCTCCCTCACAAGTTCCTCTAGCAACTTCTGCTAGACGGTTTTCAGCTTCGAGTTCTTCTCGTCCTCGTGCTGATTTTGATGATCCCAATACTCTATATCAATGTATCAACTATCTAATGGATCATCAAGATACTGTTGATTCTCGTCTTGACTCTCTTGACTCCAAAATCACCAACCTAACTAACCTCTTTACTTCTCAATTTCCCCCACCGTCTCAAGCTGTTGATGAAGACACCGAAGACGACGATTGATGACTTTTTTCTCTTATTATGTATTTTTCCTTATTTTCTATTTTTATTTTCATATGTATTGATGACTCTGTTATTTATGTATGAGACAATTATTTCTCTTATTATTACTGGTTATCTTTTGTTTTTGTTGATGACAAAGGGGGAGAAATACCTCTTATCTGTTTATTGTGTTCTGTTCTGTGTGTTTATTTTTTCACTAGTAAGTCGACTACTAACATTACAAGTCGACTGATATTACTGTATTTGTGTTTAAATTGTGTGTACTGTGTTTATTCTTTCTCTGTTAAGTCGACTGCTTCCATTATAAGTCGACTGATACAGTCTGTTTTATGATACATCTTTATGTATGCATGTTGTGTTTTTAATAGGGGGAGCATATCATTTCTATGCTTGTATTATTTTCTGTTATTATCAGCTATTGTGTTGTCATCATCAAAAAGGGGGAGAATGTTGATTCTTGATTTTGATGATCACAACACACTGCACATGTATCTATGCTATACTTTATAATTGCATGTGCTATACACAAAGGACTCACTACTATACAGCTGAACAAATGAACAAGCACAAAAGCTCAGATAAAGACAATGGTTAAAGCTTCATTCAAGACTCAAGACTCAAGCCAAAGACTCATGCTTAAAAGTGTTAATTATTGTCATGTCTTGTAAACAAATGTAATCCTGTTTTTATTGAGTCTTAGTATGATGTAAAGCCTTGTCACACACACATACACTCACTCTATCACAAATGTGTGTTTTTCAAACATAAAAAAAGGTCAAAACAGTTTGAAATGGTTTAATTGTTGAGTACTAGTCGACCGATGCTTCTATCAGTCGACTGTCAGTACAAAATTATTTAAATTTATTCAAACTCTGACCAGTCGACTCATTATGGCAACCCAGTCGACTGTTCGAGTGCTTTTGACCATTTTCTGTTTTTAAAATCGATTTTCAAATTCAAAATCTACTTAGATCCGTTGGTTGACAGTTGGAATAACTGCCTCCCAACGTCCAGTAACTCTAACTCTATAAATAGAGTTCAGAATTCACTGATAAAGATCTAACATTGATCTAACATTTCCGAGCACTCTGTGAGAATTTTTTAAGTGTTCACGAGACAAAGCTTTCAAGTTCTAAGTTTTTGGTTCTCTACATTCAGTCCAGTATAACATCAGAATTCGTTCTGGACTGGATATAGAAGTCGACCTCGTTTAGCCACGTTCTACATTACATAACACAAACAAGGCTATAGGTTGACTGTAAACTTTTTATTGTTTTCTTTTGCTCTCGGTTGGAGAGTTAGACTCTAGGGTGTAGAGTCGGTCGTTTCACTCTTGGTGGTAGAGTGGGTTTGCTTTCTCTGGTTGAGAGAAAGGACTACGGGTTAGACAAGGTTGTTGTCTGAACGCCGTAGGGTATTCTTGTAATTTTTTCAAGAATAGTGGAAATCTCAAGTGGGTTACTTGGGGACTGGATGTAGGTCGGAAGGACCGAACCAGGATACATCATGTGTACTCTGTGGTTGTATCTCTTGAACTTGCATTTACATTTTTCTATTTGTTTAAGTTCTGTGAAACTTGTATGGACAGTCGACTCAGCACATTATCAGTCGACTGGTCAGTCTCGTATCTTTGAATATTAACTATGTCTTCAGTCGCCTGTCTCAACTTTAAGTCGACTGCACAGAGTTGGTTGAATTTTCTTTTATTTGGTTATCTCAGTCGACTAGTTCACTCCTAAGTCGACTGCACCGAAGAAAAATTCTTTATTCTGCAGTTTTTTTTAATTAACACTATTCACCCCCTCTCTAGTATTTGTTGCCTCGCCTACAGGATCCAACAGATCGCACAGAGTTTGAGTTCCATGCCTGGGAGATGCCCCTAGGCCGAGCTGTGACTGCAGTTGATCAGGAGACTTATGCGATGGAGTTGCACTCAGGCTGTGAGGCCGCGCCTCTAATAGTGCGAAAATTCCTGGATGTATTTCCAGAAGAGTTGCCTTGCTTACCCCCTGATAGGGATGTGGAGTTCGGTATTGAAGTTCAGCTTGGTACGACACCGATATCGAAGAGTCCCTACAGGATGGCACTGGTTGAGCTTGCAGAGCTGAAGGTGCAGATTCAGGGTTTGCTAGATTTGGTATTCATCAGACCTAGTGTTTCTCCGTGAGGAGCTCCAGTTCTTTTTTGTCAGTAAGAAGGACGGTAGCCATCGACTGTGCATCGATTATCGAGAACTGAACAATGTTACTGTGAAGAACCGGTATCCGCTGCCCAGGATCGATGACTTGTTTAATCAGTTGGGCAGAGCAGCTATCTTTTCGAAGTTGGATCTTCGTTCAGGGTTTCATCAGGTCGAGGTGAAGGCAGCAGATGTGCAGAAGACAGCGTTCAGGACCAGATCTGGTTACTATGAGTTCCTTGTGATGCTGTTCGGGGACACGAATGCACCAGCTGTGTTTATGAGTCTGATGAATAGAGTCTTTTCTCCGTTCCTGGATAGATTTGTGGTGGTCTTCATAGATAATATTCTTGTGTATTCTCGAAACCGTGAGGATCATGCTGAGCACCTGAGGTTGGTCCTGCAGACTTTGAAGGAGAATCAGCTATATGGAAAACCCAGTAAATGTGAGTTCTGGTTGGACCGAGTTTCCTTCTTGGGTTACATTATCTCGGGCAATGGTATTTCAGTGGATCTGTCCAAGGTTGCGGCAGTGAAAGATTGGCCTGTTCCCAAGTCAGTTTAGGAGGTGAGAAGTTTCCTTGGTCTAGCTGGCTATTATCAGAAATTCGTCCAAAATTTTTCGAAGATAGTAGGGCCTTTAACTAAGCTGACAGGGAAGGATTAGAAGTTCTGTTGGTCTGAGGCTTGCAGTGAGGCTTTTGCTGAGTTGAAGAGCAAGTTAACGTCAGCGCCAGTGTTGACTATTACAGATGGTTTAGGCGGATTTGTGGTTCACTGTGACGCTTCTGGCAAGGGTCTTGGTAAAGTTCTGATGCAGAAGGGCCGAGTTGTTGCTTATGCATCGAGGCAGTTGAGGCCACATGAGAAGAACTATTCGACTCATGATTTGGAGTTAGTGGCAGTGATCTTTGCTTTGAAGTTGTGGAGACATTATTTACTTGGAGACTGAGTTGAGATCTTTACCAACCATAAAAGTCTTAAGTATGTCTCCACCCAAAAAGAATTGAATATGAGGCAAAGGCATTGGTTGGAGCTTATGGCCGATTATGACATTAGTTTGCAATACCATCTTAGTAGAGTGAACTTGGTGCCGGATGCTTTGAGCAGGAGATCGGAAGCTATGTTCCTAACTCAGCAGAGAGATTTGGTTGAGCAGATGCAGAGGGTGGAGTTGGATGTGTTGTTGCCGAGTTCTGATCGGAGTTGTTTGGTGCTTCAGCTTTAGTCGTCTCTTGTTGAGCAGATTAAAGAGGCGCAGGCCAGTGATGAGCAGTTGTAGGGATTCAGAGTAGAGGTTGAGGCCGGTTCCAGAATGGATATGGTTATTCATGCTGATAGATCGCTTTGTTTTAGGTCCAAGTTATGTGTCCCCAAGGGGAAAGTTCGTCAGAGGTTGTTTGAGGAAAGCCCACCAGTTGTCATATTCTATTTACCCTGGAGGTACTAAGATGTACCGGGACTTGAAGCTTCATTTCTGGTGGCAGGTATGAAGAGGGCTGTGGCTCGGTTTGTGTCTCAGTGTTTGATCTACCAGCAGGTTAAGGTAGAGCATTAGGGAACCGCCGAACTTCTTCAATCGCTTCCCATTCCGGAGTGTAAGTGGGAACACATCACTATGGATTTTGTGACCGCTTTGCCGAGGAGTCTTAAGGGTCACAATGCCATTTGGGTGATTGTTGACCAACTGAAAAAGAGTGCTCACTTCATTCCCTTCCGAGTCGGACAATTTACAGAGAGCCTAGCTGAGAAGTACATGCAGGATATCGTCAGACTTCATGGGGTTCCAGTCAGTATTGTATCCGACAGGGATACGAGGTTCAGGTCTTAGTTATGGGAGAGTCTTCAGAGTAGTTTGGGGAGTAAATTGAAGTACAGTACAACTTTTCATCCCCAGACAGATGGACAGTCAGAGTGTAACACCCCGAATTCCAAACAAGGATGAATTCGAGATTCCACAGGATCTTTGCTTCACTTCGTACAATTTTACAAGGGAATTAAAACTTTTTCAACAACAATACATCAGAGTTTAAAATACAACTTGGGTTTACATAGCGGAAGAATAAAAGATTACATCATTTGAAGAATACAACTTAAAATAAATCATCGATTGCATCATAATAGCTTTGTTCCTTCATGGATAGTCCATTGCCTGTAGATCAACCTGTGGGCACGTCAGTCACTTACAACTGACGAAAGTGTTATACTCGGTTATCCTCTTTATGCCGTACATATAACGATCTCATTACTTTAGCAAATCACAATTACAAGATTGAATGAAATAAATAAAGTGTTAAATTGTGTTTACGCTAAATATGTAGGTGTATGCCATGCCTTAATGCCTAATGCACACAATTTTATACTAATATGACACTAATGCACACTTGTTCGGATTCTATGTATCTCATACTACATAGGTCCGAGGGCAAGCGCCTACGTACTCCACAATAAAGGGCTCGATCCCTTGCCATGAAAACTACTCGGTAATAAAAACAAGTTTTAGATCATTCCACGAATATGGATCCCAGCCCGACGGCTATTTTAACGGGTCCCACATCATGCGAATCATCCCGCAAGTGCCCCCTAGCCCTGGTATACGTATATACTTTGGAGACGGTAAACTATCCGCCCGACTTCGCCAAGTCCCGAATTTAAATACAAACAAAACCCGTCTCCTACAGAGCAACCTCAGTCCAACGACTGGGTCTATAGCCACGGAGATCCACCGCCGACTATATAGAGGCAACCCACTTACGTTTGCCCAGGTTCACTACATCTTCACCTAAGTGCCTAATTGATTTTAGTTCAAGACATGAATGTGTTATCAATCCTAGAATCAGTTTTACCTCCTACCGGATTTGTTCATAAAAATTATACGAGATCGCCCGACGACATTATCTCGAGATCAAGTCTCAAAATCTTTCTTTCAAAATCACCGGTAACCTGAGGTCTTACGAATTCTTAGAATCATAATTTTCATGTACAAGAATCATGGGTACACATACCCTTTTAAGAATCATGTCTTAAACCTAGATGATTTCATCTTTCAATTCGTTCACAAAAATATATAGTCTTGTCACTATTCATAATCTATTTACTCATTCATAATCTTTATAAGCAATTAATTTATTTCAAGAACACAACTTCATCAACAAATTCAAACTCTTATAATCTCGACTCACTTTAAAAATATTCATTCAAAGAAGTATCAGAAACTCAGAAAAATATCAATTAGAGTAGTAACAGTCAACTTCATAGGGTGATCGGTCGAATGTCCCGCACGAAATCCAAACTCAAGAAATCATCGATCAGAGCAGTGACAGTCGACTGCGTATTGAAGCCAGTCGACTGTTCTGCGAGAAATCCAATCTTTAAGAAAACATAACTCATTGCAGTGACGGTCGACTGTGAAAGGAGCCAGTCGACTGTTCTATACAAAATCCACTTTTTTAAGAAAGCTCTGTAGTCAGGTTCATAACGGTCGACTGTTGGAACTTTACCGGTCGACTGTCATTCTTACGGACTGCAGGTTTTGGGTTTGTAAAACTCATATTTTGACATATTATTTCTACTCATTTAAATAATTCTCTTTCTCATTTTTCACATAAACTTAGATTTTTCTTTAAGACACTGAAACTTACAAGAGGAAAGAAACTAGTGTCCATGACAAGTGGTTATATTCTCACTTTAACATAAATGTACTTTATAACAAATACTACTCTATTCACTTGAACAAAAATACTCTTCATGAAATAGTCTACATTCTTTTGAATTTAAACATACATATGTCGATACATTAACAAAAATTTCTTTCTTTACTTATCATGGTTTTTATCATACAAAGCTACTTTCGTATCCTATTATACTAACATGAATTTCATTCATAATTTTCACATCAAAAATTTCCTCTTATATGTCAACAATATCATTTACAAGCATATTAACATGGTTCCTAACCTCAAATAATTCTATCTCTTTTAATTAGCATGGTATCCTTTTCTTTTTCTACTAAATCACAACAAACGGCATATCATTTTACAGTAACATAAATTTATCTATTCATATCAACATTCTATTTGTAATTCTCATCTTTAGCATGCATATCCTACGTTGGAAAATAATGAGATCACCTACTAACATGATATTGATCTATTTACTAACATAGCATCTTTCATTACAACCAATGCATAGATTTGTTCTACTTCATCATATCAAAATATAATACTCACTTATCATCACTAGCATGCATAGTTCTAAATTAGAAAGCATGAGAACACCGACCTTATTGAAGCTTGATTACTTGAAAGAATGAACACCTCTTCTAGCTCCAAGACTCCTAGTTCATCTTCTCCTCCTAGCAATAGTCTCCAAGCACAAGAACACTCTTCTCTTACTCTCTTTCTTTTCTTTCTTTCTTTTATTTTCTTTTTGATTTTGTTTTGGTGCAAGAGAAATGTAGAGAATATGGCTCTATTTATAGGATTTTGGAAGGGTTCTTTATGCATAAAATCCATCCTAATAACTCTTCAAATTAATACATATGACCCTTTACTTTCCTAACTCCTAAAACTTACAACCCTTCACCTCCCCACTCTTCACAAACACTAACTCATCCTCTCTCTCTCCCTTGTATGAAAACCGGCCACCCCCCTAGTCTAGGAAACCGGCTAGATACATTGTGCATATGCACACATGTACACTCACAAATTTAAGTACAATTTGTGACAATTCTAAGTGTGCACAAAAATGGTAACTTGTCATGTGTTAGTGCATGATCAACCTAAACTAGATTTTAATTTATGGGCTTAATCATGGGCTCTAACTTTATATTTAATTTACTACTTTAATGGGCTTCTTTTTAATATAATCTAATGGGCTAAATTTTATCCATGGATCAAAAAAGAATAATTAATCCTATGCATGCAAACTAAAATAGACAAATGAGAAATAAAATTTTGAAAAGAAATAACACGTGCATCATACGTGCACAATCTGAAAAAAATGCATTTTTAATAAAATAAAAAATGTGGGATGTTACACAGAGAGGACCATCCAGACTGTAGAGGACATGTTGTGGTCCTATGCATTGCAGTTCAGTGGATCATGGGAGGACCATTTGCATCTCGAAAAGTTCTCAAACAATAACAGCTTTCAGGCCAGTCTTAAAGCTGCACCGTTCGAGGCACTTTATAGGCGGAAGTGCAGATCACCAGTGTGCTGGGATGACATTGGTGAGAAGAAGTTGTTGGGTCCGGAGTTGATCACCAGGATAGTTGATGCGGTGACTCAGATCAGGAAGCATCTTCAGGCAGCACAAGACAGGCAGAGGGTATGGGTAGATGTCCATCAGAGAGCTTTGGAGTTTGAGGTTTCTGAACATGTTTTTTTAAAGGTATCGCCGTGGCGGGTGTCATTCGGTTTGGTGGTGGGGGCAAGCTTAGCCCTAGGTTCATCGGGTCATTTGATATCGTGGAACGAGTAGGCAAGGTATCCTATCGTCTTGCTTTGCCACCAGCTTTATAGGGAGTGCACGATGTCTTCCATGTCTCGCAACTCAGGAGATATATCCGTGATGAGAGCCACGTGATCGACTACTCAGAGTTGACCGTGCGATCGGATTTGACTTGTGAGGTTCCGCCAGTTGCTATCTTAGATCGGCGGGAGAAAGTGCTGAAGAACAAGGTCATCAAGCTGCTTCGAGTTTCTTGGAATCCTCACTCGCCAGGTGAGTCAACATGTGAGTTGGAGGAGGAGATCCAGCAGAAGTTTTCTCCTCTATTTGAGCAGCTTTTGTTTTGTTCTATCTTTTTCTTTTCGGGGTTACCCTATGTACCTCTTGTTTAAATTTCGAGGACGAAATTCTTCTTGTGAGGTGGGTGGGATATGTAACCCCTATTTCCCATTTTCTTATATTTTGGATGTATTTTCTTTTTCTGGGAATTATTTATATTGTACTCTTCTGTTTCTTTTGAATCATGTATTTGTTCTTCGTTCTCAATAATCAATCCATCTGTTTTGCCTTTGACTCTATTTTGTGGCCTTGAATATTTTCTTGATTCAATTTCTCTGTTAAATTATTTGTCTCGATTTAAAACTTGTTTAATTCTATATCTTATTCCATTCTATTGGATCTTTTTTTAAATAAAACCCAATAGCTTTATACCCAAACCCTATCCTATTCCTTATTGGATCTTTTAAACCCTACAACCCAATTGCCCCAATATCCTACCCGTTACCCCCATACAAACCCTGTTAACCCTATTATATATATCTACCCTGTTCATCAATTAAACCCTAACCGTTGTTCATTATTACTTCTCCCCTACCACATGTTCTCCCGACCTCTACTTCCAAACCCATCTCCCGATCCCCCCTTTACCCTGTGCGCCCTTGTCCCCTCATCCTGACCGCTCGCGCCGCCCTCCGACGCCCCCCGCCCTGCCTCGCGACCCCACCAGACGCCAGCCCCCTGGGCTGCCCTCTTCCGAAGCCACAACAGCAGACAACAACCCCTGCACCTGTCTCCCCTCCGACGATAGACAGCAACGATAGAAGCATCAGCCACTGTTGCCACCGTCTTCCGTGTGCAGCCTTCGCTTACCCTTCTCATAGTGTCGGCTATCTCCTCATCCCGTTGTGTGCACGTGTGGATCGTGTTCACTAGCTCGTTGTTATTGTGTTCGTGCCCGAAAATCCGTTTCCATTATAAATTTGTGAATATAAATCGTAGATCTCACTGTCTACTTTCCAGAATTTCTTACAGATCGGAGTTTTGATTTGTGAGTTATGAGTTATGTCTGTTTTACTACAGATATGTAGAAAATTCCAGGTTATGTTTTATGTGAATTCTGTAGAGTTATTTATTTTAATACTGAGGTTAAAAATAAAATTTGGATCTGATATTTTGCTGGGTATAACTAGACTTGATTGGAATTAACCCCAAAATTTTGTAGATTTATTTGATGACTTTCATAAACTATTCTATGATTGTGAACAACTACTATACTTTTAGAATTTTCACGCTGTTAAGTAAAGAACCAAAGTTTCAACCTGATTCTAATTACTGTTGGTAAATCTTTGTAAATATAAAATGTAGCCTGCTATATCTATTTTATCACCCTTTTGAGGTTTTTGGATTTCGAGTTATACTTTATAATCTATCGCTGTTTTAGTACTGACGTGTCAAGAGTTTCAGATTTACAAATTTGCTGTATCTTGCTGTTTCCCGAATTTCTTTGACTATTCTATCCATGTTGGAATATTATGAAACTTTATTTACTGATACTAGACATACTAGGGAATACCCGAGATTTTTCTTAGATTTAATCAGTAAGTTTTTACACCATTTTCATGCTTATGAATACAACTCTGTGATTTCTGGCTGAACGCGATTTCTGTATATGATTCTGTTTTAAGCCCTGTTTCTGTAATTATTATATGACTTATATATATGTGACAGATTTGGCCGGGAGTCTATTTTCTAGATTTTCTGACGGATCCAGATTTGCATGTCTGTGGCAACGGGAATCTCAGATTTGATGCAGTAGTGTCTTGTTGTCCAGAACTAAAAGTTTCATTGTCCTAGTCTATTATGAGTTGTCTGTCACCCTTGTATGTCTTCCACCCAACCTGAACCTGTTCCTTGTTTATACCATGTTATTTTTGCCCTATTTTGTGCACGTAAATGCCTGTTTGATAATAACGACACATAATCAAGCCTGGGTTAAGGGAAAGATCTAGTAGTGGAAAATATAGAAATGTGTACTTGGAAGGGGGCCGTGTTCCCACCTGTTATGTGTTTCATGATTACATGATACATGATCATGTTTACCTGATTACCTGGCTACAAACTTCCCTATAGGAAGATGTACTCAGAAGAGGACCGGTAGGTTCTACCTGTACCTGTACCTATTTACCTGATACCATAGTACACGCCCTACACGGTCCACTACGAAATCTAAACGTAACTTGTGTGAATGTAGCAACCATGTGATAAAATTTGGGATGCATTAAGTGCTACTAGTTAGGATTATGTACAAGACCTGTAATAACTTGATCACTTGCACATTCCTATTTACCTGTACCTACTACCTGATACCTGTTACCTGCATACATGCTTGCGTGCTATTTGACACCTGTTACATATTACCTGCACTCTGTTACCGCATCACATTACATGATTCTGTTTATTGATTTTATGTTAGTCATTCTGTTTTGCTGTCACATCTAATCCATGCTTATTCAGTACCTGCTTCTGCTGTTATTCTATACTTGTTTATCTTTTCCCGTACTTGTTGCCTGCACTACAAGCGGCCCGTAACTTGCATTGACGGACATTTTGTTTCTGTTTCCTTTTCGTGCAATTTGTTAAATTGCAGACTTTGGTGATCAGTTGCCCGAAGGAGTAGGTGATCAAACTTTTTAGTCGGCTGGAGTTCTTGCTATATTTATTTCCTGTTGCTTTAAATAAATGTAATTGCTACATGAATTTTGTATTGGGCAGTTTGACCCAGAATTTATAACTTGTTTTCAAATTTGGTTTATTTGAGATTTTTTTATTTTGTTTCAAGCAAATTCTGTTGGATATATTAATTTATTCATGCATGCGTGGTTGGTTTCTCCTTGTTTATTTATCTGTTATTCTTATGAAATGTTGAAAGATCCAGACAGCTTCTGAATGGTGAAAACCATTCGCTCGACTTAGTCACGTATCCGTATTCCGTATCTCGTATTCCTTTTTGGGAAGCGGGGCGTGACAAGGTTTTTAGTGGTATCAGAGCCCAGGTTGGCTAATGTATTAGTTGACTAATATATTAGACAAGCTTGGTTCGATCTAGGATTGGCTCAACAGTACACAGACCATGCATTACATGAACAAATTATAATCAACTTTGATCTGGATGCTAATTATTTTTGATCTTGTGCAGACCATGGCTTGCAAAGGTTCCATTTCCCATCCTCAAGAGGAACAGCCTGCGCTTGAGGCTGTTACAAATGTGTTGGAGCGATTGATCCAAATGCAGCAGAATCACAATGATCTCGTGATGGCAGCATTAGAGGTTGCACGAAATCCAACTCTCGTTGTGCCTACACATGCAGCTCTTCCTCCTCGTCCAGTTATAATGGCAGATTTCATGAGGCTGTACCCTGACAATTTTCTGGCACTGAGATGCCTTTGGAGGCCGAACAGTGGTTGATCAGGACAGAGCAGTTACTATTGGCAGCAAGAGTTGCCGATGCTAATCGAGTGGATGTGGTGACCATCTAGTTGGTGGACCTGGCCCACATTTGGTGGAGGGCTGAGTCCAAAAGGCTCGAACGGCCCATTTCTTGGACCACGTTCACTAGGAGCTTCTTGGAGAAGTTCTTCCCTAGCAGCACTCGAGTTGAGATGGAGCAAACAGTTCCTTGCCATGAAATAGGTTGGTTGGTTGTAAAGTGTTTTGGAATTTTGTTATATATTGTTCATGCAATGTTGTAACATGAGACTCTCTTGAAACAGGGTGCCAGGTCAGTGGATGAGTATGCGGCAGAATTTACCAGGCTTAGCCGCTTTGTAGCCATTCTTTTGGCGAACGAAGAGGATCGACCTTTGGTTAGCAGATCCGCAATGTTATCCTTTGACTTTATATAGTCCACATAGATAACCCCAGTAAAAAGTACTTGTCTAATGGTATTATGTCTTCGACGAATATGTCTAAATTTACCATTATACATATTTCTCTGTGCTCTACAAATTACAGATTGACTGTCCGAATGTATGCAGATTGGAGACACATGCTCTGTCCTCCTCGGAATATCCTCAAGGAAGTGGCGTACCCATTCAGCATCTTCCTCACATTTGTCCAGTGCGATAAATTCATATTCCATCGTCCATTTAGCGATCACTGTTTGTTTCGAGGATTTCCACGAAACTGCTGCACCACCCAGTGTAAATACATAGCCACTAGTAGATTTTGAAATATCACTAGATATCTAGTTTACATCACTGTATCCTTCAAGTACAGCCAGATATCTTGTATAATGCAGCCCATAATTACGAGTAAAACGCAAGTACTTTAGTACTTTTGTAAACGCTTGCCAATGTTCGGTTCCAGGATTACTTGTATATCTGCTTAGTTTACAAACTCCATAGACTATTTTCTGGTCTTGTATGTAGCGCCCCGAATTCCAAACACATGTAATTCGTAACAAATAGAGGATTTTTTACTTCAAATTCGTACAAATTTATAAAGAATTTAAAACTTTTTATTTACAACATGCTCTTTACAACTGCACAGCGGAAACAAATGAATGCAACACAATCTACAATAATGAAAATTCTCCAATCTTGCAACTCATCATAGTAACTCCAAGTCCATGCCAAAGTCCAATCCTGCATCTTGAAAACTGTGGGCACGTCAGTTGCATACAACTGACGCAATACTATAATACAACGATTCTTTAATTTAGGAAACAAAAACTTGAATGCAAACATGAAAAGTGACTGTCCTAGTCGTGTCAGTGTATGATATAAATTAATGCCTAATACAGACATTTACACTACGATGACACTAATGCATACTTTTTTAGAATCTATGCATCCCATACTACAAAGGTCTGAGGGTAAGCCCTTACATACTCCACATTATAGGGTTCAATTCCCCGCCATGCAACCTACTACTATGACTACTACGAGATTTAGATACTTTGCAAGTATTAGTTCTTGCCCCGAAATACTGGAGATCAATCTCACTTCGCGGATCATTCTGTAGCTTATTTCATTCATCGTCCAAGAATACTGGGGATTGTCTCACTCCGCGAGTCATCCTGGAACCCTCATCGTATAAATATCCCATGAGCGTCACTCTTGTCCCGGAATACTGGAGATCAATCCCACTATGTGGATTATCCCGGGGCCTAATTCATCCCTCGTCCCAGAATACTGGGGATATCTCACTCTACGAGTCATCCTGGAGTCCATAACTCACATTTGGTCTTGTTTCATCATATCTCCAACTAGTGTCTGGCCTTAAGTTTAAATTGTATTTATTAAGACCTAGAGCTAGCTTACACACCGGGCTTAAACCAACACACTGAGAATGTTAGCCCACACTGGCTACTTCTCAAAGAGAAAGTTAACCCACACTAGTTACTTCTCTAATTCCATTTGTGACAACTGCCAGTATTCTAGGTCTCTCGTACTCTAAAACAAACAACCATCTCAATTAAAGAGATCACATAGGTTATATCTAATCTCGTCATAAACATCTCATTCATAATTCATCATTTCTTCTTTACCTATTCTCTTTATGTTTATTATCAATCATGAAGTAACCAACTTCTTATAGCAATATTCAGTAACACTTGATGAGTTAAAATCCTTATAAACATCACATGATTAATATCCCAAATTCATTCTTTAATTGCTTCTTAATTTCTCATAAGGTACATCTTACTAACATTCCAATTTTAAATCTAATTTTATACGTTGTAAAAGTTTTAGGACAAACAGATAAAAGACATCAACCCTATAGAATTGAAAAAATCATGTAAATTCCAGTACTACTCCAAAAAAAGATTTATTAGTTTCACAGGAATCATTAATGAGTGTACTAAAACTTTGTAGTTAAGATCATCTAAAATCATCCTCAATTCCTTCGTCTAAATTCATTTGCAAAATAGTAGGTTTAAAATCTGAAAACTGCAGCTCATGCTACTTGTAAAAATTAAAGAAAATTTAGTACTTCATGAAACATTATATTATTTAAATCAAAGTAAAGGTATACAGGTCTACTATAACTTTTTAGTTATAAGTTTTCCCAAAATATTATGTCAACAACCCTGAATTCTTCGAAATCTACATATGGTCGAAATGTTATACAGACTACCACTTTTCAATCTTCTAAAATTCACTGTAAATTCTATTCTTCATGGAAAATTTATTTCTTAGACTCTAATGAACGGTTAACGAGTCTACTTCAACTTCCTAGTTTTGACCTTTCTCAAAATACTGCATCTAAGATGTCGAAATGATCAAAATCCGAAATGTGTACAAATTTTCAGCAACTAGCTAACTGCCAACCAGTCCTAAGTTTGGACTTTATTAAAATAGTAAACGACATCTAAATATTATGAGATTTTAAGGATATTTTATTGACATATACGAGATGCTCCTATAAAAATTTTAGCTCTAGATTCCATCTAGTTTAATAGTTATGATTTTTTTAGGTGTAACCAGAACTCAAAACAGAATCTAATGAAAATGCCCCCAAATCAAATATATCATAATTTTACTCATTCAATCAACAACAAATAATCTAAACATGAATGTTCAATTTATATAAGTTATCATGCATCTAACAATTCACACATGTCAAGCATTTTACTAATAAAACTATATTAGAAAGTTGAAGAAATACCCACCTCAAATCTAGAATTCCTAATAGTAGACCCCTCAAAAATGCTCCAAAGCTCCCCAAAATGGCCAGCCTCTTCCTAGTACAACCCGCAAGCTCTTCTTCCTTTTTCTCTCTTTTGTTTTTATTTTGAGTTGTGTTGTTCATGACAAAAGTAGGGACTATTTATAGAAAAATTGGGTAGTCAAAATAGCTCTCTATTTTCCTAAAATGACTCCCACTTTCACCACATTCTCTCCCACTCTCCCTCACTCTTCTAATTGGTCGTCCAACCCTCTAGTCATGTTCTTTTTTGTGTGTGCAAAGCACGTGTGCACGTGTTTTGTACAATTGACAATTTACTCCTTTTCTTTACTTTATTTCATTTTAAACCCTTCATGAATAAGTAATTATATAAAAAATCTTTAACATAAATTTTAATTTATTTTGTTTATATTAACAAAAATTTTAATGCACAACTTTTAATGAAAACAACGAAATTAACATGTGCAAAGAAGAAAAATACGTGTAAAGCACGTGCATACAAAAAAATCAAAAAATCTATCATTCCATATATTAAAATTAAGCTAAAAGGAACATAAATATACTCACTTCATAAATTTTGTTTTGAAAGAGAATATAACCAATACGTGCACTGCAAACACATGCATCGCACGTATCAATAAATATTCAAATACGATATAGATTTGATCAACAGAGAAATATTTATAAATAATCGAAATAAAACATACAAAAAATACATTTCATTAATTTTATATATATACAACAATGTAATCAACACGCACATAGAAAACACATGCATCGCACGTATAAATATATTCGAGTCATAATATGAGAAAAATGAATTTCAATTTATAAAACAAATTTGAACAAGTTATAAAAATAAATAATCGGAATACGTAGAAATATTACACGTAACGGTGGAATATACGTAATCTGCACGTGTATTGAAAGCACGTGCAATGCACGTAAAAACACAAAGATAAAATTCAATATTTGAGTTGGCTCAAATAGGATAAAAAAATTAGGAAGGCGGAAAATGTATAAATAGTCAAAATACAAAATACGTATGATATGTATATTAAAATACGTTACAGACATTAGCCGTAATAGTACAAAATATATGTTCGTAACACCCGTGGACAAAATTGTCATAACTCAAATTTGCAGGGTGTTACATTTTACAACTCATCAAGTACATTAGATTACCTATGAATCTAGAATATTCTACTTAAGAAATAATCTCTCCATTATTCTTGGATAAATCTAAAGTTAGGACTATTGGAGTTCTGGCAATTCCATAATTATCTTTATCAAACTTTCCAAGAATATTTTCTATATAATGTGATTGGCTTAAAATAAGCTCGTCTGATCTTCTTGTGATCTTAATCCCCAATAACATTAGCTAGTCTCATGTCTTTCATGTCAAATCTAGAATTCAACATGTTCTTAAGAGATTTAATCATCTTATCATTACTTTCAACAATAAGCATGTCATCTACATACAAACATATTATGACTTATCTACTTTCTATGTCTTTGACATACACGCATTTATCACATTCATTTGTCATCATGACATTGTAAAAATTTTTTATGTCACTACTTTGAAGCTTGTTTCAAGACATATAATGATTTTACTAATTTATAAACTTTCTTTTCTTGTCCTAAAGCTGAAAAACCCTCAGGTTACTTCATATAGATTTCTTTATCTAAATCTCCATGAAGAACAGTCGTTTCACATCCATTTGATGTACTTCAAGATTGCGCAAAGCTGCTATTATAAGTATCTTCCTAATGGAATTTATTTTCGTCACAGGATAATATGTATCAAAGTAGTCCAGACATTCTTTTTATCTATGACCTTTGATTACAAGTATTGCCTTGTATTTATCAATTGATCCATCAGCTTTCATTTTTCTCTTGAAAATCCACTTGGAACTTAAAGATTTACTACCTGGTAGAAAATCCACTAGTTCCCAAATATTATCTTGCAAGAATCAATTTCACTCTTAATGGCTTCTTTCCATAGAGGACCATCACTAGAGCTCCCCACTTCTTTAAAATTTAGGGTTCACCTTCAAGCATAAAAGTCAAGAAATCTGGACCAGAAGATTTTTCTGTTCTTGTTCTTTTACTACGTCTAGGTTCCTCCTTAACTTCTTCATCTTGGTTTTCACTATCTTCACTGAGAGTCTCATGTGTTTATTTGGAAGAACTTGGTTCTTCCTTAGACTTACATGGAAACATATCGTCAAAGAACGATGCATTTCTAGACTCCATTATCATGTTCTTTGGTATCTCAGGATATTGAATTTGTATACCAAGAACCGATAAGCACTACTATTATGTGCATAGTCAATAAAAATGCAATCAACCATTTTCTGTCATATTTTCACTTTCTTAGGTGTAGGTACTGCCACCTTGACAAGATATCTCCACATTCACAAGTAATTATAGGATGGCTTTCTTCCTTTCCATAGTTCATATAAAATTTTCTCTTCTTTCTTTTTGGATACCTTATTCAAAAGGTGATTAATTGGAAGAATAGCTTCTCCTCACAAGTTTGGTGGCAAACAAGAACTTATTAATACTGCATTCATCATTTCCTTCAATATATGATTCTTTCGCTCAGCAACACCATTGGACCGGGGAGAATAAGGGTTGTAGTTTCATGTATAATCTCATGCTTAATACAAGTGTCAGCAAATGACAATTCATACTCTCCACCTCAGTCACTTCTTACCATCTTAATTTTCTTGTTGAGTTGATTCTCAACTTCATTTTTATAGAGAATAAATTTCTCTATAGCTTCGTCATTGCTTTTAAGTAAATACACTTAACAATATTTTGTGCTATCATCAACAAAGGTAATAAAATACTTATTACCACCTCTTGTTTTTGTCATTTTTAAATCACAAATATTACTGTGAATTAAAACAAGTGGTTCAGTGTTTCTTTCAACACTTTTAATTAATGATCTTATTAATTTTGCCTCAACACAAGTGTCACACTTATGTTTGGAATCAATTTAGAATATTGGTATATGATCAAGTTAATTAGTCTACGCAAAGTATAATAATTAAAATGTCATAGTCTACCATGCCATAAATTAGAAGACTTAAGCATATAAGTAGAAGAGCTAGCTTTATTGATATTCTTGACCATTGTCATTACATTAAGTTTGAACATTCCACCACTCATGTATCCTCTATCGAAATACATTCCACTCTTCGACAAAGCAAACTTATTTGACTCAAACACTAAGTGAAATTCGTGATTATTAAGCAAAGAACCAGATACCAAGTTTTTACGGATTTCAGGAACATATGCAACATTGTTTATAGGTCAGTTATTTTTCAGAAATCATCTTAAAGATCACCTTGCCTTGGCCCTTGATTTCTTAAGTAGCTGAGTTCCTCATAAATATCTTCTCCTCATTCTCTAATGGTTCGAAAGTGGAAAACATACTTCTTTTGGAGCACACGTTGCAGGTAGCTCCAGTGTCAATCCACCATTCTTTGGGGTTTGAACCCATCAAGTGCACCTCCGAGACCACATCTAAAAGGTTGATTTCAGAAACATCTTGTGTAATGCCTTCAACTACATTGGCTTCTATGTTCCTGTTCCTTTTAGGTAGTTTGCAATCAATAGACTTGCGACCCAACTTGTCACAGTTGAAACACTTGCCTTGAAACTTTGGCTTCTTGGGGATTCCTCCTGTAGGCCCCAACTTGGACCCCAACTTGTAGATTTCTCCCTTAGGGCCGTTGAAATTCTCAGATCTTTCTCCATGGGAGACTGAGACAAGTACAACGGTAGGTACTGGCACTCGCGCCACACCGACAGTCGACACTTTAACCATTCCCGTCACAATAATATTTTTCGATGCAGTTGTCATTTTGATTCGGAAAACACAACACGATGTAAATTTTCAAATTAGAAAAAATAAATAAAAGGAGTGCCTCAAAATCAGAGAAGTAAAATGGAAGATCTGTTTTAAGTTTGTTACAAAATAATTTGCAGTAAAGTAAGTTTAGATTGAGAGGCACAAAATAAAGAAGGAGAAGAAGATGGCCAAAAAAAAAAATGATCAAAATAAAACAAAACAAAACAACAAAATATAAAATCAAACCGATTAAACCGAGGCTTGTGTATCACACAATACACTTAAAACAGATTTGCCTCGTCCGGGTGCTAGAGAGTGTAGAGGCGTCCGTCTCCCAGGGTATAACGGCTGAGGAGCATCGATGTAGCACCACGTCACGCTCCTTAACAGAAATAGCGGTTGAACTCTATCACCAAACAACCAAACTGGAATTGGGAAGAAAAGAGCAGAACAGAGAGGAAGAGAAGAGTTTCAGGTGTGTTAAAATGAGGGGAGGAAGGGCCTCTATATATAAGGCCACGGGAAAATAGACAGGTGGTTGAATGCACCCTCTGTAACGGCAGACAAGTGAGTGAATGCCCAAACTGTAACGGCAGACAAAACCATCGCTGAGCATTTATTTCTTTCGTTATAGATCAGAAAAATCAAAAGTAGTGCAAAATTAATTCTTGCTCGGGGTGGGATTCAGTTGGTCTGGTATTTGTGTCCACAGGACATGCGGGCGCACACAAGTCGATTGTAATCCGATCCGAGATTTGCATCCCCACCCCTGCACGCGCGAGAGAGAACCTTCTGGCTTGCTTTCTTACAATGTCAAGAAAAGGTTTATTATATATACCCTTCTAATTCTTATGATTTTTCTGATATGGGACTAAAGTCTCTCAACCCATTTCAGATATCAAGTGTCTCATTTTGGGAGACAATTTCTCATTCACCCCATAACTGTTTTGAGCAATTAAATATATTATTTTGATGTACTCATGAAGGAGAACACAAATTCATAAAGATCTCTTACTAATTCATAGTGGATATTACTTTGAAATTTGCCTCAAAATTGATTCGTAAAATGGCATTAAAACACCCATTTTCTAACACGGTTATCAATAAGAACTCATTGGATTGGAAAAAGCTATCCATGTGCGAGAGAGATAGAGGTGAGCACTACATTTGAAGTTAGAGGCAACAGAGTGTTTTTAAATAGACTGATTTGAGATAGTGTGAACTAAGGAATGTCAATGATTACTGAAGATTTCATGGTCGAAGCTTGCGGTAAAGATATCGTTAGTAGTTATGCGCAATTCCTAATTCGGGATCAAGTCTTGTTGGAATATACATGACAATTTCCTTTAAAAAATAGTATCAAACTATTTAAACTATTTGAATTATAAACATTCACACAAAAAGATACAGTTTCTAAATTAAAATAAACTTTGCTCACTTTTCATCCTTAGTTTACCCTGCAAGTGTTATATTCTCCTTCTCAACAACAAATTCTCCATTGTCTTTTTTAGATAAAACCGTGAGATTAAAAACCTATTGGTGTTTTTAAAACTTAACAAAACAATTCACAGAAAGGAAAGAAAATAAGTTTAATACAATATCACAAGGTTGACCTCTCAAAAGCATGATAATAAATCTCTCTTGATCATATGTCAACAAAATTATACACAAATCACAGAATGAGCCATTCAAGCTTCACAAATAAATCACCACAATCTATTAATCCGGCCCGACATAATGCCCTAGCCAACCTTGGTTGTACTACCTTCGATCAAAATTGCCTCAATTTAGTTTCATATTTCCTTGGTCTCACCAACATCGACCTATTTGATTTGATTTAGTGCCCTAACGTCCTTGGCTTCACCAACATCAACCCGACATGGTGCCCTAGTCTCCTTGCTTGAACCAACAATTAATTAGATAATCTCGACTTAGTATCTATGGCCCCCTTGATTGTATGTACATTGATCAATTTGAATCGATTTAGATTCATATCCCACTTGGCTACATTAACATTGAAAAACCGATGATCATCCCCGGCGAATAAACCCTTTGCAGTTTGAAATGCTCATTTGAGTACGGAGACTGAAGCTCACAAGGAAGCACTCTCCCAATTTGACCTAAATAGGCCTGATTCAAACCCGAAAACTTTACCTTTTTTCCAACTAGTTGGGGTCGTCTACATAAATCCTGGTTTTTCATTTTGCTCGGTTTAGCACAATATCTTCTGTAGGGTCACAAGCTATCATATCTTTTTTTACCGTTTTCACCCAAGTTAGTTTAGGTCTTCCTCTATCCCTAACTCTACCCTCAATACTTATCAAATTACTTTTTCTAACAGGAACACTACTAGGTCTACGTGTGGCATGTCCAAACCACCTGAGGCGATTTTCACTTAACTTATCTTGGATTGGAGCTATCTTTAGAATATCTTGTATATGCTTGTTTCTAATTCCATCATTTCTTGTTTTACTACACATCCATCTTAGCATCCTCATCTCCGCTACACTCATTTTTTTGACAAGTTGTTTCTTTATTGTCCAACACTCTGCTCCATACATCTTTGCTGGTCTAACAGTCGTCCTATAAAAATTTTTCTTCAACTTCAAAGGTATACGTTTGTCACACTTTTCATTCCAAAAAAATGGAAGCACCCACCACCAATTTGAACCCCATAATCCAAATTTAAAAAAAAATTGAATTTGGAATCTGAAGACAATGATATGATAGCATTAGCCACCACATGGGCCCCACCCACCATAACACCTAGCTTCAAACTAGTCCATCAACTCCCATCTCGGTCACCGTCGGGCCCAACCAAACACCAATTCCTAGCAAATCAAACACCGTCCTCGGCTTCCTTGTACCCAATTGAAAAATCAGATCCAGCCCGTATTTGATGAAAATCTACCCACCTCGAGTCCCAATCTCAGCACAGTGAGTCACATTTCGGGTGGGTGCCCCTTTCACTACACTGAATGGCATCAACAGGTTTCAACCACCACCTTTGAGAGTTTGATGAGATCAAACACCTAAGAAATCAAGATCCACACCCAAAGCTTATTTTGGATCTGCTGGTGCATTAGAGGGGGGGAGGGGGTCTGATGAGATGGGTTTGTAGAGGATGAAGAATTACAAAGATTTAACAAAGGGAATGTAAGTGAAGGATGAACGAGGACAAAGATTTTTCGGAGGAAGCCTCCGGTAATGGGTTAGGATTTTCTGATCTATGTGAGCCTATGTAACTAAACTCATTATAAATTAAATGATAATATGAATTCTCCATTGTCTTTGTGGCGAAAACAATTAGTTTGCATAGGATCTTCAATCTCTTGTTTAATACGTCTTTAACTTATATATCGATCATATTGTTTATCATATTTGAGGTGCATATATGTCATTTTTAGATGTGAGATATTATATTGCCGAGTTTAGCCCCATACTAGAAAATGTATTAGTTTAATCCTTACTTCTCTCATATATATATGAGACATTGTACTCAATTATTATCAATCCAATAATCCAATAAAGTATTTTTTTCTATCTTTGAATCTAACATGGTACCAGAGCATCTACTTCTATAAGGTCTATACTATTTTTCTCCTCGTCATCGAGGTGGAATCACTCCACCTCCTGTCATCGACATCCCTTTCTTGATCCCGATCAAATCCCAAATCCCTAAATCCTTAATCTCAAACCCTAATGAATCACTAATCCCAAATTCTCCTAATCAAATCCTAATCACCCTCTCTCTTCCTATGCGTCACCCCCACCATCAACAGCCACCATCATCTTCTTCCACTGCCTTCCACCAAAACCAAAACCCAACTACATCACCATCTCCACTGCTTCCTCCCAACCTCCACCTTACTGCTTTCCTACTCCAAAAATCACCATCATCATCACCTTAATCTACTTCCCCTCCAAACAGCCACCTCCACCGACCACTATTGCCATCAAACCCGATAGCATCACCTCATCCCACACACCTCATCCCTCCATCCACTTGACCACTGCCACAATCCCGAAACCCAAACCAATCTCCATCTCCATCCCTCACCTCCGACGACAACCCTCACCTGTCCATCATCCGGTCCTCTTTTGCATGGATCCAATCCAAGGCCCACGAAACCTCTGAAATCCCCTGCCACCATCTCCTCTGAAATCCCCTTCCGTAATCCCCACCTCCATCTCCCAAACTGCCATCTCCATCTCCCAAAAAAGCTTCACCCTAACCTCCATAATATCCCTTCAAACCTTAACCTTCCACTCACCTTCCCTATACCTGAAATCCCCAAAACCCTACATCTCCAACCCTAGCATCTTCTCCTATATATATATATATATATTTCAATCTAAAACCCTTGCTGCCGTAACCCTCTCTCCTACATCCAAAACCAAACCCGAACCCCTAATACCCTCATACCCTACACTCTAAACCCTAATACCCAAAACCAAACCCAACCTGTTTATGTTTTCCCAAAAAAAAAATCCCAACACAACTCATCCGAACTCTCGTCTCCCTCATCCCACCTCCCATCGATGCCCTCCCACTTTCGCATCCACAGAGGTTAATCCATCATGAGTTTGAGATGAGGAGATCCCGATGACATCATAGATCCTGACGTAATCCTAAAGTCCCGTTGACATCCTAATTTTCGATGTCCATCTCGAACTCCTTCCTGTCTGCCTACAACATCATCCTAGATCTAAGAGCCGGATCCAAATCATTTCCAGATCCAAGAGTCTGATCGTCCCTGCACTATCGTGAGACGTCCCTTGCACCATCGAGAACCATCGCACCATCACTCAGCATGTCCCAGATCCAAGAGCCGGATCCAAATCAATGTCAGATCCAAGAGTTGGATTGTCCTTAGAGTTGTCCATGCACCGTCGTGTGTCGTCCCATGCTCCAGCACTGAGCGTCGTCCCTGCATCACCATGCGCCATCACCGAGCATCATCTTTGTGCCATTATGCATCGTCCTTACCACATGAACATCATGTTAGGTTTCAATGGCAAACACAGATTGAATACACAGCGGAAAAATTACAAAAATTATTGAAACCTAGTCATGGATCCATGCAAAAACTATAAATCGTGTTTAGGAATTATATCTTATGGATGGATCTGCTGTCTCCAAGATATGTCGATCATAGCACTGCAATATTGCGGTGCCTCTAAGGTATCCACACGAACGATCAAAACCAAGCTTTCCCATGCTGCAGTGCTAGCTGCGGGATGGGACTGTTCCTTACGATCTCTCTCATAATTTCTGTGACGGCTAGGGTTTTCTCGTGTCTCTTTTCCACAAATATGTATCATATATATAGCTGCAGAAAATTAACCCTAAGAGATTAATAAGGTTGTTGGGCTCACAATCCGACCTGGGTGAGATTAGTGTATGGGTCTCTGAACTTTAGTCAGCCCATTTAATCTAATTAAATGTCCAACCGATGTCAGGTGTCCAAGACTTACTTGGATTCCCAATTAAATTCATCTTATAAATTTAAATCCCAATTTCGAGCAACACATCACTACTACTCAAGTAACGGGAATTTAAATCTTATGAATTCTAGTATTATAAACAGTGAGCGGTATCTAGCAATACATCACTGCTACTCAAGTAATGGGAATGTCAGTGATTAAACATAACCTATCCGTGACTAATGTTACCATGTAGTCTAGTCCCTTTGTCCAGATATCTTAATTGACCACAAGGCATATAGTATGTCACTCTTGTATAGTTCAATCTTTGGTTTCTTGATGTCCGAGTAGACTTACTAAAACAAATGAGCTCAATATCTCATATTGACTCAGTTGAGCATGGCCATGTATTTTGCAGTCTCACTCAATCAAGGGGCCCGTAGATATTGTTCATGTTATGTAAGAGGGACAAATCCTATCTAAGTCACTCACATCCCTCAGCATGATTTGTAGTATATCCAATAGTTGACCATATAATCACCTTATTACATGCAACGTTTGACGACATTAAAATATATAACTTCTCATGTAGGGAACCGTAGTGACGTCAAGTTAAAAGACTATATACACCATGGTCACTGTGAGAACCGCTTATGACACTCACGTAACGATCCATGCAACGTTCTCATGGTGGGTCAGTTCAGTACATTATTACTCTAATATGTACCCATGTGAAGACTTGATATCTCATATCCATGATCCGTGAGATATGGTCATCAGTCTACGCACATACTAGTCTATATGCATTATTGTTGTCCTAATTCACAATAATACTTGACTAGAGACATTTAAGAATAGTGTTCTGATTACAACCAATAGGATCTCACAATCAAGTCATGCACTTGATATCCCTTGGTATTGAACCTACTATTCTAAGGACTTTATTATGCTCATTTAATCACAATAAACAACACAATAAATGGGATAATCATATATGAAATAAATGTCATAATGCAATGTAAACTAGTAAATTCAATACACAACTGGCCTCTAGAGCATACACCAACACATCGTCAATATTCCAAACTTATGTTGCTTGAACCAACTTGAGTTTGAGAGGGGGTGTTAGATGTGATATATTATATTACTCTGTTTAGTCTCATATCGGAAAATGTATTAGGATAACCCTTTCTTCTCTCCTATATATAGGAGATATTGTACTCAGTTATACTCAATTCAATGATCCAATAAAGTATTTTTTCTATCTCTGAATCTAACAATCGCGTTTTTATTCAAGTTTCCTTCCACTTGTATGTCTTAGGGTGTTTAACTATAAAAATTTAACATTTACTCAATCAAAGCATAAATAACCAAAAATTTTCTTGAAAATATCACCATCAATCTAATTATTCAAGTCCAAACATATATTAATTCTCCGTCAATCATTAGTAAATAACAATAATAAAAATTAACAAAAAAAAGATGAAAGAAGAAGAAGAACTGAAGGATGAAGGGGTTGTCAGATTTGACTCGGGTTGGCGTCGGGCTAGGAAGCGTCACGTGGATTGAGGCAGGACGGGCTGGTAGCTGCTCCTTCACCTCCTTCCTCCTCAACCTCCCATGCGCCACCTCCCTCCACCTCCTCGCTGGCACTGACATCAGCCTGCAAAACTTCTTCAGGTGGGTCCCCACCAAAAATCTCTCTCCCTCAGCCTCCCCTGCCGCCTCTTCCTCCTCCTCCGCCACAACCACATGTCTGCCTTATTTTTTTTTGTTTTTTGTTTTTTTTTTTCGTTTTGCTTTTTCTTGTAGAGAGTGGAGAGAAAGAGAGAAAGCAGAAGATAATGAGAGATAAAGAATGCTGATTTGGAAAATTCGCAATAACCACGTTTGTGATTAGTTAGGTAATACTTATGATAGATTTTAGGCACGTAAATATTGTATACCATAACTGTATTTTCTCATTTTCTTATATTTTCACTCCCTTCTAAAATTTGAAATTTGAAAAGAGCCTCTTATGAGAACTTGCGTCATGCATGTGTTACTTTAGATGAGATTTCTCTACTTTTTTTAGGAAAAAGGTGGAATATGGCCCCCCTGCTTCATTAATTAGATATTAATAAAATAAACTCAGAGTACTGTTCCATAGTACAAACTACGAACAAAAAATAAAACATGAAGTAACATGACCCGTATAGACAACAAGAGATCCCTCCAACAAATCCTGGAGGGTGGACCGACAAACCAATAGTGTTCAACACTATCGAAGAGGTCCAACCGATGCATCTCCTCTATAACTGTAATAGACCCCATCTTGGGCCCAATCACAGTGCTCGGCCCATCAAATTGTTGTACGTCAATTTAGCTTTGTGCCTCGCCTCCACGGTAAGCGCACAACCACCTGAAGCAAGTCAGAAATTTTGACATCTGTTGAACCCAGCCTTCTCCTTCTCTCCTCCCACAAACTTACAAACAACACTCTCACACACCCCTAAAAAACCACAGCCAAAGAGAGAGAGCCGTGAGGAGGATACCTTCGCCTCTCACGTTCGTGCTCTCTCATGTAATTTCTAACACACACAGACACACACCAAATGAGAATAGTGAAGAGCAAATCCCCTCACTCTCTCATTCCCTCCCTCTCACATCCAAAAACTTAAACCAAACAACAACTATTGAAGGTTCACCTTCTCATCTCGCCACGACGGGTGGTGGGATTGCAGTTGTCTGGATCGGTGATGAGGGGGATGGTGCTGTCATGATGGTTGTTGTCGTCGATGCTCGCAAACAAGTCTCACTCACCCCAATCAAAGTCACAACCAAAGAGAAAGTCATGAGGAGGATACCTTCGCCTCTCACGTTAGTGCACTCTCAAGTGATTTCTCACACACATAGGCATACGGGGGGGGGGGGGGTACTCCATACATTGAAGCAGTCCGATCAACGGTGGCATCCCTAGCGATGGAGTCGTTGCTGACACCGTGAGCTCCACAGTATAGGAGCTCGCCGGTAGCTCAGAGGCACTCGATGATCATCGTCGGAGGAGCAAAGGGAGGGAGCGCGACGAGAAGAAGTCGTCATCTCCTCACCACCGTGAGCTCCACACCATAGGAGCTCACCATCTCCTCAGCTAGGCACTCGACGACCATCATCGAAGGAGCGACATGAAGGATAGTGGTCGGTGGAAGGACGGGACGGAGCTCGACGGGAAGGAGCTGCGAAGGTGTGAAAGGAGGGAGGGATGATGTCGGGACGGTGGTGAGCAGCGCGACGAGGGGGGGGGGGAGGGGGGGAGAACCCTAGCCGCCGCTTCAATCGACTCAGATCTAGGGTTTACTTCTTGGGGGGTTTTTTGGGGGGGGGGGGAGAGTTTCTCAAGAATTTCTAGAGAGATAAACTCTTATTTCAATACTTTTTTTCTTTTTACTCTATTTCAAAATAGAGGAAGAGGAGAGGAGATATAAGAGTGGCAAGAGGGGGCTAGCCCCGAACTGGCCCTACCCGGCCTGCTCGAACTGGAGCCCGGTGCAGCTCGGCCCGCCACAACCCGGGTCTGGGTCGGACCTGAACCTCCCTACCACCAGGGCTTAGCCGGGCTGCCCAAAATCCGACAAAAACTCGCTCGAACCGGCCCGGAATTGGTCCGGCCCAGGCGGTTCGGGTCAGCTTGACCGGGCTGACCGTTGGGCTCAGTCATTTTGAATTTTTTTCTATTTTTAAATCTTTTTTAAATGGATTTATTGAATTAAAATATTATCCCCAACAGATATTTACTAGCTAATTTTTGGGGGTATTATGGGAAAAAAATCTGAAAATAAACATAATCGATATAATAAAACACAAAGAAAGCTATCAAGTGGCTCTCCTTCAATCCCCCAAAATTAAAGGCCCAGATCTAGCCTCACAAAACACATCCACACCCCCCCTAAAAAAAAAACTCAAATTCAAATCCCCCCAAAACAACTTCTTTATTTATTTAATTCTCTCTCTCTCTCTCTCTCTCTCTCTCTCTCTCTCTCTCTATATGTGTGTGTGTGTGTATGTGTGTGTGTGTGTGTGGAAACATGGACTTTTATACCCCAATTATTAATTATTTTTCAACATATATTAATGAAAACATGGACTTTTGTTTACAACTAATTATTGTCATACTATTGAAACTGAGCTATATAATTGTTGATTTGCTATTTACAAGGCTTTTCATATGCTGTATCGTTCTGAAGAGGTGTCGTAGGCACGTGCCCACGGGAAAATCTAGTCTATTTATAAAACCCCACTTTTTCTTCACAAATTCTATCATTTACACTCTAATACAAACCCATTCTCTAGCAATTTGTCGAATCAAGTGATCGACATCAACTCTCTCAACTCTCCCAACTCTCTCAACTCTCTGATGACTCAAGTACTCTCAATCTTGCAAGAACAAGTTTTTAGCTCTCTCTACTCTCATTCTTCATACTACATTCATTCGGTAACATTTTATTTGTTTAATTTTTATATTATCATTATTCTCTTCTTTTTCTTTTTTTTAGATTTTAGTAGTTAATAATTTACTAGTTTATAATCCATTGTTTGTTTTGTTGAACTCCCTCTTCTTCATTTTAGATATTTTTTGTTAACATACACTAGCTCATAAATAAACTGGTGTTGTTTTATTGAACTCTCTCTTATTCTTTTTTGGATTTTGTTTATTAACATACACTTGTTTTAATTTGTTCTTTGTTTTATTTTGAACTCTCCTTACTTGTTTTGTCGATTTTTTTTAATAACATACACTAGTTCTTGATTTTTTGTTGGTGTTATTTTTTGAACTCGCTTTTCTTATTTTTAGATTATCTTTTATAAATATACATACGCTAGTTTTTAATTAGATGGTATCAAATCACGCGGTAGCGGGCGTAGCCAAGAGCCCACCTTATCACTTCGCACTCATTTCCTTACACAATTAGATATTGACGAAACATTTAGAAATTTTGATAGTATTCCCGATTTTAATGATTCCTCACACACACATCGATGATGTAATAGTAAAAGACATAGATTTACAAGAACATGAACATGCTGTAACACCCCATACTTAAGAGTATATATTTAATATTATATTGGGAAAAATATAACAATATATATATAAAATAATGAGATGGGTAGTTGGGCCTATAGATAGATTATGGGCTTCATTGCATAGGGATTGGGCTTAAATGAGATTGAGAAGAAGTTGGGGTTGGCTGCACACTCCATGTGGCGGAGTGTGGTGGTGGGGCCCAGGGTGCGGTTTGATGTGTGCTGCACGCGCATGGGAAGAGAGGTTGGTGTGTGTGTGTGTGTGTGCTTTACATGGTGTGCACGTGCCTTAGATTTGTGTGTGTGGGGTGTGATTTGTCCCATATTGGAGGTGGGTTCGAGAAGTGTGAGTATATATAGAATTTCCCGTGATCATAAGGTACCTACAAGTTATAGCACATTTTGTGAGACAAACCTATTGTGGGCAGTTGTTAGGATTTGTTTTGTTTGTGTGTGCGCACGTATAGTCGCATGCGCAGCTGAGAGGGGCTCGGGGCATTACAAATGGTATCAGAGCCGACTTTCGACACCGATCGTGGGTAAGAGTGGGCTAGATGTACGCCTGAGATGGAGCTAGTAGATGTACACTGGTGAGTAACCAAAGTCTTCGGTAGGACTGTACAGCTAGCAGAATCAGAATACTTCACTCCACATCGGCTAGAAAGGGATCCTGTGCTAGATTGCAAGCTCTGGGCTCAGCGAGGATGTTGAGTTCTTAAGGGGAGGTGTGTGTAACACCCTGTACTTAAAAGTATATATATAATATTATATTGGAAAAAAATATAGTAATATAGTAATATAGTAATATATATATATATATATATATATATATATATATATATATATATATATATATATATATATATATATATAATAAATTACAAAGAAAGCTATCAAGTGGCTATGCTTCAATCTCTCCTAAAATCAATGGCCCAGATTCACTCTCACAAAACATATTTTTCCGCCCAAAAAATTAAACCCCAAATCCCACAATTTCAAATATAACACACACACTCTTTTTCCCGAAACAATACTGTCTCTCTCTCTCTCGCACTGTCTCCCTCTCTCTTCCTGCTCTCTCTCACTGTCCCCCTCGCTCTCTCTCCCTCCGGCGCCTCTTCAGCTCCGCCCTCCCACCGACGACCCCTCTTGTCACCCCACATCGGCCCCCACCTCCAGTCGGCCCCCCCTGCTCCTCCGTTTCGCTCTCTCTTTCCGTTCTCTCTCTCTCTCTCTCTGCTCTCTCTCACTGTCCCCATCGCTCTCTCACCCTTCGATGCCTCTTGAGCCCCACCCTCCTGCCGACAACCCTTCCTGTCACCATACAGCGGTCCCCCAACTCCAATCGCAACCCCCATCCTCCTCCCTTCTGCTCTCATCGACGTCCACTAGCGCCGACCTCCTCCCTGTTTAGATCGCCGTCCACCAGCGCCAACCCCGACGCCGCTTAACCGCGACCCCATCCAACCACATCCTGAGTTGATCTGCTCTACATCTCCGGTATACTTCACTGCACACTGATCAAAAATTGGATTTTTAGGTTAATTGTAGATTGAGTTTGTGTTAGATTTGGGTTCTCATCTAAAATTTGGATTGTAAACTAACTACATTGTAGATTGGATTTTTAGGTGCAATGTAGATTGGATTTTAGGTTAATTTCAAGAAAATGGAAAACCCTAATTTGTTTTCCCATATTATAAAAGTTTAAATTGGGGCAAGAAATGAATAACTTAAATTGGTAGGATTGGAGAAAAATTGGTATCTGATGAAGTTTGTTATGGTAGTTTCATTCAAAGAATTTGGTGGTGTTTTTGATACGAAACAAACGAAACGACAATATGTAATTGATTGAGCAACTGAAGTTGGTGGCTCAACTTAGATTATCTCATTCGTTTTTTCTGCTGGTTATTTGCATTGTGATGCATTAGGTGTATGTATCGGGCTGTGCATTGCAATGTTGTGGTGGATATTTTGATTGAACTCTGATGCACTACTCTTTTAGTTTCAAGATGGATGTTCTGTATCTGTCATTCGCAAAACAATGGTAGAGCCAATGAGGCATGGACTCAGGAAGTGCAGTAAAATGTGATATTTGTCAATATACAGATGGAGAGTCAGAATGGGAAGCAAGGATTTGTGTAGCACAGTGATGTATGATAGAAGGAATAGATTTGACATTTGTTGAACAATTTTTGCAGATATCAAGTTATTTCTTCTGAAATAGTATTTGTTCTAGATAAAATTGATGTTGTTTTATACTTTATAGGAATACATCACTCGATGTTAGGTTTGGTGACTGTCATTTTTCTATGTTACTTTCTAGCGCTATATAAAATGTTTTATTTATTATGATGTTAGGCTTCTGGATAGGAGTTAAAATTTATCAATGGCGCGTATGAATAACTGTCTTCTGTTTGAAACTGGCATCATGATCAGTTTCTTTATGATTTTTTCATTTGTGTAGTTTTCTTATGATTGTTTCCATCTCTTGATATAATGTAGTTTTTTTTGAATTGAGTTGCATTGTAGATTGGATTTTAGGTTAATTGTAATTTTTGCCAATTTCTTACTGAGGTCAAACTTGCAACCGAAATCTTAGCTGCCAAAAAAGCGATTAAGAAGGTGCGTATACTAATTTTTTCATGTCAAAGATAGTTTGGTTGCATTGTTCACTGTATTGTTTGGAAGTGATTTCTTCCTATGTCAACATACTCAACAGGGATAGATTGCAAAAAAATGTAGTTCACTACATTTATTTTATGTCTAGCTTGAGAATACGTATGTATGTGAAGTCATAAAATTTTCTTATGGCACCCTTATATTTATTTTCTCAATTCTCAAATGTATTCATGTTATAATATATTTTACTCACACATTAAGTGGTTGCAAAGTTATTCAGCTAACATTAGTACTAAAGGCAAAGATCATAACAAATTGAGCTGTCCACAACGAGTTGTGCAATATAAAACACTCTGGTGCATACAGTCAGTTTTAGTATCCACTATTTTGGTAGCCACTGTTTTGGGGTAGGCATTCTTAAAAGGTTAAGCATGGTAGCATACATAGACCTGTAAGTCCAAAATTGAGAAAATCTGCTATTGGAATTATGGTGATTTACTTTGAAACTTCGTATATATATATATCAAATGTCGGGGCTACCTTATTGCACAAATCCTATTGTACCCTCAATGTATGTCAGATGAGTTGGTTGAGCTAGCAAGGATATTGAGGCAAAACCCTACCTTATTGCACAAATCCTATTGGACCATCTGTGATGGTTCATTCAACTTAAAACCTACATTTTGTTGCTTTTTGTAGGCCATTTTGACTAATCAAAATAACTAGAAGAGGAAACTAGCGCAGATTGTTACCGTGCTCATTTGCAAATTCTATAGATGTTTTAAGGAAATATCTCCCTTCAATTTTCAGCCAACTATTCAATGATTTTACATATGGACCAGTAACTTTGCTTGGTGTTAGTTTCCTTACAATGTGTTTAACACTCGGTCCGAAACCTTATGCATTGCATTCTCTCTGTTCCATGCTTTTATAATAATTATTACTCATAATAATCGTCATTGTACCTTTTGGTGGTGATATTGGAAGAAAAAGAAAAGGAGATAGAAACTTGAATAAAGTAACTTTTACTGGTAGAAGAAACAGTAGAATTTCTTGAATACAATTTCATTACTTCATGATTTCATGCACAAATCGTACCTCAGGCAAAATTTTCTCATTTCAACTCTCTATGTTATCCCTGTCGAACAAATTATTTCTTAGAGTATTGAAGATCTGAAAATCTTTGGACCGCAACCCAAGTGCGCCCAACAACTGAAATGTTCACTTGCGACTGGTGCAAAGTTCTAAACTCAATTTCCTTATATGATTTCGTTTACTGAAAAAAAGAAAACACCCATGGAGCTCGAACCCGCGGGCTCTGGTCGCTGTTCACAACGCTAAAAAAAACACCCGCATACCTGGCTCTTAAACCTCCTATTCCTTTTAATTCCACCCTCTGTTGGTGATTTCATTAAAAGTTTCGGTGTCAAAAATAATTCCAGAAAAAATAATTTTCCCTTCAAATTGAATATATTAGCCTGAGATAAATTCTTCTTCATTTTTAAAACAAATTTTTGAATGCTTGACTTTTTTTTTCTTCTTATGGACAATTCATTTCATTTAATGTCCATATACTTTTGTAGGCGTTCATAGCACGTGTATTATACTTTTGTAGGCATTTATAGAATGTCAAAGTTAATCATCATATATTTTCCTTCCTTTATATACAGATCAATTGATTCATCAAAATAAAAGAATAGCGATGGATGACATCACCATATATGGCCATGCAAGTATCTCCTTTTTTTTAAAAAAAATCTACAACTCTTGATATAACAATAGGTTCCTCACATTATAATGTTTACTGTAATACCTTATTGGTTGATGTTGATTTGGAAAAAAACAGTAAGTGAAGTTTTTCATTGTGTTTTTATCAAATTAATTAATTAATTGACCACATACATTCAAAATTGATATTTTCCTATTACAGGTGCAATTCCTTCGAAATAAAAATGTCGGGGTTACCATTCGAGATGAACATGACCTTAATCTGATATCCCTTCGCAAGGTAAGCTTAACCCCTTATTATGTTAGATGCTCATTATTAATTTCTTTAAATTCCTACTTCTTTTTAACCAACCAATGTAGAGAAAGGAAACAAGTTATTCTGGCAAAGGAAAGGGAAAGAAAAATGATAGCATATATTGCTTTTTCTACATTGCTTTTCCTTTATCTTTCCTCACACTGGTTCTATTATTTATTATCGATGTAATCATCAAAATTAATACAATCTGAAATAAGTTAGTGGTTCTCTTCTGAAATAAGTAAGATAGCAAAATTTTCTCTAAATAGTATTATGGATGATCCACAAACTATTAAATTTCACCGACCACAATTAAGAAATGCATCTACCAAACTGTGCATGAGCTACCATTCCCATACTCTCAGCACATGCTTTCAAGTATACAGTGTTTATATTTCCTTTGCATCTGTAAGGATAACTACAGATAATCTTATTAACTAATATATTTAAGTATGCATGGAAACAATGATCTTAACCATACAATTTTAAATTCAGGAGTAAAAGAAAACAATAGTAGTTATTAAAAAATTCTTGACATATGAATGACAATTAGTATCTTATCAGGCCTTCAGTGTGATCGTCTGTTTATCAATTCACACTTCACAGTTACACTACTTATAAGTGACTTTTTAAAGTCAATCTATAGTAGATTAACTTGTTTACTTATCTGATAGAGATGGATATTAAATATAACACAGTTATAACAAAGTTACACTACAGTTACAACACAGTTACAGATTACTTCTTTACTTATTTGATAGAGATGGATATTAAATATAACTTCTTTTAAAGTGGAGTTATAACACAGTTACACTACAATTTTTCTAGCTAAAAAATTAAATATAACTATGGTTATCTTATACACAAGCATATATATTGAATACAATATAATTTTGTATATTAGCTAGCTAGAACAAACAGTAGGTTGTCACTATCTTTATTTCCAACCATATAGCAATTGAAGTTGCAATAACAAACAATTATGTAGCAGAAAATGCAGACATCTTCTAAAAAATTAATAATAAAACATGTATCACCCTTTCTTTATTTTCATTGTTTATTCTATTATTTGATGGCATTTGAATTTTTAATTGTATTAGCAAACATTAAATCAATAATGAGCCAGCAAACACTTCAAATCAATTAACTTATCAGTAATGACATATTGACACCATATATAAGAAGAAGAAAAAAAGAAAGAGGGTCATCCTGCATCATGTAATATTGTTGCATATAGTACATTAATGTATATGATAGACTTACCAAAACTTTTTTTCATTGTTGTTTTACTTTTGTATGACTTTCGTATTTGAACTGTAATAGGACTGGGATGCAGCTGACATGGACCTTAAATTTATAAATGCAACTACATTGATCAATTGGGGTTGCAATAAGGTAAATTTGTATTTTTTTTTGCTATTATATGAAGTGAATGCAATAATTTGGATGGGTCTCTATTTTTTAGAGGAAACATGAAATGCATTCATAATTTGGATGGGTCTCTGTTTTTGAGAGGAAACATAAGATGGGTTTACTAGGTTTTGTTGTTCTTCACCTTATGTTCATGAAAGTTACGATCTTGATGTGTTTCTTGATGGGTTCTGTACAAATTGTTCAGGAAATGGGTTTTTTTTTCCTTAAACTCATTTCATGAAAAGATTGTTTTTTGTAGGTGATGATTAATGATATTTTGTGGGTTTTTTAAAAATGGAATTATTGAATTGGAATTATGTGTAAATGGGTTTTGCTTAGAATCTCTTTGGCTGTGAGGGAAGTGGTAAAAGATTGAATTTTGATGGGTATTTTCTCTGATCTCATTGCTGTGAATTTTGATGGGTATTTGTTTTGAATGGATTTGTTCCTTTTTAATTAGAGCAAATGGTGGTTATACAATTTTTTGGGTTATTTGGTTATGATCTTAGGATTGGGATTGCTTACTTTTGTTTGGAAGAAGAATGTTTGTGGCCTTTGATATTTACTACAACTACACCCTATGTTTGTCGTTAATTGCCGCTAATTTAACGATTCTTCTTTTTTCCCAGATTGTTGTCTACACTCAAAACCGTTATGTACATATTGACAGTTTAACTTTTGGTAGGGTGATGAAGAACATGTTAGGTTCAAACTATCCAGTTAAAAGGGATTGTCCTGTTTGAAAGATATTGGTTTCAAAACTCTTACTATTGTTTTAAAACTCTCATTGTTTTAACTTAAACTCTTACTATTTGTTTCAAACATACTATTGATTTTTTAGGCTCACTGTTTAGTCCCATTTTAGAAGACTTGAAGTATTGTGTTTTCTTACAACCCTGTAAAAAAAAATTCATCATTCGGTTGGTTGGTGTATATTTTGGTGAAAGATGTAATAGTTGTAATATTTAGCATTTTTGGAGATGATGTAAGTATCTGTATATAATGATGATATAATATAGTTATGTTAACACCCGTACCTGCAAAGTTGTGGAGTATTGGGTTCTGTGTTTTGTTTTTGAAAGGTTTTTCAAATGTTTTTCTAAAAAACTATTAAGTTTTCAAACGAAATTTTGGTTTTATTTTGTATCTTGCATTATATTATGATTTTCCCCCGAGAGCCTTATATATATGATGCCTGTGTGATGTGGCTTGGTTTGGCCTGGGGAGGATTGATATTTATTGCCTGTGATGTTATATTTTTAATTGTTAGCAGAATTCCGTAAGTAATTGCTGTAAAAGGGCTAATATTTTAGGGGAGGATCTGTCAAAATTTTTACTAAATTTCCTAAAATCAAACATTATAACAAACTTAATTAAGGAGAGTCAGGTGCTCAAGATGAACATTTCCTAAAATGCAAATTTAATTCGAGACCTCCTGCTTGAGTGCTCAAGATGAACATTAAGTAAGGAGAGTCAGGTGCATTGAATTTTGTAAGCAAACTTCCACGTTCTTCAGTCTTGGTTGACCCATCAAGCTAAGGTACTTCAAATCATAGAGTTGTAAGTGTATTTCAAGAATGTTCATGAGTTTAGTCATTGTGGAAAAGAGTAAAATTCTGTGTCCAGCTATGTGTAACTTTCCAGATGCCCTAACAATTTCTTCCTTCTGCCACATATTGTATAATTTTGCTACAAACAAATAAGGATGGTTGCAGCACTTCCGCAGTTGCATTGATAGCATTTGGAGAGCCTTTGACTTTCCAGTTCCTGCACATTGATAATATAGCACTTACAGAAAGTCATAGTTTATCCTATTTTACTATTTTACCTTTTTAATGATAAGAAAACACATTTAATCAAGTATCATGATCAAGAACAGTAATAGAAACACCACAAATTTAATGATGGAAAAGTGAAGTTTAAACCACCACAATTAGTTTATCCTTGATGATCATTATCTATTTAGAGTACTGAAAGACTGGAATAACCCAGCAGATTATGAGGACATACGGTTGGACAGTTTTAGGCCAGAGGGCCCACAACTATAAGATATTTACTATTTCAATTAGTCAGGCAAAAAAAATTACAATTCAAGAGAGTTCGAGTAAATTTAACTTAAAATTAAAATGGAAAAATACATGATTATATGGAATATAATAATTCTGAAACTGTCATGTATCTGTTATTTGAAAATTTATGTAATCCTACATTTTTTTTCCTTTGTTATAATAACAAATATCTTCTCGAAATATTCTCCAACATCAGTACATTTGGATGAGGAAGTTGTTCAGTTAGGATATGTGCACATAAATCTTTCTACACATACATATGAAGCATGTATAGTAATTTATGTTGTTCCTTTGCAAGACACAATTCGAATGTTGATTCACCATGGACGCAGTGGAAAAGTAATATCAGAGCCACCTTCGGAATCTCACATATCTGGCCTCTCACGGTCAGTTTGGCATCATTGACCACCATAGGAATCTCACGTATCTAGCCTTAGTCAGTTTGGCATCAATGACCACAATCACTAATCATTGCCATATTACCAGTTTTCAGCTTCGACCACAACCACCATCAACTCTCACACCAAGTAAAAAGTCTCTCTCTCTCTCTCTCTCTCTCTCTCTCTCTCTCTCTCTCTCTTAACCTCTTTTAAAATCATACATGGTTAACTATATGAAAATCATACATTAGCTCTCATGTTTAAGTCACACATAACAACTAATTTTGATCCCGATCTTCTGACAAATTATCCTGCAAGATATAAACCAATCAACAACTTAATTTTTCATGAATATAAACCAATAAACAACTCAATGTCTACTACTAAATACACATCTATATAAATCATTTTTTCATGAAAACGTGCATATACTTAACTTTTTACAAGGCTTTATATGCTGCATTGTGTCCACTGGCAAACCTAGGGCTTTTTATATGCTGCATACAAATCATTCTTCACGAAAACGTGCCGTAGGCACGTGTCCACGGGCAAATCTAGTATATATATATATATATATATATATATATAATATTGAGATGGGTAGTTGGGCCTATAGATAGATTTTGGGCTTGGTTGCATAGGGACTGGGCTTAAATGAGATTGAGAAGATGTTGGTGTTGGATGCACACTCCATATGGCGGAGTGTGGTGGTGGGGCCCAAAGTGTGGTTTGATGTGTGTTGCATATGCATGGGAAGAGAGGGTGGTGTGTGTGTGTGCTTTACAAGGTGTGCACGTGCCTTAGATTTGTGTGTGTGGGAGGTGTGATTTGTCCCACAATGGAGGTGGGTTTGAGAAGTGTGAGTATATATAGAACTACCCGTGATCATAAGGTACCTACAAGCTATAACACCTTTTGTGAGGCAAGCATATGGTGGACAGTTGTTAGGATTTATTTTGTTTGCGTGTGTGCACGTGCAGTCACGTGCGTAGCTGAACGAGGCTCGGGACATTACACAAACCCCTTCTTAATCCCATAAATATAGTGTAACCCCCGTTCCCACAAATACATTTTCTGAATATTTTCTGTATTTTGATTATTTATAAATTCATTTTGTTTTTAAATTCGTTTTGGATCTTCTATTAAAATCTTTTCTAATCAAAAATTATATTTATTTCCAATAATTGTGTATTTTAATTTAATTTTATATTCCTAATTGATCGACTATTTGTATTTGAGCCCAAATCAAATGTATTATTACTATCCGAATTATTTTAATAAATTTGTTAAACCCAATTCCTATTTTGTTATACAATCTTATTATTACTATTGTTATTGTTATTATTATTATCAATATTCTTGTTATTATCATGGTTATTATTTTTTATTATTATTATTGTTTTTTTTATCGTTATTATTGTTATTGCTATTATTATTGTTGTTATTATTATTATTACTATTCTTGGATTATTAAAAATCCTATTTCTATTGGTTATTTTATTCCCTATTGGATCTTTAACCCGAAACCCATTACCCTCAAACCCTTTAGCGTAACTTTATAAATACCATGTTAACACTAAACCCTAATCTCAACTTAACCTAATTATCCTGTAATCCTCGCCACCTATCACCCCTACCCCTGCATCTCGTCTCCTTCCGACTACTCACCTCGAGAACCCACCTTCCCCATCATCTTCACCTCGAACCCCCATCGACTTCGCCTTCAACCATCTCCAAACATCGAGCCCTGTTCTTCTTCCTCCTCGCACCCACTCGATTCCCTTTCTTCTACCTCTGTGTGTCATCGAAACCCATCCTACCACCTGCATCTCCCCTCATCGATGCCGTCGACTACAACCGACCGCAGTCATCCCCTCATCCACCACCTCGCGAGCCACCGCCACCCATCCTCCTTGCCAGCATCCCTTCATCTTCTCCGTCGAGCTCCACCATCTCGCTCACCCAACCACCTGCACCCATCGCCTTACCATCACCTTCATCCCTTCATTGCCTTCCCCTCGACGCTCCCTATCTCAACCTCCGCAGCCAGCCTCGCCATTGCCTCACCCCGACCTTGCTGCTCTGACCCTCGTCGCCAGCAGCACCCCACTGTCCCTTACACCACGTTGACCTTGCTATTGCCATCGGTCCCCATAGTCCCGACCACCTCAGTCACCGGGGTTCTGAGTCTCTACCGTTTCGAGTTGCTATCGTAGTTGTTATTCTGCCTTGCACGTGTATCACACGTGTTGATCGCTGTTCTCGCTGTTCGGGTGTTGCACATGTGTTCATCGCCCTTCCTTCGTCGTTTCATCTTAACCTAATCAAGGCAAGTATTCTCTTGTACGAAATTTATTATACCCTTACAAGCAATTTCTTGAAAATCCGTAAGTAGGTTCATCGTAGTTAACTCCCGTTCTCATGTTATATGTGTCGATATGCTTTGATCCATCGATATTTTGTTTTGATTCGATCCTATCAATTATACATTGTAGGAATACCATGATTAGCCTATTATTGCATGCACGACACAACACATGATAAACAAAACTAAAAAATGCACATGAACAAGTAGAAGTGATTGCCAAATTTGTTGTATGTGATTGTGTTGAATATCGAAACTTGATGTTGTAACCATGATAGTATCTTCCCCCATCTTGATAATGTTAACCTCATTCTTGAGTTGCTGATGTGATAATTCACTTATTTCTAGTTAAGATTTTATAATTGTTCGAGCTAAAATCAAGTCATTATGAATATTTTAGTTCTGGAATACTGCTGTCCTGATTTTGCTCGATGGTTTCGACCCTGTTAATGAAAAAATATTGAGTTGGTTTCTGAATATGAATTGTCGCCCCGTGTGTCTAGTTTTCAGAACATCTGACGGAATCGAATTCTGACTTATAAGTTGTGGTATACTGCTATTTTAGTACTGCTGGGTCTGGATTTCCAGATTCACAAATTCACGGTATCACCCTACTTTGCAATTTAATTTGAACATGTTACCAGTAAAATAATAATATTAAATTTATTTGGCTAAGACTTGGCATGTGTAGGTATCACCCTGATTTTTTTTGGAATTATTTAATGAGTATTTAGACCCGAAACATATGTGTGAATATAATTTATAGTCTGCTGCATGAACATAAAATCTATAAAGAATAAGAATTTGAACCCAGTTGTTGTGACTTTTATGTATCGTGTGTATATGCGCTGGAACTGGCAGAGAGTCTAGTTTCTAGAACTTATGACGGATCCAGATTTACTTTTCTGTAGCAGCGGGAATCCCCATTTTGGTGTAGCAACGTCCTGCTGTCCAGAATCGGAATTCTTGTTGTTCCACCGTCTATAATTGTTTTATGTCACCCAAACCTGTTTTTCATCCATTCTGAACCTGTTTCCTGTCCCCTATCATGTTTACCTGTCTCTGATTGTGTACATTCATGTCGGTATTGATAAAAATAATAAGTAATCAAGCCGGGGTTAAGGAAAAGATCTAGTAGTGAACAATATAGAAGTGTACTCGGAAGGGGGCCCGTGTTTGCCAACTGTTTACTATTTTACCTGACTACATACTTACCTATAGGAAGGTGTACTCGGGAGGGACCCATAGGTCTCGACTGTTTACTGTTTACATGAATGCATGATTACATGATTCATAACATTGTTTATTGTTTACTGTTTACCTGATGCCTGAGTACACGGCCCTATAGAATTCACCACTAGTGTCTAAACGTAACTTGATTGTATGCACCAAACATGTGGTATATATATGAGATGTATGATTGCTGCATTAGTAGGGATTAAATAAAAGACTTAAGAATAACATGTTTCACCTGCACATTCCTGTTACTTGCTACCTGTTACATGTTACATGTTACACGTTACCTGTTACCTGTTATCAGTTTACTTGCTTCTCGATTACTTGACTAAGTTTTTTTCCTGTTTCATCCCTTTCATGCTATATTTTATGCTCTTGTTTTCTGTTTCCTGTATTTACCCTATTTCCGCACCCATTTTGATTGTACTATTTGCGGCCCGTAACTTGCACTAACAGGCACATTGTTTCTTGCTTCTCTATTTCTTCCAAAAGATAAATATACAGGTTTTGGAGATCAGTTGCCTGACGGAGTGAATGACCAAGTATTTTGAGCTTGGGTTGGATCATTTTATGCTTTAATTTATTTCATGTTTTGAGTTTATCAATTCCTTGTTTCTACTTAAACTTGTATTGGGCATGTTGTCCCGGAGTTTTGTTTTCTTTGTAGATCTTTTTTTAATTTGAAGATTATGTATTTGTTTTCAAATAATTCTGTTGATTATGAGATTTGTTTCATTCATGTGTGGTTGTATATTTCTTGTATATTCCTGTTGTACTGTTGAGTTGATCCTTACAGCTTATAAATAATGAAAATCATTCGCTGAGTTTTGTCACGTGCTCATATTCCGTATCCTTTTGGGAAGCGGGGCGTGACATATAGAGGACCCACTTTCGAAGTATAAAACTTTTATACTTTTGTCCCTTCTCAAGGTGATAAAAATGTGTAGATTTGTAGTAAGTGTAAAACGATGTACCAATGATGTGTGTAAATTGTCATTGAATAGATTCTGATTGGTTACTTCAAAAGATGATTATTTCTTTTGAATTTGTTAGGCATTCATATAAGAGTGAGATTATTGTGACCCACATCATGGATGCATGTCATAAATTTGATATTTATGATAAAATTTTTGCTATTGATTTTAATAATGCCTTTAATTATACTCAGGCAATTTCTACTTTGAAAATTATGTTAAATCTTATAGAACCCGATATTTTTTATATTAGATGTATTTGTCATATTTTAAATCTTTGTGTACAAGATACACTAAAATATAGACAAGATTAAAATTAGTGCAATGAGAGATTGTGCTAATTTTATTACATTGAGTGGGCCTACATATCAATCTTTTCATGATTGGTGTAAACTTAGGAAAATGACATTTAAACATTTTTCTAAAGATGTTAGACAGCGTTGGAATTCAGCATATGAAGTTTTAAGTGTAGTTACTCATTATAGACACAGTTTAAAAGAATTTTGTGTTGCAATGGGTATGGAGGATTGTAGAATAGATAATAGATTTTGGTTTTTTGCCGATAGTTTGTTAAAAAATTTAAAACATTTAAATGATGCAACTTTGCAATTTTCGAAAACTTATTCATCTACTTCTAGTAGTATTTTACTTACAATTGTTACTATGATGACCACCATTAGAGATTTAATATGCGACCCTTTTAGTGGAACAATGGTTTATGCCGCTTATCTAAAATTTATGAAATTTTTTCAGCTTCTTCCTATGTTATATTATGTGGCTAGTGTAATGAATCTCGTTATAAAGTTAGAGGGTACAATGTATTTAATTGAGATTTTTTATTCATATGCTCCACACGTCGAAATAGAAGGCTACAATCATTTTTTTTACTAAAGTATTTGAAAATGTCTTGAATAATTTGTATGATAATTACGATGGACTTTATGCATCTAATACTATACAATCACAACGTATTAGTTCTTCATCTTCTTCCTTATCAAAAGGTAAGGGTTTTGCATTTTCAAAAAGTGGTGTTTTTAAATCTTATAAAATCAAAAAAAAATGCACCTAATAAGTTGAATTGGTATAATGCACAACCTCTCATCGATGAGATAGTTGATGAGTTATTAATTTGGGAAACACAATGGAACTACTTTTTCTATTCTTTCTCGTATGGCTAAAGATTTGCTAACTCCCCCGGTATCAACTATTGCATAGAAAAGTATTTTTCCTCTCTTGGAGACAGGATTATGAGCCCGAACAGGAATCACTTGTTCTCAAAGAATTTGGAGATGCTAGTATGGCCAAAAGATTAGATGAAAGCGGAAGAAATGACTCAAGATTTACTTCAAACGGAACAAACCGAATTAACTAGTGACGAATGAAGATTGAAGATGCACTACGGATCAAGTATTTCAAATAACTGAGAAATTTATGGCGATGAGATTCTATATTTAAGTCAAGTATAAGTGCACGACAGTAGTCCAATGTCTTATCTTCAATCTCAATATAGGTCATCGCGAACTTTAAAGTATAAACTTCCTATCAACTTGTACTTTGAAATTCAATCACTTTGTATGAAATATTCCAACTTTATTTGATTCTATTTTAAATTTTGTAGTTCATTGAAAAAAAATTAATATATGAATCTTTTCCTTTAATCTATATGTTATTTAAATTGTTGTCTAAATTCAATCACCCAAGACTTTTTCCGTTATTCTACTCGATTTAAAATTAAAAAAAATAATAATAATTCAAACCTGGCCCGACCTTACCCGATCCACAAGCTAGGGGTTAGGAGTCGGGTTCGGCCCACTCCTTCCTCTTCCTCAGCCCGGCCCAGCCCGAACCGTGAATAGCTCCAGCCCGGATTGCCTTGACCCGGGCCCGGGTCTGGCCTGGCAGTTTTTTTCCCGGCCCACTTGGCCCGTCTGCCACCCCTAAGAGCATCCACTATCATTCATGCTATATTATAGGTATTTGGCAATATGGAAATGGAAATAGAAAAGTTGCGCTGCTATTGTCAAAGCTGAAATTTGGGTTAAAAGAATTATAAAATATAAAGACGGAAGAACATCTTCCGTCTAATAAAATAAATAAATTTTTTAAAAATTCGATAGACTGAAGATCATGTTCCGTTTGATAATTATTATTATTATTATTTTTTTAGCCAGACGGAAGATGACGCGAATAATTTAAAAAAATAAAAGAAATACCCAGACGGATGATGATCCTCCGTCTGGAGATTTTTTAAAAAATAAAAAATAAGAAAATGCCCAACCTGATGATGATCTTCAGTTTGGGCATATTAAAATTTTTTTATTTTAAGTAAAAGGACGAAAAGTGAAATATATATATATATATATATATATATATATATATAGGGTTTTGCTCCATTGAAAACGGGTTTGTTTTCAATGGGTTGGAAAATGCAGCTCTCAGCCGTCCGATCGATCTTGATCTTGATCAGCGGATCAGATCAAGATCCGCTTAGGTTTCCCACTAACGCTCCAAAAAGCGGAGGGGTAATTTTGTCACTTCACGCCAAAAAAACGTTTGGGACTTAGCATTTTTTTGGAGTGGAGTTTTTTTTGTCGAAAAATTCACTTAGGCCGTTGTTGAAAAGAACGGCCTAGGTTGTTTGAATTTTATTTTTTGAAAAAAATTGTACTTAGGCCGTTGTCTGGAACAACGGCCTATGTTGTTTTTTTAAAAAAAAAATTCAACTTAGGCTATTGTTGGGAACAACGGCTTAACTATGCACAAGTGTTTTCCAAACACTTGTACATAATCAGATCTTCATCTCCCTCATAACTCTCTCTCGCTAGTGGAGCTCGATAAACCCAATTCTCCAAACCGTAGCCGTCTCTCTATCGAACTGAAAACCCTACCTCTCTCTTGATTGTTGCTTTTTCACCGAATCTTTTCCTATTCTCAGTCTCTAGCCCTCTTCCTTTGAAGATCCCAATTACAAAAAAACCCTAACCCATACGAAATCTATCCAACCCTAAAATCCTAATCCCCCTAAATCAGCCAAACCATACCCTCCTTCCTTTCTCTACATCAGCAACTTTGCGGCCTCCCGAACACCCTCATTGTTAAAGATACTAATTTGTTCCCACTTGAGTAGTTGTAAGTAGGCTAATTGATTGGAAATTTATCTCCAATGTTTGAGTGTACAATTGCTATATTATGCGTAGGTATTTATAGAGTAGGTAATTCTAGTGTAATTGGGGAAGTAGATGTAGTATTAGTTGTTGTTGGTTGTTGTTCGATGTTAGTAATAGCGCACAAAGCGAAAAAAATTTATGCAACTTTGCGAGTACGTCGGACACGCCATACACAACCCAACGCAATTCGTAGAAGTGTGTTTGGATTCACGGTTTGAAGTGTACGGCTGTGTATCGCTTTCAATTCATTCCCGTGAGTGAAAGCGATACATCGGCATATTTTGCAATCCGTGAGTCGAAACTGACCTCTACAAATTTGGTTGGCCCAAGTGTTTTTCCGCCATCCCACTCCCAAAGTTTAGGAATTTTTTGATCTCATTTGTGTGGATTTGTACCATATATCAAATAACAACCTCAGTTCAAGAATGAGGGGAATGCGAGCGAGACACGGCCTTATCTTGCAAACCGTGGTTCGAAACTTACTTGTAGCAGTTCCGTTACCTTGTGCGCGGTAAGCCGGACCCAATAGAAGAGTTTTGTATTTATATGACGTCGCTTTTGACTTGTTGTCACTTATTTTGTTTCGTATGTATATATATCGCAATCGTTTGTTAACAAGTTGTTTTATATATAATGTGTTATTAATTGACCAATAATATATTTTTACCCCAGATGAACAACGATACGGAGAGTTCTGCTGGCGATAATTTTGTGTGGGTAGAACTAATCACCGATTCCATGCCGTTCGTCGAAGACCATCTGAAACCAAAGTTAGGTATGACATTCCCCACTTTAGTTGAGGCCGAGAATTTTTATTCTTCATATGCCCATTGTGGGAGTTTTGCAATGCATAAGGGTGGGAATAAATTAAAGGGGGGAATAGAACTAGATAAGTCATATTTTTGTAATAAAGCTGGGTCGTCGCCGAGTCAACATAGTGATGGTAGACGAGGAACAACCTGTAGAACAGGTTGCAAGGCTTGCGTTCGTGTAAAATTGAACGTAGCAAGTAATACGTGGGTGGTGTATTCATTTCACGAAGAATACAATCACGAATTTACCTCACCCGGTAGAAGGCACCTTTTGCCCCGGAACAGGTCCGTGTCACATACGGACAAAAGGATAATAGATCAAATGAACCAAGCTAATATCGAAACATATCGACAAATGCTCTTCTTCGAAAGTGCTAGTATCAAGTAGGATTCACAGAAAAAGATGTTAGAAATTTACTTAGAGATTCGCAAGAAGCATTGAAAGGACACGATTCTACAATGCTAATTGATTTTTTCGAATCTAAGAAACAGACGGATCCTTCATTTTTTAATGACATTCAAGTCGATCCCGAAGGGCAGGTTGTCACATTGTATGTGGGTAGATGATATTTGTAGGATGAATTATGAAGAATTTGGCAATGTAGTTTGCTTTGATGCCACGTACAATACGAACCGTCACGGAATGTTATTTATTTCCTTTGTTGGAGTGAATCAACATTGGCAATCGACTTTCTTAGGAGGTGGGTTCATTCCAAATGAGACGGCCTCTTCGTTTGAATGGTTCTTTGAAAAGTGGTTAGGGGTTATGAATCGTGCTCCATCCGGTATTGTCACCGATCAAGGCCGTGGGATCGCCGCCGCAGTTAAAAAAGTTTTTCCCTAGACTCGGCATCGTTTTTGTATTTGGTACATTCTGGATAAGTTACCCCAGGAGGTTCGTCTTTCGACCGATGTCGACAAGTTTAGGGAGTCCTTGAAGAATATAATCTACAATTTCGAATATATACATGAGTTTGTAGAAAAGTGGAATATTTTGATTTCGCAATACGGATTAGAGAGTAAAAAAATGGTTGAACGATATATTTGATATCCGTGAAAGTTGGGCAACCATCTATGCTAAAGATTCTTTTTGGGCCGGCATGTTGAGTAGCCAACGGGTTGGTCTGCACATTCTGCCCTGAAACATCATACAGAAAAAAAATATTCCCTGCATGAAATTGCCGTCATCTTCGACCGTTTTTTGGGAAGGCAAACACACAATGAATTGAAAGAAAATCATCATAACCGTGAGAAGAGACCGAAGTTGAAGAGCGAATGGGCTTTGGCGGAACAAATGGAAAAAACATATACTTCGAAAATATTTTACAAATTCCAAGATGAAGTCACAAAAAGCTTCATGTACAATGTGACATTTGTTGCCGATCTTGAGACACCGAATAGTTCAACCTTCCATGTGATACTCTGTGGAGAATCAGAACCGGCTTGCCTTCTTCAATTATGCAAAATCAATGGAATTATTACATGTGCATGTCACTTGTTCGAATTCGTTACCATTCCTTGCAAGCATATTTTAGCTGCACTTCGTTTCTACCATCACACTTCCCTCCCGGATGTATATATTAAAAGAAGATGGACCAGGGATGTGATGAGAAGAAGTTATACATCCGTTCCAACCGAACCCAATACTGAGAATTTTGCTTCTCGATATTGTGAGTTGTGCTACCATGCAAGACAGATTGTCGATCTCGGTTGTTCCTTCAATGAGAGTTACAAATACACGTTGGAGAATTTTCAGAAGATCATTGACGGGGTTTCTCGGCTACAACCCGGATTAGGTGAACAAACGGAACAGGCCTCACAACCACATGACAATATCAACTGGAGGTAGTTCACAACCGCATGGTAGTGCAAAACCTCATGATCAAGGGAGTGGACACATACCTACATGCATTAGTGACCCACAGCAGTGCACGACAAAGGGAAGGCCTCACGCCAAAAGATTGATGCCGATTATAGAGCAACTCCGCATAAAAAAACCAAGAAGGTGCCGAAGATGCGGCATTGTGCAAATGAATCATGATTCAAGAAATTGTCCAACTTTATTTGAGGGGTAAGACACGTACTTTATTTGTTTGTCCCTCGTTTAAATTTATTATACTTTATTTATGGTAAATTAGTTTTTTACTAACTAAATCTAATCTTTCAATGAAGGCAAGAAGTAATTCCTTCCGATGAAGACAGTTCTGAGTCGAGATATGACGATCCACTGTGAATGGTAATTTATAAAATGTAATGTTTTGTTATATTTTTAACTCTTTGTGCAACTTGTTTAATTACCTTTGATTGGTAACACTAAATGTTCTTGAGACTTAAGTATCGTTTGTTTGTGTCGTTTGTTAATATTTTTTGTACATAAATGTTGGTTTGTAACTCAATTGTATCAGCTGTTGGTGTACTTGCAGATGTAAATATTTTTTTTCTGAACCTAGGACCATTGTTGGAGACGACGGCCTCAGTGATTTTGTGAAATTTTGTTTGGCCATTGGAGACAACGACCATTTTTTAGTAATTGCCTTAGGCCGTTGTCTAGGTTATATTAAAAAAGTTGTGATTTTGGGAGTGCTCTCTGACTTGGAGTAGATAAAAGGAGCAACAAGTCAGAGAGCAACACCATTTTTTAGTAATTGCCTTAGGCCGTTGTCTCCAACAACGGCTTAGGTTATATTCAAAAATTTGTGATTTTGGGAGTGCTCTCTGACTTGGAGTAGACAAAAGGAAAAATAAGTTAGAGAGCAACACCATTTTTTAGTAATTGCCTTAGGCCGTTTTCTCCAACAACGGCCTAGGTTATATTCAAAAAGTTGTGATTTTGGGAGTACTCTCTGACTTGGAGTAGACAAAAAGAGCAACAAGTCAGAGAGCAATACCATTTTTTAGTAATTGCCTTAGGCCGTTGTTTTCAACAATAGCCTAGGTTATATTCAAAAATTTTTGATTTTGGGAGTGCTCTCTGACTTGGAGTAGACAAAAGGAGCAACAAGTCAGATAGCAACATCATTTTTTAGTAATTGCCTTAGGCCGTTGTCTAACAACGGCCTAGGTTATATTCAAAAATTTGTGATTTTGGGGGTGCTCTCTGACTTGGAGTAGACAAAAGGAGTAACAAGTCAGAGAGTACCACCATTTTTTATTAAATACATTAGACCGTTCTCTCTAACAACGGCCTAGGTTGTAGCTTAATACTTGAAAAAAAGAAAAAAAGTCATGGAGAACCCCTTTATATGAATACCTTAAGCCGTTGTCTCTAATAACGACCTAGGTATGAAATTTTGTGGGATTTTTACAAATTTTCTCTTTAGTCTTTACGTACAGTCTCTGTGGAAATTTATACCAAAGACAGATGATCTATAGTTGTATATCGTTATCTATATTTTTTTATTTGCCCATTACTTCCACCTTTCAAACCAATATATAATCATGGTGGTTAAATATGTACAAAAAATAATATAAAATAATTCATAAACATCCATTTTGGAAATAAATAAAACTCTAACATTTATGGTAAGGTTAGGGTTAGGGTTAGGATAGGGTTAGGGGTTATTTGTTAGATGGGTTTTCTGTTAGCGAACTCTGTTATAACGTGAAGCAATAGGGATATCATTATCATCACAGCTGCTCGAAGAACTGCAAACAATTACTTCACGACGAAATTCCACATCCAAAATTTCTACAGAAGCAACAGTTGCAGGAAGTGTTTTAGAGTAATCTTTGAACTTTTTTGGGATACTCTTCAAATTCAAAAGAACCAGACTGCGTCTCCTTATGAGTCTTGGGAAATCACGTACCCGATGGGTTTTGCAACAACCCCTTCTTTCTCGTGTCAAATATAGAAGACTTAATCTCTTCTCTTATTGGTTTATACATGTGTGGATGTACATGTGGGTTTCTACATGTTCTTTTTTCCATATTGGTCATAAAGTTGTACATGTGGTTTATCTCAATATGTGATCTACATGTGGGAATCTACATGTTGGTTTTCCCAATATATGATCTACATTTGAGGATCTATATGTGGTTTTCTGTTATAGTTTCCCAATACATGATGGTCCCTATTTAGACCGTTTTTTTCCGAAAATAATCAGATCCAGTTCTTGATGACCAAGTAATTGGATCTAATTTCTCTTCGCTCTAAAGCGAACCGAATCTATTTTCTTTTTTGGTTTCTTCTTGTCCATCATTATTATTGAATATTTTTGATATTCGAAGATGGGTTATCCAATTTTGCAATGGTGTTTCCAGAAGAGTGCATTACATGGATTTCGCACCTCTTCGTATTTCGGCATGAAAAAGTCAGATATAGAAGAATTAATCTCTTACCTTATTGATTTATATATGTGGGGAAAACTACATATGGGTTTGTACATGTGATTTTTTCCATATTGGTCTTGATGTACATGTGAGAATCTACATGTGGTTTTTCCGATATATAGGCTACATATGGGAATCTACATGTGGTTATGTACTTTAGGTTTTTTCCATAATGAACTTGTTCTACTACATGTGATCAGATCCAGTTCTTGATGACCAAGTAATTGGATCTGATGGCGTGGCGCTCTAAAGGGAATTTAGGCTTTTCCAATAGGGATATCATCATCATCGCAGCATCTCCAAGAACTGCACACAATTACTTCACGACGAGATTCCACATCCGTATTGGTCTTGTTGTACATGCATGTGGGGATGTACATATGGTTTTTCCCAATACATAGACTATATGTGGGGATGTACATATGGTTTTTTCCATATATAGGCTAGATGTGGGGAAAAAGCACAAGGACCGAGGATATAAAAGAAGAACCATATGATTCAAGCTAACTAAGGATGATTCTAGCTAACTTAGACCTAGTCTTGCATTGTGCTAACGTCACGCAGCTATCCCATTAATTCTCCTTCTTCATCTCTATCCTGACCTTATCTCCCATTCTACAACTTTTCCTTCAGTCTCAATTAACAGAGAATCCGCACCTTCCCTTCAGTCTCTATTAACAGAGAATCTGCACCACTCTGTTCATAATCTCTCTCATGAACGGCTTGTACATGTGAGATTCTCTAAAAAATGTGTCTGCTATTTCATTGTACATGTGGATTTTTCCAAGTATGGTCTACATGTGGGGAGCTTCATGTGATTTTTCTCATACATGTGGGGATCTACACTTGGTTTTTTCCATAATGAACTTGTTCTACTACATGTGATCAGATCCATTTCTTGATGGCCAAGTAATTGGATCTGATGAATCTGCGCTCTAAAGCGAACTGAATCTAAAGAAATCTTTGAACTTTTTTTGGATTTGCAAGAAGTTCACACCTCTTCTTCCCAATCGTGTGGAATTCTTTCCAGTTTATGTATGGAGAATGTCTTCAGGAACATTTTCATTGTAAACAATGTACGGGGATTTTGAAGATTATACATTATTATTCAAGCCAGACATAGAAAAATTAATCTCTTATTTTATTGGGTTATACATGTGGGAATCTACATGTGGTTTTTCCGATATATTGGCTACATGTGGGAATCTACATGTGTTTTTTCCCAAATATAGGCTACATGTGGGGTAGGCTATATGTGGCTATGTACTTTAGGTTTTTCCCATATTGAACTTGTTCTACTACGAAGAGAAAAAGAGTGGAGACTCTAACCCTACATTAACCCTAGCCCTAACCCATAACCCTACTCTTCTAACCCTACAATAACCCTAACCCTAACCTACATATCATATTTTATTGATTTTTATGAAACAAAATACCAATTAATTTGTGTTAATTTTTTTATTCGTTTGATGATATCAATTTTATATTGGTTAGTTAGGTGGCTATGAATGGAAATAAATAAAAAATATAAACAAAAAATATACATATGAATGTCTATTTTGTGGAGTTCAGAAGACAATGTACGTAAAGAGTGGAGAGACACATGTGACTATACTGTTTTTCTTCTAATTTTCAGTAATTCTGAATGTTCTGAGTGGTACTAACTGAAAAGAGTTTAATGCTCCATTCATAATACAAACAAGTGGTTATATATTAGTCATAAACAGAATTGATAGAACTTAAATATCTATAAACTTTTTATTGGAAACTTATTATCTATCAACTCCCAACTACAAATATTAACGTAATTAATGATAAACCAAAACAAGATCTTACCGCAAATGTCTTCCTTGCAATAACCTTAATCCTACAATAACCATAACCAAATCCCTAACCCCCGCTAACCCTAGCCCTACCCTTAACCCCCATTAACACTAACCCTAACCCTAACCCTAACGAATGATATAGTTTTTGTTATATTTTCTGGGGTGTTCTGTAGATATTAAAACATCGTGATTATGTAGTGGTTAGTTAGGTGTAGTCAAATAAAAAAATAAAAAAAATATAAATGTTATACAAGCCAAGTTATCATCTATCTTTTGTATAAAGTTCTACAGAGATTGTTCGTAAAGAGTGAAGAGAAAATTGAAAAAAGCAAACAACGTGTAACATTTGGCTTACTTCCTAGGTCGTTGTTGGAGACAACGGTCTAGGGTATAAACATTATATTGGGGTGCTCTCTGATTTTTTGCTATTTTTAACACCAACAAGTCAGAGCATCCCAAATTGTCTATCTTTTTGGCCTACTACCTAGTTCGTTGTTGGGTATACACAATATAGGGGAGCTGTTCTCTGATTTTTTGCTATTTTTAACACCAACAAGTCGAGAGCACCCCAAATTGTCTATCTTTTTGACCTACTACCTAGCAACAACGGCCTAGGGTATACACAATATAGGAGAGCTGCTCTCTGACTTTTTGCTATTTTTAACACCAACAAGTCGAGAGCACCCCAAATTGTCTATCTTTTTGGCCTACTACCTAGGCCGTTGTTGGGTATACACAATATAGGGGAGCTGCTCTCTGACTTGTTGCTATTTTTAACTCCAACAAGTCAGAGAGCAAGACAAATTGTCTATTTTTTTGGTCTACTACCTAGGCCGTTGGTATACACAATATAGGGGAGCTGCTCTATGACTTGTTGCTATTTTTAACTCCAACAAGTCAGAGAGTAAGACAAATTGTCTATTTTTTTGGTCTACTACCTAGGCCGTTGTTGAAAACAACGGTCTAGGGTATACACAATATAGGGGAGCTGCTCTCTGACTTGTTGCTATTTTTAACTCCAACAAGTCAGAGAGCAAGACAAATTGTCTATTTTTTTGGTCTACTACCTAGGCCGTTGTTGGAAACAACTGCCTAGGGTATACACAATATAGGGGAGCTACTCTCTGACTTGTTGCTATTTTTAACTCCAACAAGTCAGAGAGCAAGACAAATTATCTATTTTTTTGGTCTACTACCTAGGCCGTTGTTGGAAACAACGGCCTAGGGTATACACAATATAGGGGAGCTGTTATCTGACTTGTTGCTATTTTTAACTCCAATTAGTCAGAGAGAAAGACAAATTGCACAACCTTAGTCCTACTACCTAGGCCGTTGTTAGAGCCTAGGTTAAAAAAAAAAAAAATTTAATCCACATGTGTACACAGCAGCTGAAGCTGCTACACTTGAAAATTTTACCAAATTCTAAACACTTTGCCATCACCTACACTCTCCGAATAAATTCATATCTACAACTGCCAAAATCACCAACCATAATTGACTATTAGCAATTAACAAAAACAACATCAACTACACTTAAACCAACGAACCACAATTTCCACTAGTTAAGTTACAACAGGAATAAAACTAAACAAAAAAAAAACTACAACAAACAAAATGTATTGGCTAAGAACCGGGCGTGTATGGCTGTGGTGCTCGCCTCTTCCGAGCAGGATTTCGACGCTGGAACGTGGTTGGCGACTCGGGGATTTCTTCTTCTCCTCCCTCCTCTTGTTGTACGTCTCCAACAACCCTATCCTCACTCTCTTCTTCCTGCTCTTGTTCGTGAGATGGATGTGAAGTTGAAGCTTGTTGTTCTCTCAGCTCACGTTCCCGTTGTTGCCCCATCAATGCAGGTGGCCTACCCCTCACGCTTTTACATCAGCCCCTCGGTGAACTTAAAGCTCGATCCAAACATTCGGCCTCTCCCAAAACATCCAAATTGGTACGGCATGAAGCGAGCATCCTCTGAGCGAACCTCTTCATAGCCATGCCCGCTTTACTTTTTATTACCTCCGCGCATTCTTTTGCCATGTCCATCGTATTGTCAATCTAAATCAAAAAACCCCAACAAAAATAATTACACAAATTCGGTAAATTAAACAATTCATGATCTTTAAATATAACGAACATTAGAAGAAATATGAAGAATGTAGTTACCACTGTACGTATAGCTGTGGCCTTCGGTTGGAACATGGGTTGTGAACTAGAATAGGCGGAAGGTGGTTGAATCTCCTTCTCCTCAATTTCTCGTTGAACACCAGCAGGTAGTTCTGTATCGAGAGAGATGTACAGATGTGTAATTGATCTGTACCATTGCATGTACTTTCCTTGCAGCTTGCCATCGTACTCTTCTATATCGGTAATTACAAGTTGAAACTGTCGCTAGTTCCATTTTGCAATGTGAACACGATGGAAATCTGCCCAATCATGAGTAGGCATGCGACCGGTACCCCTCACGGCGTGTAACTCATGATCGTATAGGTTTTTGCAGCTTGGGGGACTATCCTGTTGAAGACCGAACTGACGAAGGACTCTCTCCGGTCGCGGATGCTCCACTATACCGAAGTTGATGAGTGGAGCCGTCGTCAGCCACACTTGCAAGCCGGTGGTGCACATCGGCGGTAGTCTTCCCACCTGCTCGGCTGGTAGTCTCTGTAGTACGTTATTACACCCTTGGGGTTGTCTTTGTAACTTCGACTACCAGCCCAATATACCCCTAAGGGTGCTAACATAGCAGGATTTTCTGGTTGGGCCATCCAACCGACCGCCGGTCTCCTAATGCGGGGACGACCCAAGTGCATTCGCTCCCATGACCAAATCTGTAACAAAACCATCGGTTCGGTCATTTCCGTCCCATCTAGCGCTACATGACACAACGCCCTGTATAGCGTTGCCAACGCACAGCTTTCCCAACTGTACCAGTCAGCTAAGCCTAGGTCAGCGAGCAATCGTAGGTACATGAGGTGCACCATATTGCCGGATGAGTTAGGCAAGAGAACCCCTTCCGATCACCGTTAGAATGTACGCTCTGGTGTAGGACTGTACATAGTCGTCGGGCGATGTATTGGTCAACGTCCCATCAACCTTCAACTAAGATAGTTGGATTGATTGTCCTTGGAAAATGTCATCATCTTCCGCGACCGTCTCATCAAACTCTGTACCAAGCAGTTCATTGCACAACTCTATTTTATCAAAGTTTATATTACCCGTCACGGCCAACCCATCTATTGGAAGACCGGATATCATCGCTATATCCTGTAGCGACACCATCATCTCTCCGACCGGTAGGTAGGTACATGTGCAACTATGGCCTCCAGCGCTCCACGAGTGTCGAGAGAAGTGCTCGGTTGAGTTTAATCTGACCCATCATGCTGATTCCATAGAAACCGACCGCTACTAGGTACTCGATAATACGTGGATGTACCTTCATGGTCTCGTGGGTGCGGAAATTACACCTCCGCGTCGTCCCACCCATACTGCCGTGGATCTGTGGCGATCTTGCAAGGTCAGTTCGCCGGGATATATTGGTCCTTGACCACGACGTCCTATCATCGAAGAGGATGCACCGACCTACACGAACCAAAAAATATAATTATTATTAGTCCTAAAATCAATATCACTAAATACAAAATTAGGGACAATACAAATTAATAGTTCTCACATTCTCTGTGGAATGTTCTCCCCATGCTTCCTGGGATACCCTTCCCCTTCCGGTTCCCCTCGTTCTAGCTATTTCTCTGTAACAAAGTTCGCATATATGAAACTAATTACTCGCCAAAAATTAGCAAACACAAACCAAAGAGATGCAAAAATTTCAAAAGTTCGCTCATACACGTCAAAACAACACAAACGAGATGCAAAAATTCCTATATTTCGCCGTCAACTAGGGCACACCAAACACAAGCCAACGCAACTTGTAGAAGTGAGTTCCGACCTACGGTTTGAAATATACGGCCGTGTATCACTTTCACTCTTTAAAAAAGAGCGGGAAGCGATACATTGACGTATCTAGTAAACCGTGGGTCAGAACTCGCAAATACAGGTTCCGTTGCGTTGTGAATGGTTGGCCCAATCTACGTGCACCGTTTCGTATTTTTTGGATTTCGTTTAAGCATTTTTGTATTGAGACCGTACTAAAAAAGTTTCGAGGTAGATTGAAGTTTTTTCATATATGCGTCAAAACAATATAAACAAAATGCAAAAATTCCAAAATTTGGCTATTGGATCGGTCTCCCCGCACACAAGCCAACGCAACTTGTACATGGGAGTTTCGACCCACGGTTTGAAAGATACGGCCGTGTATCGTTTTCACTATTGAAAACAGAGCGGAAAGCGATACATTGACGTATCTCGCAAACCGCGGGTCGGAACTCGCATGCACAAGTTGGTATGACTTATGAGTGGCGAGACCAACCTACTCGCACAGTTTCGTTTTATTTGGACTTCGTTTAAGCAATTTTCTATTCATAACGTATTCCACAAATTTCGAGGTGGATTAAAGGTTTTTTATATATGCGTCAAAACAACAAAAACGAGAAGGAAAATTTCCTAAATTTGGGCGTTAAGTCTGGCACACCAAACACAAGCCAGTGAAATTTGCAGAGGTGAGTTCTGAATCTCGGTTTGAAAGATACGACCGTGTATCACTTTATATCTGTTGTATTGAATAAAACTGATAAATGGACGTACCTCACAAATCGTGAGACGGAAATCGTCTCTACAAGTTCTGTTACCTTCTACGAGGCGAGTCCGACCTACTCGTACAAATTGAAATTTTGGATCTCGTTTATTTGCTTCTCCTATATTCCACGACTACAACTAACACTACATCTACGAAAATGTCAACAAAATATATACAACATACATGATCAGAGCTAATTATATACTCTCTAGATTATAGACTAAACTACTATGCATAATACAAAAAACCCAACTCCAAAATTGGAAAAAAATTCAATAAATTAACATAGTTCATTATAGTAAATTGGGATTAAGTCAATACCTGGTCGAAAGAGAGAGATAGAGAGTTGGTGGAGATGTTAGAAGCTGCTTCGCGCTGTTGTAAAGAAAGGAAGGAAATTTTTGCTAGGGTTCAGATGATTTGGGAGTTTCGATGTTAAATTAGGGTTTGCTGTATTCGGGAGATGGAGAGAGAGATAGAGTGCTTTCCATAAGATGGGGAGTTCGAGAAGGCAAAGAAATTGATGCTAAGGAGTTGGGAGAGTCAACTAGGATTTGGGGATGGGTTTCGAGAGCTCAAGAGAAAGAGAGAGAGTGTGTGTGACGAAGACAGAGTGAGGTAGATTTGGGTATGTACAAGTGTTTGGAAAAACACTTGTACATACCTAGGCCGTGCCGTTGTTTCCAACAACGGCCAAGGTATGTTTTTTTTATAAAAAAAAACAACCTAGGCCATTGTTGAAATAAGTGAATTTTTCGACCAAAAAAAACTCAACGCCAAAAAAATGCTAAGTCCCAAACATTTTTTGGCGTGAAGTAACGAAATTACCCCTCCGCTTTTTGGAGTGTTAGTGGGAGACCTAAGCGGACCTTGATCTGATCCGCTGATCAAGATCAAGATCGATCGGACGGCTGAGAGCTGCGTTTTCCAACCCATTGAAAACAAACCCGTTTTCAATAGAGCAAAACCTATATATATATATATATATATATATATATATATATATATATTTGCCTGTTTCTTTCCCTTTTAAAAAATGTTTTTCCCATTTTAAAAATTGACGTAAAAAAATAGAAAAGAGAGGGACGGAAGAAGGTCTTCTGTCTCTCCATTTCAATTAAAAAAAAAAAAAAAGACTACTGGATAGAAGATCTTCCGTCTTCTATATTTTGCATTTGCTATTTGACTTTGCTATATATAACAGAGTACTGTTCACGCTTTGGCCAAAAAATAGGTTTTTGGCCAACGATAGTGGCGGATTTTTGATCAAAAATTTCATTCTTTAGGTTTTTAGCAGACGACAGTGGATACTCTAAGGAAGTGAACCCATTTTCTTAATATGTAGTTATAAATAGCTATAATTTCATATCTAAACTATATTCGTTAAATTATATCACGATTTCGGAGACTAAATATGATGAGATTAATTTGAGGATAATTGCAGACAGATATCCAATAATTAAGTGAAGTTATTTGTTAAAACTGGAAATTATCTGGTTTCTTACGGACGAGATTATTGCACTTAGGCTACGACTATTTTGCGTCTTCTTTCATAAAACGAAATACAAGAAACCGAAAAAAGGAAGCAATTTCTCTACAAAAATGGTATAATGTAATCTATCTATCTATATTATAATGGGAGAGTTTGTAACTTTGTCACTCTGCAAACTCTCCCATTATAATATAACTAGTATCATACACGTGCACACGTGCACGTGGGAAAAATTGAAGGGTTAATGAAAAGGATAAAAAGAAAATAATTTCCAAACTGATCCACTTCCGAAAATATTTACCAAACTGGTCCACTTTCGAAAATATTTACCGAAGTGGGTCATTTTGTCAACACGTACGCTGCACGTGTTGGCTTCAAAATGACAACAATGACAGATGACACTAAGCCCTTCTCCCATTATAATAGTAGAGATAATAGTATTTTTTTTTAACCTTTCATTTTTTTCTACGTGCATCGCACGTGCATGATACTAGTATAGTTATTGTAAACTATTTAAAATGCTATCACTGAAATGGACTACTGAAAATGTTCCCTTTGTTCATTAATTAAAATGTAGGTGCTGTGATAACGACCAATTATTTTAGTATAGCATATGGTCGGCCAAGTTATACATGGATTCCTCGAAATGGCAAGCTTATGCCCGACAGGAACAACGATCTGAAAATTTTGCCGTACTGACCCACTTTTTGAAAATATTTGGCGCTCCGATCCACTTCCGAAAACAATTAGCGATCTGCCCCTGTTTAGGACACGTCAGTAAGAACGTTATTGGGAAAAACCGCATAGGTTATTTCGATGTCGTTCTTCCCAATAACGGCATCTGTTTGGAAAAAAGTTTCATGCCGTTATTCCACATAACGGCATCTATTACTTTTTGTCCAAAGATCTAACAGTCTCAATTGTGAGCTGTGAGAGAATTGTTAAAGTAAATTAACCTATGCTGTTCTCCGAGAGAACGACAACAAATATACTAACGGCATCAGTTAATTTGTTTTTGCACAGTTACCTATGCTCATATTCCCCCAAATATTTTTCCTACCCGTTGTCATTTGTTTTTTTTTCTCTCTCTCTTCCCTCCCGCAACCCACAAACCCTAGATCCCTAAATCAAAAAATTCCAACCATTGGAGTGCTCTAAAATTTCTTATATCCTGCCTCCTTACTCCCACTCTCATTTCATTCTTCATCCACAACGATTTTTCAAGCTAGCGACGGTACGGTCTAATTTGAAGGTATTATTATCTTAACCGTATGTTTGATATGTATTCCCATGTTATGCTTATTATGAGTAGTGAATGACTTGAACATGTTTGAATTTTTATGGTTAGGTATGGAATTTGATATCCCTATTTGGTTATATTTTGGGGGTGAAGTAATTAAAGATCTCAAGATTGGATATTCTTATAGTGATGTTGAACCGGTAATTATTTGGGCTCCCCGCAACTTTAAGTACTCAGAATTAATAGATAAGATATATGAAGTCACCAATTGGGATAGAAGTAAAATGACTGTGAAAATCAGAGCCCGTTATACTGCCGATAAAGGGGATGTGCAATATTTCATGTTAGTACCAGTAGACAATGACAATTCTTTGAGGTCCATGATGGGTAGGACACTTGATCCAAATTATATTTGGAATGCAGTTGAGTTATATATCGACCAAACGAGACTTCCAAATACTAGACGGGTTGTTATTGAAAGTCCAAGGCCCACACGGACATTGAAACCATCTGCCGAGTCACATGCTAGAATTTCAAATACAGAAGAAGATACTAGCACAACTCCAACGGAACCTGGTTCCCCCGAATATGAGCAGGTACATCCACTGATATTGTCACAAAATATTTTGGTAGCCGGCATGGCAATGGAAGACTTTGACAACGCCGTTGTAAATAATGATTTGGTCGAAGAGGAAGAAGATGAGGAACGCGGTCAGGAAGATGATGATGAGGAGGTTGCCGTTAAAGCTTCGGTTGTTGATGCCAATGTTGATGTGCCGGTTAACAATGCCCACGTGTTGCCAAGTCAGGACACAAGTGCAGCTATGCATGGATCTCAATCCAATGAATGGATATAGGTAACTGTACAAAAACAAATTAACTCATGCCGTTATTTTGAATAACGGCATCAGTATATTCGTTGTCGTTCTCTCAGAGAACGGCATATGTTAATTTACTTTAACAATTTTCTCTCAGCTCACAATTGAGACTGTTAGATCTTTGGACAAAAAGTAATAGATGCCGTTATTTGGAATAATGGCATGAAACTTTTTTTTCCAAACAGATGCTGTTATTGAGAAGAACGGCATCGAAATAACCTATGCCATTTTCCCAATAACATTTCTTGCTGACATGTCCTAAACAGGGGCAGATCGCTAATTGTTTTCTGAAGTGGGTCGAAGCGCCAAATAATTTCAAAAAGTGGGTCAGTACGGCAAAATTTTCCAACGATCTTCAATATTTGACTTCGAGGTAGATATGTTTAGCCTCCTACATAAATTCAGCCATTCTAACAGTCGACAAACCAAATAATTTAGAATATTCGCTTTAAAGGTTAGCCTGATTCATTGATATTTGCAGTTGAAAGATACATGGTGCGTACAAGTTTTAGTACACACCTAGCATTGGTATCGGGTCGGGTCGGGTCAGGTCCTTCACTATCCGGATCCAGACCTGGACCCGGATCGGTGAGGACTGGGTCCGGGTCAGGTCCTATTAAAATATTCCTACCTATTCGGGTAGGAGCGGGAGTGTGAGCGGCGAGTTGAGGCGGCGAATAGAGGATTTAGAATAGAGGAGAGAAAAAAAAGGCATGAGTTTTGAGTTTGGAAGAGGAAGATTTAGAATTGAGGAGGAAGGAGGGGAGGGATGAGGATAGAATATTCATTTTTATGTTGATTTTTTAGGTTTTTTTTAACAGGTCCGGGTCCGGGTCCGGATCCGGGTTTGGTCTTTTTTGAGCGGATCCGGACCCGGACCCTGACCTGAAAGCACAACGGGTCCCATTTTAGGACCTGGACCCGGACCCGAATAGGCCGGGTCGGTTCTGGTCCAATACCGGATTCGGATTTCGGGTATTTATACCAATGCCAAACACACCATTAATTTGGAGACTAATGTTTTCCTCATTTCTAGGCGAAGAACTATATCTGTGTATTTTGATATGCACATATCCTCATTAAAGGCAAGAGTCTCTATACTGCGGATACTGTATTTCCATGTGTATTACTAGTTGTGGGTTTTTTTTTGTTTTTTTTTTCGGGTGTCAAAAGGTAGGGTTGGCAAACGGTTCTGGCGGGCCGGGTCGGGTCGAACCCGCCCGGGTTTGCACCCAACTTGGGCGCGTTCGAGTCGGGTCATTGAGTTAAACGGGCCGGGCCGAGTCAAAGACGTGAATTCGCGACCCGCCCAACCCGTGAACCCTTTCGGGTCCAACCCGGGTCGGGTCGGGTCGGGTCGCGGGTTGGCCCGGCTAGAGTTAATTTTTTTTTATACTTAAAAAAAATGTAATTTTAATAATAAACATAAAAATTTTTAATAATAATAATAAGATTGAAAGAGTGAAATTGCCAAAAAAAAATTGATATATAATTCATATGATTTCAACTTATACAAGTTTCACAATTTGTAATAAGAAATATAGATTTTCTACAAATTTGTTTTATACAATAATAAATTTCTTGTATACAATTTCTAATTTTAAATAACAAGCAAAGATTTAATACAATTTTTTATCTATTTACAATTGTCTTCAATTTGATGGTCTTCAATTTGTTGTTATTGACTTATTGTTGTTGGCCTTGAATTCTTCATTTTGTTTGCTATTATTGTTTTTGTTGTTGTTCATCTTTTGGCGAGGTGCTCCCACTTGTGGACGTCGATAATATTTTTCCTTGGGTCCTATCTTCAGCCTTCAGCCAGTCTTCTATACAGACGAGCATCTCTAACGATTGGGGCTTCAAGCGATTCCTGTAATCAGTTAGAACCCTGCCACTTGTAGAAAATGAACTTTCAGAAGCAACTGTAGAGACAGGAGGAGTTAGTAGATCTTTAGCCATATATTTAAGAATACTATAAGTGTGTTCATGGTCTTTCCACTATTGTAAAATATCTAGTGAAGAACTAAAAGACTCAGAATCTTGTTGGTTATACCAATGTAATTCATTTGGTTGATTAGTCCTAGGTTTTTTTTATTGAATTTGTGCAAGTAAATTAAATGTTCTATCATCTAATTTACTCTTACCCTTACCTTTAGAAGTAGCAGAAGAAGAACTAACTAAAGAAGTTGTACTACTAGAAGCAAAACATCAATCATAATAATCATACAAGTTATTTAATGTCGATTCAAATTTAACTAAAAAAGAAGCGCAATCAATTTCTTTATCATCATCCCCAAGTAAACTAAAAAACATTTCAATTAAACTCTTCGTACATTCTAATTTGATACAAGGATCCATCACAGTAGCAACACAATACAACATAGGAGGAGGATTAAAATACTTCAAAAATGTTGTGTATGCAGGTTTTACAATATCACCAACAAAAGCATCATCGATAATTTCTTTAAAAGTTTGCATCATAGTAACTATTGAAATAAAAATGCTACTAGAAGTAGATTCATAAGATTTTGGAAATTTGAAAGTTGCGGTTTTAAGAGGTTCTAAAAATTTCAACAAAGATTCAGCATAAAACCAATCGACAGGAGTCATTTCAAAATTTTGCATATTTTTTGCAACACAAAAATTATTTATACATGTTTATATTCTGTAACAATATGTAGCAAATCAAAAGTAGAGTTCATCGGTGTTTAACACCCTTTGAAAATTTTATAAAAGGTACATTTTTAAGCCTACACCAAGCTTTCCATTCTTGAAATATGGTGTCACTTAATGCAATAAAATGTACACAATTTCTAATTTTAACTATATATGGTTCGGCTATTTTTAATGCATCTTGAATACATAAATTTAAAATATGACATGCACATCTAACATGAAAAATATTGTCAGATGAAGAGTTTAATGCGGTTTTTAAAATACTAATTGATGCATTGTTGTTAGATGTATTATCAAAACTTATACACATAATTTTATCGCAAATATGAAAAATATCACAAATTTCTAAAATACGGTTTGCAATTTTATTGCCACTATGAGGATAGAGCAACGTGACAAGTGATGTGATTCTTTTTTGAAGAATCCAATCACTGTCGATCCAATGACAGGTTATTCCCATCATTGAAATATTATTGTAACTCGTCCAACAATCGGAAGTTAAACTAACTCTACAAGTTAAACTCCATAAAATTGCAATCAAAGCTTCCCTCATTTCATTGTACATTTTAAAACCATCCGATTTGCATGTATTCCTAGGGATTCTTCTAAAATGAGGGTTTAAGGCGATTTGATTAAAATTCGTATATAAAAAATCCATAAAAATAAGAATAGAAGTAGAAGTAGAAGTCGGGAATTGAAGGCTTGAAAAGAGTTTGGAGGAGAGTTGAATACTTGATCACTTGAAGGAGAGTTGAAGACTTGAAGACGTAGTTGAATTTTGAGTTCGATACGATCAGAATTTGTTGTTTGATCGTGTATATGTCTTGCTACCTTGTTTGTTGAATTGTTCACAAATTGAAATGAATTGAGTAATAATAGTAGAGAGAGTAAGAAAGTAAGGTGTGTATTTTTTGTTTGTGTTTTAGGGATATTTATAGGGGAAAAAAACAAAAAAACAAAAAAAATAACGCCTAAAAGAGCCGTTAAAGGCTCTCGGTAAGGATCAGCCCGTTGGACCCGCGGGTCGAACGGTCGACCCGCGCGGGTTGAACGACAGTTCGCAACCCGCGGGTTCGCAGGCGGGTCGAGTACTGTGCATCCGGGTTATCGGGTTGGGTTGATCGGGCTAAATTCGCTATTTTACGACCCTGGTCGACCCGTTTCTGTTAACGGGTTCCACCCGAACCCGAACCGGAATTTCTCGGGCCGGGTTAAACGAGCGGGTCGCGGGCAGGTCGCAAATCGAACCGGCCCGTTTTCCATCCCTATCAAAAGGCCTGAACCAATTTTAGTATAATAAACACTAGTGTACTCTTGTGCAATATTGCACAAACTTATATAGTATAATATAATATGTAGTATAATTCGTACAATATTGCAAATAATTTTTTTAAAAAATAATAAAATTATAAAACGTTTTTCAAAAAAAAAAATTCATCTAATAACATTTATATAATAATGCATGATTTTTAAGGTTTGATTAAGGGATATGATTCTAATTCAAAATTTGGATGGAGAAAAAGTGGGATGGTTGCTTCCTACTTTTGCTCTCGTTTTTTTTATTTTAAAAATAAAAATGAGAAGAATCATTGAACCAAAGTGGTTTAACATTATATTTTGAATAGAAATGTGATTTTCTCCAGCAATTAAAGCAGCAAAAATAGGGGAAGTTAAGAATTTGAATGGATTGAACAACTTATTCTCATGACAAACTTTGGCCAATCTATGGGCAACGATGTTGGCTTCCTTAGCTCGTGGATGGCTGAGACAAGGGGACTTCATTTGATGAGCTCAAATCTTTAATCCATCTCACGATGTTATTCGAGTCATTGATCACCTTGAATTGGGAATGCAGATAGTGGAGAGAGTAGTATTCCTTCTCTAGTGATCATAGTTTCAGCTGACTCCACATCCAAATCTACAACTTTTGTTGATTGTATAAGATGTACCTTGCCTTCCTCGTCATGAAGTAGAGCCACTGTTGCAGCCTCAGTAGCTTTAATTGCTGCATCAGAATTGATCTTCAAGCACCCATGCTCATATTTGAACCCACCAGCAGCCCGTGGACTTTAAGTGTTTACATGGGCATTTCCACAAGTAGGTGGTGGGTAGGAGATGAAGTTTCGTGCATCTCTCATCGCCTAGTCTGCATCAAATTTTTTTTTTGTGTATTTTTTTGGTGTTGTGGAGATGTTTAGGCATCGAACCCAATGTCTCAACCCATCTACAATTTTGTATTCCACTCTTGTATTATCCCCCCCCAAAAAATTTAAAGCTAAGAGTGACCTTTGTCACTGGTTTCATTAATGAAAAGTTAAACATAAGTATCAAATATACAAACCAAGTCTAATCTGATCCACTAACTAGAACAAATAAAAAGAACAAGTCTAATTTAGTCCACTAACTAGAACAAATAAAAAGAATATCATCTGCCAAAATAAATACATAATATATATGTCCCAAAATATCAGTAGCCGCACAAAACTCAGAGAGAACGGAGGTAATTGTAGTCATCGCCCTTTGAACTACTCCGCACCCTCCATACGAAGCATCTTCATTGCCCCCACAATATCTGCCCAAGCATCTATTAGAACCAAAATTTTATGCAGCATCATATGGAATCTACAATTAATGTTACGTAAACAAGCATCATTTCTATCTAGCCAAAGGGTCCACATAATAACTGCTACCGTCATATTTCACATAACCTTATAGTCTTTCCTAATGTATCTCAATCTCCAACTCCCCCAAACGTCATCAATATTGTTGGGATTCTCTACAATACCAAACCCCAGCCACATAATTTCCCATATTAATGTAGCCTGAGGACAACGCAAGAAAATATGGTTTACATCCTCTTTCCCTACGTTGCACCGTGGGCATGTAATGTCAATCAGAATGTTTTGTTTCCTCAAATTCTTTTTAGAAAGGATAGCGTTATTCAGTGCCAACCACAGGATGTCCTTCACCTTAGTAGATACTTTGGTTTTCCAGATAATATTAGCACTTGAGCTTCTAATTCCCCCATCATTTAAGAAACAATAGATGGTTCTCATTGAGGACGTGTTGTTAGAATGTAGTCTCCACTCTCTTACATCCTCTACTCCCCTGTTTGGGTTCATATACTCTTCTACTATTCTTTGTAGTCTCTGAAGTTGCACCTGGCTTTCGTTGGACAAGCATTTGTTGAACATAATTCTCAGTCTTTCTTGTTTTCAAACATCTGCCACCAGAACATCTACATTACTTATTTCCTTATCCAATTGAGGAAAAAGCGAAGAAATGGTGTTATCCTCACACCATTTATCCATCCAGAACCTAGTCCTTTCCTGTTTCTTAGTCTGCATCAGGTGTTTGCATGCAACAAATCCCCACCTTAGCAATACCTTTCCATAGGTATGACACTTTTCCATGCTTGCTTCTTCCACCATGCCTAAGCTTTTTTCGTCTTCGATACATCTTGAAAGAGTTACACCACCACGCCTTGCGCCTTTCATGCATTTTCCACCACCATTTGGAAAGAAGTGCCTTATTCATATCACAGAGGTAGACGATTCCAAAACCTCCAAATTCTTTCTTTTTTACATGTCTTACCCCACCTAACCAAATTGAACCCCTTGTTTTCTTCCCGAGATCCTTTTCATGGGAAACGTCTCCGACATTTATCAATTCTTTCAATAATCCAATTGGGAATCTTATAAATTGACATCAGAAACGTTGGCAAGCTACTAAGAATCGAATTGATGAGTATAATTCTACCACCCAGATATATGAATTTGCCTTTCCAACCTACAAGTTTTTTTTGCACTTTTTCCACCAATATACTCCAATCATCCTTCTGCATCTTCCCCGGTCTGATCAGTGTACCCAAATATGTTAGGGGAAACCCCTTTTCTCACACAAGGGCAGATCTGGGCCCAAACAGCACAAGCAACTACTTTGGTGCCCCAATTTTATAGAGCCCCATATTTTGTAAGTGTTTACAATGTTAAAAAAAACGTAATTGTTTTCAGAAACGATTACAATGTATGATCTAAATTTTGAAATAATAGTTGCCATATTAGCTCATCTAGTTAAAACGTCATGTTAATAAAGTGAAGGTCGTAGGTTCGAAACTTTCATGGGCTAATTAATTTTTCTAACATTTTTTTAGTTTTTAAATTAATTATTTTTCACATAGTCATACATGTCATTTTACCATTTTATGAATTTAATATTATTTTGCACCTCGCCTATGCATGCTACTCTATGATAGTTTATGATAAATTTCCACGTTTAGTACACAGATTGGAAGATTCATGAGAATGTAAGGTTGGGAATGAAGATTCCCTTGAATGTGGAATTATCGTGTTTGGTATAATACATTACATTTCTGGGAATCCGTTATTATTGTATTTTTTATTCTAGTTTTTTGAGTTATTTTATTATTTATTATGAAAATCTCATGAGAATTCTCAAGTCTCATGGTTTTATGGAGGAATTTTTTTTATTCTATTTTTTTGTTATTTTATTGTTTATTATGGAAATCTCATGGGAATCCTTAAATCTCATAGTTTTTAGGGGAAATGGAATTCCTTCCCAACAAAAGATTATGATTCTCTTGGGAAACCATCATTCTTTCCAAAACTATGCTTGTCACATACCAAACAAGGTAATTTAAGGATGAATCTGGGATTCCCTTGCACATTCCCACTTACCAAACGCTAACCAAATCTTCAAGGGCATATGATTATTTTACATTTTAAGCTTCCAAATAGTATTCTCATATGTATATATTCATCATCACTTCATTTTGACCGTATTATCTAATATATTATATTTACCTTTTTCCGATAATATAATCTTCAAGTGCATATATACATGTTTGCTTTATTTGCTTCTTTTTCCATTCTTCTAAATTTTGTATTTTTTGATGAAAGGAATATTATGGTTGCCTTAAAAAAGCAAAAAAAAAACATAAGGAGTGTTTGCTAAAACCAAAATATATCCATGAAAGCATTCAAAAATCACATTATACATACTAGTATCATGCACGTGCGATGCACGTGGAGGAGGAAGGAAAAGGACAAAAAAAAACCTACCAACACATGCGCTGCACGTGTTTGCACACATACAAAAAAAATAAAAAATTGTTTATTTGTTTGGAACCCCATCTCTCCCATTATAATACACCAAACATACCCGTGTGATGCACGTGCAGCCCCTAAAAAAGGGATATTTTTGCTAATGCCCCCATTTAAAATGTGAAAACTAGCATATATCCTCACTATTTTTAAAAACTAAGAAATACTCCCATCTCTAATATTATAATGGGAGAATGCCTTAGTGTCATTTGTAAATGTTTTGTCAATCTACCAACCCGTGCAATACACGTGCATAACTATTATAAAAAAGGTTCTAAGTTCAAATCCAGATTATTTCTAAATTTTTATTTTAAAAAACTTTATTTATTAAGATGTGCATTGCACGTGTAAATTACTAGTTATAATGAGAGAAGGCCTTAGTGTCATTTGTAAATCTACCAACGCGTACATTGCACGTGCATAACAATACACGTGCGTTGCACGTGGGGAAAATGGGGAGGGGAATGAAAAGGACAAAAAAAATGTAGTATTATACACGTGCATTGCACGTGCAAAAAATGGGGAGGGGGAATGAAAAGGGAAAAGAAACTACCAACACGTGCGCTGCACGTGTTGACAAAATGACGGTCAATGACAAATGACACTAACCCCTTCTCCCATTATAATATAGAGAGATACTTCAATTATGTCAGCTCAATATTTTCTCTTAATGTACACAAACTCAATCTGCGTTTGCTTGTATGTTTTGAACATAGTTTTTTTTTTGGGTTCTACTCCTCTTTAATTCTTTCATTCATCATTTACATCCTCTCAGATATCATAAAATTCAGAATAAAATCACTGTCGCTTCTTCATTAGAGTTTATCTGAGTTTATTTTTGCCACGAGGAATTTGATGTAAAATGTGTACGTTACCAATTAATTTTTTTTTGGAAGCATATATATAAAAGAAATTCATTTAAATAGTTTGTCCTTCAAAGCTCCATGTTTGTTTGCATTTAAATAATTTTCATTTTTATTTCGTCAACTTGCAAAATGCTCAATTTGAGAACTTTCTTAGGGCCCCCTGAAACTCAGATATGTCCATGTTCTCACATACCAACACAGTTGAGATCATTTCAATAGTGCTCACACACTCGCTGCTAAGGGCCACCACACAACTCTTGTGATGATTAACCGTCAATCCATATCAGTATTCAAAACATCTCAATAACACTCGTATCGCCATAATTTCATCTATCTGTACCACCGCAAATATCAGGGTGTCATCTGCATACTTCAAGATAGACATCGGCACCGAAATTACTGTAGGGTATCATCCAAGATATTGCTCGATGGTATCAAAGCCTCTACGGTTGACCACAACATCACATTTCTTCCATACATGCCACATAATTTCTGATCCTATTGCAAAATCATCAACTTCACCATCATTGCTAGTTGCCAATCAATTCATGACCACATTCTCAAATGAAGACTGACGTGAATTTTGTTGGAAATAGTTTTGGCATATTTTCCGGGCCGGATTCCGGTGGGCTCCGGCCACCGGTGGCGCCGGAAAGTGATTGGATTACGTTCCTCTCACCGAGTACTATTTCGTAATGTACTCACTTGTCAAAAATGGTTTCCGTATGAATGAGAAATGTAGGTCCAAAGTTGGGTACTCGAAATGTACTAACTTGGGCAGTTTGAATGGATAGTCCCACATCGGAAGATGGAAAAGATTTCTCCAGTATATAAGCTAAAGAAATGGACTAAAGGGCGTAGCCCTGGGGTTACCACTAACGTGTAGTGGAGTTAGGACCTAGCCAAAATAACAAACACACGCGTGCCCGGCCCGGCCCCGGCCCCGGCATATTTTTTTTTGCCCCGCTCCAAATTTTTTTCCAGTTTACTATTGAAGTTTTTCAAATTCTGTAACTGGTACAATTACTCTGTAACAGCAGAGTAATGGTTCATCAGTTACGTTTTTGAACCATTATTCTACTGTTATAGAGTAATGGACCATTACTGTGCTGTTACAGAGTAATGGACCATTCACTTACTCCTCTCCTATAAGACAAGTAATTTGTCTGTCAGCACATAGAGTTTTAAAATTCCGAATCTCCTTCTTCTTCTTCTTCCTCTGCGTCAGAGTCTAAGAGTACAACACAGCTACTGGTTCGCTGAGATCTCTAAAGCTAGGGTGCTGCTCTTCAGGGAAAGATAATACAGTTGTATCTTGTGAGGCAGTTCGTCAACCACCGTCACACTACGGGGCGAATTTTGCTTCAAGGACATAGATCTTAATCTCGACTCTGTATTGAAGTTCTGGTTTGTTCTTTTATTTTCTGTAATTGTATTTTTTCACAAATATTGTTAGCAATATTCTATTTTAAGAAATTCAAGTTCTAACAAATTTAAACTATTGAGGCTGGACAAATTGAATTATTAGCTATGGGTGTTATGATGCTTTTATTCAAAAAGTGTTTTTATTTAATATGAACATTTGTAATGCTACACTCACTATCAAATTCACTATCTATCTCTTCACTATTTTAGATGACATACTATTAGTGGAGATTATTGTAGAGTATGTATACAGTAGATGGTAAAAACCTCTAATAATAATGTGTCATCTAAAATAGTAAAAAAAATATAGTAAATTTAGTAGTGGGTGTAGCATTACTCTATAAACATTATTGAAGCTGGACAAGTTGTTTTTTACTTAACATAGGTTATACTTCAAAAAGGAAATGGCGTATGTGAATAGTTTTTAAGTTTAATTCAAGTTGACTTAGGGAAAAAAACTTCCAAAAAAAGTTAAAAACGAAGAGCCATATAATCTTGGGGACTATATCTATACGTAAATAAGAAATTATTGAGGGCAAATATAAGACTCATACTGTTTTAAGGTCTCATTCCCGGTAAAGCTACACCTACATTTTTTTTTTACAAAATTTTCTTTTATAATCTTAGGTGGCACAATCTCATTGAAATTATATTATACAGTAGGTTGTAGTGGATTGTACATATCTTCAATAAGATTGTGCCAACCTAAAATTATAAGGTCGTAAAGAATGTAGTTGTAGCATTACCCATCTCCTAAATCTCAACTCTCTCTCTCTCTCTCTTCATTCAAAGATTGAAAATCCCCCTTTTCAGTAATCTGATTGCATAAAGGTACTCACTTTATTGTCAAATTTTTATTCAGTAATGTGTATGGTTTAGATATAGGTTTCGTTGAGGCTTGAAATTTGATTTCGAGCTATGAGTTTGATTTTGAGAATATAAGGTTAAGAAATTGGAAATTGGCATCTGAGATTATGAGCACTATAATAGTGCAATTAATTCGTAAGTAGTTTGTCGGTTCAGTTGCGCATCGCCCACCACCCCGGAAATGTTTTCTAGCTTTGATCTTTATGCCGGTATCTGATAATCTCATATTTGATTTGTATCCATTCCTCTCCTAGTTTGTCATTTACGGAATGAGGAATGTTTTTGGACCCATGTCCATATCCATAGCTATATCGATTTTTTTGTCGTACTGCCCCACTTTTTGAAAATATTTGGCGCTCTGACCCACTTCCGAAAACAATTAGCAATCTGACTTAGTTTTGGACACGTCAGCAAAAAAACATAATTGAAAACAATGACATAGATTATTTACATGCCGTTTTTCTCAATAACGGCATCTATTTAAAAAAAACTCCCATGCCAATTTTTAGAGTAACGACATAGGTTATTTTTATTTGAAGAAGCATATAGTCTCAATTGTGAGAAAAATTGCAAGTCTGAAAATCCTATAACAGATGTCGTTCTTTCCAAAATCGGCATTCTCATAACTGATGCCGTTATTTTAAATAACGGCATCAGTTATTAGTTTCTTTGCATATAAATAGTGGCCCTCTCTTCTCCTTCCCCTTTCTCAATCGATCTCCTTTCTCTCTCTCTTCACTCCCGAAACCCACAAACCCTAGATCCCCAAAGCCAAAAATCTCAAGTATTGGAGTGCTCTCAAACTTCCCTTACAAAACAATTAAATACCCATACATAAATCCTAATTGTGATTCCCTCATGTCCTTTACAACTCTTCCAAAATCGGAAATTGTGGTAAGTATTCTAAATCCCTAAATTTATTTGAAAATGTTCATTTTGATGAATGAGAGCTATATATATTGGTAGCATAGTACAAGAAATATAGATTAGATTCATCAAAGTAGTAGATATGTGAAATGTACTTAAGGATTGTTTTTGATGATGTGTGAAATGTTCATTTTGATGAATGAGAGCTATATTGGTAGTATAATATAATAGATGTAGATTAGATTCATCTAAGTATTAGATATGTGAAATGAGATTCATCTATGTGAGATGTAGATGAGCTATATTGGTATCTAAGGATTGTCATCGATGATGTAGTCTAAAAATAACAATGTTGTATATTAGACATTGATGGATAAATGGTCAAACATTAGAATTGCTATATTTCTAATCATTATATTCATAGTTCGGTATGTATGAATGGATATTGATATGCGATTTGTTTATATACATGAAAATGTAGTGTGTGGGGATATTGTGGTGATGATTGTTATGAGTAGTAATCCGATACGAGTATTAAGAAGTTGTTGTTATCTTCAAATATCGATTATTAATTCTGTTGAAGAAACATGGCTTACAAATTTGATTATCTACATACATCATCATTTATTAATATTGTTCCTGACACATTATTTTTTATGTTCACAGATAAATGAATCATACACAACCATCTTGTTCCCATGGTGTGGGTGCTTCATCTTCACATGCACAACAAGGAAATTCTGGTCCTTTAGAGCCGTCCGTACTCTATTTGCAAGAAGATCATAGGTCTCAGGCGGTGTGGAATGGAGATATCGAGAAAATGAGTTTCCGAATGCACACAATATTGCCGACGCACCCTCAAATACAAAACTATTTGGTAAATTGCAGGTTCTATGGAATGTTCATGTTGGCTAAAGTGAAATGCAACCATTCATTACTTACTGCTCTTGTGGAGCGATGGAGGATGGAGACACACACGTTCCACCTGCTCGTTGGTGAGATGACGGTCACGCTACAAGATGTAGTCGTCATATCGGGTATTCCAATCGATGGGGTGGCGGTCACCGGAAACCTGCTTTTTTAATAAAGTGATGTTGGTTAGAGATTATCTTTGGAAGGAGGTTGAATAGGATGATAGAGGTGTATTCGTCGGGGAATCAATCCGACGTTCATGACTCTTTACAAAGTTGAACAATAGTTTGGGAGACGAACCGACCGACTTCGAAATTCAATATTACACGCGAGCGTATCTTTTGTCGATGATCGGAGGTATTCTCTTTCCTAATTCTACCGGTGATGTAGTCCATTTAATGTACCTTCCCTTAATTGCCGACATACATAGAGACAGGCGATATAGTTAGGAAAGTGCGGCTTTGGCCTCTCTTTACCATGCCCTGTGCAATTGTTCAATGGAGTCGATACAAATGACGGGGATGGGGTTATTGCAAATATGGTGTTAGGAACGAATACACCTCGGTCGGCCCCGAGTAACTGTTCTTTCAAATAATTGGGGTGTGCGTCATGAGAATCCAGTGTTGAGGGTGCTTTCAAATAATAGGTGTGTATTGGACGGGTAAACTCATGTGAAGAGATAACCCATATGGTGTGTTGATGTATTATAGGGATGAACTCGGTCAGCTTAGGAAAGAGTACGTCAATTGGACACCGTACACGACCGAAAGGCTACAACGTCTACCCCCACTATGCACGGCCAATTAACAACTTTGGTTGAAACGAGCTCCACTTGTAAATTTCTCAGTCGTGGAGTTCTATTACGCTGACCGAGTCCTCCGACAATTTAATGCACAACAGCCCATTCCAAAAAAGACAATGTATGATCGAAGACTTCACAATATTACTGGTCAAGGTTGATTGACAAGTATGGATTGGGCCAATCACCACCGCTCTCATGTAGCATGCTGGAATGAGAGAAAATATGATTTGGTGGTAGAAGGAATTTCACCGTACGATGGGTCATTGCAAACAGCTTACATGGTGTAGTACTGTCATATTACATGGTTGTATATTGCTCCAAGATCGGATATCCCCGCGGGTATCCAAATGCCGATACCTAGGCACCAAGTAGAACCACCACCGGCAGATTCCACGTCGCAACCTATGTTTCAACCCAAAGTGTCCTCGTACTGACTAATGGTAAAATTTTGTTATTGTTAACAAATATGAATTTAATTTTTTTGTACACATTTTGCTTTTATTTGTTTAAAAAAGTTTGGTTTACTACTAATTTATTTCGTTGGTGTTGTAAATTGACAACACATGGAATATTGCGCGAAAATGTGCTCATGTGTTGAAGAGCAACACTTCGAAGGCTTGCAAGGAGTTAGCGAGAAAAATCCTTCGTCCATGTCGTACCTCACTTGAAGAGGTTGCAGATGGTCCGCGCTTCGCTGCTCTTTTACCATCATCCGAACTTCTCACTCAACCGCCCCAACTAAGTGTTAGCCGAGCTCAACCTCCACCACCACCAACAAGACAAGTTCAACCTCCCGCACCACCACAAAGACAAGCTCAATCTCCACCTCGGTCATCTACACATTTGGAATCTTCTCCTTCACAAGTGCCACGATGGAAGAGTGTCTGTTTTCCTGCTTCAGGTTCTCAATTAGCATTACAAGAGATTGAAGAAGTACAAGCGGGGCATGAAGAAGATGTCGGGCCCAGTGTCCCTGCGACACAAGAAATTGCAGAACGTAGGAGGAAAGTCCTAGCTCGGAAGAGGAGGGAGCCGCAACACTATACACCTAGTTAAGTTGAATATTGAAATGTGTAATTTTCTAAGCTTTGAATGTTGTTATGTTATGAAGTACTTGATATCCGACATTTTTGGGCTTTTAACAGTTGATGCAAACTCAAAACAATTGATGCAATGCGGTTATTGTATTATTTTGTTATATATATTATCTGGGGTTCGTAATTGCATTTGTTGTTCATTTTAAAATTGAAGTCTGAAAACAATGAAAATTAGTTGTGTAATGATGGAACTGAGATGATTCCCAGGACTACAGATTGGTGTGCGTATCGATTGTTAAAAATTTAACAGATTAAATACGTGATCTAACCCTATATAGCGGAATCTAGGGTTCACGATTTATACCTGCGATGAGAAGAAGACGACAGCGACCCCATGATCTTCTGCACGTATTCCTTCCTCGGGTTGGACGTCGTGTGGCGACGATCTCCCAACCTTTCTTCTCCTTGGCTGACCTCTCTTTCTCTCCTTACGTGAATCACGAATTTTGAGAAAAAATCTTATATTTCAGATTATCAATGACGGCCAGAGAATAGAGGATATATATAAGGCTACGGCAGGGACCATGAGGAGAAATTAGGGTTAGGTCTCCTAACGAATCTGGGTATCCCGTGTTCAACCCGAACACACAACCCAGGCCCATTAACAATAGCTCGGTCCAGTAAGAAGCTATTGTTGCACTACCTTCCTAATCCCAAATTATATTTATGGGCTCCTTTTATTATATGCTCGTTCAACTCTCCATGTTAAGATATCGAATGTCCGTCGATCAAATTAAGTTACTGACAACTATATTGATCAACATCTTTTATCCTTAAGTAGTACCACTCAACTTTATTTGTCATGTCGGATGTAATCCACCTGCAGGGTTTACATGACAATCCTTATGAGCTCCTTAAGGGGACATCATCAACCCGACGTATCGGGACATGGATTCCTTTTACAATCAACAGCCCATCATACATACAATGCTATTACCCAATTCATAGAGGTTGTTGATCCATAATGAATCTCACTCTTTTATGAGTCAAAGTAATGCACACTGCATATACATGTCTGTTATTATATCTGGATTAAGAGCATAAGCATCCATAATAACAGAGGTGTTTGTTCTCTTTTGTAGTCAGTACAAAGAGAACAACCTCAAGTGGTCCTGTTCAATACACACAAAGTGTACTAGTATAAACCTATAGTTAAGACAGACTAATACCAGATTACACTACAACCTTTCCAATGGATTGTCCAAGTCCGTCTAGGTTGTGAACTATTTATATATTCCATAGGGAACTGATAATATGATCTTCTGTGTGTCACCTCATACCATATTATCAACCTTATAGAATATCAGACACTTGCATTAATATTATAATAAACACAATATGCAAACATATGCCCATATGATTCTCATTCAAAAAAATAAGGAAATAAAGTTAATACAAAAGTGATGCTTTCAGTATATAACCCTAACAGTGTAAATGGCTGTGCATGTTTTGGGTGCAAATTATAAGTAACAGATGCCGTTATTATAAATAACGGAAACTGTTACCTGTAACATTATTAGCAACGACGAAATCAGTACAAAACATGTACAACTTGGTTTGTATTATATTCCTACTTGATGCCGTTTTTGCAGAACAACAGCACAAATCGAATTGATGCCGTTATTCTTGGAAACGACATCAGTTCTTTCTTTTATTTCGAAGGAAATGAAACTCTGCCAAAACCATCTGCCTTCACAGTCGTTTCTCTGAATAACGGCATCTCTTAAGGATGCCGTTATTCTCGAAAACAATATCAGTTGTGTCTTTTATTTCGAAGGAAATGAATCTCTGCCAAAACCATCTGCCTTTACGGTCGTTTATCTGAAAGATGCCGTTATTCAGAATAACGGCAACAATTGCATCTTTATTCTGAATAATTTCAAACTAGTTGTGCACCTTTTGAAGTGATGTTGTCATTGCTAACAACGGTACTGGTAACAAATGCCATTATTTACAATAATGACATCTGTTACTTATAATTTGTACCCAAACCATGCACAACCATTCAACAAATGTACAACCACCCAAAGCATGCATAGCCATTCAACAAATGTACAACCATTGAAAACATGCACAGTCATTCAACAAATGATCATCACAATCATATATCTCAGACTCAACTAATGACATTATCATATATTACATCAAATGTTCATCAAAATCAAATTCTCTAATTCGTAATAACTTACAGATACATTTTACAAAAATGAGAATTACCCATTTTATGATAAGATACGAACACATTTATATCTTACAATATAAGGCCAACATTGGGATACAACTTCAAATATCGGTAGTTTGGGATGTGCCCACATTGGGTATATTCTTACATCTACGCCTATTGTGTCCACTTAATCCGCATTTGGAACAAATTTTTCCGGTGCTTCCACCCTCTCGAGCATCCAATCTTCGGATCTCTAATTATTTCACCCCAATATATAACCAAATAGGGATATCATATTCTATACCTAAACATAAAGATTCAAACATATTCAAGTCATTAACTACTCATAAGCATAACTTATGAATACATATCAAACATATGGTTATAATAATACCTTCAAATTAGACTGTATCTTGGATACCTTGAAAATACGTCGTGGATGAGGAATGAGATGAGAGTGAGAGTGAGGAGGTAGGATTTATGAAGTTGGAGAGCACTCCAATACTTGAGATTTTTGGTTTTGGGGATCTAGAGTTTGTGGGTTTCGGGAGTGAAGAGAAAGAGAAAGGAGATCGATTGAGAAAGGGGAAGGAGAAGATGAGGCCACTGTTTATATGCAAATAAACTAATAACTGATTCCGTTATTCAAAATAACGGCATCAGTTATGAGAATGCGGTTTTGGAAAGAACGACATCTGTTATAGGATTTTCAGACTTGCATTTTTTTTCACAATTGAAACTATATGATTCTTCAATAAAAAATAACCTATGCTGTTACCTTAAAAAATGGCATGGGAATTTTTTTTTAAATAGATGCCGTTATTGGAAAAAATCGTACGTAAATAATCAATGTCGTTGTTTCCAATAACGTTTTTTACCGACGTGTTCAAAATTAGATCAAATTGCTAATTATTTTCGGAAGTAGGTAAGAACACCAAAATTTTTTAAAAAGCGGGTTAGTACGGCAAAAAATTCAGCCATATCTGTGTTTAGAATCCAGATTGGTTATGGTATTGCAAATATTTGACCTTTGTACGATTTATATTGCACCTTTATCAAGTGGGCATAACTTTTTTCCCCCCACTTTCTTCTTTCCCATCATTTTTTCAGTATATATATTGGTCAACTAATTTTTCTGTAGATTAGAAACTCGTAAATAGGGCTGCTAACGAATCGAGCTATTCGCGAGCTATTTGGCTCGAGCTCGGTCAAAGCTCGGTTCGAACCGAGCTCGAGCTCAAATTCGAGTTCGTTTCGTAAACGAGCCGAGCTCGAGCTTGATTTTTTTTTTTTTAAGGCTAAGCTCGGAAGCTATTCGGCTCAATTATGATCAAAGCTCGGTCAAAGCTCGGCTCGAACTGAGCTCGAGCCGAGCTCAAGCTCAAAATTGAGCTCGTTTCGTAAACGAGCCGAGCTCGAGCCTGAAGATATTCGGCTCGGCTCGACTCGATTGCAGCCCTACTCGCAAACATGTTAAAAGAGAGGCCGATGATGATGCCTGAATGGATACAATTTGTCGAATCTGACCCTCAACAGGGTCCGATTCTCAACCCTCAAAACAGGTGATTTTCTTCCAAACTAGATCACCTTTTGAAACTATTTCTCAAAATAGACCACTTTCAAAATTAATTTTGAAAATGGACTAGTCGCATTTGAGAATTGCGGTCTATTCGATTTTGAGGCCGCAGTCGATATTTTTTTTCGATGCCGCAGTTCCTAACCGCGACCTTAGTTCATTTTATATTTGGCCTAAAGTGACTTGAGATCTAGACGAATTTTTTCAAGTAAAAAAATGTTAAATAAAGGCCGCAATTTCCAATTGCGGCCTAAAAATAACATCGACCGCAGTTGAGAACTACGGCCTATGTTATAATTAAGCCGCAGTTGGGAACTGTGACCTCTATTTAACACATTTTTACTTGAAAAATTTGGTCTAAGTCTCGAATCACTTATGCCAAATATGAAATGAAATAAGGCCGCAGTTGAGATCTGCGACATGAAAAAATCCATTTTGAAGAGGCCTCGAACATGCCGTAGTTCTCAACTGCGAGTGGTCCATTTTCAGAATTAGTTTTGAAAATAGTCTATTTTAAAAATTAGTTTAAAAAAGTGGTCTATGTTTAGGAAAAATCCAAAACAGGTCAATTGTAAGAGTAGGATTCGAGTCACTTGCCAGAGCCCTAATTTCTCGCTCTGTAATAAGACTTCTTTTATTTAATGGCCGGTGCGTTTTTTAAATTTTTTTTTTTTTTGAGGGAAAAGGTGGAATAAGGCCACCCTGTTTCATTAATAAGAAATTAACAAAACAACTCCAGCATGCTGGAGCAAGTTACAACCTACAGACAGAGAAAAAAAACATGAAGCGACATGACCAGTACATATAATCAGCTCTCACTCTAACCTACGAGGACCAACTAATTGTATGTTCGTCAAGCAAGCTTCGAGCACCCACCTCCACGGTACGCGCCCACCCACCTGAAGCGAATCCTGTGGGATTTGAAAATTTGCCGCTCCCATCCTTCTACTTCATCAACGTCACTTCAAACATGGCCCAAGCGTAGTCGCACCCAAAAGGAGAGTCGTCGCAAAAAACTATCTCTAACCCTAATCACGGACACAGTCTAACACAAACAGACACCTGCATAGAATAGTGAGAAGCAACATCTTCACTCTCTCACTCACTCTCTCATGTAAAACCCAACCAAATCACAACCAATTTGAAGAATCACCTTCACCTCTCGCCCTTGCGGGCGGTGGACGTTGTAGATTTCAGGGTCAATGATGAGGGCGTAGTGGCGGTGTTGTTGCAAAGTCTGTGGTAGTGGATTAAGGAAGGTCGAGTTCAGTGTATAACTCCTCTACTGCCGACCAAGAGGACAAACATCTCCTCACTGTGCACCTCATGGGGGGGCCTCTTCTGCAGGCCCAAGCCCCACCCTGTGCAGTAACGATCATGGTGGGACCCCGTCTTCGGGCCCTGGCCCCACACCTATGGCGCGACAGTTAAAACAAGCGCCCCGGAAGTTGAGACAAGCGAGCGCCCATCACGGACGGACCCCATCTTTGGGTCCAAGCTCCGCAAACGTGCAAGACAGCCAAACTCCCGGCATCTTCATACGCACTACCAATCCTCGCAGATCGCCATGAATGGCCCCGAGAATGTGGACATGGTGGCAAGTGCGCAGAACACCCGGGCACACCTTTAGCAAATCCTGGAGGGACCCCATCTCGAGTCCAACCCCACAATCGTACAAACCTACTTACTTCACACTTCCAACCATAAAAAAAATAAGCACTGGCCCCATGGCGAAACACCGGCCTTACCCAGTAGGCAAATCAGACCCAGTGTTCAAAGAAGGAAAATTGATTAATATTCCTATCAAACTCCAACAATGTTTTACTGTTGCATTTTCCGAAGAGGAATAAATCATCAGAGGAGCAAATGAGAGATACATAATTCACCCTCTTCTGTAATATGATCCAAATGTCCTTTTTGAAAAGGAATGTAGATGAATAGAAAGCCATTCAAGCGGATCACCTCCCTAGAGCTGAGGAAAATGGGGGGCACAGCAGGCTGACCCGACCAGCCCCACACTGCACCGCCTGCACTCAGCCAAGTGCGTCGTCGCCGTCGTGTGGGCCGGCGCAACTCCAACGGCCTGGCGCTCCGACCTCAATGGCGCGCACTGACCTCCATGGCGCTCCGACCAAGATCCATGGCGCTCCGACCTCCATGGCATTCGTGATTCGTCGAACCGGAAGTCGTCGCGTCGTCGGAAAGGGCGGCCCACCGAAGCGGTTGATGCGCAGCATCGTTTGCGTCATCGTGGAGCTTCGCCCTTCGCGCCGGAGGCAAGCTAAACGGAGCCGATGCAGCGCTAAACGGGAGGCTAGCTAAACGGGAGGTGGCTCTGATCGACGAAGTGACTCAGCGACTCGGGGGTGGGGGTGGGGGGTCAACCGTCGAGTAGGCGCGATCGAAGGGGGGCAACGGCGGGACGGTGGGGCGGCGGCGTCGAGAGCCGCTGCCCCTAGTCTTTTCTCAGATCTAGGGTTAGGTTTTGGGAGTTGGTAGGGGAGAGTTTGCGAAAGGATTTTGGGTTCTTCAGATCTCTTCCTATTGTGTGGGAAAATTGTTTCACTTCTTTTATCATATTAATTAGTAGGGTTCTAATATGTAAATTGTAGGGGATGTAAATATATGTATTTTAATTTTCCTAATGCAGAGTTAAGGTGCTAAACCGTGTTTCGAAGGGAAGGAATTTATCCGATGCAGAGATCGGGGGATTTTAAGCAACCCCATTTCTTCAATTATCCACCCTACTTCACATGATATTTCATCTCTTAATATTTACTTATATACTTTTTGCATTTGTAAAATTTTAATTTTCTTTTATGTTCACATTTTTTATTTTCAATTAGCTGGATAAAACCAGGTTATATTTACTTTGGGTTTAGATATTTTACTTCTCATTCTGGTTCATGATTCTCAATTGCTTGTTATTTCTTACCTTAAATGAATGTAAACAGCTGTGCCACAACAAACACACTACCTTTGAATTTTTTTTGGCATTTGCAGATAATTTTATAGTTAATTCATTCACAATTAATTAGTTGTTTAATGCTTAATTAGCAAATCCTAGTTTCTGAAATGTAAATTATGTGAAAACATGGTCAAAGGTAACTTAGATCTAGTTACCGCATAATTTGCAACCGTTAATGTCCTTGTCCAAGTATGGATGACAAATAGTGATAATTATCTTAGATGTGTTTATCACTTTACAAAAACTTATCATAGGTATGTCTAGGTAGCCAAGTGCATATGGTGCGAAATTGAGTACGCTGAATGTAGGCAACCGAGCATTTTTCCTGCTTGAAATAGTTTATTTCCTCATTTGGGTTGGCTAAAAATGAAGTATGCCCTTGCAAGATACAGTAACTCTTTTAGAGGTGTTTGTTGGATCTCAATTTTCACACTGTGGATTGTTATGTAGTGGATGCCTTTTCACTGGTTTTTTTTTTAATCTTGGATGTTAGTATTATTTTCTCATTTGTTAAGGTTTGGAGAGTATGCGGTTTGTTTTTGGGATGTGAGGGCAGCAGGTACGAGTTCTTGTAATTTGTGAAATGGAAACTGTAGAACTGGCGTCGGTCCGGCCGTAGGGAGTAGGACCGAATCGGGGTAGCAGTGGAGAGGTAGAGGCCGGGTGCTCGGCTCGGATCCAGTAGCCCGGCTCGGATCTTTGATGCTCGGATCGCTCTTCTGTACCTGTACACAGCCTAGAAACACCGAGAGAAGTTCCGGCGACAGGCCATCCGACGATCTAATCAGTCACTGAGAAAGAGACTGGGCAGCTAGGGTTTAGGTGGGAAAAAGTTTATTACCTTGTGAAGTGAGGAGGGGGTCTGGTATTTATAGGCAGAGGCAAACGGGTCTGGGACCTTAGCGGGCCGGGTCGGACCCGTTTGCCTGTGGGCCTGAGGCGGCATGGGCCTATTGGACTTCTGTTGACGTGATGATCAGGAAGAGCGGGATTTGAGGGGATCTGATGGCCCAGGAGGGGCCACGTCATTTAACCTATATCAGGAACCCCCCATCCTGGAGGGCTGGGTAATCCAGCCGTAGAAGAGTGACTTGTCTCTGTAAGAAGAGCGGAGCAGTGTGTATGACGACTGTGATTTGTATCTTCCTGGAGAGGCCAACAGGGTAGGATGAGGGGGTCCTTTAGAGATATGAGGGGCGTCGAGGGCCGCGAACAAAGGGTCGTGAGCCGAGCGTCGAGCGTCGAGCTCCTATACGCTCGAATGCCGGGGTCTGTTGCCGAGCCGTCAAGCCTTTATGAGCTCGGATGCCAAGGCTTGCTGTCGGGTGTCAAGCCCAGAAGCTCGTCTGTGAGAGCTAAGGGGTGGCTCGGAATCGCTACTGACAGTCGAGCCCCCAAAACAGCTTTGGGGTGGCTCGAGTTCGCTGTCGAGCGCCGAACCCCTTGCTTGTTGGAAAAGCGCTGGGGTGGCTCGGAATCGCTACCGAACGTCGAACCCCAAGCTTTCTGTAAAAGCTAGGGGGTGGCTCGAGGTCACTACCGAGCGCCGAGCCCCATGCTTGTTGGAAAAGCACTGGGGTGGCTCGGAATCGCTACCGACCGTCGAGTCCCAAGCTTGCTGTAAAAGTTTTGGGGTGGCTCGAGGTCACTGCCGAGCGCCGAGCCCTCCTGCGTGTTGAAAAAGGCTAGGGGCGGCCCGGAATCGCTACCGACCGTTGAGCCCAAAAGCTTGCTATAAAAGTTAGGGGGTGGCTCGAGGTCACTGCCGAGCGCCGAGCACCCAAAGTTGTGTGAGAAGCTTTGGGGAGGCTCGGAATCGCTACCGACCGTCGAACCCCAGGCTTGCTATAAAAGCTAGGGGTTGGCTCGAGGTCACTGCCGAGCACCGAGCCCCCATGTTTGTTGGAAAAGCACTGGGGTGGCTCGGAATCGCTACCGACCGTCGAGCCCCAAGCTTGCTGTAAAAGCTAGGGGGTGGCTCGAGGTCACTGCCGAGCGCTGAGCCCCCATGCTTGTTGGAAAAGCACTGGGGTGGCTCGGAATCGCTACCTATTGTCGAGCCGCAAGCTTGTTGTAAAAGCTAGGGGATGGCTCGAGGTCACTGCCAAGCGCCGAGTACACATGCTAGGGTTGGTTCGACTTGAAGTGAGCTTCGACCCGTCGTGTCTACTGTGAAAGTCAGGAGTAAAAACTAAAAAGTTTCATGTGATGCTGACGTCACGGGCATGAAATTCGAGGCGTTTTAAATCCCAGTGGTCGTTAGATCTTGATGATCAAGATTGGACAGTGAGGATTTTGGTGCTGGATTTGAGGAGTCGGTTTCTCTCTATAAATCCCCCCTCCCTCCCTCATTTCTTCACTTTGCGTTTTCTTTCCAAGACCAGGAGCTTCGCTCTCTAAGCTGCTAGTGATGACTTTTACGGCAAACTCTTCGTTTAACGATATTCAGGTTAGTATTTTATTTTGCCATGTCGCGCTCTCAGTCCGACTCCGAAGCGAGTTCTTCCGGTCGGGGTGAAGGTGATCGTGATTCAGACTCGACGTCATGGGACCTGGACGACCGACCTAATGTGTTAGAGGGACAGTCGGATTCCACATCCTGGGATACGGTTCTGGACGTGGCCCCCTACAGTCACGCAAGCTGGAGATAGTAGAGTCCTCGGGCGGGGAGGTTGGGGAAGAAGAGTCTGAGAAAAGAGGCGAGGAGGTTGAGGAAGAAGAGCCTGAGGAAGGAGGCGAGGGAGGAGGAGGTGAGGAAGGTGGGGCTCTCCCTCCTCTCCCTCCTTTGTTGACACCGTCTCCGCCGAGGAAGCCTCAAATTCGTAGTAAGAAGAGGACGTGGCGTTTGCTAGATAGTCCGGGCTCGCCGGACGAGTTCGGACCGAAACCTGGATTTGATGTCCCATTTTCCAAGAGGCTAGGATCATCAGGATGTAGCCTGACGACGTGGAGAACCTTGTTCAATTCCACGTGGAGGTGCCTTCGACTAGCCGGCCTTAGATAAAGATGGACAACACGCAGTGTGTGCTGAAGGCCGATTTTCTGCCCATAATAATGGCCAGTTACTTCATCCCTAAGGAGTATGAATTGATGATCCCGAGCCCTGGTCTTTGCCCCACCACCGAATTGGCCCACTGCTTCTGCATGTTTCCCGAGGATGCTTTTGTCTCGAGGCTAAGGTTGTCACTGAAACCGTTCATCAAGAGGGTGCTAAGGTGGGGGGAGCTGAGCCCGATGCAGTATGACCCCAATTCGTGGAAACATCTGATTTTCTTCATTCTGAAGTGCCAGGAGAAGAAGGTCCCCCTTAAGTTGAAGTACTTCCGTGCGGTCTTGGGGTTGAGCTCGCTTGGGAATATAGAGGGCATATTCTGCATGTCGCTCCGCCCTCACAAGAGGGTAATGCACGGTCACCCGGTGTCACGCTCTACTTCCTAAAAATACAGAAAACGAGCGCATGACAAAACCCAGCGAATGATCATCATCATTCATAAGCTGTAGGATCGACTCAGCATCATAACAAGAAATATAAAAAGATATACACAACCACGCATGCACGAATAATTTATTAATCAACAGAAATAATTGAAACAAAATAATAATATCCCAAATAGTTTTCAAATCTTGCTCAAAAGATAAAACTTGGGACTATAAGCCCGTTACAAGAATCAACTAGCAAAAGAAATAAATAACTCAAAAACAAAATATTTAAAGCAAGTCTTTTCTCCAAGCGAAGCCTAGAATGTCTGCTCACCAATTCCAGCAGGAAATTCATCTCCAAAGTCTGTATATATATATAGAAGAAAATAGAGAAATAAAGACAAACGCCCTTAGTGCAAGTTAGGGCCGCAAGTAGTACAAGAAAGGGTATGAAAATAAATGGAAGAAAATATGAAACAAGATTTGGAATCAAGAATGTATAACATAATATAATAGGGATGCAACAAGTAGTGGGATTCAAGAAACTAGCTAGCAAGAAAGACAACTCAAGTGACAAGATTGGGTAACAAGTACTAGTAGTAGAACTAGTGGTAAGTGAACATGTAATGGTATCAGGCATCAAGTAACAAGTAATAAGTCTTAAGTAACAAGTCTCAAGTAAGGTATCAAGTGTATACAAGTGACTAGTTAATCTTAAGTCTAATGTTTAATTTTATCTAGGTAGCACTTCATGCATCCATACTTTTACTACATGATTGCTACATACAATCAGTTACGTTTAGGCCTAGTGGTGAATTTTATAGGGCGGTATACTCAGGTATCAAGTATCAAGCAAGCATGGTTCATGAATACAAAAATAATATAACAAGTTCACGAACCAAGTTCGTGAATGCACTAACAAGTTCAAGAACCTACCGTGGGTTCATGAATGCACAACAAGTTCATGAACCAAGTAATGGGTTCATGAATACGATCAAGATACAACAAGTTCATGAACCAATTACTGGGAAACACGGGCCCCCTTCCGAGTACACTTACCTATATTGTCCACTACTATGCTCTTTCCCTTAAACCCCAGCTTATTATTTATTATTATTATCAATCAAGCATGAAAGTGTGAGAAACAGGTTGAGTAACATGATCAAGAACATGGAACAAGTTTAAGATAATTATAAAGCATATTCGAGGGTCAACACAATTTAAGATTTTCAAGAACTACGAGAATTTCAAATTTGGACAGCATGGCATTGCTGCACCAAAACTGAGATTCCTGTTGCTATAAGATAGAAAATATAGATCTGTCAGAAGTTCTAGAAACTAGGCTCCTGTCCGGTTCCAACGCATATAATTAAGACACATAAAAGTTGTAGCATCATGTGTCAAAACAGCAAACTGCACAGGATTTGTGTTTAGCCAGAATTTGTAAAACTGAGTTTATACATATGAAACAGATTTCAAACTTCATTAACTAATTCTAAGAAAATTAGTGAATGTTCTCTAGGGTGTCCAGTATTAGCATGCAAAATTTCAAGTCATTTACTTACTGGTAGCATAGTTAAAATAATTGTAAACCAAAGTGGTGCAGCAGTTTTTATGAATCTGCGATTACAGACACAACAGCAGTAAAACTACGATATCTCCTAAATCACTATGGTTCTGCTGCTGATTAATCAAGCGCTCAAGTACAGCAGTGACAACCTCAATTGGATTAATCTGTGACCGAGAAGTAGAACCCCTGCGAGCCATAGTCTGCACAAAACTAAAAATAGTTAGCATCCAGATCAATGTTGATAACAATTGATTCATTTATGCATGCATGGTTGGTGAAGTATTGAGAAGATCCCAGTTTGAGCCAAGCTTGTCTAATATATTAGGCAACTAATACATTAGCCAAACCAGGTGCTCTGATATCACTAAAAACCTTATCACGCCCTGCTTCCCAAAAGAGAATACGGAATACGGATACGCAACAAAAACCCAGCGGATGATTTTTATCATCCATAAGCTGTTCAAAAATCTTTACAACATTCACAAGAATCATCAGAGTCGAAAGCAAAAGTATCAACCAACATGCACATATGAACCAAAATACCAACAAGAATACTTGAAACCAATTATATAAATTTCAAATAGTCATGATCTGAATAAAACAAATATCCTGGGTCACATTGCTCAAATACTAGAATAAATCCACGTAATCAAATACAATATTGTTCAAACAAGCTACAAGAATTAAAAATAATAAAATGCAGCACTAATACTGCATGTCACCAATACCGGTTGGAACCTGTTCTCCAAAATCTATAATTCAACAATTGCAGAAAAGAGAAAAAGAGAAAACAAGTACCCGTCAATTGTAAGTTACAGACCACTTATAATGTAGGATACAAGTACATGGGGAAACTAACTAGCAACATGGTATAAGCATGATGTTAAAATAAACAACTAGCATGGTAAAGTGAACAAGTGTAAATGGCATGAATCAAGTATCATGTAAACATGCATCAAGTGTCAAGTATTATGTAATCATGTATCAATTATCAAGTTTCAAGTCTCAAGTATCATGTAGTCAAGTATCAAGCAAGCATGTATCATGTTCAAGTATCATGTATCAAGTCTTGTAGTGATTACTATCTAGGTAGCACTTCATGCAGCCCACCTTACATGGTTGCTACAACAAACCATTTCACTTTAGATTTCATAGTGGACCAGAAAGGGCAGTGTATTCAGGGACAAGTCAAGTAATTGAGCTCCAAGATCCAAGTATCATGTATCATGTAATCACGTGTCAAGTTGTGCAGTATCGTGTCTTACGTGCAATTGTCAAGTAATCACGTGTCAAGTAACATGTCTCAAGTAATCACGTAGGATCAGTGGATCCCCTTCTGAGTACACGTTTCTGAATTATCCACTATTAGATCTTTCCCTTAAATTCCGGCTTGATTATTTATTATTAATGTCAAATAAGCATGTATATGGGCAAAATATATCAAGAAGAACATGGCATGAACATCTATCTGCACGAAGCCGACCTATGGAGATAAGTGCAAGTTGCAAGATAAACATGTACGAGTGCAAGATATCTCATAAAAGACTAAAATAGACAAATCTCAAATTCAGGACAACAAGACCATACTGTAGTAAAATAGTGATTCCCAGTGTTACAAGCATGCAAATCTGAATCCGTCAAAATGTCTAGAAAATAGACTCCCAACCGAATCCAGAGAGTATAAATAAGTCATATATTAATTCACAAAACTATAGCTCAAAACTGATTTGAATACAGAAAATAGGTTCAGCCAGAAATTAGGAAAACGAATTCACAGTCAGTAAAACAGCATCAAAACTCATTAAATCTATGAAAAATCTGGGGTATTCCCCTATATGTTCAGTATCTAAATATAAAGTTTCAGAATTTTTTAGTAAAATTTGATCAATCATCAAAAATCATAAAACATCAATAAACGATAGTTTGGCAAATCTGGAATTCCAAACACTTCTGTACGAAAACTATAATATCTCACAACCAGTGAAATGAAATCCAAATCCGCCAAAGGGAGATGAAAATAGATAGAGTAAGCTAACTTTTATATTTCACAAATATTTTCCATACAGTAAAAGGAATCAGGGTGAAAATACGATTATTTACAGAACAACGAGTAAAATACAGCAAGTATAGTTTTCATAAATGAGCATGAAATGGCACATAAAACTCATCAATAAAATCCACCAGAATTCTGGGTAATTCCTAAGTAGATATAGAAAAACTGACCAAAGTTTCAGATCAAAATAATATGTGTAGCACAAGTATCAAAATTTATTTAGTCATCAAAATCATCGAAAACGAAATCTGGAAAAAGATCTACACCTCTGTAGTAAAACAGTCATAACTCACACATATGAAAACGAAATCGAGCAAGGTCAGAGGGGTTGGAAAGAAGACGGATTTCTCTAAAACTCATGTTTTATACTGAAATTAACTTACTGATTTCAAGACAGTCCAAAAAAGCAATCAAAACAGATCAGCGACAAAATACAGATTTTTCTCTTTAACAACAACTCAACATATATCATACCAAACTTGTTCAAAACACAACCAAATATGAAATCGATTCTACCAAGTGTCCAAACATCATGAATTAGGGTATCTAGCATGTCCACACCAAGTATGTCACATGGGTCTCAACAAAATTACGAATTCTCACAAAAGTTCCACATACATGATCAAATCAAGAACGGATAAAACCTAAGTTATTTCATGTCAAATTTTATGTCGTGAGTCATCTATGGTCAAATAGTACTATAGAGACAATCCCATCAAGAATAACACAGACAAGAGTCGTCTCTAGACCCAACTACACTATAGGTGGTATTTTTGACTTGTATCATACAAAGCAATTTGAGTACAAGTTACTTGCCTTAATCGAAGACAAGAACGAAGAACACCAAGAATAACGGGAACGGATTCCCGACAATGAACAAAACCCACGAAAGAAAATTCACGAATCAACGAACTCACGAACGAAGATCCACAAATCAACGAACTCACGAACGAAGGTCCACGAACCAACAACTCACGTGCAACTTACGTGCACGTGCACCAATCAAGAGAGAGAGAGAGGTCGGGAAAGGGCGGCAGCTGGCCCTGCCGGCGCTGCTGGTCGACGGCGACAGTCGGGGAGACGTGGAGAGGGAAGGAGAGATGGTGAAGGGGTGAAGAAGTGGTGGTGGTCGGTGCTTGGCTGGTCGGGATCGGGGATTGGGTGAACGGCAGGCCGAAGGGAATGCGGCCTGGTCTGGCGTCGGGTTGTGTGAGGTCGGGTCGCGGCTGACGGCGCAAGAGGAGAGAGGGGAAGGCCGGGGTTTGAGTGTTTAGGGTTAGGGTTTAGTGAGGGAGTATTTATATAGAGATATTAGGGTAGTAGCATGAAGTGGGTATTGGGTTTAATTGGGTATCAGGAGTAGTAATAGGTTTACCAATGGGTTTTGGATTTGGGTCAATTAAATAGAAATACAAATAGGATTTTTGTTTAATTAGGCTTTGGTGAACAAATTGGGATAAAAATAATGGGATTGAAAGAGGGAATGAACCACCAACATACCACAAACACCAAAAGACAACCATAAAGAGAACAAAACACAATTGGAGAACGAAACTACGACAATAATCAAGAACCAGTCAAGAAACAGAAATAAGGTCACAGAAGATCAAGATTGAGCTACAAAATGAATATATATATTGAAAATATCCCAATATATGGATCCAGAGAAATACAAGAAGGAACAAAATACTCAAGAAAAAGGAAAATACATCAAAAATACAAAAAACGAGAAATAGGGGTTACACCTAAGGTCGGTGGAGAATTTTTGCTTCAGATGGTAGGCCGAGAGGATGGCCTGGAACGAACACAGCTCGGGTCGACCGAGGATGGTGTTGTATGCCGCCTTGATGTTGAACACCATGAAATCCATCGACTCGGTTCAGAGGATGGGGGTCGTGCTCGCCGTTACATCTAGTGTCACAATCTCCTCAATTTGCACGGGGACGCCCGAGAACCCATGAAGGGTGTAACCGGCCAGCTTTAGCTTTTCCCGGGAGAGTTTGTGGTTCTCAAATGCTTCCAAGAAAAGGATATTAACCGAGCTGCCGTTGTCCACCAAGATGCGGCGGACCTCGAAGTTGGCCAGGACAAGGCTGATGATGAGGGCATCGCAGTGCGAAAGCCTGACACCTTCGAGGTCTTCTCCTGAGAAGGAGATCGCCCGCTGCTGAACCTAAGGGGAGGGATGGTCCCGAACAGAGTTGACCTCTTGGACGAAGGGCCTTGCAAGAAGTATTGGATTCCCCTCCCATAGGTCCGCCATGGACACAGTGTAGAATAGCCGGCCCCCCTGTTTCCTCAGGTTTGGGGTCCCTTCGGGTCGCCGGCTGGTCGTTCGTGGAGGAGGCGAAGGCCTCGGACTCCTCGGTTCTCTTTGATCTTTGGGATTGGCCCGGGCGAACTCTCTCAGATACCCTCGTTGGATGAGGGCTTCATCTCATCTTTGAGGGCTCGGCAATGATCTGTCTCGTACCCGGTGTCTCGGTGGAAATGGCAGTAGAACCTTTGATCTCGCTTCTTGCCGTTGTTGCTTGGTCGGAAAGGGAATCGGACGATCCCTTTATCTTCGATCTCCATCAAGATTGCTGGACGTTCTGAGTTAGGGGCGTATATCTCTTGAATCGGGGGACCGGGGGGACCCTCTTGAGACCAGCCGTTTCTTTTGCGGGTTTCTTGAAGGGCTTTACATCATCGGCCTTACGCTTCCCCTTAGCAGTGGCTTCTTTGGCGCCCTCGGGATTGAGAGCCTCCTCGGCCCGAATATACTTCTCGACCTTGTTGAGTAGGTCGGGAAAGTCCACGGGTGGCTTCTTGGCGAAGGAAGACTTGAGCTAGCAGTGGCGGACGTTGTGTCGGAAGGCTGCGGAGGCGACCCCTGCGTCGAAGGAGGAGACTGACCTTGCCTCGGCGGTGAATCTCCGAACGAACTCACGGAGGGATTCCCAATCCTTCTGTTTAAGGTCCAGAAGGGAGGCGCTCATCTTCTCGACCTTTCTGCTGGTCATGAAGTGGGCTAGGAAGCCCGTATCTAGTTGTTCGAACGAGAAGATTGAGCCGGGGGTAAGTTTGGAGAACCATTCTTGAGCCGGACCATGAAGGGTAGCAGGGAAGGCGCGGCAGAGGAGGAGATCCGCAGTGCTGTGAATCATCATGAGGGTCTTAAATCCCTCCATATGATTAGTGGTATCACCCTCGCCGTTGTAGGTCTCGAAATGAGGAGGCCTGAAATTCCGGGGGATATCGGCTTCAAGGATTTGGGGAGAGAATGGGGGTCCAGTCGGCCAACGACCGCGACTTGATATGGATCAGCCCTTGCCGAGGTGGGTGTGGCAGTTCTCCATCTCCTGTAAATGCCGAAGGATGGTGCCTGCCTGTTCCTGGGGGCGGGCCAATCCGTGGGATTCGCCGCCTCCTTCCTGACCATGGGTTGGAACTGTTGTGGACCTCGGTGCTCTGGCTGCCTCAGATGGCTTGGAGGATCTCGTCCCAAAAATTTTGGAACTCGATCCTTGTAACGGGGGCATGCCCCACCGGGTCCTGCAGGGTCAGAGGTCCACGGGGCGAGCGGCTGTATTCTGGATCGCGCACCTGGGATGGCTGTTGGTGATGGTTCGATACCGAGTTGGAAGCGGCCTCTCCCATAGTCCGGCTGGCCTGCCGATCCGAGATGACGCGGTGTAAATCAGTGGCATTCGAAGGTCTAGCCGCACTGTTTTCCCGAGGTTGGTTGGAACCCTCGGCATTTGCACGGCTGTGATGTGGAGGGTCTGGATGTCTTGCCGAGGTGATGGCCTTCTGGCTTTGGGAGCCATGGGAGAGCTCGGACTCGAGGTGACGTCCCTGACCGGGCTCGGTCTGGCGACAATACTAAGAGATGTTCCCACAGACGCCGCCAACCCCATGCGGTTTGTTTTTGGGGTGTGGGGGCAGCAGCAGGTGTGAGTTCTTGTAATTTGTGAAATGGAAACTGTAGTACTGGCGTCGGTCCGACCCTAGGAAGTAGGACCGGCTCGGGGGTAGCAGCCGAGAGGTAGAGGCCGGGCGGTCGGCTCGGATCCTGTAGCTCGGCTCGGTCTTCTGTACCTGCACACTGCCTACAAATACCGGGAGAAGTCCCGGCGACAGGCCCTCCAACGATCTAGTTAGTCACTAAAAAGAGACTGGACAGCTAGGGTTCAGGTGGGCAAAGATTGATTACCTTGTGAAGTGAGGAGGGCGTCTGGTATTTATAGGCAGAGACAAACGGGTCTAGGACCTTAGCGGGCAGGGTTGGACCCGTTTGCCTGTGGGCCTGAGGCGACAGGGCCTGTTGGACTTCTGTTGACCTGATGATCAAGAAGAGCGGGATTTGAGGGGATCTGATTGCCCAGGAGGGGCCATGTCATCTAACCCATATCAGAGAGTTATCTTTATCTTTCTCAATCGAAAGAACGATGTGTTGTTCTCATATTGATCTTTATCTAGTGAACCAACACTGCTTTTAGTGAGGATATCCCATTTATCTTTTTGGTTTAAGTCGTATACTTTGCATAAATTCTGCATTACTTATGTTTTACTTGCTCTTGTAACATCCAATCTTGCACAGTTTTGTTACATCATAATTTTCCTATATGTAGATGACCAGTTGATCACTACTTCTGATAAGCTGGTTGGATCCATATATCATCTAATGATGATTATTTCATGGCTCTTTTAGTTTGCAACCAGCTAGGGAAACTCGTGAAAAGCAAGCGCAACTATGGAAGGAACTGATACTTGATTACTGTAGGAATCAAAAGATGTTTATCGTTGGATTGGAAGAAGAGATTCCCTTGTTCTCGAATCCAGCGACTGAAAGTAAGTCAAGACTTCAAATTGCATGCTTCTTCCTTTTAGTGAATTATTAAAAATTGGCTAGATGCTTCGTAATCTTTCTCATTTTGATTAGTAAAGCATGTTTGATTCCCACAAGTTCTGGCAGTTTCCGAGTGATTTCATTAGTTTTATTGATAATTGGTGTTGAAATTGCAGGATCTCTCAGCCATGAAGCAAGGGATGTGTTTCTTTCTGCTTTGGTTTCTGAAGGTTTGTGGCATCTGATTGAAAGTTAAAATTCCCTTGCTTGTCCTCTGAGTGACAGTGACTGGGAAAGTAAAACTTTAATCTCGACATCGATAACCTGCAGGTCAAGCAGAATGGGTGGACAAAGGTCACAAAAAAATGCATTATTCTATGGCTTAGAATTCAAGATTAGGCTGATTGCATAGTGAACTTTGTAAGTCGTCAATGTTATGATTTAATTCATGTGTGGGCAGGGCAGTGAAAATGTCTTCTTGATTGTATTTGTGCAATTGAGTAGGTAAATGATAATGGATTGGAAGACTGTGTTATGACTGTTGAAGATATACGCTCAAGAATTGAATCTCGTGGAACTGGTAATCCTCAACTTAATTAATTTTCTATACTTAGCATTTGAACTATACATAATTTAAAGCTTAAATAAAACAACTTCTGTGACTTCAGCTATATGTTGACAGCGATACCAAATTTTCTTGGCTTATGCGGACATCTCTTTTAAGACTATTTAAGAGGCATTCGATTCAAACCACCTATAACTATTTCATACATATTCAAATCCATTCAGGCTCATCAGCAAATAATAATAGTGTTGTGCGCGGAATACAAAACTAATTAACCAATGCGGAATCAAAGAGAGAAACAGCGAAGAAAAACACAGAAAAGCAAGCAACACAAGAACACAAGGATTTAATGTGGTTCGGCAAAACACATGCCTACATCCACGGGGCGGTTGGGGTTTCTTCTTGCTTCAAATAATCACCAATGGGCGAAAACAAACCCTTACAAATGATGACGGCTACAAAACCGAATAGGGGTCTCTAATTTCGTCACTAATTACAAAACCCTAACAAGTGTATTTATAGGGAAACTACTGGGCCTTTTCGAATTGGGCCTTTTCTAGTTCAAATTCCCGTACACAGTCGACTGGTCACCTAAGTAGTCGACTGGTCTTGTTCAGGGCAGTCGACTGCTGCTGCTGTATCCCAAGCCTTTGAAACTTCTCTGGACAGTCGCCTGATCCTCCAATTCAGTCGACTGATATACTGTAACTTTCATTTGCTGCAGATACTTCAAAACAATCTGAACCAGAATCGAGCCATTATCCAACAATCTCCACCTTGGCGAGATTTTCCAAGTATCCAACAATCTCCACCTTGGTGAAATCTTCCAAGTAGCCCAAGCAATCTCCACAAATACTCCAAAACAACTGCTCATCACCAAATGTAACACAAAACCAAACTCCACCTTAGTATGATATCACATACTAAACAAACCAATAGCAAAGCACTATCCCAACCGCCCATGCCAAATTATCAAACATGCAAAATATTAGCCAGGTTCATGCAATGCTTGAACTTGGCTGCTCCAACGACTTTGGTCAACATATCAGCAGGATTATCAGCTGTTCCAATCTTCACCAAATGAATATCACCATCCTTTATCAAATCACGCACAAAATGATAACGGACATCAATATGTTTGGTCCTCGAATGATGAACTTGGTTCTTCGCTAAATGAATAGCACTCTGACTGTCACAGTGTACCTCCACCTTCTCCCGATGAATTCCCAAGCTCTTCAAAAGTCCATGTATCCAAATGGCTTCCTTCATGGCCTCAGCAACCGCCATGTATTCAGCCTCAGTAGTAGACAACGCTACAGTGGACTGCAAATTGGACCTCCAACTTATAGGTGCTCTAGCCATAGTAAACAAATAGCCTGTAGTAGACCGCCTCTTATCTAGATCACCTGCATAGTCCGAATCAACATAACCCACCAATAACCTGCTAATATTGTCATCCCTTTCAAACTTCAAACCCACATCTGTGGTGCCACTTATATACCTCAAAATCCATTTAGCTGCTTGCCAATGCTCTTTGCCTGGATCATGCATATATCGACTAACCATACTCACCGCCTGAGAGATGTCTGGTCGAGTACAAACCATGGCATACATCAAACTGCCAACCACACTAGTGTAAGGTACATTAGCCATATACTGTCTCTCTTCATCTGTACTTGGAGACTGAGAAGCACTAATTCTGAAATGAGGAGCTAAGGGTGTACTGACTGGTTTAGTCTTCTCATCTATACCAAACCGTTTCAGCACCTTCAAAAGATATTGCTTCTGTGTCAAACTTACTATGCCCTTTGCCCTGTCTCTAGCTATCTCCATCCCAAGTATCTTCTTGGCTTCACCAAGATCCTTCATCTCGAATTCAGAACTCAGCTGATTCTTCAAATTTTGAATCTCCTTAGCATTTTTAGAGGCAATCAACATATCATCCACATATAATAACAGATATATAAAAGAACCATTCTGCAACTTCCTGAAGTAAACACAATGATCATACTCACTTCTGGAATATCCCTGCACTTTCATAAACTGATCAAACCTCAAATACCACTGCCTTGGAGATTGCTTCAACCCATAGAGAGACTTCTTCAACCTGCAAACACAATTTTCCTTCCCAGCTGTCTTAAACCCATCTGGCTGCAACATATATATTTCTTCATCTAGATCCCCATGTAAGAATGCAGTCTTCACATCCATCTGTGTCAATTCAAGATCAAACTGTGCTACCAATGCTAACAAAATCCGAATAGAAGGATGCTTCACAACTGGAGAGAACACTTCATTACAGTCAATACCTTCCTGTTGAGCATACCCCTTTGCAACTAGTCTAGCCTTGAACCGAACACTGCCTTTTGGACCTTCTTTCTTCGTATACACCCTCTTGCAACTGATAGCTTTCTTCCCCTTTGGCAACTGCACTAGATCCCAAGTCTTATTCTTATGAAGAGAGTTCATCTCTTCATCCATAGCAACTTTCCAATCTGCATTTTCTGAACTTCTAGTAGCTTCTTTGAAGTTGGAGGGAACTTCATCATCCACAATGGGAAGAGCAAATGCAACTGTATCTGTAAAACGAGACGGTCGTTTGATATCTCTTCTTTGCCTTCTTACTGCAATTGATTCTACCTGCTGGATAGGAACTTCTTCATCATTCTCAGTATCAACCACATCATCTTCATTTTGGACAGGAACAGGATTTTCAACTGAAAACTTTTCTAACTCCACCTGTTGGAGAACTCTCCTACCAGTCGACTGGTTATTGCCAACAGTCGACTGTCCCGAGCTCCCACTCTTCTGCTGTTCTAGACCACCAGTCGACTGCTCCTGTACATCAGTCGACTGTCCCGAGATTCTGCTACTCACCTGTTGGAGAACTGTCCCACTCTTCTGCTGCTCACCAGTCGACTGTCCCATACCACCAGTCGACTGTCCCGAGCTAATCATGCTGGTCTCATCAAAAGTCACATCTCTGCTGATTACTAACTTCTTCTGTTCTGGACACCACAACCTGTAACCTTTGACACCAGTACTAAAACCAACAAATATAGCCTTTTTGGCTCTTGCATCAAGTTTAGTTTCAGTTACATGAAAATAAGCAGGACAACCAAATATATGCAAAAAACTATAATCAGATACAGGTTTACCACTCCATACCTCAATAGGCGTCTTGCCTTCAAGTGCTGCTGATGGTAAACGGTTGACAATGTGGCTTGCATATATAACAGCTTCTGCCCAAAATATCTTCTTCAATCCAGACTGTGCTAACATACATCTCACCTTCTCAAGTAAGGTTCTGTTCATCCTTTCTGCAACCCCATTTTGCTGTGGAGTCTTCCTAACTGTGAAGTGCCTCTGGATCCCTTCATCTTCACACAATTTCAGAAACGGATCATTCTTATATTCCCCTCCATTATCTGACCTCAGAACCTTAATCTTCCTACCAGTCTGATTTTCAACTTTCTTCTTCCAACTTGTGAACAATGTCAAAACTTCATCTTTGTGCTTCATGGTATATACCCAAACTCGTCTGGAGTAATCATCCACAAATGTAACAAACCAGTGTCTACCACTCATAGAAGGTGTCTGAGTAGGGCCCCAAACATCTGTGTGCACATAATCGAGGATACCCTTTGTCTGATGTACAGCTGTACCAAATTTCACCCTAGTTTGCTTACCCAAAACACAATGTTCACAAAATTCCAACTTGCACCCTTTAGCATCCTTAAGCAACCCTTGCTTCACAAGCCCCTGCAAGGCCTTTTCTCCTGCATGCCCGAGTCGCATATGCCACAACCTAGTAGAGTCGGGAACAACCTGTTTAGGCCTTTCAGTTACACTGGCAGCCTCACCCAAATATGTTTTTCCCTGCAAGAAAAACAAGTTCCTTTTTCTTTGCCCTTTCATCACCACGAGTGATCCGCTAGTCACCTTCAGAATGCCACCTTCACTAGCAAATTTCAATCCACTGGCCTCCAAAGCACCAAGTGAAATCAAATTCTTCTTCAAATCTGGAACATACCATATATCTGAAAGCTCCCTAATAAGACCATCGTGCATTAGCAATTCAATCTTCCTGATTCCTACCTTCTTACAAGGTGCATCATTTTCCATCAAAACTACACCACCATCCATATACTCCAAAGAAGTAAACCACTCCTTTTTCCAAGACATATGATAGGAGGCTGCTGTATCAAGAAACCATACCTCTTGATAAAGTGAGGGACTAGAAGCAAGTGCAAAAGAAAAATCCTCGCCACTATCTAAATTATCAACAATCACATTTGCAGTCGAATTTTCCTTATTTTGTAGCTTTGGACAATCCTTTTTCCAATGCCCCCTTTCATGACAGAAAGCACATTCATCTTTGGCCGGTATTTTCCTGTCCTTCGAAACTCCTCTCGATTTGGAACGAGATTTGTTTCCCTTTTTCCCAGATTTGGACTCAGATCTGGTCTCAGTCCTGCCCCTTACAATCAATGCTTCAGAAGTTTCTCTATCAACCATTTTATCCCTTCTCCTAGTTTCATTATTCAACAAAGCATTTGCAACATCTTCATATTTCACAGTGTCTTTTCCATATATTAAAGTAGTTGCTAAATGATCATAACTTTCAGGTAATGAATTCAACAGAATTAGGGCTTTATCTTCATCTTTAATTTGCTCATCCAAATTTAACAAATCAGCCAACAATTTATTAAATGATTCAACATGAGCATTCATAGACATACCTTCCGTATAGGTGAAGCGAAAAAGTCTCTTATTCAAATACAGCCGATTCTCCAAACTTTTCCTCATGTATTTGTCTTCGAGCTTCTTCCACAACACCGCAGCAATGGTATCCCTCATCAAATCGTACTTCTGAGCCTTTGCAATAAAGAGCCGAATAGTCCCACACGCAATTCGATTCAACTTCTTCCAATCTGCTTCGGACATATCCTTTGGTTTTTCTTTCTCCAAAGCAACATCTTGTTCTTGTTGAACAAGAACATCCAACACCTCACATTGCCACATCCCGAAATTGTTTGTCCCATCAAATTTTTCAACTTCAAATTTTGCGTTGTGAATCGTTGTTCTGGACGAACTTGATCCCACAACATCCTTGGTTGCATCTGCATCACCCGCCATCTCCCTCTAGGTCGAACCAACAGCTCTGATACCACTTGTTGTGCGCGGAATACAAAACTAATTAACCAATGCGGAATCAAAGAGAGAAACAGCGAAGAAAAACACAGAAAAGCAAGCAACACAAGAACACAAGGATTTAATGTGGTTCGGCAAAACACATGCCTACATCCACGGGGCGGTTGGGGTTTCTTCTTGCTTCAAATAATCACCAATGGGCGAAAGCAAACCCTTACAAATGATGACGGCTACAAAACCGAATAGGGGTCTCTAATTTCGTCACTAATTACAAAACCCTAACAAGTGTATTTATAGGGAAACTACTGGGCCTTTTCGAATTGGGCCTTTTCTAGTTCAAATTCCCGTACACAGTCGACTGGTCACCTAAGCAGTCGACTGGTCTTGTTCAGGGCAGTCGACTGCTGCTGCTGTATCCCAAGCTTTTGAAACTTCTCTGGACAGTCGCCTGATCCTCCAATTCAGTCGACTGATATACTGTAACTTTCATTTGCTGCAGATACTCCAAAACAATCTGAACCAGAATCGAGCCATTATCCAACAAATAGTTAAAGCCACAAGTTTTCAGTGAGGAATGTGCTGATATGGGTTTTCTGCCCATATGAATTTACTAATGTTTACTTTATTTGTCCCTCTGCATATGCTTCCAGAGCTTGCGGGGATTGATCGTGGGGTTTTGATGCGAGCACTGAAGTTACTGGAGCAGAAGGGTAAAGCTGCAATTTTCAAGGGGACAGCTACTGATGATGAGGGAGTGAAATTCTCTGTATAACTACTTTTGATTGCATCCTGTTCATTGTATTGCAAGTTACCTCTGTAAATTTATATTGACTGCTTGTCATCTATATTGTTAGTCTGAGTGATTTATTGACTGGGATCAGTTTTTGTTGTGGAAAAGCCTTCAGTCATCATATTGTGTTAAATTAAAATAATGCAGTTCATTTAGTTCTTGTTTATTTGTTGGTGTTTTTTGTGTGCATATAACTGCTGTTCTCACCTATTCCTTACTAGTTAAAGCATTACATAGACAAAGGTATTTTTTGTTACTCTCTTAAGTAATATATATTCGGAGAGCCCAATGCACTTGATCTAACCATCTTATCATTGCTCTGAGATTTGTGCCACCTTCATCGAAGTGCTAATGAATAGTTGGATCCGTGTATTGGACCTGCAATATCCATGTACTTGACATTGGACCTCCAATACTGGGGAGGGCCTAGATCTGGTTGTGTATACGGAGTAGTAGTTATCGTTGTCATATGAGAAGTCCCTCTCATTTGCAATTCCATTTTGTACCATTTATATTGTACAACTTCTTCAATGAATTGTTACTCAACGAGTCAAATAATAGATTTGGGACACCTACCTATATATCAAATTTGACACTCGTTAACCTACCGGTACGAAGTTCAAACCTAGTCAACCAATTCACCAATAGAGACTGTTCTATAGAGCAGTAATGTTCTATACTTGGATAGTTTACCATGTGCAGTGCACAAACTTTCCCACCATAACTAATGTGGGTAAATAATCTAGCGTGATGAGAGACGTCTGATCCCCTCAAAATCCGCTCATCTTAGATCATAAGGCTAGAGCATCCAGCGGGCCTTCTGCTGGCTCAGGCTCAAAGAGAAATGGGTCAATCCGGGCCACTAAGGTTAGGGCCCTCACTCTTTCTATGCCTATAAATATTAGACCCCCTTCCCCTTTCTGCGGGTAATGACTCTTTCTCCACTAAAAAAGTGGAGAAAAAAGTCTGTGCACTTTTGATCTACCCCTCGCAGAGGCCATCTACTCCTCGCAGTCAAGGCGAACAGGTCCCGGTCACGAGAGCCGAGTTTCGAAATTTCAGGAACGAGGTCCTACAGGCCCTCCGAGGTGGCCCCCGAACCAAGAGCCAAGGTGACCACTCTCACCAGTAAGAAGCCCGAGGCAGTAAGTCTCATGGCTCTATTCAGCCGTCGAGACGGGAGGGGGTCGTCCTTCAGCGTCTCCAAGAAATGGAGAACTGCCTCACTCGGATTGGCGAGGGCAGGTTACAACCCAACCATGGACATCATCCTAGCCGACCCCGGTTCTCCGCCTCAATCCTCGACGCCGAGATTTCGAATAATTTTCAGACCACCTCAGTTCGATACGTACAACAAAGAGTCTGATCCTGCTGATCACATGGAAGGGTTTAAAACCCACATGATGATTCACAGCGCCTCGGGTCCTCTCCTCCGCTGCGCATTCCCAGCCACTCTACGTTGTCGGCACGGGAGCGGTTCTCAAAGCTCGTCCTCAACTCGATTTTCTCATTCGATCAGCTCGAGGAGAAGTTTCTTGCTCACTTCGTGACTAGCCGCAAGGTTGAGAAAACAAGTGCATCCCTCCTGGACCTCAAGCAAAAAGAAGGGGAGTCCCTTCGGGACTTCATGCAGAGATTCACCACCGAGGCTAGAGTGGTATCTTCTTTCGATGCTATTGTTGTGTCCGCGGCCTTCCAACACAATGGTCACCAAGGCCAGCTCAAGGCATCCCTGGCAAAGAAGCCGCTCGTTGATCTTCCCCACCTCCTCAATAGTGTCAAAAATTATGTCCAAGTCGAGGAGGCTCTACACCTAGAATGCCTAAAATAAACCCTAACCAAGGGGAAGAGAAAAGTCGATGGCTCCGGGCCTATGAAGAAGGCCCTAAACGACACATTGGGTCAGAAACGACTACCTCCAGTTCCCCACTTCGAGAGGTTCACTCTGATGACTCAGAGCGTGTCTGTCATCCTCATGGAAATCGAGGATAAGGACATTGTCCGTCATCCTCCCCGATCGAGCAACAACAAGAAGAGGGACATGAGATTTTACTGCTGGTTCCATCGGGACCATGAGCACCAGACCGACAATTGTCGCACCCTCAAAGATGAGATTGAGGTCCTCATCTAGAGGAGATACCTAAGGAAGTTAACCCGAGATAACTCGAGGGACCCGAGATCTTCGCCTCCGTCTTGAGTAGCCAACAGGAGTTCAGAGCCCGAGCACGAAGAAGTTGGGGGGCCGACCATTCTTCACTGTGTCCATCACGGACCCATGGGGGGGGGGGGGGAGGGGGAGTCGAACACCTTCCGTAAGGCCTTCGTATGAGAGATTAACTCGGTCCACAACTCTCCGCCCCACGGGGAACAAAAACTGGCGGTTTCATTCTCCGCAGAAGATCTGGAAGGATTTTGACTGCCTCATTGTGATGCCTTGGTAGTCAGCATCAGAATGATCAATCATGAGGTCCGCTGCATCCTCGTTGATAATGGGAGCTCGGTCAATATTCTGTTCCTAGTCATGTTCGAAAAGCTCAAGCTCTCTTGCGAGTGGCCGAAACCAGCCGGATACATGCTCCACGGGTTCTCCGGCATTCCAGTCAAAATTGAGGGAGTCATCACACTAGATATAACAGTCGGTACGACCCCAATCATTCGGACGGAAGTGATGGACTTCATGGTGGTCGACGTCAAGGTCGCATATAATGTCATCCTTGGTAGACCCGACCTCTGCTCCCTCCAGGAGGTGCCCTCCACCTATCACCTGAAGATGAAATTCCCTACCGACCTCGGGGTTGGCATTGTCCGAGGCAATCAGGAATCTGCCTGTTCATGCTACTTGGCCGCGGTGGAGGGCAGAGGTTTTCCCCTTGACACAGTAGAGCTCTCATCTGATAGGAGTCAGCTCGGCTCGGTGCCCGTCGACAAATTGGAAGAGGTCTCCTTCTTCGGGGAGGATAAATCTAAATGGTTCCAAGTGAGCCAGTTTCTCGCTCCAGACCTAAAGCTGGCCATCATTGACGGCATTCGCCAGAACTCTGACTTCTTTGCATGGACGCCCTTGGACATGCCAGGAATTTCAGAAGTCATCATTATGCACAAACTGAGTTTCCACTCGAGCTCGAGATCAGTCCAGCAGAAGCGCTGCAAGTTCGCTCCCGATCGGCAACAGGCAGTAAAGGGAGAAGTAGACAAACTCCTCTCGGCTCGGTTCATATAGGAGGTCAACTACCCAAAGTGGTTGGTGAACGTTGCAATGGTGAAGAAACCGAACGAAAAGTGGAGGACCTGCATAGACTTCAACGACCTCAACAAGGCATGTCCTAAAGATCAGTGTCCCATCCCGAGCATCGACGCCCTGATTGATGTGACTTCTGACCACGAGCTACTAAGCTTCATGGATGCCTTTTTTAGGCTACAACCAGATCAGAATGTTCCTTCCAGACATCACCAAGACAGCCTTCATTACCGACAGAGGCCTTTACAACTACCGGGTCATGCCCTTCGGGCTAAAGAACGCAGGGGCCACATACTAAGGCTCGTCACTCGGGTCTTCAAATAGCGATAGGTCGGAACATGGAGGTGTACATGGATACCATGCTCATAAAAAGTTGAAGAGGGCAGGATCACGTCCATGATCTCGAGGAGGCTTTCGGGGTCCTGCGGTCCCCCAATATGAGACTCAACCCCTCTAAATGCGCCTTCGGCGTCTCCTCGGAGAAATTTCTCGGATTCTTGGTCAGCCATTGGGGCAATAAGGAGAACCCTAAAAAGCTTCAGGCCATACTTAACATAGCCCCTCCAAGAAACATCAAGGAAGTCCAACGTCTCACGGGTTGACTGGCGACCATCAGCCGTTTCCTCTCCAAGTCCGAAGAGAAGTCACTCCCGTTCTTCAAAGCTCTCCGGGCGGCCAAAAGCTTCGAGTGGGGAGACCCCCAACAACAGCATTTCAACCAGTTGAAGTCCTACCTAACTAACTCCCCACTCCTCAGCAAAGCAGAACTGGGCAAGTGCCTCTTTCTTTATCTGGCTGCGTCGGAACATGCGCTCAATGCTGTATTGGTCAGGGAGGAGGAGGGGGTCCAGAAGCCTCTCTATTATGTCAGCAAAGTCTTGCACAATGCGGAACTCCGATACACCAGGATAGAAAAGGTCTCCTATGCACTGGTGATGCCCGCTTAGAAACTCCGACCGTACATTCAAGCCCACTCCATCCAAGTCCTTACGGACTAGCCCCTCAAGACATCATCAACAAACCAGAGAATTCCGACTGCTTGGTCAAGTGGTTAATTGAGCTGAGCCAACATGACATTAGCTACCAACCTTGGACAGCCATCAAATGGCAAGCCCTTGCAGAATTTATCACAGAATGTACCATCTTGAAGCATCTAAAGCCCGAGAAGATGAGCCAGTATGGGAGATCAATGTCGACAGATCATCTTGTGAGGGTGGAAGCGAAGCTGGCGTCATACTCAGGGGCCCCGAGGACTTCGTCCTCTAGTACTCCCTGTGTCTCAACTTTTAGGCCTCCAATAATGAGATAGCATATGAAGCCATGATCTCCAGATTCACGCTGGCCTACAAGGCAGGGGTAAGACGAGTGAGGGACCCAGCGACTCTCAGCTCGTGGTCAATCAAATTACCGGGAATTACGAAGCCCGAGATGCCCGGATGATCCAATACTTGGCCCACATCAGGCAACTCTTAACAGTCTTTGAGGGTGCCGCTATCGAGCGCACCCCGATGGGGCAAAATATCCACGCTGATGCCTTGTCCAAGCTCGCCTCATCGTCTTTCAAGGGCCTAGATCACACTGTTCTCATTGAAATCCTACTCAAGCCTAGCATAGAGAACCCTGAGGTCCTTTGTATCAACCCGAGCATCCAAGCGAGCATATGGATGGATCCCATCCGAAAGTTTTTTTATAGATGGCAAACTCCTAATAGACCCGGTCGAAGCCAAAAAGACAAGAATCTGATCAGAAAGATTCATCCTGGTTGATAATAAACTCTTCAAGCGCCCATACACTAAGGTGAACGAAAGACCGTATCTTATATGTTTGAGTACAGGTGAAGCCAAGTACATGCTTGAGGAGATGCACGAATGAATTGGGGGATGCCATATGGGTAGCAGGTCGCTCGCGAGGAAAGTACTCAACCACGGTTACTATTGACCGACCATATTACAAGACGCCCAAGATCTTTTGAAGAGGTGTGACCCCTGCCAGAGATTCTCTTAGATCAGACACTTACCCCAAGCCGAACTCAAGTCACTCGCCAGTCCAAACTCATTTTCCATGTGGGTGATGGACTTGGTCAGCCCATTCCTGAAGTCCACAGGCCAAAGATGTTTCCTCATCGTGGCCATCGACTACTTCACTAAGTAGGTCAAGGCAGAACCCTTGACCACCATAACGGAACATCAAACCCAACAATTCTTATGAAAGCACATCATCTATTGGTTCAGGATACTACGTGTGCTCATCACCAATAATGGGACTCAATTTGCAGGCAAAAAATTTCGAAAGTTCTGCGAAGACCTTGGATCCCGTAGAGGTTCTCATCAATAGCCCATCTCCAGTCGAACGACCAAGCTGAAAATGCCAATCGCCAAATTATTGAAGGCATGAAAAAATGGTTGGACAAATCTGCGAAGGGACTGTGGGTTGACCAATTACCGAGCGTCCTATGGTCGTATCGAAAAACCAAAAGGATCCCTACCGGTGAGTCCCCATTCAACCTGACATACGGGACATAGGTTGTCATCCCTTTGGAAGTCGGGCTCCCCTCACCTAGGATCATGGGCTTCAATAAGAAATCTAATTCGAGCGGCCTCATGGCCAACTTGGACCTAGTCGACGAAATCCGTGAAATTTCTACCATCAGAAGAAATATTTTATCTGCAGTGGTTTGAAATATTTTACAACAAGAAGGTCCGTCCGACTGACATCAAGAAGGGCGACCTCGTAGTCAAGAAGCTCGTTATTTTCCACCCCACCATGCAAGGAAAGCTGGCCCTAAACTAGAAGGGGACGTACAAGGTCTCCCAAGTGGTACGCCCTGGCACATACCGACTCGAAGACTTGGGTGGCAGGATAGTCAAGAGACCCTGAAACGCATAGCGCCTTATTAAGTTCCATGATAGACCATAGAGACATCTGTGTTTGTAATCGACAACACGTGCTATTCCTTTTGTGTAACTAAGAAAGAAAAATAAAGAGTGTTCTTTTTTTGTCAAAATTGTCTCACGTTCACCACGTTCTTGCCGCTCGGCTTGGACTTCGAGCCATAACTAGAGATTCTCAATCCTCACATGACTTTGAACCCAAATGAGAGATTTCTCAATCTCTCATGTCCTCGCTGCTCGGCTTGGACATCGAGCCATAACGAAAGATTTCTTAATCTCTCACATAGACTTCAAACCCAAACGAAAGGTTTTTCAATCTTTCACGTCCTCACCACTCGGCTTGGACTTTAAGCCATAACGAGAGATTTCTCAATCTCTCACATGGACTTAGACGCCAAACAAGAGATTTCTTAATCTCTCACGTCCTCGCTGCTCGGCTTGGACTTCGAGCCATAATGAGAGATTTCTCAATCTCTTACATGGACTTCGACCCCAAACGAGAGATTTCTCAATCTCTCACGTCCTCGCCACTCGACAGGAACTTCGAGATAGCAACTGGCTTTTTAACAAGCCTATCGCGCTCGACACGTGGCAAGAACATCGAGCTAGCTACTGGCTTTCTTATAAGCCTATCATGCTCGACGCCTGACATGAACTTCGAACTAGCTACTGGATTTCTCAAAGACTATCCTGCTCGACGCCCGGCAAGAACTTTGAGAAAGCTACAGGCATTCTCACAAGCCTATCATGCTCGATGCCCAACATGAAGTTCGAGCTAGCTAATGACTTTTTCACAAAACCTATCATGCTCGACGCTCGACAGGAACTTCGAGCTAGCTACTGGCTTTCTCACAAGTCTATCACGATCGACGCGTGGCAAGAACCTCGAGCTAGATACTGGCTTTCATAAAGCCTATCACGCTTGATGCTCGGTAGAAACATCGAGCCAGCTACTGGCTTTCTCACAAGCCTATCACGATCAATGCGCAGCAAGAACCTCAAGTTAGCAACTGGCTTTCTCACAAATCCTATCATGCTCGACGCTCGGAAAAATTCTATCATGCTCGAAAATAAATTGAATTTTTCGTTTTCTCAAAATTCAATTTTATCCTATTCTGAGCCAACTTTAATATTTATTTTAATTTTTTGTTTTTACGTGCATTGCACGTGCTTTCAATACATGTGTTGATTACGTATATTCTACCGTTATATGTAATATTATAAAAATTTCTATGTGTTCAGTTATTTATTTGATAACTTGTTCGAATTCGTTTCATAAATTGAAATTTATTTTTCTCCTATTTTGACTCAAATATATTTTTACACGTGCGCGGCACGCATTGATTTTATTGTTGTATACTTATATAGAATTAATGAAACGTATTTTACATATTTTGTATTTTTGATTGTTATAGAATTTTTTTGTTTTCTCAAATTTATTTTATATATGAATGTATATTAGCACGGGCTTTACACGTGTTTCTTTTCATGCATGTGTAAATTGTGATATTTTATTACAAAGTTGTGCACTCAAAATTTCTGTAACCCTTGTTTTTCATTTTCTGTATTTTGGTTGTATTTTCTTTTTGAGTATTTATTCATTTTGTACTCTTCTGTTTCTCTGGACTGTGTATTTGTTCTTCGTTCTCAACAATCAATCTATCTATTTTGCCTTTGACTCTATTTCGTGGCCTTGAATATTCTTGATTTAATATTTTTATGTCAAGTTCTTGTCTCCGATTGAATTGCTTGATTCTAATTATTTTGTCATGGCCTATTTATTTGTTAATTAATCCTACATCCTATCTTACCTCTTATTGGATCTCCTTATGACCTTATAAACCTATATCCTAATATGTTTGGATCCTATTTAATACCTAAAAACCCAATACCCGTATGCCCCCCCTTAACCTAATTCTAAAACCTATATATAACCACTATTAATAAAACCCTAATCACCAATTTACTTCCTAATCACCAGCCGTGTACTTTTCCATCATCTTCCTCTTCACCTCACACCCACGTTGCTGCCCTGTCTCCCATCTCCTCAGCGCTTCATCCTCTCCTCATCGTCATCTTGACCTTCACCCCGTCGTCTTCTCCATCGTCCACGTCATTCCCCCATTACGTTCTCCACTGAAGAACCCATATTCCACATCCATATCACCATCACCGCACCCTCGTCCCGTCCGCCTCCCTCACCGCTGTTGCGACCACCCGTCGCTGTCCAACTCCTTGACCACCTCCCTGTGCTTTCGCACCGTCGTCATCCCTGTCTCCTTCCTTCGTCGACCCTCCTCTGTTTTCCCTCCATCGAAACAGAGCACCCCCGACCATTGACTGAGCCACCTCCGATCACCTCCCCCTACACTCCCGTGCACCACCGCAGCACCGACGACCCCCACTGACGCCACCCTTACTGCCGTCGGCCCCCAACAGTGAAGCATCTTCAACCATCATCTTTGAATCTGGGCCGTCGATCTCCTTGGTGATCTTGGTCATCACATCATGATCGTCATCATCCAGCCCTAGATCAGAGCCACTTGATATGATCTGATCTTGATCTCTTGATCTGGACTGTCCGATTGTGATCGTGATTATCTCATCTAGATCTGTGTGTTTGTGTTCGTTGCCCAGGAATCTATTCCCATTATTTTCTTCCTCTCGTCAGATTCGTCGTCATTTATAAGGCAAGTTACTTGTATTTTTTTGTTGTATATACAAGTACTAAATATCGCATATAGTGTAGCTTTTGTGTTTAGATTTATTCTCATGAAAACCTTGTTAGATACTGTTTCTATTTGTTAATCCGTTCGTAGTCGTCCCTTGTTACACACAAGACATGAAATAACTTAGAAATAACCTAGACTCTTGATGCATGTATATATGTTGTTCGTGACCCATGATATGTTGTATGAATCTTGCATGCTTGATGTGTTAGTCGAAGTATCTTGCGGTAGACTTGTTAAATACCCCATAACATGTTGTTTTGGACATCTATTATACCATGCTTTGTGTTTGTTTTAATTTGGAATTGTCGCGTGTGAACTATTTGATTTAGTACATGAAAAGATTTCTATTTTTGCAATTGCCCCACTTTTGTTCAGTATTTTAGACTCTGTTGAGGTCAGTAAATCAAATTTATTTGTGAATATAAATCGTGGATCCCTTTGTCTATTTTCCAGAATCTCTGACAAATCTCAGTTTTGATTTGTGAGTTGCAAGTTATTGCTGTTTTACTACAAACATGTTAAAATTTCCAGATTCAATTTTTATGTGAATTCTATAGAGTTATTTATTTTGAGCCTAATATTTTGCTGGATATAACTAGACTTGACTGGGGTTAACCCCAAATTTTTGTAGATTTATTTGATGACTTTTATAAATTATTCTATGCTTGTGAACAACTACTATACTTCCAGAATTTTCATGCTATTCAGTAAAGAACCTTAATTTCAATCTGATTCTAGTTGTTGTTGATAAAAACTTTGTGAATATATACTGTAGCCTGCTGTATCTATTTTATCACCCCTTTGACGGATTTGGATTTCGAGTTATACTTTGTAATCTATCACTGTTTCAGTACTGCTGTGTTTAATGTTTCAGATTTTCAAACTTGTTGTATCTTGCTTTTTTCCGAATTTATTTGATTATGCTATCTATGTTGGAATATTATGAAATTATATTTTTTGATACTAGATATACTAGGGAATACCCCAAAATTTACTTGGATTTAATCAGTAAGTTTTTATACCAATTTCCTATTCATGAATACAATCTTGTGATTTCTGGATGAATATGTTTTCTGTGTATAATTCTGTTTTGAGCATTGTTTCTATAATTATTATATGACATATATATATGTGCTGGATTCGGCCGAGAGTATATTTTTTAAATTTTCTGATGAATCCAGATTTGCATGTCTGTGGCAACGGGAATCTCAGATTTGGTGTAGTAGTGTATTGCTGTCAGAACTGAAAGTTTTGTTGTCCTAGCCTTTTATGAGTTATCTATCACCTGTGCATGTTTATGTTCTGACCTGAACCTATCCCTTGTTCATACCATGTCATTCTTGCCCTATTTTGTGCATGTATATACCCGTTTGATAATCATAATAAGTAACCAAGCCGGGGTTAAGGGAAAGACCTTAGTAGTGGACAATATAGATATGTGTACTCAGAAGGGGGCCGTGTTTCCCATTATATGATGCCATGATTTCATGATTACATGATTCATGCATGTTATTACTACCTGATTATATGATGCCATGATTTCATGATTATATGATTCATGTCTGTTATTACTTCCTGATTATATGATGCCATGATTCGTGATGATTCATGCCTGTTACTAATATATGATTATATGATGCCATTTTTCATGACTACATGATTCATGCATGTTCCTGATTACATGATGCCGCGATTTCACGAGTACGTGATTCGTGCCTATTGCCTGTTACATGAAGCATGGGTACACGGCCCAATAGAAATCCACCACTAGATCTAAACGTAAATTGCATGTAAGTAGCAACTATGTGGTAAAATTTGGGATGCATAAAGTGCTACCTAGATAGAAATAAATACAAGACTTGAAATGACATGATCACCTGCATATTCCTATTACCTGTACATGCTATTTGACACTTGTTATATGTTTACTTACTTACATGATACCTGTTACTTGTCACTAATCACATGCACCTGTTATCTCATTACATTACTTGATTCTGTTTCTGATTTATGTTAGTCATTCTGTTTTGCCGTCATATCTATTCCATACTATACTTGCTTCCGCTGTTACTCTATTCTTGTCTATCTTTCTCTGTACTTGTTGCCTGCACTACAAGAGGCCCGTTGCTTACATTGACGGACATTTTGTTTCTCTTTCCTTTTCCTGCAATTTGTTAAATTATAGAATTTGGTGACCAGTTACCCGATGGAGTAGGTGATCAAAGATTCTAGTTGCTGGAGTTCTTGCTATATTTAATTTCCTGTTATTCTTCAATAAATGTAATTGCTAAAAGGATTATTTTGTATTGGGAAGTTTGACACAGGATTTATAACTTGTTTCCAGATTTGGTTTATTTGAGATTACTTATTTTGTAAATTCTGTTGGTTATATTAATTTATTCATGCATGTGTGGTTGGTTTCTCCTTGTTTATTTCTTATTTATTCCTGTGAAATGTTGAAAAGATCCGTACAACTTATGAATGGTAAAAGCCGTTCGCTGGACTTAGTCACGTATCCGTATTCCGTATTCCTTTTTGGGAAGCGGGGTATGACAATTTCACTAGGCTAATTATACTTAATTTAATATGAGTATTGATTAAAAATAAGAATTTAAAATGGAATAAAATAATCAAAGCGAAAATAAAATGAGAAAGTGTACAAAATATGTGGACACGTGCAATATGCACTCTTTAAAAAATCGGTGCATATAGGAGAGAGTGGGGTGAGTGTTTGAGTGGGTGTGTGAGTGATTGGTTGCTAAAACTACTCCTTAATTTTTCATATAAATTCCCCCTAATCTAACCTCATATGAACACAAATCAAAAAAAAAAAAAGAAAAAAAAAAAGAGAACAAAAGGTGTTTTGCTGCTATTTGCTTTCGGGAAATCCAAAAGAGGGAGCTGCGTTTTTTTTCAGAGTAGGGGATTGTGGAGCTTTTGCTAAGGTTTCAACTACTAGAAGGTCTCTTTTGAGGTGGGTGTTTATCCAACTTTCTAATATAATTTTTTTAGTAGAATGGTAGATTGTAGAATATATATGTGTGAATTGTTAGATGCATGATAACTTATAAAGATTGAGTATTCATGTTTGGATTATGTGTTGTTGATTAAAGGTGTGAAATTATGATATGATTGATTTGGGGGTATTTTTATAAGTTTATATTTTAAGTTTTAGTTGCAATTCAGAAAATCATATCTATTAAATTAGATAGAATCTAGAGCTAAAACGTTTATATGAGCACCTCGTATATGTCAAGAAAATCTCCTTAAAATTTCATAATATTTGTATATCTTTTACTATTTTAATAAAATCTAAACTTAGGACTGGTTGGCAGTTTGGCTAGTTGCTGAAAATTTGTATACATTTTGGATTTTGATCATTTTGGCATCTTAGATGCAGTATTTTGAGAATGGTCAAAACTAAGAAGTTGAAGTAGACTCGTTAACCTTTTTTAGAGTCTAATAAATCAAATTTTCATGAAGAAGACAATTTATAATGAATTTTACAAGATTGAACAGGTGACAGTCTGTATAACATTTCGAACCGACTGTAGATTTTGAAGAATTCAGGGTTATAGACACAATATTTTGGAGAAAATTATAACTACTAAGTTATAGTAGACTTGTATACCTTTAATTTGAGCTAAAGAATACAAAGTTTCATGAATCACAGAATTTTCTGTGATTTTTACAAGTAGCATGAGCTACAATTTTCGGATTTTGAACCTACTGTTTTGCAAATGAATTTAGACGAAGTAATTGCGGATGAATTTAGATGATTTTAACTACAAAGTTTTAGTAGACTCATTTATGTTTCCTATGAAACTAAGAAATATATTTTTGGAGTAGTATTGGAATTTATATGATTTTTACAATACCATTGGGTTGTTGTCTGTAGTTGAACATTCAAATAGTGGATTATATATATGTGTTATTACCTTGAATCGAAGTTGATAAGGAAATATTCTTGGATTATTGGTTAGTGCATGTGTCTTAGGATATTTGAGATTGTAGGTTTGAGACTTGGTGAGCTCGAATTTGGTAGTATTTACTGTCTTTGAGTATTCTGGAAATATAAATTAATTTTTTTGGGGAAAGATTTTGATGGTAATTTGTACAAATATTTTTGGGATAATTTTCCCACTTGAATAGGAAGAGTTTGAAGCCGGCAGAGTCTGGAGGAGGACAAAGAGTTTGTGAGGTTGTTCGACGGTAGCAACAACATAGATTAGGCAAAGATGACGGAGTCGAAGCTAGCAGCATGCAGCCCGAGCCCTTGGGTTCTTCGTATGTTTTTAGACATGGTTTCTTTGCATGATTCTTCGATCTGGTTTTGACGCTCTTATTCACTTACAGGTATGGTGGATGACGTCACTGCTGCTATCTTGTAGGTCGAGTGCGAGGAGAGGAGGGTAGCAGAGGATCCAAAGGGGAAGAGAAAGGAGATGGCATCGACCTCAGAAGCATAGCCGAAAGGGAGACCGGACAGGGCAAAGAGATCCTGGGCCCTTACCATCCATGACCCAGAGGAAACTATGAGGGTTCCCCGAGCGAGTAATCGCTCAGGGCCAGCATGCTAGCTGGGTCTCCTCTTCCCCTATTCCACCCCTTTTTGTAGGCCATTATCCCTGGTCAGCTCAAAAATAACTTTCGGCCCGATTGGGGAGTGAAAGTGGTTGACTCCATAATGGAGTCCTATGTGGCCGTCGAGGTAGTGGATAACCTAGCCTTTCTATGGGACATGAGGGCTCTTTTCGTGGATAACTTTGAGTCGAGCTACCTCAAGTACGCCCAAGCTTCCGTCGTGGTAAGGGCTTTGACCTTGACATAGGTGTTTACCCTTTTTCCTACTTAACTTTCTTAATCAGTTTCTTCCTTCTCGCAGGCCATACTTCAAGGGGCGGAGGTAAAGAGACAGTATGAGCACCTTCTCAAGTGCACAAATCAGAGGGCAGAGCGACTCAAGCAAAACTGACAGGAGGAGAATAGTAGCACAGAGGTACTTGAGAAGAAGATTTTAAGGATGGGGCCTATGACCAAGGGGTCTTGATGGCTGAAAAGGAGGACTTCAAGGAGGAGCAAGTGAATTTGAGGTTAGTGCTTGTGGGTCCAGCGGACCAGATCATTGCGGGAGTGGACCAGAGCTATAAGCAAGCTCTCGAACATGTAAGAGAGAGATATCCTGACATTCACATCAAAGGCCTTTCTTTTGAGCTGGGGCTTGGCATGACCCCTCCAACCCTTGCTGAGTTGCCTTTGGTTCACGACAGTGCAGATCTGCACCGGGGTCACGGGGGCGCGGAACCGCCTTTGGACGACGCTGAAGATCTCTGCGAACATGTATCGGTGTGAAACAAGGATCCTCTGTAGCACCCCAAATTCCGAACACAGGTAATTCGTAGCAATTACAGGATCTTTTACTTTAATTTGTACAAAAATACAAGGAATTTAAAACCTTTTCATTTACAACATTGTTATTTACAATAACACAGCGGAAATAAATAAGTACAATACAACATATGACAATGAAAGTTCTCCAATCTCGTGACATTCCTCATAATGACTTCAAGTCCATGCCAAATCCAACCATGCACTAGGAAACTGTGGGCACGTCAGTTGCATACAACTGACGCAATGCTATAATACGGCGTTCTCACCATCTTAACAAACACAAACTTGAATGCAGAAAATATAGAAGTGACTATCTTAATTATGTCAGTGTATGATATGACCTATTGCCAAATGCAGACATTCATACTACGATGACACTAATGCATACTTGTTCGGATTCTATGCATCTAATACTATATAGGTCTGAGGGCAAACCCTTAACGTACTCCTCATTATAGGGTTAAATCCCACGCTATGCAACCTAACTCGATGATTGTACTCCAATGCGTAATCATGTGCGAACCGCAACCCTAGGACTGTGAACTTTACTGGCCTACCCCTAGCCCGCACATGTAGATTTACCAGGTATATCCTCAGTCGTGAACATTCCTAAGAGCCACAGCTCTTTACTGGCCTACTCCTAGCCCACAGATGTAGATTTACTAGGCGTATCCTAGGTCCCGAGCCCAGTGAGTCGATCACCCGTAATTACGAACCAGGTTTACCCCTAGCCCACCATCTGTGGATTTACCGGGCGTATCTTGTCCGTCCCGAACATTCCTAGGAACCACAAGTTCTTTACTGACTTTTCGTGATAGATAGACATAAACCCCTAGCCCACATACCATGGCTTTACTGGGCGTATTCCTTAATCCCGAACCCCTAGGAACTGCAAGTTCTTTACCAGATATGTTCGTCATTGTTTTCAGCTATAACTCCACCTAGTGTGTGTCATTATGGTTAAAGTACAATCATCACAACCTAGAGCTAGCTTACCCCACCGGACTTAATCAACACATGGAGAAAATATTAGCCCACAGTGGCTGCTTCTCAAATTTCGTTTATCATAACTTGTCGGTTTCTACGAGTCTCGCTCTGCCTCTAGATTCCAACATCTCAAACCGAGATCATATAGGTTACCTCAACCTCAATTACACAATTCCTCATTCATAATTCATTTGATTTGTTCATACATTCATTTTGAATTTTCAATTTTAAATCTATTTCCTTACGTGTCGTAAGCTTCTAGGATAAAACAAAATACAAAGATTCTTCGTATTTTAGACTCTCAACCATGCTTTTATTTTACTACAAAATATCCCAACCATTTACTTATTTCAATAGTTTAATCACAATGCAATTTTTCAAAGGTAGGTTCTAAATTTGTATTCCACTCCCCAATTTCAAACTCATTTTCACATAAACAAAAACTCTCGAATTTAGACTAGAAACTAGATCCATCTAGTACATTGTCTAATGTAACTTTTAATCTCCAAAATACATCTTAAAATAGTGTAGAACTATTTTCAAATGTTCTAATAATATTCAAAAATATTTCAACAATTTTTCCCAATTTATCAAAACATGGAAAACCATTGGAAAAATAAAATTAAAAATGTGCACCACCGGATTCGAACCCAAGCCGCACAGCAAGCCCAAACCGCAACCCAAGTGCGCCCAACAACCAAAAGCCCATCTGACAATTGGTGTAGAAAATTCTCACCAATAGCTTATAAGCCTCGTCTATAGTAAGGTAATAAAAATCAAAATTTTGTAAAAAAGGAAACAGAGCCTCCCCAGGCTCGGACCCACAACCCCCGGCCACTGTACACAGCGTTCGGAGACACACCCGCAAACCAGGCTCCCAAGCCTCTCAATCAGATTAGCTTTACTATCCTAATTCTTTTGATTCCACTCTCTATTTAATGATTTAATTAAAAATTTAGATGTCAAATTTCTACGTTTTAACTTTTACAATTCCAGAAAAATAACTTTCCCTTGGAATTGAATATATCATCCTGAAATAAATCCTATAATAATATATTCCCAAAATAAAGGAAATTATTACCCAATTTGTATGAATTGTTCATAATTCTACAATTTTGAACTATATAAATTATTGTTCTTCATACAACTACATTTTTCTAGGAGTTTTTACATTACTACATTGTTTATAGAGAAATTCAATTCCATGGATTTATTTTTTTATATATAAATTCTATACTAGAAAGGCATTCTATAAAACTCCTATTAATTCAAGTTTCTACTACATGATTGTAATTAAGCATGTACTAATAAATTTTGCTGCAGATGTTACTTTACATGTAACGCCCCGAATCCCAAATACACTGAATTCGAGATGTTCTACAGGATCTTTCCACTTTATTTAGTACAATTTTACAAGAAAATTTGAACTTTTCACTTTACATCAGAGTTTACATAAAACTTTACACTTTACATTGCACAGCAGAAGTAAAATTTACAATAATTGAATAAATGTACAACAACATTGAATAATCTTTAAGCATCTGTTCCTCTTTAATCTTTATCATTTCATTTACCTGCATATAAGACTGTGGGTACGTCAGTTTATTCAACCGACGAACATTATACACAGCCATCCTCTCTATACCGGAAATAGTATAACTTATTTTCCATATTTAACAAACACAAACTTGTCACATATCAACTAAAGGGACTACCCTATTGATGTCGTGTTGTGATTGTGCACTTAGTCCTTAATGCAATTATTTATATTAGATGACACTAATGCGCACTTGTTCGGATTCTATGCATCCCATACTACAGGTCCGAGGGCAAGCCTTTTAATCGTTCTTCATCTTTGTAGGGTTCAATCCCTCGTCATGTCTTAATCTACTACTGTAACTACGGCGAGTATCTTAGATGATCTATGAGTACAAGCACGTTCACCGGATCCTAGAGGGGAATTCCACGCCATGTCTTGACTCATCAAGCATGCATTATGTGGCAATTCAACCTCCTCCCTGAACATGATCCTCTTACAGTCACCAAACATCCCACAAGCGTGGCTAAAGTCCGATTATTACTGAGTTGTGCCTACGCCATGTCTTGACTCATCAAGCATGCATTCTGTGGCTCACACACCCGCACCGTAAACTCTAGTTCTCATACTCATGCTTTTCTCTCACTTTCATCACGTCTTCACTATGCACTAATCCTTAGTTTTTATTAGAATCATGAACAAAATCAAGCTCTAGAGTTAGTCTCTCCACTAAACCGGACTTATTCATTTATTCATACATGACCAACCTTGGTCTTTCATTTCAGATTTCATTTCATCTCTTTCCAAATGCCGGGGGAGACTTAGCTACTCTTTTGTTTCAATTCCAATTCACAATTTCCAATTTGAGCATTTCCAACTCATAAATTCATTTTCATAATCATAACAAATTTCTTTTTCAATAGTATGATCTCTAAATTGTTCAATAGTCCATAATCACACATGGAATTTTATACTTCATCAAATATCAATTTCACATTGAAATCACATCACTAAATGGATATTCATATACCATATATTTCACACTATTCTCAAATGAGAATAATTCACAATGCATCACTACATATAATTTCTATTTTTATTCCACTTCTTTTCTAATATTTTATTTCAAGCCTTTCTACAAAGTGCAACTTTTATACCATACAAGTATATAACCATAAGTCTAAATTATACATTTTATTCTCAAATCATATTTTATTCTATGTAAATAATTCCCAAATTATTTTTCATAAGTCCCATATATTTTTAGAAGAATAATCATATTTTTTTCATAATTTTTTGATCAACAAAACATTCAAAAAAAAATATTTTTTCAATCTTGCCGAAGCCAAGATTCGAACCCAGCACCACAGAGAACACAGCCGAAGGCACAAGCCACTAGGCCACTTGCGCCAGCGGTATAGAAAGAGAGCTGAGAGTATTTAATGCTCTCGGCTGCAGTTTTATTATTTTTTTAAAACATGAAATAAAATATGCGATGCTACTGGGGATCGAACCATCGACCCGCCCAATACTGTAGCGATTTAGAGCGATCCGACCACTCGAGCTATAGGCTCGAGTTGTCACTAGTACAATTCGAGTTTCATTTAACCAATACTCTCTGTTATTTAAAACATTTCGACGTTCATCAAAATCTCATTTCAATTGCTCTTACTAACATACTGTAAAAATTCCAGATTAATCATTTCCATCATGAATTAAACTCCAGTATATGAGAATAATTTTCTTAGATAATTAAACATATTTTTCCCAATAATTAACACAAATCTACCATACAATTTGGTTAATTTGATATACTACTACTAACGCATTCTTTTTCGACATTCTAATTTCACTAATCTCTACACCAATTTTCTACTCTTATTTATTTCACGAACCTAACAATTGTATCGTAATTTATTCGTTACAACAACATAACAAAATTTCTAATTTAGCACATAAAGCGACATTGTCAAACTACTAATCTTTGCGCATAATTTTTTTTCATGCTACTAACGAAGGTTTATTTACACAATTCATAGCCATATTCATATCGCACACAACTTGAATTTTAATAATAGAAACACATATAATTTGCATATCAACAAATCAATCAATTAGGGATCATTTTTCCAATTAAATGTGCATTCTTATTGATCATTTTCATGCATGATTTTTCTAATTAAATCTAGCATGCATTTCTATTTAGAAATAGGGAAAATTTACCCACCTTAAATGGAGAGAAAAACAACTAGCAACACCTCCTAAACAATGTCCTTACAAACGAGAGCGATCCTCCTCCTTGAAGCGCGCACTCGAGCCTCCAAGAACACCCAACCCGAGAGCTCCTAAGCCAAACCGAGAGCACTTCCTTGATAGCCGGCCTCTCCTCTTCTTGTTGCAAGCACAACTCCCACACACAACTCAATCTTTTACTCACTTGCTAAATACTAGATAATGTATTTTAGATTATAGGTTTGGAAGAGATAATTTGCACAAGAATAACTAGCCATGGGGGGGTATTTATACTAAAAATCTAAGGAAATGGATGGCCAAGATTGAAGTAGGAGTTAGGAACAAATGGCTATGATTTAAGGAGGAGTTATACTAACCACCCGTAATTAAGTAACCACCACACCATGATCCCACTCAAATTTTTTCCATTCCCTCCAAAAGCAAACTGGCCATGCTTGGGAGTGCACTATGCACGTGTACGTGCAATGCACGTGCAAGCATTTGACTCCAAAAATTTGTACATTATATTTTGTATTAAAAAAATCTTTAAATTGTATCCTACATGACAACTTGTATTTAAAAATAAATTAACTCATGGGCTTTAGTTTATGGGCCAAAATAACAATTTTAAAATAAATGAATTAAATTTTGGGCTTTAAGAAAAGGCTTTTTGTCTAATTGAAAGAAGGCTTTATAGAAAATAATTAAAAGCACATATTTAAATATCTATACTCATCATGATAAAATATTTACCAAAAATATTGCACGTGCACACTACGTGCAAAATAAATAATTTTCATTAAATGAAAATCGGGGCATTACATTACACACCCATGCCCATATCATTATCCATCTACATATTTCTAACATGCACAATTACTAACATTTTAGAAAACAATGAAAACTCCACACATCCACATACTAAGACTAAGAGTGCACAATTAAAATTCTAGAAAACTTCTACACTCATACACCCTAATTAAATTAACATCTACACATGTCATGGATAATCAAACACAATCTAGAAAATTTTAGAAGACAATGAGAATACCCACATATTATCATTCAAATGCATTCACACCTAATTATGGATTCTACAAAGACATTTAGAAGATAAGGAATGTACCCACCTCAAAAAGATTACTCCTAGCAAATAAGAACTCCTAAAGAAGTCTCCAAGCCTCCTCGAAATCCGAGCCCAAAACCAAACAGCAAGGCTTCTGAAATGCAATACACAACAAAGAAAGGCTCAATGAATATTTATTTTTATTCTTTGTTTCTCTTTTGCTGTTACGAAAACATAGGGGGGTTAAGGGGATTAATTAGTGGGGGTTAATCTTAACTACCCATTAATCAATTAACCACCCACTCACTCAACTCACTCCTCCCTCTCTCTCCCTAACCGGCCAATCAAAAGGGTGGGCAAAACCGCACGTGTGTGTTTAGGCACGTGAAATGCATACAAAATATTTAGGTATTTGAATTAATAAAATTCACATATGTTTCTAAAGTTAATAAAACTTGTTTAATTTAATTATAATAAAAGTTTCAAGCACAAATAAAAATAAACATATACACTTCATAAATGTAACTCCTGTATCCCATTATCTGTATTTTTGTAATGCATTTCTTTTCTCCCAGTGTATTCTATCTATTTGTATTGTTTCTTTTTCCTGAACCGTGTATTTGTTCTTCTTTTCCTATATATATTCATCTATTTTTTAAATTATTTTGAGATTCATTTGTCTGCATATTATTCTATCTCTGGATGATTTATTGTTTCTCATTTGTTGCATTTCATGGCCTAATTGCCTATTTATTTGAATTCTGCCTTGTTGGATTTGGTTTTCTACCCAATGTACCCTATTTGAACCCATCTATCCGTCCTACTGGATCCTACCATCTTCTTTGACCCAGTCTTCCCCAAATTTTCTTCACGTTCCCTAACAGGAAGATCATATATTTTTTCCCATATTCTCTTGCTTCTCCAAATCACAACTTGCCAAAAATCTCTCATTATAATCCCCAACAAATTTTGTTTTGCTATCTACAAATTGCTATCCACTAAACCCTAACCCTAATTCTCTCTCATCTCTCTCCTCTCCCTACCCGTGTACCCCCTTCTTCCCCGACCTGCATCCCGTCGGCCTGACCCAGCCACTGTGCACCTCCGACTGCCGACCACCCTTGGCGACCCCCCTGTGTCGCGCCCTCCTCCTGAGCGCCACATACCAGCTCACCTCGACAGCAGCCCCCCCTTTCTCCCCTTCTCCTCCCGAAGCCACGACAGTAGCCACACCAGTAACCAGCGACAGCATCGACAATGCTGTTGTGCCGCCCTGTCCGCCATCATCCTCATCGCCGTGCACACATCCCTCTGCCTTGGTTTGTGTGTATTCAATTGATCCCCCGGCTACTCCTCTTTGTGTGCATGCGATTGATTTCGTGAGCGTGGTGTTCGTGATCATCTTGTGTGTCTCGTTCGTGATCCGCTCGTGGTGTTGTGTTCATGCTCAGGAATCTATTCACGTTATTCTCATTTTCTCGTCAGATCCGTCATCAATTACAAGGCAAGTAACTTGTATTCTTTTGTTGTATATACAAGTACTAAATATCGCCAGTAGTAGCACTTTTAGTTTCTAGATTCATTCTCATGAAAAAAATTCTTGTTAGATCTTGTCTCTATTTGTTGATCCATCCGTAGTCATCCTTTGTTACACACACGACATGAAACATTTTAGATCTAACTAGATTCATGTGCATGTATGTATGTTGTTCGTGATCCATGATATGTTGTATGAATCTTTCATGCTTGATGTGTTAGCCGTCGTATCTTATGGTAGATTTGTTAAACACTCATACCATGTTATTTTGGACATCTATTATACCATGTTTTGTGTTTTGTTATAATTTGGATTTGTTGCATATGAACTATTTGATTTAATGCATAAGAAGATATTATTGTTTTTGCTGCTACCCTATTTTGTTTTATTATTTTAGACACTGTTAAGGTCAGTAAATCAAACTAATTTGTGATTATAAATTGTAGATCTCGTTGTCTATTCTCCAGAATTTTCGACAAATTTCAGTTTCGATTTGTGAGGTGTGAGTTATTGATGTTTTGCAACAGATGTGCTGAGAATTCCAGATTTTATTTTATGCGATTTCTGTATAGTTATTCATTTTAATACTGATGTTAAAGATAAGATTTGAATCTAATACTTTTCTGGGTATGACTAGACTTAACTGGTATTAACCCCAAATTTTTGTGGATTTAATTAATGACTTTTATAAACTATTCTATACTTGTGAACAAATACTATATTTCCCAAACTGCATGCTATTCAGTAAAGAACCATAATTTCAATCTGATTCTAGTTGTTGTTGGTAAAAACTTTGTAAATATAAAATGTAGCCTGTTGTATCTATTTTACAACATTTTTTACGAATTTGTATTTCGAGTTATACCTTGTAATCTATTGCCGTTTTAGTACTGTTGTGTCAAGAATTTCATATTCACAAATTTGCTGTATCCTGCTGTTTTCCAAATTTATTTGACTATACTATATATGTTGGAATATTATGAAATTTTATCTTCTGATACTATACATACTAGGGAATACCCCAGAATTTTCTTGGATTTAAATCAGTAAGTTTTGTGCCATTTTCATGCTTGTGAATACAACCTAGTGATTTCTGGCTGAACATGATTTCTGTATATAATTCTGTTTAGAGCCCTATTTCTGAAATTATTATATGACATGTATATATGTGCTAGATTCGGCCAAGAGTCTATTTTCTAGATTTTCTGACGGATCCAGATTTGCATATTTGTAGCAACGGGAAACTCAGAATTGGTGCAGTACTGTCTTGCTGTCCAGAACTGAAAGTTTCGTTGTCTTAGCCTTTGATGAGTCGTTTGTCACCCGTTCGTATCCTTTATCCAACTTGTACTTGTCCCTTGTTATCTTACCATATTTCTTGCCTTGTTTGTACACGTCCATGCTAGCTTTAAATAATAATAACAAGAACCAAGTCGGGGTTAAAGGGAAAGATCTAATAGTGGAAAATACAGAAACGTGTAGGGGATCCATAGATCCTACGTGATACTTGATACTTGATAGTTGACACATGATTACTTGATACTTTACACGTGATACATGATGCTTGATACTTGATACTTGATCCTTGTCCCTGAGTACACTGCCTTCTATGATCCACTATGAAATCTAAAACGCAACTTGCTTGAATGTAGCAACCATGTGGTAAAAATTTGGGACGCATGAAGTGCTACCTAGTTAGGAATAAATACAAGACTTAAGAATAACATGAGCACTTGGCACTTGTTACTTGCTACTTGTACATGATACTTGACACTTGTTACTCATTACTCGTTTGCATGTTACTTGACACTTTGTTACAGGTCACTTGCACCCGATTATCTTGCCATGCTATTCGATTCTGTATTTGATTAAGAAATTGCTGTTACATTCCTTCCATACTTACTTCTGTACTTACTCCCGCTGTTACTCTATACTTGTCTATTTTTCCTGTACTTGTTGCCTGCACTACAAGCGGCCCGTAACTTGCATTGACAGGCGGTTGTTTTCTCTTTCCTTTTCCTGCAAATCTGTCACTTGCAGACCTTGGTGACCAGCTGCCCGATAGATTAATTGACCAAAGTTTCTAGTTGGGTGGAGATCTTGCTACTATTTATTCTTGTTGTTTATTTTGAATAATTGTAACTTGTTACATGGATTATATTGTATTGGGCATTTTGTCCCAGACTTCTGCTTTGTTCCAGACTTGATTATTTGAAATTTAATATTCTTGTTTTCTTTCAAGTATCCTATTAACTATATTAATTCAGTTATTCATGCGTGGTTGACTATTCCTCTTGTATATCTCTTGTTTATTCGTGTATGTGTTATAAAGATCCTTACAGCTTATGAAGGTGAAAGCCATTCACTGGACTTGTGTCGCATATCCGTATTCCGTATTCTATTTTGGGAAGCAGGACATGACAATAAATTTTATTTTGAAAAAGAATACAACAACCACGTGCACTACAAACACGTGTATCACACGTATTAATGAATATTTGAATACAAAATCGATTTGTGAAAAAAGGAAATATTTATAAATAATCGAAATACAACATACGTAAAATACATTTCATTAATTCTATATATATACATCAATGTAATCAACACGTACATAGAAAACACGTGCATCGCACGCATAAAAAATATATTTGAGTCAAACTAGGAGAAAATGAATTTCAATTCATAAAACGAATTCGAACAAATTTATAAAATAATTGAAACATGTAGAATATTTTATAATATTACACATCATGGTAGAATATACGTAATCGATACGTGCATTGAAAGCACATACAATGCACGTAAAAACACAAAGATTAAAATAAATATTTAAGTTGGCTCAGAATATGATAAAATTGAATTTTGAGAATATGAAAAATGTATAAATAATTGAAATGCGGAAATACGTAGGACATTTACATTAAAATACCTTACGGATATTACTCATAACAGTACAAAATACATGTGCGTACACCTGGGGGACACAATTGTCATAACTCAGGGTGTTACACTCTTCCCCCCTAGAATAGTTCTGTCCTCAGAAATTACTAGGGTAAAAGTTGTATTTTGAACACACCATAAAAATCATTATTATATGTAGAAAAGATGTCAATACTAATAAAATACATGTAGTATAAAAATATGTAATGTGGAAAACAAAGCAAACTTATATAAAGGAAACTATGAGTATCAAAGTGAATAAGAACGAAACGTGAAAGTATTAAACAAATTAGGAAAATTTACTAGAAAAAGAAATGTGACAATTATAGGTTGAAAGTAATTTTCATACAAAATAATATTAGATAAATTATTAGATAATATAGTAAAGAAAAATATTAATTAAGTCATCAATTGTGAAATAAATTGGGAAAAAAATAATTGGCAAGAAATAAGAAAATCATTGTAAAATGCTTTAAAAAATAAGTATTGTAAACAAAAGAAAGTAGTAAGAAGTAGTACGAAAAAGAGTAAAACAAAAATAGAAGTATAGAAATAAATAAGAAGGAAGAGAAATGTAAGTGCACTGAATAAAAGCATTGAAATAGTATAAACAAATTATAATGCGGTAGAAAATTTTAAAATTAGATTAAGAGCGCAATTAAATATTAGGTAGCTAAAAGCTGACATAATAAAGAGAAGAGTATGGTAACAAAATTAAATATCGAAATATAAAACAAACTGATAAATAATCGAGAACACAAAAGAAAATTTTAAAAGTGGTTAGCAGTAGCTAATAAGGATTTGAAAAATTAACAGAAAGAGAAGTTAATTAAAAGAAACCGTGAAGAATACAACGAATAAAATCGTAAGCTACACTAGGATTATAGATTACGAGACAGAAGAAGGCAGTAATTTAAGAGAATACTGTTTTATGAAAAGTATGAAAAATATATGAGTGTTAAATTTTAGTTGAAAGAATAAACAATATAATATAAGTATAATAATAAAAATTATAATGATGTGTATATCGTAAAACTTTCATTTGTAAAAGTTACATAATAATTTTCTAGAATAATGATTAGTATATATCAAATATTTATAAGTTGTCAGGCATATCACAAAACAACAATATAATATTTTATACATAAATACGTGTAAAAAAATATGACGAAACAACAATACTATAACATGAAAGTTGTAAGCAATTGGAGAAACGAATAAAATAATAGTAACAGTAGCAATATATAATTGAAATAATATATAGTATTAATTGGGATAAAAATAAAATGTAGATAGTAAACGAAAGTATAAATAATAAAAATCTTATTATATGAGTAGCAAACATATCGAAGACAGATTAGCAATAAAATATAAAAATGGAATTGTATATAAACACAAAGTAATAAAATAATTAATAGTAACCAGTAATATAGATTGAAAAATAAATAAAATAATAATAACACACATATGATAGATGTAGAAGCAAATATAAATAGTAAGGTAATTAATTAAATGCATATATAAGTATATCTGTATTATAAATAATAAAGTTGAAGTAGTATAAGCTAAGTTGTAAAACAATATAAAATGGTATAAACTAGTACAAAATTGGAATAGTGATAAATAATATATATAGAAATAAAAGTGGGGGCTTTTGTTGTGGGTTCGCCTCGTTGGTGTCCAACTGCAGGCTTGCCTTCTTGACATCAAGTTGCAGATTTGCTTCCACGATATCCGGTTGTAGTTTGCCTTTTGGACATTCGGTTGCAGATTTAGCCTCCCTGACATCCAGTTGTAGTTTGCTTCCATTGATGTCTAGTTGCAGATTTGCCCTCTTGACATCAGGTTGCACCAAAACGATGAATGGAATGACGTAATCTTCCATATGTACTTGGATATTGGATATTTAATTTTAAGTATGATGTTATGTTTTTGAAATTTATAAAAGTTGGGATAGTAAGAGGAGGAAATGAAGTAGAAAATTACAACGATGAAATATTAGAATAGAAGTATAGATTTTAAATATCGAATATATAAAATTAGTAGTAATGAAAAGGATTTATAACATTAAGACAAAAATAGTATAAAGTATATGCATGAGCTTAAATACAAATGAGAAGAATAATTATGTAGTGTAGTAAATTAGGATAATAAATATAAATAATTATATATATAAAAAAATATAGTAATGTAGTAATTGGATAAGGGTAAAATGATATGTATAGTAACTATGTTGAAATACATGATATATATATAGAAATCAGTGGTAAGTATATGTTGTAACCAAGAATGTAAAAATATAAATAGTAAGCGTACATAGTACGATAGAGAAGTATAAAGCGACAAAATTAATAAATAGCTATTAATACTGAAAAGTAAATATAACAAAACAAACTAGCAAATAATATGTAATAACAATATTATCGAGTATAGGCTATAAAACAAAAATAGTAAGGAAAGAAAATTTATAATGTGTAGAAGTATGTCATATTTATACAAAATATTACAATCTTGTTAAAAATATACTGAAATGATTAAGACAGTGTAAAATAATGGAAAAATTATAGCATCGAAAAATAAAAGCATATGAAAGTAAATATGCAAAAATCGAATATAATAGAAATAATGAAAGAAAATAGCAGTAGCAATAACAACTTAATACGTAGTAATTTAAAACTTAATGTAATACATAAAAATGATAGCAAAATAAATGAGTAACGTAAAAGCGCTTGAAAGTAAGAAGGATAAAAACATCAAGGAAAATAAATGTATAAGTCAAACTTAAAAGATTAAGACTACGGAAGATAGATAGAATAATAAATATCCAAGTGAATTAATAGTATAAGAACATAATTCTTTGAAAAAATATTAAAGGTTAAAGATGAAAAGCACTATGAGAAAAATACATGAAAAAAAGTAAAAGAGAAAATTTAGTCTACGCATAAGGTATCATGAATGTAGGTTCAAACCAAGCATAACACTCGTGACACAAAAGAAAATATGCTCGCATAAAATATCGCATTAATGTATACGAGGAGAGTATCATGAATGCAAGTTCAATAACTACGCCATTCATGACTCCAAACTAACACTCACACTTTAATGTCCACCTAATTTTGTTTTCCTTATAAATTTTGTACTACTTGTTGAAGTCGGCTCTAATACCACTCTGTAGCGCCCCGAATTCCGAACACAGGTAATTCACAGCAATTACAGGATCTTTTACTTCAATTCGTACAAAAATACAAGGAATTTAAAACTTTTTCATTTATAACATTGTTCTTTACAATAACACGACAGAAATAAATAAGTACAATACAACATATGACAATGAAAGTTCTTCAATCTCGTGACATTCCTCATAATGACTTCAAGTCCATGCCAAATCTAACCCTGCAACTAGGAAACTGTGGGCTCGTCAGTTGCATACAACTGACGCAATGCAATAATACAGCTATCCCACCATCTTAACAAACACAAACTTGAATGCAGAATATATAGAAGTGACGATCCTAATTATGTCAGTGTATGATATGACGTAATGCGTAATGTATACATTCACACCACAAGGACACTAATGCATACTTCGTCGGATTCTATGCATCCCATACTACATAGATCCGAGGGCAAGCCCTTAATGTACTCCTCATTATAGGGTTTGATCCCACGCTATGCAACCTAACTCGATGACTGTACTCCAATGCATAATCACGTGCGAACCGCACCCCTAGGACCGTGAACTTTACCGGCCTACCCCTAGCCCACACATGCAGATTTACCAGGCGTATCCTCAGTCGTGAACATTCCTAAGAGTCGCACTTTTTACCGGCCATTTCATCGACTTCACCGGCCTACCACTAGCCCACATATGTAGATTTACTAGGCGTATCCTAGGTCCCGAGCCTAGCGAGTCGATCACCCGTAATTACGAACCAGAACTACCCCTAGCCCACCGTCTGTGGATTTACCGGGCGTATCCAGTCCGTCCCGAACATTCCTAAAAACTGCAAGTTCTTTACTAGCCTTTTCGTGATAGACAAATGATATGGCTAAAAATGGGGTTAAATCGGAGCCGTCCAGATTGGGCACGAATCTTGATGCTCGGGGGCAAAATGGTAATTTCACAGTCAAGTGGATCCAAGGCGGATACTGAATCTTCTTTTCACAGATCTAACAACCCGCGAACGGATCCACACCTGTTGGGTTCGAGTCCCGACCCAAGGCGAACCCAAACCAACAAGGGGCAAATCAGGATCCCTGATTTGGCCAAATCAACAGTCCTGATTTGCTCCCACCGGGAATCATGGGCTAATTTCCCCAAAAAGAATGGGAGGATTTTCCTCCTTGCTGTTAAGCAGGAAATCAGGCCCCTAACGGCTCCACAGGCGACTATAAATACAACCCCTCTACCACCATAACCAGGTTAATCACTTTTTTTCACCACTTAAGCTCTTTCTTAATCTTTTTCTGATTACTGACAAGAGCGTCAGAGGGTGCGTCGCCGGAATCAACCCCGGTGTCTCGCACTTCCTTGCAGGTTGCGGCAGGAGCAAGAAGGCCGAGTCAACTGTTCAGGTTTTTCTCGGACTCACAAATTCTATCTGTTTACCCCCACACCGAAATCAGCAGGTAACAGATTGGCGCCGTCTGTGGGAACAACCACACGAACAGCCTCAGCCCATTCTCCGTCGTCCTCTGCAGTCATGCCGCCGAAGAAGGTCAGATCCAGAGGGTCGAACCGTGTGGGCAACTTTGCCGACCCGGCGAATGAAGTCCCAGTCAATCCTATTCCTCAGTCCGACCTCCCTCCGCCGACTCAGCAGGTCCCACCTCCTCCTCCCAAGCAGCAGCCCAACAATGGTCCGTCCGGTCATAACGGTCGGAAGGAGAAGCAGCCCCTCAATCCGGGCCATGTCTCGGTCCATAATGGGTCCTCGGACTTGATGGCTTCTCATCATCCCGACCTCCGCATCACACTTCTGAACTGCCAGAAGGACGACGACCTCCGCACCCATCTCGACGAAAGGCGGGCCCGAGAGGGAGCCTCCCGCCAGCGTCAAGGTGAGCGGTCCCCACGTCGCCAGGACGGCAGAAGGTCTCCGGACCGCAGAGGCCGAGCGGCATCCCCCGAGCGCCGAAGGAGGAGGTCCCGTTCCCCCGGGGATCAGGCGTCATCCGAGGGAGCGAGATGTGCCTATCAGTCGAGCCGAATTCCTCCAGTTTCAGGAGACCGTTCTGCAGGCTCTCAATCTTCGGCAGAACGTCCAGAATGCTCAGAGGGCTCCGACACCCCCCAGGGATCCCAGTCCTCGTCGCCGAACCCGGAGCCCTTCCCCGGCTCCCAGCCGCCAGCAGCGGCAACAAAGCCCTCGCCGGTCCCAGGACTACCGGCGCCGCAGTCCACGCTCCCCTTCCTATGAAGAGGAGTCTGGGGGGTCGTACGATTACCAGCGGAGGGACGATGCCCTCATCCGCCGTCTCCATGAGGTGGAAAGGCGTATCGGCCGCATGGACAGGGAGGAAGAGTCCCGAGCAGGAACCTTCCGTCCCAGCCGACCCCCCTTCTCACGGTCGATCATGGAGGCCCACATACCGAGGAGTTTCAAACCACCACAGTTTGAAACATACTCAGGGGAATCCGACCCGGTCGATCACGTCGAATGCTTCAAGACCCTGATGCTGATCCATCAAGCTTCCGACGCAGTGCTCTGCAGGACCTTCCCTGCCACCCTCAGGGGGTCGGCTCGGGAATGGTATTCCAGGCTCGCCCCCTCATCCATCTTCTCATTCGAGCAGTTCGAGACGCTGTTCATAACTCACTTCGTGAGTAGCCGGCGAGCCGAGAAGACAAGTCTTTCCCTACTGAACCTGCGGCAGGAAAGGGAAGAGAAGCTGCGGGATTATGTGAAGAGATTCACCGCAGAGGTCAGGTCTATCGCCTCCTTAGACCAGTCCGTGGCCACCGTGGCGTTCCAGTCGAACGTCCTTAACGCCAATCTCAGATCATCCCTGGCCAAGAAGCCCCCGCATGACTTCGCCGACCTCCTCCTGAGGTGCGAGAAGTACATCCGAGCAGAGGAGGCCGAAGCCCTTCCAAGCTTCGGGGGGCCCTCCGCAGGGTCGAAGAGGAAGGCGACGGGGGAAGAGGGGTCCAAGAAAGCTCAAAAGGACATTGGCAGCCAGCGCCGCCCTCCCCCCAGGTTCGAAAAATTCACTCCCCTCACCACTAATGTCTCTACTATCCTAATGGAGGTGGAGAAGGAGGGAGTCATTCCTCCGGCTCCGAGGATGCACACCTCAGCGAAGAGGAGGAACAAAGATAAGTGGTGTCGTTACCACCGAGACCACGGCCACGACACGAATGATTGCCGGGCTCTGAGAGATGAGATTGAACTCCTCATCCGGAGGGGCCAATTGGCCAAGTTCGTGAAGGCGAACGATCAGGCAGATCGCAGTTCTCCTCCGGCTCGGGGGGCTAACAAGCGCTCCGAGCGGCGCGAGGAAACACCCGAGTTCGAGGAGGAAAGAATTCTGCACCTGATCCATGGAGGCCCCATGGGGGGCTCCTCTAATACCTCCCGGAAGGCCTTCATCCGAGAGGTCAACTCGGTCCACAGTGCTCCTCCTCCCAAAGGTCTCGGCGTCCCCGTATCTTTCTCCGATGCCGACCTCGAAGGGGTCCGAACCCCACACTGTGATGCCCTCGTCATCGACCTCCGCATGGCCAACTTCAAGGTGCAGAGGATTTGGGTGGACAACGGGAGTTCGGTCAATATCCTCTTCCTCTCGGCCTTCCGAGGCCTGCAGCTGTCCCGAGACCGTCTCAAGCCGGCCGGTTACACTCTCCACGGGTTCACGGGGGTCCCGGTGACCGTCGAGGGGGTGATAACCCTAGACGTTACTACGGGAAGCACCCCTACTACCCGGACCGAACCGATGGACTTCATGGTCGTCGACGTCCCGGCAGCATATAATGTCATCCTAGGCCGCCCCAGCCTAGCCGCCCTGGAAGCTGTCCCCTCGGCATACCATTTGTTTCCCACTCGGTCGGGAGTAGGGGAAGTCAGGGGAAACCAGGAAACAGCCCGGAAGTGCTACATGACTTCCACTGGGGGATCAGTGCTCTCGCTCGAGACACTGGAAATCCCCGAGCCGAAGGCCCGCCAGACGTCCGAGCCGGCGGACGAATTAGAAGAAGTGCTCTTCTCGGACGAGGATCTGAGCCGGAAATTCCTCATCAGCAAATCCTTGCCGACCGCACTGTGTTCGGACCTGATTAAATGCATCCGGGACAACCGTGACCTGTTTGCATGGTCAGCCGCGGACATGCCCGGCATTTCCGAGGAGCTCCTCGTCTATCGCCTAAGTGTCGAACCGGGGTGCAAACCGGTCCAGCAGAAGAGGCGAAAGTTCGCTCCCGAGCGACAGCAGGCCATCAAGGAGGAGGTTGATAAACTTCTAAAAGCCAAGTTCATACAGGAGGTAAATTACACTGAGTGGCTGTCGAACGTTGTAATGGTCAAGAAGTCCAATGGCTCGTGGAGGATATGCATTGACTTCACCGACCTGAACAAGGCGTGTCCGAAGGATCCCTTCCCGCTCCCGAACATCGACACCCTTATCGACGCCACCTCGGGCCATGAGCTCCTCAGCTTCATGGATGCCTTCTCGGGGTACAATCAAATCCGAATGTTCCCTCCGGACATTCCGAAGACCTCCTTCGTCACCGACCAAGGCCTCTACTGCTACCGGGTAATGCCGTTCGGCCTGAAGAACGCGGGCGCCACCTACCAGCGCCTCGTCAACAAGGTCTTCCAGAGCCAGATCGGTCGAAACATGGAGGTGTACGTTGACGACATGCTCGTCAAGAGCATCCGCAGCACCGATCATGTAGCCGACCTTCAGGAGGCCTTCGGCGTGTTGAGAAAGCACAGCATGCGGCTGAACCCGAACAAGTGTGCGTTCGGGGTCTCCTCGGGAAAATTCCTCGGCTTCATGGTAAGCCAGCGAGGAATCGAAGCTAATCCCGAGAAGATTAAGGCCATATTAGACATGGCTCCACCTCGGAACATCAAGGAGGTGCAAAAGCTCACCGGCCGGCTCGCTGCTATCGGCCGGTTCCTTTCGAAGTCGGGGGAAAAGTGCCTTCCCTTCTTCAAAGCACTCAGGGGGGCCAAAGGTTTTGAATGGGGCCAACCACAACAGGAATCATTCGACCAGCTGAAGGCCTATTTGGTGAACCCCCCCTGCTCAGCAAACCGGTCCCGGGCGAGACTCTCTTCGTCTACTTGGCTGCCTCCGAGCAGACCCTAAGTGCTGTCTTAGTGAGAGAGGAGGACTGGGCCCAGAGGCCTATCTACTACGTGAGCAAGGTGCTTCGGGACGCCGAGCTCCGCTATCCGAGGATAGAGAAGATAGCCTACGCTCTGGTCATGGCAGCGAGAAAGCTTCGGCCATACTTTCAATCCCACTCGGTCGTTGTCCTCACCGACCAACCCCTCAAGCAGATCCTCCACAAGCCTGAGACCTCGGGCTGGCTGATGAAGTGGTCCATCGAGCTAAGTTAGCATGACATCTCTTATCAGCCTCGGACGGCAATCAAGGCACAGGCTCAAGCCGACTTCATTGTATAGTCCACTATCCCCGAGGTCGGCCACGTCCCGAATGGGCCCCCCATTTGGACAGTCTTCGTGGACGGATCCTCTTGTAATGAAGGAAGCGGCGCCGGAATCATACTGAACGGCCCTGACAACTTCGTCCTCCAGTACGCAATCCGCATGAACTTCAAAGCCTCGAACAACGAGGCGGAGTACGAAGCACTCATCGTCGGGCTCGGACTCGCCCGAAGTGCTGGAGCCCAACGCCTCCGGATTCACAGTGACTCCCAACTAGTCGTGAACAAGGTCTCGGGCGAATATGAGGCCCGAGACGAGCGAATGGCGAAGTACCTCGCCAAGGTCTGGGACCTCCTGAGCCGGTTCGAAGAGGCCACCATCGAACGAGTCCCTCGGGAAGAAAACTCACAGGCTGATGCCCTCTCCAAATTGGCTTCGTCCTCACTTCAAGGTCTCGAACAGACCGTGCTGATCGAAGTCCTCTCTAAGCCGAGCATCGAAGATGAGACGCCCGCCTCGGCGGAGTCGTTGCCAGTCATGCTACAAGACAATTGGATGAAGCCATTGATAGAATTCTTAAGGGATGGAGTTCTGCCCTCGGATCCCAGAGGCTCGCCGAGTCAGGACCCGGGCCGAGCGGTTTGTCCTGATCGAGGGTATCCTGTACAAATGCTCTTTCTCTCAGATAGACGGCCGACCGTACCTAAGGTGCCTCTCTCTGGATCAGGCCAAATATGCCCTGCAAGAGCTCCACGAAGGCATCGGAGGGGCGCACTCAAGATTTAGGTCCTTGGCCCAAAAAGCTTTGAATTATGGGTATTTCTGGCCGACCCTCCTTCAAGACGCCGAGCGACACGTTCGGCAATGCAGTTCCTGTCAGAGACACTCTAACATCCGACGCCTCCCTCAGGCCAACCTCGCCTCCCTATCAAGTCCCATCCCCTTCGCAATGTGGGGCATGGACTTACTAGGGCCCTTCCCTCCAGCTCCGGGTCAGTTCAGGTTCTTGGTCGTAGCCATCGACTATTTCTCGAAGTGGGTCGAGGCCGAGCCCCTCGCCACTATAACCGAGAACAAAGTGGTACAGTTCTTCTGGAAGAGCATCATATGCAGGTTCGGAGTCCCCCGTGTTCTCATAACGGACAACGGGACTCAGTTCATAGGCACAGCGTTCCGAGCTCTATGCGACGACCTGGCCATTCAGCAGCGCTTCTCGTCCGTCTCCCATCCTCAGTCGAACGGACAGGCAGAAAATGCCAACCGGCAGATCCTCGCAGGTATCAAGAAAAGGCTCGACAAAAGTTCCAAGGGCTTATGGGTCGACCAACTCCGCAACGTCCTATGGAACTACCGCACGAGCAAACGGAACCCCACAGGCGAGTCCCCCTTCAACCTCACCTATGGATCCGAGGCCGTGATACCTCTTGAGGTCGGAATACCTTCCCCTCGGCTCACAGCCTATGACGAAGCACAGAATGCCAGAGACCTCAGAGCAGAATTGGACTTGATAGACGAGCTAAGGAAAAGGGCATCGATTCGGCAGCAGATCTACCGAAGAAGAATTGAACTGGCGTACAACCGGAAGGTCCGGCCCGCCAACCTTAAACAGGGAGATTTGATCTTGAGAAAGCTAGCCATATCCCTCCCCAGTCAGAAGAACAAGCTAGCCCCGAACTGGGAAGGGCCGTACAGGATCACGAAAGTTGTTCGGCCAGGAACATATCGCCTTGAAGACCTGGAGGGCAGAGAGCTTCCGAGGACTTGGAATGCCGACCACCTCCTGAAATACCAAGAAAGCGCTCCGGCACCGCTCTGAGTAACATGGAGTATCGATCCATTCCAGTCCTCCGACTTGTAACCCATTTTTCACAAATTGTACTATGTAAAACGGTTCACCGTTAAATATCAATAAAGAAAGCTCTATTATGTTTGTGAATCCGCATGTTTTTCTCCCCTCTTATCACCTGCTTTTTATATTATGATTTCAACCAATGGTTCGGAGTTCACGTTCGGCTCGGCCTCATCCCCTCGGTTTGTCTCCGGACGGACTAGAGGTAGACCGCCGTTCCGAACTGCTCCCACAACCGTTGAACTACTCCGATGGTTCGGAGTCCAACACTCGGCACGACTTTACCTCCTCAGCTCGTCTCCGGACGAACCAGGGGTAGATCGCTGTTCGGAATTGCTCCCACAACCGTTGAACTATACCGATGGTTCGTAGTCCAACACTCGGCTCGATTTTACTTCCTCGGCTCGTCTCCGGACGAAACAGGGGTAGATCGCCGTTCGGAATTGCTCCCACAGCCGTTGAACTATACCGATGGTTCGGAGTCCAACACTCGGCTCGACTTTACTTCCTCGGCTCGTCTCCGGACGAAACAGGGGTAGATCGCCGTTCGGAATTGCTCCCACAACCATTGAACTATACCAATGGTCCGGAACCCAACACTTGGCTCCCAGTCCCCCCAAACTCACTTCGGGCACATGATCTGAACTCTCCTAACTATTAGCCGAAGCCCGAAGGCCCACGCCTTCGGTCGGCTACCGAGTAAGTGCCTTCCCGAGCTTGTAAACGGAGAAAACACACTTTCCCCTCAACTTTCGTGCACGATCTCGATCAGACGGCTCAGATCTTGCCACCTGCGCTAAACGACAAGATAACGTTTTCTTGGGAACTGAGCTGCCTCGAGATTCGCGCCTACGTTCGACGGCTCAGATCTTACCACCTGCTCTAAACGACAAAAAAGCACTTTCTTGGGGACAGAGCCGCCTAGGAATTCGTACCGTACCATGTCGGAGTCGCTAAGCGACAAAATACCGTACTCATTGGAACACGGTCGGTTCAACACTCTCGCCGAAGAAAATAATGCGCTCGGCTCAAAGACCTCGGCACGACCAACACAGTTATAAACAAGACAAATATGCAAAGCAATGAAAGGGAATTTTATTAATGGTCGGCGCATAATACAAAACATTCCATTACAAAGTGTTGGCAAACAAAACACACAACGCCGGACCTACTACACTTGTCTCTCATATAGAAACCTCCTCACTAGACTGTTCGTCCTCCTCGGCTGGCAGCTCCCCTGCGCCCCCCCGGAGCTTCGCCATCACAGCCTGCAAGTGCCGAATCTCCGAGAGCAAGTCATCCCGCTCGGCTATAATCTTCGACTGGTTGTGCCGAATGCATTTAACCCGAAGAGCGTTGCTGAATGCAGTTTGCGAGTCTTCATCCCCTCCTACGGGGCTCAGCTCGACGATCCTATTCTCCAAGCATTGGATCTCGGCTTCCCGGAGATCGAGGACAGACGAAAGGTGGGCCCGCTCACTCTCAGCCCGACGTAACTTCAGATCGGCGCTCCTAGGGCTCAGAACCACTGTCCCAGAAGTGGCCTCAGATTCGGAGTCATCATTCGAACGCTCGGAATCCGAGCCATGGATCGTCACCACGAGCTGAAAGGAAGGGAAAATGAATAACACAATTTCAATACACTGCCGAAGTCTAACACTTGAAAATTTTCCAAAAAGATTCGCATTCAGACATAATAGTGTTACAGACAGCCGAACCGACCCCATAATTAGGTTTTTACAACAACCAACAAAAATGGAAAACGACATGATCAGGGCCTCTTCGGAAGGGGAATGCTTCGGTTTAGGGAAACGCGAGGACGACGAGGCTTGCCCTCCGAGCTCGACCCTAAACTAACGAAGCACGATCCCCCTTCATTGCTGGTCCTAACAGCGGCGCCGACCGAAGCCCCGCTCGACGAAACAGCCACGCTGCTCTGAGCATCGGCCGGACTCCGCCTGGTCATAGGCGAGCGCGTCGCGAGTTCGTAAAATGTAATCCCCCTCTCGCTCTCCTCGCGAGTGCACGACGTGCTGCGAACATTAGCTCTCTCCGGCACGGGCTTGAGCGACGCGACCTCCTCCTCCAGTTCGATAATTCTATCCCTCAAGACGTCGTCCTTCGCCAACTTCTTCGGTCGAGGGGCCCTCAACGAACCCGAGGTGTTGGCACTATCGGTCGCAAGCCGTCGGTAATGGGTGACCTCGATCCCCCTATCTATCGTGATCCTTCTGAGCCTGTCGACTTCGGTCGATAGCCTCTTGCGCTTGGTTGACGCTTTCTCCAGTTCGGAAGTCAGCTTCTCTCCCTCCGCCGAATGTTCTTTCTCCGCTAACTCCAAGTATTGGACCTCAGCCAAAATGTCGTCATTCTTCTGCTCGGCGGCAGTGAGCTCTCTACGGAGACTCTCGACTTCACCTTCAGGACAAGAAGCTGGGGGGTGCTTCCGCAGTTGCCACAGCTCGCGGCAGTACCTCCGCAAGGCTGCCTTCGTCTCCTCCAGCCTGCCGAGCAGGAGAAATCGATTATACCGGCTCTGAAAGTATACAACCTCTGAAGGTATACAACCTCTGTAATCGGATGAACTTCACCTGAAAAGTGGAGATAAATCCGATGGGACATCTACAACTAGTCACACACAAATCCGAGGCTCGACACTTGGACAAATTTTGGCCAAACAAAACATTTTTTCATTCAAGTTCAAAGAGAAAGTTCTACAACAGCAGTGGCCAGTCCGCAGTTAGGCTTACAAAAAAAAAAGAAAAAAAAAAAAAAAGACAACCGAGTCAGGGGTCGACCTTTTTGTCGTTCGGGTCCGTCGACCCCCCGGCCTTGTCCTCGCCATCGCCCTCGCCTCCGCCTTCGCTCTTGCTCTCCTCCTCGGAGTCGTCCTCCTCCTCGTCCTCGGCCTCGGCCTCCCATGGGTCTCCGACGGGTTCCGTCTCCCCCTCAGGATCGAGCAACCCCTCGGGGACACCCTCCTCCCCTTCCACGGGGTCGTAAAAGTTGTAGGAGGACGTGTCGAAGCCCGGGTTCTTGGCGGCTACATGTTGCAAGGCTCGGCCATAGGCATCCACCATGTTTTGGAGCATGTGCTGTGCGGCCTCCTCCTGCACGGCCTTCTTCACCTTCTTCACCTTCCTGAGGTGTTTGGCCTTGATCTTCTCGGCCCTCTTCCGAGCCTTCTCCGCTTCCGACCGAGCTTTGGCCAGCTCCTCCTTCAGCTCGGCTGCCTCCTTCAACGACGCCTCGAGCTTGGCCGTCGTATCCTTCAGCTCGGCCGCCTCCTTCTCTGAGGCCTCAAGCTTGGCCGCCGTGTCCTTCGACAGCTGAATGGCGTCGGCCAGCTGCTTCTCCAACCCCCCCACTTCGGCAGCCCTCTTCGTCGAGAGAAGCAGCTCGGCATCAAGCTGCTTCGCGACCTTGACGCGCTCCACCCTCTCCCACTCCTTCTCCTGCTCCTTGTTCGCCAACTCCTCGACTAGGAAATTGAAGTGGCAGAGGGTCTGAAAGAGAACAGCACGTTAAAATCCGAATCCAAGAACTTGGAGAAATTCTAAAGAAGAAATTTGGATGAAGAAAAGCTCGGCCTACTTACCGACATGGTATTCCGGGCAATCTGCATCACGGCGTCCCCTGCCATCCCGGCCTTCAGGGTCGCTCGATCCTTCGGGGTCGGCAGGTGCCTCACCGCCTCCATACAGATGTTCCCGTCGCCCAAGAAGCCATCGACGTTCATCACCTGCCAGTCGGAGACGAAGATCTGCTTATGATGCTCGGTCAAGATCTTCTCCGCATCAGGCAGTGAGGGGCGGAACCTGGAGGGACACCGCGTCCTTCACCCCGAACACGCTGCTCGACGAACCGGGAGCATCCGCCTTCGGGGTCGGTGCAGGTGCATCCGAGGCAGGGGGATCGGAGACCACGACTCCCCCCTGCTCGGGGACCACGACCTTCGTCGGAGAGACGAGGACCTCGATCTCCCCCTCCTTGAGGACCGTGACCTTCGGTTGGTCGGCAGCCTTCACGACCGAGGGCTTCTTCGAAGCTCGGCTGTCCTGAGGCGCTGCCGACGGCCTCTTCTTCTTCTCCTGCTCTGACCTGCCCTTCGCCACCAGAGCCTTGTAATCAAGCTTCATCGTCTCTGCAAAAGCCGAATGAAAAAACTTAGAAAAATTTTCCTGAACTTTAAACAAAGAGTATAAATACCAGAAGCGTACGAGGGTCGATCGGACTGAGACCCCCACGGAACAGATGCTCCTTCGTAATATCTTTCCAGCTTAGCGCTGGCAGGGCGAGGAGCTTCTTCTGGACCTCCGCCTCCTCAGCACTCAGCGGCGCCTCTCTCTTAGTCCTGCTTGGGCAGACCTTCCTTCGCCCAAACCGTCGGTATTACCCATGGCGTCAGGGCTCGGACGAGGAAGTACTTCTCCTTCCAATGTTTGATCGAGTCCGGGTTCTCGATCAACTTAACTCCCGTCCGAGGAGAAAGAAAAAACCTCTGCTCGTCCCGCCTTGGCTGGCAAGGTCGGAAGAGACTCCGAAAGAGGAACATAGTCGGCTTGGCGCCGACCTCTTGGCATCGGAGGACGAACGCCACGACGTGCCTCCATGTGTTCGGCATCAGTTGGGCGGGACTCAAACCGTACCAGACCAGGACTTCAACCACGAACGGGTGGAGGGGAAAGCGGAGTCCGGCAATAAGGGAGTCGACCGAAAAGACGCACACGTCCGACGAGGACTTTGTGTTGGCTCGGAATCCTAGCCCAGGGAGGAGCAGTACATACTCAAGCGGGATCCGGAAACCCTCTCGGATCAGACGAAGATCGGTCTCGGTAAGAGTCGAGATCCTATGGTCCACCTCGGACAGCTCCCTAGGCTCGTTCTCCTCCACCAGCTTAGCCGTACCTTGGGTGACTCTCTCCAAGGTATCCTCGGTGTAGTCCCGGACGCCTCCCGCGCTCGACAGGGCGATAGGCTGCCGACCGAACGCCCCTGCTCTCTTCGGCGTTTCCACTATCGTGACCACGCCTTTACCCTTTCGGGACTCCGCCACGACTTCCTCGGGTAGCTCGGCCACTTCGCCCTCTTTGTCCGGACGAACGACGTCCTGCTCACTCGGCTCAACAACTCCCTTCCCTTTATCCCCTCGGCCAACGGCTTGCTCCGAGGCGGGGGTCTCATCCGAAATCTTAACCATTTTTCCTAAAAGAGAAGGGAAAGAGACTGACCTTGAAGTGACAGGTGCGGTCGGAAAGTTCGCCGGAAACGAGGAACGCTACCGTGACAGCTAGCAACGCCACCAGAGAACTACAAACTTCGAAGCAAAGTAAAAACTGAAGAGAGAGAGAGTAAAAGTGAAAAGTGAGACTTGGTCTAAGGGGGGGGGGGTGAAGATTTATAGTAAAAATGGAACGTCCCTTGGACTTCCAAACGAAAGTTTGCGACTTTTGGGCTGCTCTCGAAACGTCGCGAAGGCCCATCACCACTGTCTCCATCACCAAGTCAACCAGCTCGGCTCCAGGGGATCTGAATCCGAGCTACAAGCAATCCGAACGTGTCTGCAACAGGGTCCTCGGTCGGCCACCGAGCAAGTGCCATCCCGAGCCTGCAAACAGAGAAAACACACTTTCTCCTCCACTTCCGCGCCTGATCCCGATCAGACGGCCCAGATCTCGCCGAGAGCACTAAATGACAAGATAGTGTTTTCTGGAGAAATGTGCCCGTCTTGAGATGCGCGCCATCATCCAACGGCTCAGGGTGCGCCACGTCGCTCGGACGATTGAACCCTCGGACGCTCCACCTATGCCTAGAGGAACCAGGAAAAATTTCGATTCAAAGTTTTAAGGCACCGCCCTCGGCGAGCACCCCCAGGTCCCGTGTCTCAGTCGGTATTCCGCCGACCCACGGGCCCCGGTCAAAAACAAATCGGCACTCCCCCCATCTCTAACTCCTCCGGGCTGACATCCATCAGAAGCCATCAGCCCGGAAGGAAGATAGAGATGGGAGGGGGCCCACCAACACTCAGAGATCAGGAAGAAGCGCACCATTCCGAGCTAGTTGGTGGCAACTGGAAGGCTCGGCTCGTCAGAGGACTCTGACAACAGCGCCTTCACAGTTGCCAACAACGGGCTCGGACGGTCCGGAAGCCCGAGCCACGACTCATGGTGGAGAAGCGCACCATTCCGAGCTAGTTGGTTGCAACTGGAAGGCTCGGCTTGTCAGAGGACTCTGGCAACAGCGCCTTCACAGTTGCAAACAACAAGCTCAGATGGTCCGGAACAAGGATTCGGACATGGATTATCACCTCTTCCACCAGGATCTCCGCCTACCTTGACACCCACTTCGGAGCAACCAAAGAAGACCGAAGATCTTGGTGGAAGAACGACCACCCGTCCTTCCGAAGTAACTCATCCCTCGGGTCCAGACTACGGTCGTCACCACTACTGCCTCGTTTCCCCCCGCTCCTGACATCCACTTTGGGGCCGTCAGGAACAGAGGGAAAACCAGGCAGAAGAGCAACCACCCCTTCGGACCTCAAGAGAGAAGCTACCCAAGGCAGACACCACCGAGGTCTAGAACTCAACATTGCTGCGACTGAAATGACAAAGGGAGTAGGGGTACTTATAGCCTACCCCCAAGAACCAGCCATTATGGCCCTCGGAAGTTGAAACGCCGCGTATTAATTGAGGGAGTTATCCTTAATGACCTTGGGAAGGCGGAACGCCGCGCAAGTCCCGAAGCACCATTAATACCCTTGGGAACAGAGTCATCTCGGATTGCCAAAACCACAGGCCCTCGGTCGGCCACCGAGCAAGTGCCTTCCCGAGCGTGTAAACGGGGAAAACGCACTTTCTCCTCAATTTTCGCATCAGATCTCAATCAGACGGCCCAGATCTCGCCGAGAGCACTAAACGACAAGATAGTGTTTTCTTGGGAGCTGCGCCCGTTTCGAGATGCGTACCAACATCCAATAGCTCAGATAGCGCCACGTCGCTCGGACGACCGAAGCAACACTTCCTCGGTCGGCTTCCGAGCAAGTGTCTTTCCGAGTTGGTAAACGGAGAAAAAAAGACACCGAGCTACTTAGACCATTGGATCTCTCCGAAATTCACGCTCCCAATGATGAACGGCCCAGATTACGCCACGTGCGCTAAAAGATAAGATAGCGTTTTCTTGGGAACCACGCCGGTCTCGAGATGCGCACCAACATCCGACAGCTCAGATAGCGTCACGTCGCTCGGCCTGCCGAACCCCCCTACCTCCGGTCGGCAGCCGAGCAAGCTCCTTTCCGAGCTCGTAAACGGAGAAAAACGCTGCCGAGCGGTAACAGCCGTCAGATCTTTCCGAAATTCGTGCTCGTCCATGATCAACGGCTCAGATCGAGCCACGTCATCAATCGGTATTTAAATCGTTTTTTAATTTATTTAAGTCGTTTTTTTTATTTAAAAATTGCGAAAAAATTGCTAAAAATTCGGGAAAATTAACTAAAAATTCTGAAAAATAATTGGAAATTTGGGGGCCCATTTTCGAACCCCTGAACGAACAATTACTGCCTAGAATGTACTGTTAAAGGCCCCCGAACGATTAGTGAACACGTCGCAAAATTAAATAAATAGTCCGAAAAAATAAAAACCCTCAAATACCCGATGTGACCGGAGAATAACACATGACATCAAAAAGTTACCTCAATACCCCCTTCGAGATTCAAAATCCTCCATTCGGACACCGATACAACTCCACTAGCTACTAAAACAGTTAAACTACTCCTCAAAGTCTGATCACACTCAGTCTTTAGGAGTGGGGGGCTCGTGATATGGCTAAAAATGGGGTTAAATCGGAGCCGTCCAGATTGGGCACGAATCTTGATGCTCGGGGGCAAAATGGTAATTTCACAGTCAAGTGGATCCAAGGCGGATACTGAATCTTCTTCTCACAGATCCAACAACCCGCGAACGGATCCACACCTGTTGGGTTCGGGTCCCGACCCAAGGCGAACCCAAACCAACAAGGGGCAAATCAGGATCCCTGATTTGGCCAAATCAACAGTCCTGATTTGCTCCCACCGGGAATCATGGGCTAATTTCCCGAAACAGAATGGGAGGATTTTTCTCCTTGCTGTTAAGCAGGAAATCAGGCCCCTAACGGCTCCACAGGCGACTATAAATACAACCCCTCTACCACCATAACCAGGTTAATCACTTTTTTTCACCACTTAAGCTCTTTCTTAATCTTTTTCTGATTACTGACAAGAGCGTCGGAGGGTGCGTCGCCGGAATCAACCTCGGTGTCTCGCACTTCCTTGCAGGTTGCGGCAGGAGCAAGAAGGCCGAGTCAACTGTTCAAGTTTTTCTCGGACTCACAAATTCTATCTGTTTACCCCCACACCGAAATCAGCGGTAACAACAGACATAACCCTAGCCCACATACCATGGATTTACCGGGCGTATTCCTCAATCCCGAACCCCTTGGATATGCAAGTTCTTTGCCAGACATGTTTGTCACTGTTTTCAGCCATAGCTCCACCTAGTGCTTGTCCTTAAGGTTAAATTATAATCATCACAACCTAGAGCTAGCTTACCCCACCGGACTTAATCAACACATGGAGAAAATATTAGCCCACACTGGCTACTTCTCAAATTTCATTTATCATAACTTGCCGGTTTCTACGGGTCTCGCTCAGCCTCTAGATTCCAACATCTCAAACCGAGAGCATATAGGTTACCTCAACCTCAATTACACAGTTCCTCATTCATAATTCATTTGATTTATTCATACATTCATTTTGAATTGTCAATTTCAAATTTATTTCCTTACGCGTCGTAAGCTTCTTAGGATAAACCTAAATATAAATATTCTTCGTATTTCAGACTCTCAACCATGTTTTTATTTTACTACAAAATATCCCAACCATTTACTTATTTCAATAATTTAATCCCAATGCAATTTTTCAAAGGTAGGTTCTAAATTTGTATTCCACTCCCAATTTCAAACTCATTTTAACATAAACAAACTCCCTTGGATTTAGACTAGAAATCAGATCCATCTAGTACATTATCTAATGTAACTTTTAATCTCCAAAATACATCTTAAAATAGTGTAGAATTATTTCCAAATGTTCTAATAATATTCTAAAATATTTCTACATTTTTTCCCAATTTTTAGAACATGGAAAACCATTAGAAAAATAAAACTAAAAATGTGCACCACCAGATTCGAACCCAAGCCGCACAGCAAGCCCAGACCACAACCCAAGTGCGCCCAACAACCAAAAGCCCATCTGACAATTGGTTTAGAAAAGTCTCACCAATATCTTATAAGCCTCGTCTATAGTAAGGTAATAAAAATCGAAATTTTGAAAAAAAAAGGAAACAAACCCTCCCCAGGCTCGAACCCACAACCCCCGGCCACTGTACACAGCGTTCGGGGACACACCCGCAAACCAGGCTCCCAAGCCTCTCAATCTGATTAGCTTTACTATCCTAATTCTTTTGATTCCACTCTCTGTTTAATGATTTCATTAAAAATTTAGATGTCAAATTTCTACGTTTTAACTTTTACAATTCCAGAAAAATAACTTTCCCTTCAAATTAAATATATTATCCTGAAATAAATCCTATAATAATATATTCCCAAAATAAAGGAAATTATTACCCAATTTGTATGAATTGTTCATAATTCTACAATTTTGAACTATATAAATTATTGTTCTTCATACAACTACATTTTTCTGGGAGTTTTTACATTACTACATTGTTTATAGAGAAATTGAATTCCATGGATTTATTTTATATATATAAATTCTCTACTAGAATGGCATTCTATAAAACTCCTATTAATTCAAGTATCTACTACATGATTGTAATTAAGCATGTACTAATGAATTTTGCTACAGATGTTACCTTACATGCCCATGCCCATATCATTATCCATCTACATATTTCTAACATGCACAATTACTAACATTTTAAAAAACAATGAAAACTCCACACATCCACATACTAGCTAAGACTAAGAGTGCACAATTAAAATTCTAGAAAACTTCTACACTAATACACCCTAATTAAATTAACATCTACACATGTTATGGATAATCAAGCACAATCTACAAAATTTTAGAAGACAATGAGAACACCCACACATTATCATCCAAATGCAATCACACCTAATTATGGATTCTACAAAGACATTTAGAAGATAATGAAAGTACCCACCTCAAAAAGATTACTCCTAGCAAATATGAACTCCTAAAGAAGTCTCCAAGCCTCCTCGAAATCCGAGCCCAAAACCAAAGAGCAAGGCTCCTGAAATGCAATACACAACAACGAAAGGCTCAATGAATATTTATTTTTATTCTTTGATTCTCTTTTGCTGTTCCGAAAAGAAGGGGGGTTAAGGGGATTAATTAGTGGGGATTAGTCTTAACTACCTATTAATCAATTTACAACCCACTCACTCAACTCACCCCTCCCTCTCTCTCACTAACCGGCCAATCAAAGGGGTGGGCAAAGCCCGTGCTGGCTTAGGCATGTGAAATGCATACAATATATTTAGAGATTTCAATTGATAAAATTCACATATGTTACTAAATTTAATAAAACTAGTTTAATTTAATTATAATAAAATTTTCATGCACAAATAAAAATAATCATACACACTTCATAAATTTTATTTTGAAAAAGAATACAACCTACACGTGCACTGCAAACACGTGCGTCACACGTATTAATGAATATTCGAATACAAAATGGATTTGAGAAAAGAAAATATTTATAAATAATCAAAATACAACATATATAAAATACATTTCATTAAATCTATATATATACAATAATGTAATCAAACACATGCATAGAAAACACATGCATCGCACGTATAAAAAATATATTTGAGTCAAAATAGAAGAAAATGGATTTCAATTTATAAAACGAATTCGAACAAGTTTATAAAATAATTGAAACACGTAGAAGATTTTATAATATTACACGTAATAGTAGAATATATGTAATCGACACTTGCATTGAAAGCACGTGCAATGCACGTAACAACACAAAGATTAAAATAAATATTTAAGTTGGCTCAGAATAGGATTAAAATAAATTTGAGAAGACGAAAAATGTATAAATAATTGAAATATAGAAAAACGTAGGATATTTATATTAAAATACGTTACGATATTACTCATAACAGTACAAAATATATGTCCATAACCCCGTGGGACAAAATTGTCATAACTCAATTTTGCGGGGTGTTACTTCCTCTCTCGTTCTCTTAGGAGGTGCCCCATTCACCTCAGTTTTTCATTTCATTATTTTTGTATTGACGACGATCGTGGATTGGCCACTGCTCTTTGTAATCACTTTGTTTAATGAGAAATCATACAATTTATTAGTTGTGTTTCGTGTATTCTTCTGAGTCATAAGGTGGTTGTTTTGTTGATCAGATTACAAGGTACAAGCATCAGGAAAGTGATTATGAAGAGGAAATCCGAACACTATGTGCTCAGTTGAGCTGAGCCGAGGATGCCAGTGCCCATCTTCGGAAGGTGGTGAGAGATAGGGAAGGGACATTATGGTAACATATCCAGAGGTCACAGGAGGTGGCAGAAGAGTTGGCTTGCTTAAAAGTTTCTATCCCCGATATAGGTTTAGCTCTCACTCGGTTAAAGGGGAATGTGCTCTCCAGCTTTATCGGAGGACTGTCATCGGACTTTGTCTTCAAGTTGATGCTTGTAGAGGACCTGGAGATATATCGATTGAGGGTTAAGCTCGGTGAGGCAGGACCGACCTCTAGTTTTGGAGTCCATTCTCCATGTAGGAGCCTTATCCAAGGATCCGTCCCGAACGGGAGCACCTGGGAAGCCCATAGTGGGGTGGCTGGATCCTCCAATGTCACGAGCTTCCGTCTCAAATCATCAGGGTTAGGAATCCATCCATCTGGGCTAGTTGTGGTGGACTGGGCATCGGGGTCTTTCGAAGGGGACCCTGATGGTCAGGGTATTGCGCCTTGAGTTTGTAAAGGTTTATGTAGCCTATTTCTTGTTAACCAAAAAACATTTTGTTCACATTATGGTCCCCAATGACGTTGGTCAATAACCAATGGCCTTGGGGGTGGAACACCATTTTGAGGCATTAGACCCATGGCGTAGGCCATGTATGTGGATAAATCCACGATGGGCTCAGGGCATGAGCTACCGAGCAATCAGTGATAGGCTCAGAGTCGGAGCGCCTTTTCGAAGCATGTTCTCTATGTTTGCGGAGAAATCCACGATAGGCTCAAATTTGGAGCGCCATCTCGAGGCATCAAGTCGAGGGGGACCCAAGAAATTATGCCCGTGCGCTCCAAACATGCTCTTGTGCCGTCATGTGCACGCACAGTGTTTAATGTCCCATTTTCGCTATATATGGTTTTCCCTGTCCTTCATTTCTCACTCACTTGACTCTCATCATTTTTGCCCTTGCACTGTTGCTTCCTTCGTTTCGTTTCTTCCAATAAACAACCATGGTTTCATATGAGTTTATGAGGGCTAGGTGTGTTGCCCTAAAGGCAAAGGTGAAAGTGAAATTCGAGGCAGAGGTGAACGCAAAAGCAGAGGCAGAGGTGAAGGCATGAGGGGAGGCTAAGGCATTGTCGGAGAAGCGTTCCCCCTTCCCCAGAATCGGAGGAGCCTTTGAGGAAAAAGATGTCCAAAGGTGCCGATCAGCCGAAGGCCTAAGGCGTCCGAGGCTGTTGTCAAAAGGGAGGCTGTAAAGGCTCCGGGTGCCTCTTCGAAGGGTGTTGTAGCGACTCTGAAACCTCTTCCCCCAGCGAAGGTATGAGTTCCTTCTTGGTCCATCACAGAGGAGGATTTGTCGATCGATCGTCTCAATGCTCTGTAGGTAGTCAATCACCTCGCCACTCCTGGCGATAGAACGGTTCTGATGTAAGAGTCAGAGGATGAGGTTTACACTTGCTGGGCACAGGCTTCCGTTCTAGTAAGGAACTTTGTTCTCTGTCAGCTTCCTGACCACATCCTTTATATCTTACTAACATGTGCTCATTTTCTTGTAGGTAGCCATCAGTGGGGCCGAGCTACAACGGAGGCTCGAGGTGCTCCTCAAGCATGCCCAGGTGGCCGAGGCAAGTGAGAAGGAGTTGTTGTGCAGGAATAGCGACATTTGGCAAACGGTAAAGGAGGTGAAGGAGGAGCTGGCGAGCGAGAAGAATGCTTGGTAGGAGCTTTTGGCAGAGAAAGAGAAGCTTGATGAGGAGAGACTGGTTTGGCAGGCAAAGGAGAAGGAGATGGTGAAGGAGTATGACGACATTGTGTTGCGTTTCATCGGAGCTCAAGACGAAGGGAATGATCATTCCCTTGGGGATGGCGGTGCTAGGTATCCAGGCATCAACCTTGAGGGCTTGTCCTTCGAGGGGAAGATAGAGGATCCCGCCCAAGCTGCCGGAGGATAGGTTCTAGCTAACCATGAGCCAATCGACCCTGCTGCTGGGGTTGGGATAGTTAGGGGTGTCAAAAAATACCATATTACCGTACCATATCGTACCATACCATTATCATACCAAACAATACCGAAACTTGGTAATACCGTACCAAATTTTCGGTATTGTACCGTACCGATTTTTGATGGTATGGTACGGGTACAAAATTTTTATACCGTTGGTATACCGTACCGTACCGAATATATTTAATATATATTTAATCTAATTTTTATCCCAGCCTTTCTTTTTCATTTTCTAGATCTAGCCGTCTCTTCCTCTTCCCTCTTCTCTTCCTGACCCGTCTTCTTCCCTCACCTCCTACCGGCGGCGGCTACACTTCCAAGATCCCCAACCTCTACAGGCTACAGCTCCCAAGATCCCCAACCTCTATAGGCTACAGCTCCAATCCGCCCTCCTCTACAGCCCAAAGTCAAAAGCCAAAGTCGAAACCCAATCGCCCTCCTCTACTCCAATCCGCCCTCTTCTACTCTAATCCGCCCTCCTCTAAAGCCCCCTCAATTCGAGGGCCAAAGTCAAAACCCATCGCCCTCGCTCACCCTCTTCTACTTCAGTCTGAATCCTTTCCCCCTCTCCATCGACCACCCTCTTCTACTTTATTTGAAAGGAAGTACTCTGGGATCAGTATCTGAGGGAACACTACTTGCTGTAGGTGGTCGTTATGACTCTATTATCCATCAGAACTTCAGAAGTGGAATCAGGAATATGTAGGTCTACTGTGCATCCTTTTTTTACTTGAAGAACTAACAATTAATATGATCTACATGTGATATATGTGCCTAGTTATTGCAGTTTGTGAAACAACAACCAGTTAACTTAGGGATGCTTAGTATATATTTTTGTCACTGGAGGATTAAAGCCAAATCCCTTGCTAAATCTTTGATTTGGATTAGGATCAGTTGCCCCTAGGAAACACTCCGTTATTTTTTCCATTTAATTTCCTGTTCAAGTTCTTTAGCTCAACCGATGGGTGATAAATTGATTGTTAGTGTTCTCTCTTTAGATTGTTGGGTGGTAAATTCATTATTACTGTTCTTTCTACCTTGGACCAGATACACTAACGCTTCTCAATATCCAGCTATGCAATCATTTAGTGTTATTCTCTCACGGATAGTTTTCCGCATTGTTCTCTGCTTATTGACAAAAGTTTAGTTTTTTTATTCAATACCATATGTAATTCTGGTGCAGGTTTGTGAAGTAGATCCAGGTTGCTTCAGGGACTGTGATGCTCTAGTGAGGAATTTGCAAGGGAGATTGGATATACTCTCGGTGTCAGCAGACATGAAAGGGGATGCTCATGTCGACGAGTATGGGGATACTGAGGACTTCCACTTACAGTCAACTGAGGAGCTAAATTCTGGCAAGAACTCAGATTTGATGGCCCAATTAGGTGAGAAATTAAAGAAACAAAACATTTCTACAGAAAGCAACAGCAACAAAGGTCAAATCAAGCAAAACAGATGCAGCACTTGTGATGCTTTTGTAGGAGATGCTAAACAATACAGGGAACATTTCAAAACAGAGTGGCACAAGCACAGCCTGAAGAGAAAGACGAGGCAACTTCCAGCTCTAACTGCAGAGGAATGCATGACTGACTTGGAAGTGGGTGGCTTGAAAGAAGATCTGAAGGAGTATTTCTTTTAAGGTGAGTTGATGTAAGTTCTGATAGCAGAAATTCTGTACATATGTATGCACTTCCTTTTTATTATTTTGGAGAACTATGCATGTGTTTGCCATTGGTAATATGAATTATTGTATGTATTACTGGGGGTAATCCTCGAAAAAAAAATTATTGAAAATATGAACCCTATTTTGAATCCACTTTATGAAGACACTTGACTTCATATTGGCAAGCAGCGATCATCATGAATACTAATTGGCCTTAAACTTTCCAATATAACCTCTATTGTACTTTATGCTGACTTCATCCTATATGTATGCAAAACCAATTTCCATCTATATGAACTTTTCATGATTCAAATTTTGGTTTCTATTGGATGAACTTCATATTTTTCATTAGTTGTCAAATTCTTTATATAGGAAATACTCCGTTATTTTTTCCATTTAATTTCCGTTATTTTTTCTCATGCTTTGGCCAGAAATCCAATGCTCCAGGTGCAGTTGGAGTTAGCATTACATTCGATAAGATTCTATTTCATTGTCCTGTTGATCCGAGCTTCAGTGTACTTGTCTGTTCAAAAGGTGAGGGGGGATTATTGCAAGAGCGTATGGAATTGGTTGCGGAGTTATGGCAAGCGAACATAAAGGTTAGCGTCTTTCTTGCATTCATGATTTAATGAATACATTCATTTGTGACTACTGAATGTAGTTTGTTGTAGTAACTCATGCTAACAATTATATCATTTCTCAGGCTTAGTTAGTTCCTCTCTCTGAATCAAGCTTCACTGTCCAGTATGAATATGAAACTGAACATGATATCAAATGCCTGATTATCATAACTGAAGCTGGTCTAGCTCAAGGTCTACTTAGGGTAAGATTATAAACTTTACATGTTGCCATTTATTCACAACTAAATGATATATATGTGGTGCATGCTAAAACTGGTTAGATTACCATTTACATTTAATTAGCTAGGACTGCGTGATGCTAAAAATGGTTAGGTTTTTCTATGATAGAGATAGGATCAAGCTGGAATGAATTGCAGAATCTGAACTTAAAATATGGTACATCCATATTTCTTGATGTCCGGTACTACCATGGTACTACCATTACCATACCAATATTTTGGTATTACCAAACTCGGTAGTACCAAAATTTTGGCACGGTAATGGTAGAGAAATTTGTGTACCAAGTATTTCGGTACGGTAGACGGTAGAGTAATTTTTGTACGGTACGGTACGGTATACCACCCCTAGGGATAGTTTCCTCCGCTCCTGTCTTCGAGAAAGGGTCCTCCTCCAAGCAGTAGACTTTAGGTCGTCAGTTTTTGCCTACCAGTGGACTGGCCACCGCACTTGTACGTAATTTTTATTAATGAATAAAATTTGTTTGAATTCCTTCACTTTTTGTCTTCTATCTTGTGGTTATTTGTCTTGACTTGGGCTTCTGAGCTAAGGATTGAGGGCGAGGTCTTGGTTTTTCTCTTCTTTCAAATGATCACTTGAGTTATCACAAGCCTTACTTACGTCATTTTTCATTGAGATCAAGGTGACTGTCATCTTGGAAGTTGGAACATTGACTTGTTAACTGCAATTAATGAGGAAGCCCAAGAAGTGTCCATGAGAATGCCTATAAATTTCCCCGTTCTCAGTTAGTTGGATAACAAAAATGTATCGTTTGGCTTTTCTGGACGACCATGCTCCCAGAGGGTCTTTCGTTGAGTGCCTCTAATAGTGATCCAAGGGCCAGAGCTAATGAAGGCGAAATCTTTGGAGCCAAATTAGGGGATCCTCGGTGTCGTCTGTGTACTCAACCCATAAGGGATTAGCGTGTTGGCGACGTGCTCCGTTAGTTTGTCCCAAGTTTCGAGATTTGAAATTTTCACCGAGTTCTGAGGGATGTCATCTTCCTTGCTTGTGTACCTTCAAAGGGATTTGATGGCATTTTGTTCGGCTGGGGCTTCCGGTGCTGACAGCACTGATCCAAAGGGACCCGGAGAGGACCTAGTTACTCCCTGGTTAACCACATCAAGTATATCCCGGGTTCCAAGATATAATGTCTCTCCTTGGGTTTCGAAAGCTCAAGCCGAAGAGTTTACCCTTTGTGGAGATTGTTGGTCTGCTCAAGCAGGCTGATAATCATCATGCCCGCTTTCCAAAAAGGAGATACGGAATACGGATACATGACTAAGTCCAGCGAATGATTTTCATCATCCATAAGCTGTCCGGATCTTTACAACAAGCACAAGTATAAGCAAGAGAGATACAAGAAGAATAGTCTACAACACGTGCATAACAAAATCAATATAGTCAACAAGATTTACATGAAACAAGAAACAAGAATACTCAATTTCAAATAATCATGTCTGGAACAAAACACAAGTCTATGACACAAAGTACAATACAAATATTCATGTAACCATGTACAATTATTCAAGATAAGCAACAAAAATAGATAAATGTAGCAAGAACTCCAGCCAACTAGTATCTCATATCACATACTCCATCGGGCAGCTGGTCACCAAAGTCTGCAATTCAACAAATTGCAAGAAGAGGAAAAAGAAACAAAACGCCCGTCAATGCAAGTTACGGGCCGCTTGTAGTGCAGGCGACATGTACAGAAAAGGATGAACAAGTATAGAGTAACAACGGAAACAATATAGCATGGAATAGAGATAACAGAGCAAAACAGAATGTCTAACATGAATCCGAAAATAGAATCAATTAACATGTGTGCTATCAGGTACAGGTGATATGTAACAAATGTCAAGTGTCATGCAAGCAGGTTAACATGTAATCAGGTAAACAGGTAGCATGTACAGATAATCATGTAACAGGTGTCATGTTATGTCAAGTCTTGTATTTATTACTATCTAGGTAGCACTTCATGCGTCCCATCCATTTACCACATGGTTTCTACATTCAAACAAGTTACGTTTAGATTTCGTAGGGGATTCTATAGGTCATGTACTCGGGTATTCACAGGATTACAAAACTTGGTCGGTAAACTTGATCGGTAATAGGAAATTAACTTGGTCGTCAAACTTGATCGGTATACTTGATCGGTAATAGGAAATTAACTTGGTCGGTAAACTTTATCGGTAACTTGGTTGGTAAACATGTCACACGGGAAACATGAGTCCCCTTCTGAGTACAGGCTCCTATATTGTCCACCACTAGATCTTTTCCTTAACCCCGACTTGGTTATTTGTTATTATTAGAAAACAGACATGTACGTGTCACAAAACAAGGCAATAATAGCATGGTATGAGCAAGTAACAGGTTCAGGATGAAGGACAAACATGTACATGTGAAAGACAACTCATAAAAGGGAAGAATAACGAAAATTCTAGTTCAGGATAGCAAGACAGTTCTGAACCAAATCTGGAATTCCTGTTGACAAAAATATGCAAACCTGGATCCATCAGAAAATCTGAAAAATAGACTCTCGGCCGAATCCAGTAAATATATTGTCACGCCCTGCTTCCCAAAAGAGAATACGGAATACGGATACGCGATAAAAGCCCAGCGAATGATTTTTATCATCCATAAGCTGTTCAAGAATCTTTACAATATTCACAAGAATCATCAGAGTCAGAAGCAAAAGTATTGTTGCTGCTAATTTTGGTGTGAGAGCAAACAGATGAATTTGTGGATTCTTGGAGAAAACAATAAAGCGAACCTATTGACCTCCACCAACTTGTTGACTTGGTCTTTTGCTGCTGCCGTGAACCTGCAAAAAGTGCGAAACACCAGGGTTGATCCCGGCGACGCACCCTCCGACGCTCAAGTCAGTAATTAGAAAAGATTATGAATGAGCTTTGATTGGCAAAAGATTGATTACCTCATAATGATGGTGGGTGGGGGGTATTTATAGCCGCCTTTGGGACCAGTTTAGGAATAAAATCCCTAATTTCCAGTGAAAGGATAGAGCGAATCAGGGCCGTTGATTAGGGACAATCATAAACCCTAATTCTTTCTAGCTGGACTAGGTTTCTTGCGAGTTGGAACCCGCACCAAGTTTAGACAGATCCGTTCGTAGGTTATTGGGCTCTGAAGAAAGACCTAGTCCCCATTTCAGACCCGTTTGTAGGTGAAATTACCGTTTTATCCCTGCTCTTTAAGATTCGTGCCCGATTTGAACGGTTCCGATTTAACCCTATGTTTAGCCGTATCACGAGTCCCCCACTCCTGGAGACTGAGTTCTACAGTCTTTGAGGAGTAGTTTTGTTGTTCTAATGGCGTACGGTATTTTATCGGTGTTCTTAAGAGAGTTGAATCTAGCTCGGGGTGTAACGGTAGTTTTCTGAGCTTGTAAAATGCCTAAATTTATTCTCAGATTTTTCTGGATTTTTCCAGATTTTTCTGAATTTTTCCAAATTTTTTATTTAATTTCCAAATTAAATAATTAATTATTGAAAATTTTAATTAATTATTCTAATTTAATAATTACTATTTTCAGAATTTAAAAATTATTTTCTAAATTAATAAATATTTTTATAATTTTTAATTATTTTTTTCCAATTTTTAAATATTTTTTCGGATTTTTTAAATAATTAATTCAATTATTTAAATAAATAAATAAATAAATAAATAAATACTTGATGACGTGACGAGATCGTGTGTATTGATCACGATCAAGCGAGCGCGCATCGGGATGAGGTCATTTTTTGCTCATAAGAGCTCCGGTGGCAAGAGCTCTCGGCAAAAGTGGCCGAAGTCCATGTGGACGCCACGTGGCAAAATCAACCGTTGACTTTTTTTTCTTCCTTGCCACTGCTCTTTTCTTTCTCCTCTCCTCTTCTTCGTTCTTCTTCCTCCCGTCCCCTTCCTTCATTGCCACCTCAACACCGAGAGGAGCTCGCTTCGGAGAGGAGCTCGGCGTGGGTGAAAGGAGATGGCAGGGAGCTGGCTCAAGCTTAGCGTCAGTGAGAGTGGTGTCGAGGTCGGGGGCTCAACGAAGGAGAATGGAGCTCGGCGGAGCTCGCTGATGGAGGAGTTCGATGATTTGGCGATGAGAAGTTGGGTTCGAGCTCGGCATTGGAGCTCGATAGTGGAGCTAAGAGGCAACGGTGTTCACCGAGGAATGGAGGTGAGCTCGGTGTTGGGTTCGGCGAGAGGAGCTCGCGAAGTTCAGCACTGCGGCGACGTGCATTCGGAGCTCGAAGAAGCTTCGAGCTTGGCACCGGAGCTTGATGGTGTTCGGAATGAGCTCGGCCACGATGGAGGCAGAGTTCGGAGGTTGAGAGGAGTTTGGAGCTTGGTGAATTGGAGCTCGGAGACGGCTTTGGCGAAGGAGATGGAGCGGTCGATTTTGGGTTCAGGGGTTGTGAAGAAGAGGGTGGTTTTGGCGCCAATTCGTTGAAGAAGAAGGGGAGGAGAGAGAAAGGGTTTGGGTTTGGATCCTATCGGGTTCAGACCCGACCCTGTAGCCCCCTATTTTTTTTTTGTGTTGTTTGTTTGGTTGCTTGTATCTGAGCCGTCGATCGCATTCGAGCACGAATTCCGAGGTAAAAAATTTCTCTCATTTGAGCTCCGGGGGAAGGTTGCTTCGGCGACGTTGCCGACCCCCTCCAAATGTGTGTTAAGAAGGGGGCCGAAGTCCAGGGGGTTCGGGGTCTCCTGCTGAGGTGAAAAGATACCTTGGCGTGGCTACATATGTAAAGAAGGGGTTCGGCGAGTCTTTGCCGAGGTCCAGAGTGAGTTTTTTCCATGCTTGAGGATCGGTGCCAAGAGCGCTCGACGAAGGGGGCCGAGGTCATTTTTTCCATGTTTGAGGGTCGGTGGCAGGAGCGCTCGACGAAGGGTGCCGAGGTCCATTTTTCCATGTTTGTGGGTCGGTGGCAAGAGCACTCGGCATGGGGTGCTGAGGTCCATTTTTTCCATGTAACATGGTCGGTGGCAAGAACTCTTGGCAGCATGTGCCGAGGTCCAATTTTTTCCATGTAACATGGTCGGTGGCAAGAGCGCTCGGCGAAGGGTGCCGAAGTCATAATATGAGAATTTTTTCCATGTTTGAGCGTCGGTGCCAAGAGCGCTCGGCAAAGTGTGCCGAAGTCTAGGGAGAGTTCTTCTCGATGTTCCTAGTGCTACGGAGGTCGGATCGGGGCATAGGACACCTTGTTCCGAAGCTATTTCGAAGATCTATAAGTTCTCTTCAAAGATGAATTGGAGAATCCTCCTTCCTCAAGGTCAAGATAGTCTCGCAACATCTTCGTCTTCGTGAAGTTAAGAAGAGCTTCGCATGGCTCTAGAGGAAGTCCGTTCTTGGAGGACAAGTTTGAGGAGCAACTCTAGGAGAGAGTTGTGAGCTCCGAACTTTTTGAGAAGAGGTCCGCTTTGGAGGTGAGCGGAGCGAAGAGCTCGGCTATAGGAGAGAGCCATTTGGGAGACAAGTTTGAGGAGCAACTCTAGGAGAGAGTTGTGAGCTCCAAACTTGTTGAGAAGAGATCCGCTTTGGAGGCGAGCAGAGCGAAGAGCTCGGCTCTAGGAGAGAGCCATTTGGGAGACAAGTTTGAGGAGCAAGAGCAACTCTAGGAGAGAGTTGTGAGCTTCGAACTTGTTGAGAAGGGGTCCGCTTTGGAGGCGAGCGGAGCAAAGAGCTCGGCTCTAGGAGAGAGCCATTTGGGAGACAAGTTTGAGGAGCAACTCTAGGAGAGTGTTGTGAGCTCCGAACTTGTTGAGAAGAGATCCGCTTTGGAGGTGAGCGGAGCGAATTGCTCGGCTATAGGAGAGAGCCATTTGGGAGACAAGTTTGAGGAGCAACTCTAGGAGAGAGTTGTGAGCTCCGAACTTGTTGAGAAGAGGTCCGCTTTGGAGGCGAGTGGAGCGAAGAGCTCGGATCTAGGAGAGAGCCATTTGGGAGACAAGTTTGAGGAGAAACTCTAGGAGAGAGTTGTGAGATCCGAACTTGTTGAGAAGAGGTCTGCTTTGGAGGCGAGCGGAGCGAAGAGCTCGGCTCTAGGAGAGAGCCATTTGGGAGACAAGTTTGAGGAGCAACTCTAAGAGAGAGTTGTGAGCTCCGAACTTGTTGAGAAGAGATCCGCTTTGGAGGCGAGCGGAGCGAAGAGCTCGGCTCTAGGAGAGAGCCATTTGGGAGACAAGTTTGAGGAGCAACTCTAGGAGAGAGTTGTGAGCTCCGAACTTGTTGAGAAGAGGTCCGCTTTGGAGGCGAGCGGAGCGAAGACCTCGGCTCTAGGAGAGAGCCATTTGGGAGACAAGTTTGTGGAGCAACTCTAGGAGAGAGTTGTGAGCTCCGAACTTGTTGAGAAGAGGTCCGCTTTGGAGGTGAGCGGAGCAAAGAGCTCGGCTCTAGGAGAGAGCCATTTGGGAGACAAGTTTGAGCAGCAACTCTAGGAGAGAGTCGTGAGCTCCGAACTTGTTGTTTAAGTAAGTGAATCAACGGTTGTAGGAGCAGTTCCGAATGGCAAACCACTTCTTACCCGCTTATGAGCGAGTAATTTGAAGCGGAATCAGCCAAGTGTTGGACTCCGAACTCGTCGTTTAGGAGAGATTCAACGGTTGTGGGAGCAGTTCCGAATGGCGAACCACTTCTTACCCGCTTATGAGCGAGTAATTTGAAGTGGAATCGAGCCAGGTGTTGGACTCCAAACTCATCGTTTAAGAAAGATTCAACGGTTGTGGGAGCAGTTTCGAATGGCGAACCACTTCTTACCCGCTTATGAGCGAGTAATTTGAAGCGGAATCGAGCCAAGTGTTGGACTCCGAACTCGTTGTTAGAGGGGGTTAATGAGGTGTAGGAGCAATTCCGAATGACAAACCACTTCTTTTCCGCTTATGAGCAAGTAATTTGAAGCGGAATCGAGCCAAGTGTTGGACTCCAAACTCGTTTTTTGAGCTTAGTAAGTTGTTGGAGCAGCCATGTTAGAGAAGCTGGACTCTGAACTCACCATTTAGTGAGTCGTGACTCGGAGAGATAGAGATGAAGCAAGAGCAATAATTTTCAATGAAAAAATGTAAAGCTTTATTGAGATAAACTAAGTGGCCGCTTCAATAGGGCGAGCCATTATTACATGCTATTGGCCGGGTTACAAGCATCGGCCTTATTGAAAATCAAGATCCTACTTCTACAATAAGGTGAAGACCTCTTGGGAGGAGCGGGGAGGTTCTGAATCTTGAAGCTCGGCGGGCCTTTCCGTTCGTTTGTAGGCTCCTCAGGGGGGAAGCTCGGCACCATCTTTTTGGATGAACTTGATCAGGTGTCCCCGCTGTATGAGTTCTTCAATCTCCTCTTTGAGAGCCCGACAATCATCCGTGTCGTGGCCGTGGTCCCTGTGAAAGCGGCACCACTTATCCTTGTCCCTTTTCTTACCAGGGGTATTCATTCTAGGGGGAGCGCGGAGTCGCCCTTCCTTGTCCACCTCTATTAGAACTTCTGATCTATTAGCAATGAGGGGGGGTGAACTTCTCAAAATGAGGAGTCGGGCGGTGCTAACCATTGCCATCCTTCTAGGATTTTTGGGACCCCTCTCCGCTCATATTCTTCCGTTTGTTTCCGAAAGATGATTCTTCAAGAGTAAGGGGGTTGAGAGTCTCTTCCACTCGTATGTACTTCTCCACTCTAAGTAGGAGTTCTGAGAAGTCCCGGAGAGGTTTCTTGGCAAAGGACGCCTTGAGGCGGGCTTCGGTGACGTTGCACTCGAATGCGGCAGAGGCTACTGATTGGTTGAGGGAGGGAATGGACCGGGCCTCGGCGGTGAAGCGTCGAACGTAATCCCTTAGGCGTTCACCATTTTTTTGGTTGAGGGTCACCAGAGATATACTTGTTTTCTCGGCTCGGCGGCTACTCACGAAATGAGTAAGGAAGAGCCCCTCGAACTGATCGAATGAGATGATGGAGGCTGGGGCAAGTCGAGAGTACCATTCTCTCGTAGACCCCTTCAGCATGGCAGGGAAGATCTTGCAGAGGAGGGCGTCTGAAGCCTGGTGGATCATCATGAGAGTTTTGAAACTCTCTTTGTGATTTGCGGGGTCCGACTCCCCGGTATACATCTCGAAGTGAGGTGGCTTGAAGTTCTCTGGGATGGGGGCCTCCATGAAGGTGCGGGAGAATGGAGGTCTACTCGGACGGAGGTTTGTCGCTCGTTGCTCTTCTTCCCTATCAATTCGACCGAGACGCCTCTCCATCTCGTGGAGACGGCGGTAAACTGAGTCTTCTCTTTGATCATATCTTACCGAGCCCCGGGACTCATCTTCGTACGAGGGTGGACTGGGGCTGCGGCGATGGTAGCTTGGAGATGGACGAGGACTATGAGTATGAAGGCGGTGGCTTCTAGCTAGCTCATGAGTGGGTGGCCTCTGGTCGTTCTTTGGGGTGATATTGAGGGTCCGTAAGACTATCACTTGGAAGTCTTGAAGATCTGCCATTGTGACTGGTGCCTCTCCAGCTTGGCGGTCCCTATGTGTGGCTCGGCTTACTGGAGAATGAGTTCTCCGCTGATGATGCTGAGGGGACTCTCTTCGCCTCCTCGGGGGAGGGAATCTTCTAGTCCTCGGTCGGCGGGGGGTCTGGACTCTTGAGGCCCCTAGGTGCTCAGGTTGATGGACTCTACCAAGGGCTTGCCATCCATTCAGGTGAGTTCTGTGGTCGACCCCCTTTTGGCGGTCTGCAATCACTTGACGAAGATCTCGCTCGGGAGGGCTTTGAGAAGCCATAGATTCAGCTGAAGGATTGGGACCCGCGACATGGTTATGAGGAGGATGTTGCTTCGGAAGACTCCAACGGGAGCCCCCCTGGGCAGCCCCCTGAGATCCTGGAGGGGCTTGTTGAGGAGGAGCACCTTGAGCTAGAGGAGGGGGAGGAGGAAGAGAAGTCGTTCTCCGGTTGGAGACCGCTGCCTTCCCCTTCTGTTTTGGATGCATGGCATCGCGGTGGGCTGACACGATGGAAGAGGAACCAGGGAGGCTGGTGCATTTGCTGAAGGCGACAGGCGGCGTGGCTGTTGCTGTCGCGGAGGTTCGACCGGAGGGCGTCACCGAGAGCGGCTCTCCGGTGCATCGCGAGGTAGATCGGAAGGCGCAGGGCGGGGTTGGCTTGGAGGATGAACGGGAGAGAGTTGAAGGCATGGGGCCATTGTAGAGGGATAGAGCAGGAGGGACGGGAAGGAGAGATAGGTGGCACAGGGACGAGGGGGAGAATGGGAGAGACGGAGGAGAAGATGGGTTAATATATATAGGGCAGAGGAAGTTAGGTTTTAGGAGGTGATGACTGGAGGGTATTTGGTAATGGGTGCGGGTAGGAGTTTTGGTGAACAGGGTATAAGTGGGTGACGGGTTTGGGTTAGGTGGATATTTGGGTTTGGGTGTTATTAGGGTAGGGGTTTTGGTTATATAGGGTTTGGTGTATGATATGGCTAAAAATAGGGTTAAATCGGAACCGTTCAAATTGGGCACGAATCTTAAAGCTCAAGGATAAAACGATAATTTCACCTACAAACGGGTCTGAAATGGGGACTGGGTCTTTCTTCAAAGCCTAATAACCCATGAACGGATCTGCCTAAACTGGGTGCGGGTTCTAACCTGCAAGAAACCCAGTCCAGCTGGATAGAGTTAGGGTTTATGATTGTCCCTAATCAACGTCCCTGATTCGCTCTATCCTTTCACTGGGAATTAGGGATTTTATTCCTAAACTGGTTCCAAAGGCGGCTATAAATACCCCCCACCCACCATCATTATGAGGTAATCAATCTTTCGCCAATCAAAGCTTATTCATAATCTTTTTTGATTACTGACTTGAGCGTCGGAGGGTGCGTCGCCGGGATCAACCCCAGTGTTTCGCACTTTTTGCAGGTTCACGGCAGCGGCAAGAGACCAAGTCAACAAGTTGGTGGAGGTCAATAGGTTCGCTTTATTGTTTTCTCCAAGAATCCACAAATTCATCTGTTTGCTCCCACACCAAAATTAGCAGCAACAGATTGGCGCCGTCTGTGGGAAACGAAAAAGCAACCTGGCCTAACTTCATCAGCGATACTAGTTTCAAGCCATGCATCAAAAACAGAAGGGGAAGGCAGCGGTCTCCAATCGAAGAACCACTTCTCTACCTCCTCCCCCTCCTCCAGCTCAAGGTGCTCCTCCTCAACAGGCCCTTCCAGGATCTCGGGGGGCTGCCCAGGGGGGCTCTCGTCGGAGTCGTCCAAAGCAACATCCTCCTCATGACCATGTTGCGGGTCCCAATCCTTCAGTTGAATCTATGGCTTCTCAAATCCCTCCCGAACGGGATCTTCGTCAAGTGATTGCAGACCACCAAAAAGGGGTCGACCTCAGAACTCGCCCGAATGGATGGTGAGCCCTTGGTGGAGTCCATCAACCTGAGCACCCACGGGCCTCAAGAGTCCAGACCCCCCGCCGACCGAGGACTAGAAGATCCCCTCCCCCGAGGAGGCGAAGAGAGTCCCCTCAGCGTCATCAGCGGAGAACTCATTCTCCAGTAAGCCGAGCCACACATAGGGACCGCCAAGCTGGAGAGGCACCAGTCACAAGGGCAGATCTTCAAGACTTCCCAGCGACAGTCTTACGGACCCTCAATATCACCCCAAAGAATGACCAGAGGCCACCCACTCATGAGCCAGCTAGGAGCCACTGCCTTCACACTCATAGTCCTCATCCCTCTCCAAGCTACCATCGCCGCAGCCCCAGTCCACCCTCGTACGAAGATGAGTCCAGGGGCTCGGCAAGATATGATCCAAGAGAAGACTCAGTCTACCGCCATCTCCACGAGATGGAGAGGCGCCTCGGCCGAATTGACAGGGAAGAAGAGCAACGAGCGACAAACCTCCATCCGAGTAGACCTCCATTCTCCTGCACCATCATGGAGGCCCCCGTCCCAGAGAACTTCAAGCTGCCTCACTTAGAGGTGTATACCGGGGAGTCAGACCCCGCAGATCACATAGAGAGTTTCAAAACTTTCATGATGATCCACCAGGCTTCAGATGCCCTCCTCTGCAAGATCTTCCCTGCCATGCTGAAGGGGTCTGCGAGAGAATGGTACTCTCGACTCGCCCCGGCCTCCATCTTCTCATTCGATCAGTTCGAGGGGATCTTCCTTACTCATTTCGTGAGTAGCCGCCGGGCCGAGAAAATAAGTATATCTCTGGTGACCCTCAACCAAGAAAAGGGTGAACGCCTAAGGGATTACGTTCGACGCTTCACCTGCCGAGGCCCGGTCCATTCCCTCCCTCACCTAATCAGTAGCCTCTGCCACATTCGAGCGCAACGTCACCGATGCCCACCTCAAGCCTTGCCAAGAAACCTCCCCGGGACTTCTCAGAACTCCTACTTAGAGTGGAGAAGTACACACGAGTGGAAGAGGCTCTCAATCTCCCTACTCTTGAAGAATCATCTTCCGGGAACAAACAGAAGAATATGAGCGAAGAGGGGTCCCAAAAATCCTAGAAGGACGGCAATGGCCATCGCCGCCCAACTCCTCGTTTTGAGAAGTTCACCCCCCTCATTGCTAATATATTAGAAGTTCTAATGGAGGTGGACAAGGAAGGGCTACTCCGCGCTCCTCTTAGAATGAATACCCCTGGCAAGAAAAGGGACAAGGATAAGTGGTGCCGCTTTCACAGGGACCACGGCCACGACACGGATGATTGTCGGGCTCTCAAAGAGGAGATCGAAGAACTCATACAGCGGGGACACCTGACCAAATTCGTCCAAAAGGATGGGGCCGAGCTTCCCCCCTGAGGAGCCTACAAACGAACGGAAAGGCCCAGCGAGCTTCAAGATTCAGAACCTCCCCGCTCCTCCCAAGAGGTCTTCACCTTATTGTAGAAGTAGGATCTTGATTTTCAATAAGGCTGATGCTTGTAACCTGGCCAATAGCATGTAATAATGGCTCGCCCTATTGAAGCAGCCACTTAGTTTATCTCAATAAAGCTTTACATTTTTTCATTGAAAATTATTGCTCTTGCTTCATCTCTATCTCTCCGAGTCACGACTCGCTAAATGGTGAGTTCAGATTCCAGCTTCTCCTACATGGCTACTCCCACAACTTACTAAGCTCAAAAAACGAGTTTGGAGTCCAACACTTGGCTCGATTCCGCTTCAAATTACTCGCTCATAAGCGGGAAAGAAGTGGTTGGCCATTCGGAATTGCTCCTACACCTCGTTAACCCCCTCTAACAATGAGTTCGGAGTTCAACACTTGGCTCGATTTTGCTTCAAATTACTCGCTCACAAGCGGGTAAGAAGTGGTTCGCCATTCGGAACTGCTCTCAGAACCGTTGAATCTCTCTTAAACGATGAGTTCGGAGTCCAACACTTGGCTTGATTCTGCTTCAAATTACTCGCTCATAAGCGGGTAAGAAGTGGTTCGCCATTCGGAACTGCTCCCACAACCATTGAATCTCTCCTAAACGACGAGTTCGGAGTCCAACACTTAGCTCGATTCTGCTTCAAATTACTCACTCATAAGTGGGTAAGAAGTGGTTTGCCATTCGGAACTGCTCCCACAACCGTTGATTCACTTACTTAAACAACAAGTTCGGAGCTCACGACTCTCTCCTAGAGTTGCTCCTCAAACTTGTCTCCCAAATGGCTCTCTCCTAGAGACGAGCTCTTTGCTCCGCTCACCTACAAAGCGGACCTCTTCTCAACAAATTCGGAGCTCACAACTCTCTCCTAGAGTTGCTCCTCAAACTTATCTCCCAAATGGCTCTCTCCTAGACCCGAGCTCTTTGCTCCGCTCACCTCCGAAGCGGACCTCTTCTCAAAAAGTTCGGAGCTCACAACTCTCTCTTAGAGTTACCCCTCAAACTTGTCTCCCAAATGGCTCTCTCATAGAGCCGAGCTCTTCGCTCCGCTCGCCTCCAAAGCGGACCTCTTCTCAACAAGTTCGGAGCTCAAAACTCTCTCCTAGAGTTGCTCTTCAAACTTGTCTCCCAAATGGCTCTTTCCTAGAGCCGAGCTCTTCGCTCCGCTCGCCTCCAAAGCGGACCTCTTCTCAACAAGTTCGGAGCTCACAACTCTCCTAGAGTTGCTCCTCAAACTTGTCTCCCAAATGGCTCTCTCCTAGAGCCGAGCTCTTCGCTCCGCTCCCCTCCAAAGCGGACCTCTTTTCAATAAGTTCGGAGCTCACAACTCTCGCCTAGAGTTGCTCCTCAAACTTGTCTCCCAAATGGATCTCTCCTAGAGCCGAGCTCTTTGCTCCGCTCGCTTCCAAAGCGGACCTCTTCTCAACAAGTTCGGAGCTCACAACTCTCTCCTAGAGTTGCTCCTCAAAATTGTCTCCGAAATGGCTCTCTCCTAGAGCCGAGCTCTTCTCTCCGCTCGCCTCCAAAGCGGACCACTTCTCAACAAGTTCGGAGCTTACAACTCTCTCCTAGAGTTGCTCCTCAAACTTGTCTCCCAAATGGCTCTCTCCTAGAGCCGAGCTCTTCGCTCCGCTCACCACCAAAGCGGACCTCTTCTCAAAAAGTTCGGAGCTCACAACTCTCTCCTGGAGTTGCTCCTCAAACTTATCCTCCAAGATCGGACTTCCCCTAGAGCCATGCAAAGCTCTTGTTAACTTCACGAAGACGAAGATGTTGCGAGACTATCTTGACCTTGAGGAAGGAGGATTCTCCAATTCATCTCTGAAGAGAACTTATAGATCTTCGAAATAGCTTCGGAACAAGGGGTCCTACGCCCCGATCTGATCTCCGTAGCACTAGGAACATCGAGAAGAACTCTCCCTAGACTTCGGCACACTTCACCGAGCGCACTTGGCACCGACTCCCAAACATGGAAAATATTCTCACATTAGGACTTCGGCACCCTTCGCCGAGTGCTCTTGCCACCGTCCATGTTACATGGAAAAAATTGGACCTCGGCACATGGTGCCGAGAGTTCTTGCCACCGACCATGTTACATGGAAAAAAATGGACCTCGGCACCGCTTGCCGAGCGCTCTTGTCACCGACCCTCAAACATGGAAAAATGGACCTCGGCACCATTCGCCGAGCGCTCTTGCCACCGACCCTCAAACATGGAAAAAAGGACCTCGGCACCCTTCGCCGAGCGCTCTTGGCACCGATCCTCAAGCATGGAAAAAACTCACTCTGGACCTCGACAAAGACTCGCCGAACCCCTTCTTTACATATGTCTCCACGCCGAGGTATCTCTTCACCTCGGCAGGAGACCCCGAACCCCCCTGGACTTCGGCCTCCTTCTTAACACATATTTGGAGGGGGTTGGCAACGTCACCGAAGCAACTTGCCACCGGAGCTCAAATGAGAGAAATTTTTTACCTCAGAATTTGTGCTCGAATGCGATCGACGGTTCACATATAAGCAACCAAACAAACAACAAAAAAAAGAGAATAGGGGGCTACAGGGTCGGGTTTGAACCCGATAGGATCCAAACCCAAACCTTTTCTCTCTCCTCCCCTTCTTCTTCAACGAATTGCCGCCAAAACCACCCTCTTCTTCACAACCCCTTGAACCCAAAATCGACCGCTCCATCTCCGTCGTCGAAGCCATCTCCGAGCTCCAATTCACCAAGCTCCAAACTCCTCTCAACCTCCGAACTCCGCCTCCATCGTGGCTGAGCTCGTTGCCGAACGCCATCAAGCTCCGGTGCCAAGCTCGAAGCTTCTTCGAGCTCCGAATGCAAGTTGCAGCACTGCTAAACTTCACGAGCTCCTCTTGCCAAACCCAACATCGAGCTCACCTCCGTTCCTTGCCACCTCCACTATCGAGCTCATTTCCCATCGCCACACACGAAGCTCCGCTACAGAGCCGAGCTCCACCTTCGTCTCCTTCGCGAGCTCACCTCCAACACTGAGCTCGTCTCCACACCGTCGAAGAGCTCAAAGCTCCACCTCCACTGCCTCTGAGCTCGCCTTTTCTCCTCGCAGAGCTCGCATGAGTAGCCGAAGCTCATCGTCGAAGCTCGGAGCTTCGTCGAGCCATTCCTCGGCGAACACCGTCTCCTCCAAGCTCCACTATCGAGCTCCAATGCCGAGCTCAAACCCAACTTCTTGTCGCCAACTCATTGAACTCCTCCATCAGCGCTCTCCTTCGTCGAGCCCCCAACCTCGACACCACTCTCGCCGATGCCGAGCTTGAGCCAGCTCCCCGCCATCTCCTTTCACCCATGCCGAGCTCCTCTCCGACGCGAGCTCCTCTCGCTGTTGAGGTGGCGCCAAAGGAAGGGGACGGGAGGAAGACGAACGAAGAAGAGGAGAAGAGAAAGAAAAGAGCAGCGGCAAGGCAGAAAAAAAAAGTCAACGGATGACTTTGCCACGTGGCGTCCACATGGACTTCGGCCACTTTTGCCGAGAGCTCTTGCCACCGGAGCTCTTATGAGCAAAAAATGACCTCCTCCCGATGCGCGCTCGCTTGATCGTGATCAACGCACACGATTGCACCACGTCACCACGTATTTATTTATTTATTTAATCGAATTAATTATTTAAAAAATCCGAAAAAAATATTTAAAAATTGGAAACAATTAATTAAAAATTCTAAAAAAAATTATTAATTTAGAAAATAATTTTTAAATTATGAAAATAGTAATTATTAAATTAGAATAATTAATTAAAATTTTCAATAATTAATTATTTAATTCGGAAATTAAATAAAAAATTCGAAAAAATTCAGAAAAATCTGAAAAAATCACAAAAAATCCAGAAAAATCTGAGAATAATTTTGGGCATTTTACAAGCTTAGAAAACTACCATTACACCCCGAGCTAGATTCAACTCCCTTAAGAACATCGATAAAATCCCGTACGCCATTAGAACAACAAAACTACTCCTCAAAGACTGTAGAACTTAGTCTCCAGGAGTGGGGGGCTCGTGATATGGCTAAAAATAGGGTTAAATCGGAACCGTTCAAATCGGGTTCGAATCTTAAAGCTCAGGGGTAAAATGGTAATTTCACCTACAAGCGGGTCTGAAATGGGGACTCTGTCTTTCTTCAAAGCCCAATAACCCATGAACGGATCTGCCTAAACTGGGTGCGGGTTCCAACCCACAAGAAACCCAGTCCAGCTGGATAGAATTAGGGTTTATGATTGTCCCTAATCAACGGCCCAGATTCGCTCTATCCTTTCACTGGGAATTAGGGATTTTATTCCAAAACTGGTCCCAAAGACGGCTATAAATACCCCCCCCCCCACCATCATTATGAGGTAATCAATCTTTTGCCAATCAAAGCTCATTCATAATCTTTTCTGATTACTGACTTGAGCATCGGAGGGTGCATCGCCGGGATCAACCCCGGTGTTTCGCACTTTTTGCATGTTCACGGCAGCGGCAAGAGACCAAGTCAACAAGTTGGTGGAGGTCAACAGGTCAACAGGTTCACTTTATTGTTATCTCCAAGAATCCACAAATTCATCTGTTTGCTCCCACACCAAAATTAGCAGCAATAGTGTAATTGGGTATAAAAAAATCCAATAAGAAAACATAAAATAACCAATTAAACATAATTTATAAAATTATGTAATTTACATTACAATATAGACTTTATTTAAAATAACTACAATACAGTTAGTAAATAAAAGTGTATTTTTAATAACCAGTCCAAAATTAATAATAATAATAACCATAATAAGATTTGAATTAAAATGTAAAATCATAGAAAATAGTTGCAAATACAATTTTTGATCGAAATAGATCTTAATAGAAATCCGACAATACATTTTAACAAAAATAATTTGAAGGCGGAAAACTAATTTACAAAAATTTGAAATACCGAAAATACTCAGAAAATATATTTCTTTGGGAAACAGGGGTTACAAAGATTCTTAGCCTTTCTTCTCGGCGGTTCGTAACCACTCCACTCGGGGGCCTTTTGTCTTGTCTGTGATGCCCTTCGGGACCAACCGAAACAGACTCGGTTTCTTGTTCCAAGTTCTTCAGAACGAAATACATCTTTTTATAATGCTATTGTCAGTAACAAGGTTCCGAGGGATTCTGAATTGGCAGACGATATATTTCCAAAGGAATTATTGGACCTGATGCTCGGTGATGGTAGCCAAGGATTCGGCTTCGATCGTAATGTAATCAATGACCACAATTAGGAAGAACCTTTGCCCTATTACTTTAGGAAACAGACTGACCATATCCATCCCTACATGGCGAAGGGAGCTGAACTAGCCATCGATTTAAGCTCGGCCTGGGGAACGTGTTTGACTGAGAAAAACCTTTGACATAGGCTACATTTCCTTACAATAGCCAGAGCACTCTGTAGGAGGGTCGACCAGTAGTACCTGTGGTTAAGTATCTTTCTTTCGAGGGAGCTCCTACCCATATGGCAACTTCTGCCCCCCTCATGCATCTCTTTGAGCACATACTTGTAGGGGTTACGCATCAGAGGTACGATCTCCCGTCGGCCTTCATGTATGAAGAGCACAACATTGATGAGTACGAATGTCTCGGCTTTGACTCGGACCTTTCTGGCCTCGGACGGGTCCTTCGGTAGTTCATCGTTTCTCAAGTAGTTCATGATCAGTTCCATCCATGTTTGTGGCTGTGTTGGCGGCTCGAGGCAGAAGACCTCGGCGTTCTCTTTATTGATGCTCGGTCAGATAAGGACCTCCACCAGAACCTTGCAATCAAGGCCCTCGAGATTCGAGGATGCTAACTTGGATAACGCATCATCTTAGCTGTTCTGTTCATGCGGGATCCGGATGACTGAGCTTTCTTCAAAATTTGCCAAAAGGACCTGGACACGCGCTAAGTATTGGACCATGCGGGCCTCGTATTCTCCAAAGATGTGGTTGACGGCAATTAATGCCTCATACTTTACTTCATTGTTGGAGACTCGAAAGTTGAGTCACAAAGAGTATTAGAGGACGAAGTTGTCTGGTCCGTTCAATATGAAGTTGGCTCCACTTCCTTCTTCACACGATGATCCATCTACATAAAGTTCTCATACTGGCTCGTCCTCTTGGATTTCCAATGTCCGTGGGATGGTGCACTCGGTTATGAACTCAGTGAGTGCCTGTCCCTTGATGATGGTCCTTGGCTTATAGCTGATGTCAAGTTGACTAAGCTCGATGGACCATTTGATCAAATGGCCGAAGTTCTCCGGCTTGTCAAGGACTTTCTTGAGAGGTTGATCCGTAAGGACCTAAATGGAAGGGGCCTGAAAATAAGGATGAAGCTTTCTTGCAGCCATGAAAAGGGCATAGGCCACTTTCTCCCTCTTAGCATAACGAAGCTCGATAATGCAGAGGACCTTGTGTTGTAGTAGATGGGCCTCTACCCCCCATCGTCTTCTCTAATTAGGATGGCACTAAGGGAGTGCTCGGATGCTGCCAAGTAAAGATACAGAACCTCGCCCGGCTAGGGTTTGCTGAGGGAGAGGTGTTGGCGAGGTGTTCCTTCAACTGGTCGAAGGCCTGATGCTGAGGCTCTCCCCACTCAAAGTCCCCCCCCCCCCCCCTGCGAGGGCCTTAAAGAAGGGGAGGGATTTTATCGCCAACTTCAAGAGAAAACGCCCGATGGCTGCAAGTCGACTGGTGAGTCTCTGAACCTCCTTCACATTCTTCGAAGGGGCCATGTCCAATATGGCCCTGATTTTTTCAGTATTCGCTTCTATTCCTCATTGGCTAACTATAAATCCACGGAACTTTCTCGAAGTGACGCAAAAGGCGCATTTGGATGGGTTAAGCCTCATGTTGTGCATGCTTAGGACCTCGAAGGCCTCCTCGAGATCCTTCACATGGTCTCTCCGCCTTAGGCTTTTGACGAGCATGTCGTTTGACATATACTTTCATGTTTCAACCTATTTGCTCCTTGAAGACTCGGTTAACATGTCTTTGATATGTGGTGCCGGCATTCTTCAGGCTGAAGGGCATGACATGATAGTAGTAGAGCCCCCGATCTGTCACAAAGGCCATCTTCGAAATGTCCGAAGGGAACATCTGAATCTGGTTGTACCCCGGGAATGCATCCATGAAGCTGAAGAGCTCGTGCCATGATATTGCATCGAAGAGGGCATCGATTTTCGAGAGGGGAAAAGGATCCTTTGGGCACTCTTTATCGAGGTTTGTGAAATCAATGCAGATCCTCCATTTGCCACTAGATTTCTTCACCATTACAATGTTGGCCAACCACACCGGGTAGTTGACCTTTTGCATGAAACAGGCAGAATGGAGCTTCTCCACTTCTTCTTTCATCGCTTGCTGCCTCTCAGGGAAGAATTTCTGATACCTCTGATGTACTGGCTTGGAGTCTGGATGGACGCTCAACTTATGTATAATGAGATTTTCTGAGATCCTGGGAATATCCGAGGGGTCCAGGCGAACAGGTCACGGTTCCACCGGACATAGTTAATGAAATCCTCTTTGAGGCTAGGGAGAGGGACTTTCTCACTTGGAACCATTTAGCTGTGTTTTCCTTGGAGAAGGGGACCTCCTCCAACTCGTCCACTAGCTCAGAGTCGATTGAATTCCAATCGAAAAGGAGTTTGACTGCATCGAGAGGGAGGACCGAGCCCCCCACTGTGGCCGTATAGCAAGCCCAGGCAACCTCTTGGTTGCCCTTGACAACCCCGACCCCAGACTTAGTGGGGAACTTCATCCTCAGGTGGTAGACCGAGGACCCAGCCTGGAGAGAAGAGAGTTTGGGGCATTCGAGAATGGCATTATAAGCAGATTTGACATTGACCACCATGAAATCCATCACCTCTGCTCGGGAGGTAGGGAATTTTTCGACAGTGACATCCAGAGTGATGATCCCCTCGATCTAAACCAGGGCACCTGAGAAGCCATGAATGGTGTAGCCCATAGGCTTTAACCTCTCCAATGAAAGTTTCAACCCTTCAAAGGCGACAAGAAACAGGATATTAACTGAACTTCCATTTTCCACAAGAATGTGGTAGACCTCACGGTTGGCCAGGTCGAGCAATGAGAAACCTGGACACCTTCGAGGTCCTCGTCCAAGTATGAGATTGACCGTCTGTGACCTCAAGGGGGAGGGTTGTGGACCAAATTGACTTTCCAGACGAAAGTCTTGCAAGAGGAGTTTGAGTCTCCCCCCATTGGTCCACCATGAACGCAGTGGGGGGGGGGTCATCCTTTCAGACTCCTGGGGTTCAAAATCCACTTCCGGGTGCATGTTCGCACCTCGGGGAGGAGGAGAGGCTCGTGGGCCGCTCCGAGTGAATTTAAACAAGTACCCTCTTCGGATGAGGGCCTCGATTTAATCTTTAAGAGCCCGAAAGTTGTTGGTCTCATGGCCATGGTCTTGAACGAACTGGTAGTATAACCTCCTGTCCCTTTTCTTGTTATTGTTATTGGACCGAGGGGGGTACTAGATCAAGCCCTCTTCCTCCACTTCCATGAGGATGGTGGAGAATTTTGCGTAAATGGGAGTGAACTTCTCAAAGTAAGGGATCGGAGGGGGCATATCTGCCAGGAGGCATCCTTCTGGGCCTTCTACGGAGGGATTCTTTTCGGCCTCCAAGGTGCACGACCTCTTCAACTCGGATATACTTCTCACTCCGAAGAAGGAGATCAGGAAAATCGGCGGGCGGCTTTTTAGTCAAGGAAGACTTCAACATGTCATGTCTGATGTTGTGCCAAAAAGCAGCAGTAGCAGCCCCAGTGTCGAGGGAGGAGACAATCGGGCCTCGGCCATGAATCTCAAGACGTAGTCCCGAAGGGACACCCTATCAATCTGCTTGAGGTCAAACAGGGAAGCACTCACCTTTTCAGCCTTATGGCTGGTCACAAAGTGAGCAAGGAAGCTCTCCTCATGCTGGTCAAATGAGAAGATGGAGTTAGGGTCAAGTCAGGAGTATCATTCCCGAACGGGGCCCCGTAGCATATTAGGGAATGTGTGGCAAAGAAGGGCATCCGATGCGCTGTGAATCATCATGAAGGTTTTGAACTGCTCGATGTGATCAGCCGAATCTGATTCACCATTGTAGGTCTCGAATGCTAGGGGCTTAAAGCTCCTCGGGACCGGAGCTTCGAGGATGTGGGAGGAGAAGGAATGTCGGATTGGATGGTATCCTCGGCCTGATTGTCTCTCACCATTCCCTATACGGACGAGCCGGTATTCCATATCTTGCAGTCACTTTAGGACTGCACCTTCGCGTCCCTCGGATCGGGTCGACCCGTAGGACTCTTCATGCTCCGTCCCCCTGGTGCGGGGGTTGTCGATGTAGTGTGATGGTTGTTCTAAGCCCCGACTCAGAGGGATTGGAGGACCTCATTCCAAAACTCCTGGAACTCGGCCTTCGTCACATGGCCTCCTTCTCTGTGGCCATTTGGTGGTCGGCGGTCCCTTGGGAAATGACTGCGCTCCTTTTGTAACGCCCCGCCCCAATACTCAGACAATTTTTATTATTTTTAGAAGACAAATTAATACTTATAGTACAACTGCCCACCACAGGCTGCCTCTCAAAATGTAGTTAACCAATTAGGTGACTCTTGCATATGCAATTATATTTATATTAAATTATTCATTGCATACTCCCGATATGGAATTACTTTATACAATCTCTCTCCTATTTCTCCAATCCCGTGCACAGTGAAAGAAGCCCCAGTGGACCCCCTTCATTCCACGTCATCACTTAATCCAATGACAACAAATTCTGTCTTTCATCCAAACCGGGTGGGCCTCAGTGCCACGTCACCCAGCGGTGACGTTATCCACGAGTAACCAATAGCATCTAGCTATTTTCTCAATTCACGTGGGCCCCCCTCTCAACCTCTTATTTATACAAATGCCATCTGTTACCGCTGGATCTGGTGTGGGGGTAAACAGATGAGATTTGTGGGTTCGTGGAAAAACCTGAATAGCGGATCCGAGCCTGCTGGTTCCCGCCGCTAACCTGCAAGGAAGTGCGATACACCGGGGTTGATTCCGGCGACGCACCCTTCGATGCTCTTGTCAGTAACCAGTGATGATTAAGAAAGAGCTTAAGCTGGAAAAAGAGTGATTACCCGGTCACAGTGGTAGGTAGGAGGTATTTATAGTCGCCCTGGGAGTCTGATTAGGGACCTGATTTCCTGTGAAACCGTTATGAGTGAAATCCTCACAATTAGTTTAGGAAACTGACCCCTGATTCCCAGTGAGAGGATAACTACAAATCAGGCCCGTTGATTTAGTCAAATCAGTGATCCTGATTTTCTCTATCTGGTCTGGGTTTGTCTTGGGTCAGGACCCATACCCAGCTGGAGTGGATCCGTTTTGCGGGTTATTGAATCTGTGAAGGGGAGATCCAGTGCCCGCTTCGAACCCATCTATATGTGAAATTACCGTTTGACCCCTGAGCTTCAAGATTCGTTCCCAATCTGGATGGTTCCGATTTAAACCCATTTTTAGCCATATCACGAGCCCCCCACTCCTAAAGACTGAGTGTGATCAGCCTTTGAGGAGTAGTTTAACTGTTTCAGTGGCTAGCGGAGTTGTATTGGAGTCCGAATGGAGGGTTTTGAATCTCGAAGGGGGTAGTGAGGTGATTTTTGAAACTGTAAGCTGTTCCGAAGCCTTGTTGAATATTCGACGGTTTTTATTTATTGTTTTTGGATTATTTATTTAATTTTGCGATGTGTTAACCAATCGTTCGGGGGCCTCAACAGTACATTCTAGGCAATAATTGTTCGTTCATGGGCTCAAAAATATTCCCCCAAATTTATAATTATTTTCTAGAATTTTAGTTAATTTTTCCGAATTTTTAGCAATTTTTTCGCAATTTTTAAATAAATAAAACGATTTAAATAAATAAAGATTGATTTTTAAATACTGATTTATGGCGTGGCGCGATCTGGACCCTTGATCAGTGCCGAGCGCGATTTTCTGGGCAATCAGACGATCCCTATTCCTCGGAAGATAGTTTCTTTATTAACGAGGGTCGGCTCCTCGGCTCCTCGGTTCGGCAATTGGCCAACAGCTCGGAATCAGCCGAGCTACGTGGCGTCATCCTGAGCGTTCATCACAGCGCATATCCCCAAAAAATGCTATCTTGTCGTTTAGTGAACGTGGTAAGATCTGAGCCGTTCATCATGACGAGCACGCTTTTTGACAAGATCTAACGGCTGAGATGGGTCGGCGTGTTTTTTCGCCATATACGAGGGTCGGTTCCTCGTCCCCTCGGCTCGGCAAGTCGGCACACATAGTTCGGAATCTGCCGAGTTACGTGGCGAGATCTGAGCCGTCCATCATGACGAGCATGTTTTTTAACAAGATCCAATGGCTGAGGTTGGTCGGCGGGTTTTTCCCTACATTCGAGGGTCGGTTCCTCGTCCCCTCTGCTCGGCAGGTCGGCACACATAGTTCGGAATCAGCCGAAGTACGTGGCGTGATCCTGGGCATCCATCTCAGTGCGGATCCCCAAAAAACACTATCTTGTCGTTTAGTGGACGTGGCGATATCTGAGCCGTCCATTATGACGAGCACGCTTTTTGACAAGATCCAACGGCTGAGGATGGTCGGTAGGTTTTTTCGCCATATACGAGGATCGATTCCTCGTCCCCTCGGTTCGGAGGTTCGGTGTCGTCAGCCGAGGTATGGAGTTGGATGTTTTGGGGAGTCTCGGCTTTGAAGGGGTGCCACCTTCCAGCCCAGTAGCTCGGCTGCTTGGCCAAGCTGTTCGGTAGCCCGATTAAGCGGGCCGGTGGCAGGCAATTTGGATGGTACACGTGGTCGGATCTGGTGCGTCCATCATTGCGTGGATCACGAGGACAGGGTTCGGATCTCGAGAAAACGTTATCTTGTCATTTTGTGGGCGTGGCGCAATCTGAACCGCCCATCGAGTTTTGACACGAATTTTGAAGAGATCCGACGGTGATTTCGCCTCGGAAAGATTTTTCTCCATATACGAGGGTCGGTTCCTCGTCTCCTCGGTCTGGAAGCTCGGTGCCGGTAGTCGAGGCATGGAGTTGGACGTTTTGAAGAATCTTGGCTATGATGGGTCGCCACCTTCCGGCCCAGTAGCTCGGCTGCTTGGCCAAGCTGTTCGGTAGCTCGGTTAAGCAGGCCGGTGGCAGGCAGTTCGGAAGGTACACGTGGTCGAATCTGGTGCGTCCATCATTGCGTGGATCACGAGGACAGGGTTTAGATCTCGAGAAAACGTTGTCTTGTTGTTTTGTGGGCGTGGCGCGATCTGAACCGTCCATCGAGTTTTGACACGAATTTTGAAGAGATCCGACGGTGATTCGTCCTCGGAAGGTTTTTTCTCCATATACGAGGGTCGGTCCCTCGTCCCCTCAGCTCGGAGGCTAGGTGCAGTTGGTCAAAGTATGGAGACTCAGTAGCTCAGATTGTTTTGAAGAGACTCAGTAGCTCGGTTGCCCAGCCAAGCTGTTCGATAACTTGGCTAAGCACGCTGGTGGCCGAGTCGTGGACTTGGTGATTTGAGGATTCTCTGTTGTTGAAACTGAAACGTCGCAACGCTCTGCTTTGGCGTTTTGGCTTCTTAATGGGCTTTTTAGATTCCCAAGGCAGCCCAAACGTTACTTTTGGGGTTATAAGTTTCCACTCCCCCACCCCCAAGCTCATTTCTCACTTTTCGCTCCAAGATTTCACTTTTACTCTCTGTGCTCTCTGCTAGCGGCGATCTTTGCTCCAAGGCGGTTGCGCTAGCTGTCGCGTGGGCCAGGCAATTTCTGGCGTGCTCATTCTGACCGTGAACGTCACTTCAAGGTCAGTCTACTTCCCTTAGCTTTTTTATAGAGATGTCAAGAGTGAACTCGGGGAATGAGGCCTCATCCTCAGGCGACGGTGGCGCCGAGGAGAGGAGGCAGGCGGAGATCCGAAGGAAGGGGAAGCAACTAGCCGAGCCGTCTGTGGCCGAGGCAAGGAAGGAGAAGAAGAAGAGGAGGGTGGTGGCCCAATCTCCCGTGGTCGAGGTGATCGCAGAGAATCCGAAGCGGGCCCCTGAGATGGGCCGATACCCTTCGGTACTGTCTGGGCACGCTGGGGTTAGGCAATACGAAGGCGACCTCATGAAGAAGGCGATCTTTGGCCAATCGGAGGTTTACGAGGAACCCAACCCCGCACTGACCACCGAGGCAGATGAGATTGGGTCGGTGTTATCTGAGAGGGATCTCCTTCAGATTAGAAAGGGGTTCGCCATCCCTCCGGAGTACAAGCTGATTCTCCCCGGCGCTGGGATGCGGGCAAATTCCAAGCTATCATCGTCGGATATGTGCATGTTCGACTACGACTCTCTGAACGCCAGACTGCATTTTTCGCTGCATCCCTTTATTTGCCAAGGTCCTCGGATGGTACTGCCTCGCGCCGACCCAATTTATGCCGAACACATGGCGTCATGTGAACGCCTTCCTGCTCCAGTGCCGCAACGCTAAAGTCGAGCCGGACCTGACGGTCTTCCGAGGCATGTATCGGATAAACTGGATGCATAAGACCGAGCATCGGTACTACCTGGGGCCGAGGAAGGGTGTTCGGATCATAGAAAACCCGGACTCAATCAAAGGCTGGAAGGAAAAGTTCTTCATTTTGAGGGGGGCACCAATACTGCAAATCCCGAGCCGGTGGAAGCTAGAGGTGCCCAAGTTTGTGAGAGTCGACCCCGTACTGACTGCGGCCGAGGAGGAGATGGCGAGGAAGATCATGGCCTTCCCAATGTTGAGTTGGAGGGAGTTGACGGAGGATGTGCTGTTTGGGTCAGGCCTTAGCCCCATCGACCCGAGTATGCTCCTGACATCTCGTTTATTTTGTTTTTCTTTCAAGTCTTTAGCTCGCCTTACTGACTCGATTTGTGTTTCGTTTGGTACAGAAGCGCCGAAGATGGACTTCAATGCCATGATGATCGATAGGGGCAAAGTGGCTGATGGCAGGAAGAGGAAGAGGCCGACCGCGGCCGCCTCGTCAGGTCGGCAGCTCAAGGTTGCTTCGACTACCACTCCGCCTCCTCCGGTCACTGAGACGCCCTCGGCGCCCGTTGCTTCTGCCCCGGTTGGTGGGGCCTTCGATGTTACTGCGGCGTTGTCGCTCGAGGCTCCGCCGTTGACCACTCCGGCTGAGGAGATCTTGACCGAGCAGCACAAGCAGTTGTTCGTGCCGAACTAGAGAGTGAAGAATCACGACAGATTCCTCGGAAACTCGCAGATGTCGGTGCAGGTCGTCAAGCACCTGGCGACCCCGAAAGATAGAGCCGCACTGCAGGCGGGGTCAGTCGGCGACGACACCTACGAAGTGGCTCGGTCGCTCGTATCGGTAAGTTTTTCTTGTAAATTTCTTCAAGTCTATTGCTCGGCCCGTATCTTGCGCTCATCATTTGTTGTCTTCACAGGCCACCTGTCACTTCGGCCATCTCCTTGAGACGTTCTCCGCGCAGGAGAAAGAGTTGAAGGCCGCCAGCGACAAAGACAGGGCGGAAAAGGTCAAGGCGGTTCGACAACTCGAGGCCGAGCAGAGGCGAGTCGAGGCCTTGGAGGTCCAGGTTGCCGATCTTGTGGCCGATCTGGAACGAGTCAAGGGGCGGCTTGATGCGGAGTCTGCCAAAGCCGCAAAGGCTGCCGAGGAGCTGGTAGCGTCGGCGAAGTCTCTGGCCGATGTGAAGGTGGAGAAAGAGGCCTTGGCAACGAAGATCAAGGCCGAGGTCGAGGCCGAGGCGAAGAAGCACATGGCCACGAACATGGAGATGTCCTACCAGAGGGCTCTCGACCATGTTCAGGACCGCCCCCGGCTTCGAGCGGGTCGGCTACAGGCTGTAGCCGGGGTCACCCTCAGGTGGCGAGGAGGAGGGATGCAAAGGTGACGAGGGAGAAGGCGACGACGGACGGAGGAGGTGGTAGCCGACGCTTTGGTGACAGACCCCCAGGCCGAGGGGAGGGATGAGGGGCCATCTGGCGAAATGCCTGTGTTCGAAACGGCGACACAGGTGGACCCTTGATCTTCTCGTCTTTTTGAAATTTTTGTTTTCTTTTCCAAAAACAATGTAACGCCTTTTTGCGGACTGGCCACCGCTTTTATGATGAATGAAAAAAGATTGTTTTGGCTTCGAATTTGTGTTTAATTCGGCCATGTAGTTCTTCAATGTGGTGCTTTCCTATTTCAGATCGTCGAGCGAACTCATGTCACCGCGGCGGCTCGGCGCCGTGCGGAGTTGTTTCAGCAGTCCCGTGAGGCTCGCCTTGAGGGCGAGGTTCATCTGACGAGGAGAATACTGTATAACGTAGAGAAGAGAAACAGTGAGTTGTTGGCCGAGTTGCACCATCTGCGGATAGTCGAGGAAGAACTGTCGGCGAAGGAGGCGGAGCTGGCCTCGGTGGTGGCCGAGCGAGATGAGCTCGGGAGTAAGGTCAAACAGTTGCAAAGGGTCACGGTTGATAAGAGCATCGAGGTGGCCAACCTGCGTCGTATTATATCCGACAGCGCTGAGCGTCCTGGTTTGGCAAAGCTCCCTCGGTTCAAGATAATGGTGAAGGACGACACTCTGAAGGATAGGATCATCGAGCTCGAGGAGGAGGTAGCTCGACTGAAGCCTCAGCCTGTGAGAGCTAATGTCCGCAGCACTTCTTGCACTCGCTAGGAGAGAGATCGGGGGATCACCTTCTACGAGCTAGCGACTCGTGGCCAAGTCATTGGTCGGACAGCAGCTGACGCACAAAGCGGAGTAGCTATTAGCTTGAGCAGAGCTTCGGTCGGAGCAACCGTTAGGGTTAGTGGCGAGGCGGCGTCCCAATTCGTCGGCCTAGAGACAAGCTCGGGGGTGAAAAGGCGGAAACCACATTTGTCTTTGAATCGGAACGTCCCGGTTCTGAGGAGGCACTGAACGAATGGCATCGAGCGTTTTACTTGTAATTTATTTAGTTGCTTTCCCGTTGTAATGTTTTGGCCATGTAAATTTAAAGTGTCTTAATAAAATCAAGGTTGCTTTGTTCATAGTCGTGCCGTGGTCGATTCATTCTTTACGCCGAACCAGAAGGACCCTTAGATCTTCTTCGCAAGTTTTGGCCGCAGAGCTTTGGTTTTTCGCTCGGCGTATTCCGAGGTGACTGTGCGCTTCCGAGGTGCGACAGCTCGGACATCAGGTTCCGGCCACGTGGCGACATCCAGACGGTCGATCATGATCGTGGTACGTATCACGAGGTGGGAGGCACGAATTCCAAGAAAACACTATCTTGTCGTTTTGTGGATACGTGGCACGATTAGATCCGTCCATCACATTCTACTACGCATTTAGAGATGATCCTACGGCGAAATTGGTTCGGCAGAATTTTTCTCCATATACGAGGGTCAGTTCCTCGTCCGCTCGGCTCGGGGTTGTGGGTGACCATAGCTGAACCGAACGATGGACTCCGAACCACCGTTAGAGTTGCTCGACGGTTGTAAGAGCAATTCCGAATGGCGACCTACTTCTAGCTCGCCGGAGAGCGAGCTTTCGAAGTAGATTCGAGCCAAGTGTTGGACTCCGAACCATCGGTATGGTTGTTCAACGGTTGTGGGAGCAATTCCGAACGGCGACCTACTTCTAGCTCGCTTAGGAGCGAGCTTGCGAAGTAGTGTCGAGCCGAGTGTTGGACTCCGAACCATCGGTGTAGTTCAACGGTTGTGGGAGCAGTTCCGAACGGCAACCTACTTCTAGCTCGCTGATGAGCGAGCTTGAGAAGTAGTGTCGAGCCGAGTGTTGGACTCCGAACCATCGGTGTAGTTCAACGGTTGTGGGAGCAGTTCCGAACGGTGACCTACTTCTAACTCGCTGATGAGCGAGCTTAAGAGGTAGAGTTGGACTCCGAACCATCGGTATGGTTGTTCAACGGTTGTGGGAGCAGTTCCGAACGGCGACCTACTTCTAGCTTGCTTATGAGCGAGCTTGCGAAGTAGTGTCGAGCCGAGTGTTGGACTCCGAACCATCGGTATGGTTGTTTAACGGTTGTGGGAGCAGTTCTGAACGGCGACCTACTTCTAGCTCGCTTATGAGCAAGCTTGCGAAGTAGTGTCGAGCCGAGTGTTGGACTCCGAACCATCGGTGTAGTTGTTCAACAGTTGTGGGAGCAGTTCCGAACGGCAACCTACTTCTAGCTCGCCGAGGAGCGAGCTTGCAAAGTAGAGTCGAGCCGGGCATTGGACTCCGAACCATTGGTTGAATAAAAAATAAAGGCGGAGAGATACAAGCAATTTTATAAGTACGAAAAAAGCATCCTTTATTGATAACTGACGGCGAGCCGTTTTTACATATGACAACTTAAAAGGAATTAAAAGTTAGAGGAGAGGAACGGTTCGACACCCTGTGATACTCAGAGAGGTGCCGGGGCGCTTTCTTGGTATTTTAAAAGGTGGTCGGCATTCCAGGTCCTCGGAATTTCCCTGCCTTCAAGGTCCTCTAGACGATAAGCTCCGGGCCGAACTACCCTTGTGATCTTGTAAGGTCCTTCCCAATTCGGGGCTAGTTTGCTCTTCTGACTGGGGAAGGAGATGGCTAGTTTTCTGAGGACTAAGTCCCCCTCCTTGAAGTCGGTGGGTCGGACTCTCTTGTTGTATGCCAATTCGATCCTCCTCCGGTAGTTCTGTTGGCGGACCGACGCCCTTTCTCTCAGCTCATCCACCAGGTCTAGGTTCGCCCGGAGGTCTCTGGCGTTCTGTTCCTCATTGTAGGCTGCGAGGCGAGGAGAAGGTATTCCAACTTCGAGAGGTATCACCGCCTCGGACCCGTAGGTGAGGTTGAACGGGGACTCTCCTGTGGGGGTCCGTTTGTTGGTGCGGTAGTTCCACAGCACGTTGGGGAGTTGGTTGACCCATAAGCCTTTGGAACATTTGTCCAATCTCTTCTTGATACCAAAGAGGATCTGCCGGTTAGCGTTCTCCACCTGGCCATTCGACTGTGGGTGGGAGACGGAGGAGAAGCACTGTTGGATGGCAAGGTCTTCACATAGAGCTCGGAACGCGGCCCCAGTAAACTGAGTTCCATTGTCTGTGATGAGAACACGGGGGTCGCCGAATCGGCAGATGACGCTCTTCTAGAAGAATTGAAGCACCTTGTTCTCGGTGATAGTGGCAAGGGGCTCGGCCTCAATCCACTTCGAGAAGTAGTCGATGGCTACGACCAAGAACTTGAACTGGCTTGGAACTGGAGGGAATGACCCTAGTAAATCCATCCCCCACATTGCGAAGTGGATGGGACTTGATAGGGAGGCGAGGTTGGCTTGGGGGAGGCGACGAATGTTGGAATGTCTCTGACAAGAGCCACATTGCCGAACGTGTCGCTCGGCGTCTTGGAGGAGAGTCGGCCAGAAGTATCCGTAATTTAGAGCTTTCCGAGCCAAAGACCTAGACCCTGAATGCGCTCCGCCGATGCCTTCGTGGAGCTCCTGTAAGGCGTAGTCGGCCTCTTCCGGGGAAAGGCACCTCAGGTACGGTCAGCCGTCGATCTGCGAGAAGGAGCGCTTGTATAAGATCCCCTCGATCAGGACGTACCGCTCGGCCCTGGTTCTTACTCGGCGTGCTTCCTTGGGGCCCTCGGGGAGGTGTCCGTCCCTTAAGAATTCCACTAACGGCTTCATCCAATTATCTTGCAGTAGGACCGGCAATGACTCCACTGAGCCGAGGGTCTCGTCTTCTATGCTCGGTTTCGAGAGGACCTCGATCAAGACGGTCTGCTCGAGACCTTGGAGGGAGGATGAGGCCAACTTGGAGAGGGCGTCGGCCTGTGAATTCTCTTCTCGAGGGACTCGTTGGATGAGTGCCTCTTCGAACCGGGCCATGAGGGTTCGGACTTTGGTGAGGTACTTCGCCATCTGTTCGTCCCGTGCCTCGTAATCGCCCAAGACTTGGTTCACAACCAGCTGAGAGTCACTATGGATTCGGAGGCGCGCTGCCCCGGCACTTTGGGCAAGTCTGAGGCCCGCGATTAGTGCCTCATACTCTGCTTCATTGTTCGAGGCCTTGAAATTCATGCGGAGGGCATACTGGAGGACGAAGTCATCTGGACCTGTCAGGATGATACCGGCGCCGCTTCCCTCGTTGCAACAGGAACCATCCACAAAAACCGTCCAGATAGGGGTCCGTTCGGGACATGGCTGACCTCGGGAATGGTGGTCTCGACGATGAAGTCCGCGAGGGCTTGAGCTTTGATCGTAGTCCGAGGCTGGTAGGAGATGTCATGTTGACTCAGCTCGATGGACCATTTCATAAGTCGGCCTGAGGTCTCCGGCTTGTGGAGGACCTGCTTCAGCGGTTGGTTGGTGAGGACCACAACCGAGTGAGACTGAAAGTATGGGCGGAGCTTGCTTGCCGCCATAACCAGGGCGTAGGCCATCTTTTCTACCTTCGGGTAGCGGAGCTCGGCGTCCCGAAGCACCTTGCTCACATAGTAAATGGGCCTCTGAGCCCGGTCCTCTTCCCTCACCAAGACGGCACTTAAGGTCTGCTTGGAAGCTGTCAAGTAGATGAAGAGGGTTTCCCCCTGAACGGGCTTGCTGAGCAGGGGAGGATTGACCAAGTAGGCTTTCAGCTGTTTGAACGACTCCTGTTGCAGTTCGCCCCACTCGAAACCCTTGGCCCCCCTAAGAGCTTTGAAGAAAGGGAGGCACTTCTCCCCAGATTTCGAAAGGAATCGCCCAATAGCGGCGATGCGACCCGTAAGCTTCTGCACTTTCTTGACGTTTCGGGGCGGGGCCATGTCCAGTATGGCCTTAATTTTTTCAGGATTTGCTTCGATCCCTTGCTGGCTGACCATGAAGCCGAGGAACTTTCCCGAGGAGACCCCGAACGCACACTTGTTCGGATTAAGCCTCATGTTGTGCCTTCTCAGTACGCCGAATGCCTCCTGTAGGTCGGCCACGTGGTCGGTACCTCGGACGCTCTTCACGAGCATGTCGTCGACGTATACTTTCATGTTGCGGCCTATCTGGCTTTGGAAGACTTTGTTGACGAGGCGCTGGTAGGTGGCTCCAGCGTTCTTCAATCCGAACGGCATAACTCTATAACAGTAGAGGCCTTGGTCGGTAATGAAGGAAGTCTTCAGAATGTCCGGGGGGAACATTCGGATCTGGTTGTAGCCGGAGAAGGCATCCATGAAGTTGAGGAGCTCATGGCCCGAGGTGGCATCGATGAGGGTGTCGATATTTGGGAGAGGGAACGGATCCTTCGGACACGCCTTATTCAAGTCTGTGAAGTCGATGCATATCCTCCAGGAACCATTTGACTTCTTAACCATGACGACGTTGGAGAGCCACTCGGGGTAGTTCACCTCCTGTATGAACCGAGCTTTTAGGAGCTTGTCCACCTCCTCCTTGATGGCTTGTTGTCGCTCGGGAGCGAATTTACGCTTCTTCTGCTGAACTGGTCTGCACCCCGGTTCGACACTGAGGCGGTGCACTAGAAGCTCCTCGGAAATCCCGGGCATGTCCGCGGCGGACCAAGAAAATAGGTCGCGGTTCTCCCGGATGCACTGCACCAAGTCGGAACATAGGGCAGTCGGCAGGGACTTGCTGATGAGGAACTTTCGACTTGGGTCCCCGTCCGAGAAGAGCACTTCTTCCAATTCGTCTGCCGGCTCGGACGTGGGTCGGACGTTCGGCTCGGGGATTTCTAAAGTCTCGAGGGAGAGCACCGGACCCCCAGTGGAAGTCATATAGCACTTCCGAGCTGTCTCTTGGCTGCCCTTGACTTCTCCCACTCCTGCCCGGGTGGGGAACTTCATCTTGAGGTGGTACGCCGAAGGAACAGCTTCCGGGGCAGCTAGGCCAGGTCGGCCCAAGATGACATTATATGCAGCCGGGACATTGACGACCATAAAGTCCATCGGCTCTGTCTGGGTAGTAGGGGTCTTCCCAGCAGTTACGTCCAGGGTGATAGCCCCTTCGACCGTTACTGGTACCCCCGTGAACCCGTGGAGCATGTAGCCGGCCGGTTTGAGGCGATCCCGGGATAGTTGCAGCCCTCGGAAGGCTGAGAGGAAGAGGATGTTCACAGAGCTCCCGTTGTCTACCAGGACCCTCTGCACTTTGAAGTTCGCCATGCGGAGGTCGATAACAAGTGCATCGCAGTGGGGAGTCCGGACCCCCTCGAGGTCTTCATCAGAAAAAGTTACTGTACGCCGAGGCCTTTGGGGGGAGGGGCGCTGTGAACTGAGTTGACTTTTCGGACGAAGGCCTTCTGAGAGGAGTTGGATGAGCCCCCCATTGGGCCCCCGTGGATGAGGTGCAGAACACGTTCCTCCTCGAACTCGGGGGATTTCATCTCATCGCTCGGAGCGCTTGTTAGCCCCCCGAGGCGGAGGAGTGGTGCGATCTCCCCGATCATTTGCCTTCACAAACTTAGCCAACTGCCCCCTCTGGATGAGGGCCTCTATTTCGTTCTTCAGCACCCGACAATCGTTGGTATCGTGGCCATGATCCCAGTGGTAACGACACCACTTCTCCTTGTTCCTCCTCTTGGCCGGGGTGTTCATCCTCGGAGCGGTAGGTATAACTCCCTCCTTCTCGACTTCCATTAGGATGGTGGAGATGTTAGTAGTGAGAGGGGTAAATTTCTCGAACCTGGGAGGAGGATGGCGCTGATCGCTATTATCCTTCTGTAGCTTCTTGGCCCCTTCCTCTTCCGCTATCTTTCTCTTCGACCCGGCAGCGGATGCTCCGAAGCCCGGGAAGCACTCGGCTTCCTCAGCCCGAATATACTTCTCGCATCTAAGGAGAAGGTCGGCGAAGTTGTGCGGGGGCTTCTTGGCGAGGGACGACCGAAGGTTAGAGTTGAGGACGTTGGACTGGAATGCGACGGTCGCCACAGACTGGTCGAGGGAGGCGATGGACCGGACCTCCACAGTAAATCTCCTCACATAGTCCCTAAACTTCTCTCCCCTCTCCTGTCGGAGGTGGAGTAGAGAGAGGCTAGTCTTCTCAGTTCATCTGCTGCTCACAAAGTGTGTTATGAAGAGTGTTTCGAACTGCTCAAAAGAGAAGATGGAAGAGGGAGCGAGCCGGGAGTACCATTCCCGCGCCGAACCCTTGAGAGTGGCGGGGAAGGATTTGCAAAGCATGGCGTCGGAAGCTTGGTGGATTAGCATCAAGGTCTTGAAGCTCTCGACATGATCAACAGGGTCCGACTCCTCTAAGTACGTTTCAAACTGCGGAGGCTTGAAACCCCTCGGGATGGGAGCCTCCATGATAGTCCGAGAGAAGGGGGGTCTGCTGGGGCGGACGGTTCTTCCTCTCAACTCCTATTCTCTGTCCATTCGACCGATGCGCCTCTCCATCTCGTGGAGACGACGGTAGAGGGCATCGTCCCTCCGGTGGTAGTCGAACAATCCCCTGGACTCGTCTTCATAGGAAGGGGAGCGGGGACTACGGCGTCGATAATCCTGAGATCGGCGAGGACTATGAAGGTGTTGCTGGTGACTAGGAGCCGGGGGAGGACTTATGGATCGGTGGCGAGGACTTGGAACCCGTGGGGGTGATGGAACCCTTTGGGCATTATTGTTGTTGTGGCGAAGGTTGAGGGCTTGCAACACTGTTGCCTGAAATTGTTAGAACTCGGCACGAGTGATGGGTGCCTCATCGTTCCTCGGATGATGCTGACCAGCAGGGGAATGTGGCATCCTCCTACGATGCTCGGGAGATTCCCCCCGTCCTCTTCGGTCCGGAGACCTCCTGCCATCTCGGCGATGAGGAGATCGCTCACCTTGATGCTGGCGGGAGGCTCCCTCTCAGGGCCCGCTTCTCATCTAGGCGGTTGCGAAGGTCCTCATCCTTCTGCCGATTTAGAACGGTGTTGCGGAGGTTAGATGCTCGGGGATTATGGGAGGCCATAGAATCCGAGGAGGCATTGTGTACGGAGACATGGTTTTGGTGGAGAGGTTGTTTCTGCCTCCGCTGGTTCTGACCAGTGGGACCATTAGGGGGTTGTTGATTCAGAAGAGGGTCTTGGATCGGGGGAGGAAGTTGCTGGGGCTGCGGAGCAGGATGCACGGGGACTTCCTCTTGCTGATCGGCGGGGTTGGGCCCACGGTTGGACCCCCTTGACCTGACCTTTCTGGGAGGCATGGCTGGAGAAGAGCCTAGTCGATGGGAAGGGGAGAGGCTGCTATTCGTATGGTTTCCCACAGACGGCGCCAATCTGTTACCGTTGGATCTGGTGTGGGGGTAAACAGATGAGATTTGTGGGTTCGTGGAAAAACCTGAATAGCGGATCCGAGCCTGCTGGTTCCCGCCGCTAACCTGCAAGGAAGTGCGATACACCGGGGTTGATTCCGGCGACGCACCCTCCGACTCTCTTGTCAGTAACCAGTGATGATTAAGAAAGAGATTAAGCTGGAAAAAGAGTGATTACCCGGTCACAGTGGTAGGTAGGAGGTATTTATAGTCGCCCTGAGAGTCTGATTAGGGACCTGATTTCCTGTGAAACCGTTATGAGTGAAATCCTCACAATTAGTTTAGGAAACTGACCCCTGATTCCCGGTGAGAGGATAACTGCAAATCAGGCCCGTTGATTTAGTCCAATCAGTGACCCTGATTTCCTCTATCTGGTCTGGGTTTGTCTTGGGTTGGGACCCGTACCCAGCTAGAGTGGATCCGTTTTGCGGGTTATTGGATCTGTGAAGGGGAGATCCGGTGCCCGCTTCGGACCCATCTATATGTGAAATTACCGTTTGACCCCTGAGCTTCAAGATTCGTTCCCAATCTGGATGGTTCCGATTTAACCCTATTTTTAGCCATATCACCATCCACACACACACACACACACACACACACACACACACACACATATATATATATACATAAAATACTCTTCGAAACGGGGCATTACATACACCCCACCTTTAGAATCAGCGTCCTCGCTGAGTACGGGGCATGCCATTTAGCGCGGGATCCTTCTTTCTAGCCGATGTGGGGTCATCCTCGATTCTGATAATTCCGGAGATCAATCCGACACCGTAGGTACACACCTCGATAATTCTGGGGACTATCTCACACCGCAGATCATACTGAGGCCCTCTCCCACACCCGATGTTGAAAGTCGGCTCTGATACCATTCTGTAACTCCCAGTCTCAATACTCAGACAATTTTTATTATTTTTAGAAGACAAACTAATATTTATAGTACAACTGCCCACCACAGGCTGCCTCTCAAAAGGTGGTTAACCAATTAGGTGACTCTTGATCATAGGCAATTATATTTATATTAAATTATTCATTGCATACTCCCGATATGGGATTACTTTATACAATCTCTCTCCTATTTTCCCAATTCCGTGCACAGTGAAAGAAGCCCCAGTGGATGCCCTTCATGCCACGTCATCATTTAACCCAAAGACAACAAATTCTGTCTTTCATCCAAACTGGGTGGGCCCCAGTGCCACGTCACCCAGCGGTGACGTCATCCACGAGAAACCAACAACATCTTGTTGTTTTCTCAATTCACATGGGCCCCCCTCTCAACCTCTTATTTACACATATGCCATCCACCTATATATATATATATATATATATATATATATGGGAAAAAGGGGTATGAGCAACTTGCTCATTTAGCAAATAAGCAATTGATGATGTGGCATGCATGTGATTGGAAAGCCTTAAAAGGGTTAGTTGTCCAATGTATCACATGCATGCCACATAATCAATTGCTCATTTACTAAATGAGCAAGTTGCTCATATCCCTTTTACCCTATATATATATATATATATATATATATATTATACTCTTCGAAATTGCGGGGTATTACACCTTTTCCCAACCCTGGGAGGAGTGGCAGCTTTGGCTTAGAGCATGATTTGAGGGTCCTTTGTTTCTTGAGCGGTTAAGGCGATGACGAAGGTCCTTCTCGTTCTGTCGATTACTGAGGACGTTTCGGAGGTCCAAAACTGTTGGACGGTCGGCCCATCGTGCAACCGAACGAGAGGAACTCGGAGCCGGCCTCTGCTGACGCTCGTCCCGCGGCTGTTGCGACGCCTGGACTGCGAGATGCATGACGCCCTACGGTTGTAGTCTGCTTGTCCTTGGGGGCCATGGGAGAATATGGCTTCGGCATATGATCAGAGTCATATGCTAGATCTAATGTTCCCACAGATTGCGTCAATCTGATGTTGCGGTTTTCTGGTGTGGAAGCAACATATGATGAGTTCTTTGGATGAAAGGGAAGCGCAGATCTCAGCCGCAGATATGATCCTAATGGAAAGCTAATATGTTGTTGTATGTGGTGGATCTGGTGTACACTGGCCGCAGAATACTTGCAAAAAGCTTGAAACACCTCCGACAAACTGGTGGACACTGGCCACAGAATACCTGCAACCAACGGGAATACAACAAGATTAGGTGGTAAAATTAATTGTGATTACCTGATAACAGTGGATGTGGACCTGTATTTATAGTTCAGTGGGAATCCGTTATGGAAAGATCCCCTGCTGCGTAATTGGATTCCGTTGATTAAGGAGATAACGGAGCAGTTAATCCCTGGAAACCGGAGATTTGATTACTGACCATAAATGGTTGATTAAACCTATGTTGGTGGGCGGAGCTGAGTTGGTGGGTCTGCGAAAGGCCCACGAACTGTCATCGGCTTGAGAGTATTCATGAAATTGTTATCTTATTCTTGTGTGTCTCGTGATCCGTGCTGGGATCAAATGGAAGGGATTATCCACAATTTTTACCCGTCAAATGGAGGGGATTATCCACAATTTTAATAATGAAGAATTACTTTATCTTTAACACTCTGTCATTTTGTTTAATCTCAGCCATCCAAATATATAAACTGATGAAACCGAGAAAGTTTTCTGGACTCTCAGATAGTTTTTCTACAACAGAGAATCGAAATCCAAGTACTCCTTTCATATAATCAACCAACTTTCACGTAAGAAACATAAATTGATCATATAAGATCAAATAGATAAAATGTCAACCAACTAGCTAACGAGAGAGAGTAGGTGAGGGGATTACATCGAGAGAAGACGTAAAAATGGACTTAACACTAGATTTTTCAAGCATGCATGGGTCCCCAATACTGCTTGCTGAAATCTAGAGGGCAGGCTAATTCAACCATCTCAATCCAAAGCTCTCCTCATTGTTTACCACGTCTGGACAATTGACCGATTAGTCGCATTCATTTTATATCCCAACAACTTACTATTATATCCCAATTGAATATCGCTCATGCAGAAGATTGTCATCCACGATATCGTGAATGTAAGAAATCTAGTCCAGCAATCCTTGTTTAAAAGAGCTGGTTTTTTATTTGAAATCAATTACTTTCCAGAATATTTGAACCAGTCAAGTAAAAAGAAAAGAAAAGGAGTTGAAATAAATAGCTGACTAGCATTAGTCATATCAAGAGCATTGTTAATTAATTATTAATGGAAATGTTCAACGCAAATTATAAAAAATATATAGGATATATAGACGATGAATCATGAGTTATATCTACCAAATATATATATAATGAAACCGAGCGTGTTGGTATATCATACTATAAATAGATTGAATCATTGTTATTGACTCACCAAACAAGAGCATTAAAGAATGGACTGCATCAACTGATCAAATAATGTTCATATTAATTACAAATTAGTAGGCCCTGCTACTTAAATGGGAAACCGTAGACTGTATCCAACGCAATTAGTGCGTAAAAAGAAATTAAATGCCAAAACTTCAACCAATTTTCAGAATATCTGGAAGATTAGGATGTTATCAATAAATTAGAAATTCGATCAAAACTAGTCAGGAACGATATGACTCACAATCTGAAACATAACCAAAGCTCTCCTACAACTCGAACTTTATATTAACTAAAGAAATAAATCAGATGTCAACCGCTGTTAGGGCAAATGATGTGGGTTTTCCGTTTGAAGGTGGAAAGTTAAGGTTTGGTTCTTGCCTAAAGCAGAATTAACTGTGATGTTGGAAATCCTATGTTCTCCTTGCCTTCCCAAGTTGAGTGATACTCTTTCATAAATTGATCAGTTTAACCTTATTAGGAATCGATCTCCTCTTATAGACTGTAAACAAATATACATGTGAAAATCAATTTATATATATATAAAAGAAATGCACTATTGCAAACTTTACTGTAGCGTGCAAACCACCTAAACCGTTGTTTAGGTAGTTTCCACGCATTTATACGATATTTAGTGTTTACAATGGAGCATCTCTCTCTCTCTCTCTCTCTCTCTCTCTCTCTCTTTATATATATATATATATATATATATAAATATAATGCAAACCACCTAAGCCATTGGCTTAGGTGGTTTACACGTGTTTATACGATATTTAGCCTTTACAGCATTCCTCTCTAGGGCCGGCCCTGGGCCTGTGCGACATGTGCGGTCGCACAGGGCCCACAGTCACATAGGGCATTCTAATGAGGAGGTCCCCATCAGATATAATTAATAGCGATGTTATTCAAATTATAGTGCAAAAGTCACTTTGTTTGAGTGGTTAAGGGGATAGATTTTAAATCAAATGGGTATCAAATGTTTTTTTTCATTTTTAATATATATCTATCTATTTTCATTATATATATATATATATATATATATATATATATATATATATATATATATATATATATATACACACACACACACACACACACACTAGATTTGCCCGTGGGTATATATATATACTAGATTTGCCCGTGTGTACGTGCCGTAGGCACGTTTTCAGAACGATACAGCATATGAAAAGTACGTCTTATAAACAGTAAATAAACAATTATGTAGCTCAAGTTTGAATAATATGACAATATTTAGTTGTAAATAAACGTCCATGTTTCCATTAGTATATGTTGAAAAATAATTATAATTGGAATATAAAAGTCCATGTTTTCATTAGTATATGTTGAAAAATAATTATAAATTGGGGTATAAAAGTCCAAGTTTCCATGTGTGTGTGTGTATATATATATATATATATATATATATATATATATATATATATATATATATATATATATATATATATAGAGAGAGAGAGAGAGAGAGAGAGAGAGAGAGAGAGAGAGAGAGAGAGAGAGAGAGAGAGAGAGTAAAATAAATAAATGAGTTGTTTTGGGGGATTTGAATTTGAGTTTTGGGGAAAACTTTTGGAGGAAAAATGTGTTTTGTGAGGTTAGATCTGGGCCTTTGATTTTAGGAGGATTGAAGGAGAGCCACTTGATAGCTTTCTTTGTGTTTTATATAGATTTCTACTTTTATATAAAGTTTTTAATGATTTATATGTTTCTTTCATTAATTGTTGAGATTAAATATATATATTTACTTTTAGAGAAAGTTTTTAATGGTTTCTAGGTTGTTGCTTTCGTTAATTATTGAGATTGACTTGATACGTGAAGTTTTTTTAATCGTGTATTTCATGCATTGCAAGAATATGAAGATCCTTAGCCACATTTATACTATTTTATCTTAATTGATGAGATGACTAATTTAAGATATCGATTAAGTCGTTCCAGGTATTAGAGGCTCCAATGATATAAGATTTGAAAGGTATTTTTCAAATGAATTCATATAAAAATTTTAAGATATAGAATGTACCATACTCATATTTTTTAACTGCATTCGTATTATATATAGAGGAATGCTTCATTGCAAACCACTGAAGCCGTTGTTCCATGTTAACACTGAAGTCGTTGTTTCCAACAGCGGCTTTAGTGTTAACATAACTAAAGCCGTTGTTCTCAACAACTGCTTCAGTGGTTTGCATACTCATTTATACGAGACCCGTTTGTAATGAAGCATTACTTATATATATATATATATATATATATATATACTAGATTTTCCCGTGGGCACGTGCCTACGGCACGTCTTCATAACGATACAGCATATGAAAAGCCTTGTAAACAGTAAATCAACAATTATATAGCTCAAGTTTGAATGGTATGACAATAATTAGTTGTAAATAAAAGTCCATGTTTTCATTAGTATATGTTAAAAAATAATTATTAATTGAGGTATAAAAGTCCATGTTTCTATAAGTGTGTGTGTGTGTGTATATATATATATATAGAGAGAGAGAGAGAGAATTAAATAAATAAAGGAGTTGTTTTGGGAAATTTGAATTTGAGTTTTGGGGAGAAACTTTTGGAAGAAAAATGTGTTTTGTGATGCTAGATATGGGCCTTTAATTTTGGAAAGATTGAAGGAGAGCCACTTGATAGAGAGAGAATATAATAAATAAAGGAGTTGTTTTGGGAAAATTTGAATTTGAGTTTTGGGGAGAAACTTTTGGAGGAAAAATGTGTTTTGTGATGCTAGATATAGGTCTTTAATTTTGAAAAGATTGAAGGAGAGCCACTTGATAGCTTTCTTTGTGTTTTCCCATTGGACAACTAACACTTTTAAGGATTTTCCAATCACATGCATGCCACATCATCAATTGCTTATTTACTAAATGAGCAAGTTGCTCGTACACATTTTTCCCATATATATATATATATATATATATATATATATATACTTGAAAGGGATATAAGAGCCCTTTGTTTTAATTAGTTCAAAACTGGCATTATTATGTTTATCAAATGGTTTCTGGTTCAATTTTTTTGTCCCAGAGTAGCTATTTGACTCTGCATTTCTCACCAAGTTAACGCTCGAGACTCGAGTCAGCCCTCGACGATTTTGTATTTACCCTCCTAGCCCTTATACTTTCCTCCCATTTCCAGATTTCAACCTTTTTCACCCTCTATATAAATATACCTCACAGCTAGCTTAACCAGACTCAAGCACATCTCCCTTTCTCTTGTTTTCACGCAATCTCTCTCATTCATTATCAATGGATAACTTTGTAGAATCCGACGAGTTCTTGGCAACGGTTGTGCCGATCGTGGTGTACTGGGTTTACTCAGGTTTGTATGAGATGGTAGGTGGTGACAAGTATAGACTGCATTCGAGCAGAGAGGAAGAGACTAAGAATTTAGTTTTGAAGAAAGAGGTTGTCAAAGGGGTACTATTCCAGCAATTGATTCAGGCAACCATTGCTCTCCTAGGGTTTAAGGTGTGCTAAACAGTAAGAATAATAATATACTTAGAATATAATGCTTAATTGCATGTGGTGACGATTAGTCTTCCTCTTCCCTCTTTCCCTCTTCCTCTTTCTTTGTCGTATGAAATTGGTACTCTTAAGGATCTTATTGTTTAATCTCTAGAGACCACTAACTTTTTCTTATTGATAAACGTAGTACTGATTTTCACTCTAACTTACGTATTTCAGGTGACTAGAAGCGAAAATGATCTCAACACGGCAAACTTGAAGCAACCTTTAGCAATGATTGCAATGCAGTTCTTCTTTGCAATGCTCGTGTTCGACACCTGGCAATACTTTGTTCATCGATGCATGCACCTCAACAAGTTCTTGTACCGAAACTTCCACTCCTGGCACCACCGTCTTACTGCTCCTTACGCCTATGGTGCACAATACAACCACCCAATCGACGGAATCCTCACTGAAACATTAGCTGGTGTCGTGGCATTTCTAGTTTCTGGAATGTCACTTCGAACATCTATCTTCTTCTTCACATTTGCGACTATTAAAGGAATTGATGATCATTGCGGGCTAATGCTTCCTTGGAATCCGTTGCATATGTTATTTGGGAATAACACAGCGTATCATGAGATCCACCACCAGCTCTCAGGTAGCAAGTATAATTTCTCACAGCCATTCTTTCTGATGTGGGATAAAATTCTTGGGACCTATGTTCCCTACAAGCTCGAGAAGAGGGAAGGTGGTGGGTTTGAAGCTTGGGCAGCGAAGAAACTTGCTTGAACTTGAGTAGTTCAATCTCTTTTGAAAAGAACCATTTATTTATACCATTGACTAAATTTCAGTAGTTTGTAGTAATCACTTCAAAATTGTATCAATACAAGTATGTCTATTTACACCAACGTGGTATTGAGTGGGGTGGGTAATTGAGTGACGGCTCAAATTCAGTGTCCTTGTTCGAGCCAAGACTTTTCTATCAAAAAAAAGTATGTCTATTTACTAGTATGTTGTTAATTGCATACATAAGTTGCAATTAAGTACACAGTATGAAGCAATGTAGCATTACTGGGATAAACAGAAAGCTCTTGATTGCATGAATGCGTTGGTTGAAGTTACAGTATACCCCGAGAATTATTTATACCAGTACTGGATTAATTAATTCACAAATTTGTGCTCGATAGTGCATGCAAAATGAAGAAAATGGTTATCAATTATGTTCCGAAATAATACGAGCAAACCAGCTTCTTCAAATGCTATACTAGAGTTTAAACTGACAAAATATGCCTAGTATTGGTATTGTAAACTCTTTGATAGGTACTGTTCTTTATTAAAGGAACTCAACTTGCTTGCTTAATATAGTATCTGATTCATTAAATGATAAGTATCCGATTGTCAAATACATGTATTTGCTTATGCTTCTGTCAAGGGATTAAAAATACCCCCACAAATACAAATAATCTAGATAATATCCACACACACAAAAAAAAAGAGAAGGAAAAGAAGAAAGGGCCAGACGAGCCATTACTAACGAATTTTCTTTATAAGTAGTGCAGAAAATGAGCAAGAGCCTTATCTGTGTCATTATCATACATGACCAGCACTTCAGCCACATTATTTGATGAAAAACTCATTTCGAGCAAAGGGTCATAACATTTTACAAACTCCCTCACTTGAAAAGAAAACGAATGCTCTTGGTTAGTTGGTTAAATGGTTTAAGCAGCAAGTCTAGTTTTATCGGATTCATTGAGGATTTGGAGTTTGAGAAGTACCTTTGTCGGATTGTCTCCATAGTTCAGAACTGCAAATGACACAGCTTCTCGTGCAACGGTGCAAGGCTAGAGGCAACATATTTGCTCACTGCTGGATCATCCTATAAATCACCCTAGGGGTGGTGAATAGGGTATTGTGCAGAAATTAAAAACTCAAAATAAATATGTAAAGTAAGGAGATAGAGTTAGAGAAAGCAAACAGAGTAAGCATACATGACACAGTGACATAACATTCTTCGACCCTCAGGTACGTTCACACCTCCTACTTGTAGCAATTCTCTGCCACGAGCGTTCAACTATACTTAAAACCCCGTATAGTGAGTTTTCAGTATTCAGGCCGAGAGACCTATTACACCCACAAGACTTCTATATATAAGCCCCGTAAAACTGCCTCTTATCGAAGCGAAAGAAAAAGAAAAATAACAAGATTGATGTCTTGACTAAGATAACAATAAAAGTGCAAACTCTCTTGATCGTTGAGAAAGTATTGAGTTCAGAAGAATTAGAGTTGAAAAAGATAAATAATACTCAGTGAATTCACCTCTATTTATAGGATGAAAAATAATTTCTTTCCGAAACTGCACTTGAAGTGCGGTCGACTATTAAGACAGTTGATTATGCGGTCAACCATAACTTACTAAAAGCCGATTATTCAGTGAATCCACTTTATATTCTTTCCTTCACTCAATATTCTATCAACGATTCTTTACATATATATTCCTTACAATTACATAAATAAATATTATTGGTCTTGCTGACTTCTTGAAGATTTGAGCACATATTTCTTGTGTGAGAATATCTTTAATATTTCACTGACTTTTCGATTCCTTCATTTTTAAGTTGATTCTGAATATCTTTTGAATCTTCATTTGAATTTTAAATCTCAATTATCCCGTACATATTTTAACTAAAAATATTAGTCACAAGAGTATGTATCTACACACAAACTTAGGGTTAACAATCTTCTCCTATTGGTGTGGAAAAAACATACTTTAGAATTTAAAGATAAATACACCTCCTCAATCTGATACTCCACCTAAATCCATGAACATAAGATTTAACAAGAATATGTGTGAACATGATGAATCATAAATGCAAAAAGCCAAAAACATGCACAAAACATGTATATACATATATGGAATCATATATTGAAGAATGTTTGCAATTTAAGGAGATATATCATTTAAAATTTTGGATCCATAACATAGACCTTCTTACATGATACTCTTTGATATACAGTGAAAGCTCTTCATGATATCATGGATTATAGATACTCTTTTTACAAAATATATAACTCATAATGAAAATAAAGCAACAAAATCTTAAATTCTAATCCTAAGGTTTCTTCTCCTGTTTGGAACACATCAAAAAGGGGAACTAGTCTTTATCTCCTTCACTATTGTAATTGTAGTCATCATCATCTTCGTTGGCAATAGTGCTAGTTGGGCAAGGAGAGGGAAGGAGTGCCCAGTCTTCTATGTGTTGCAAGAATTCGATAGTATTGACTTAGTAGCCATTCACTTGGGTTTGGTGAACAATGAATTGTTGTCTTGTCATAAAATCGGCGGGAGCTGGAGGCTGTTGTTGGGATAAGGTTGTGGCGGACTTCGGAAGAGAACGTTTTGACGGAGGCACATCAATACCCATTTGAGATGGAAGAATATGTTTATTAGGTTTACTTAGAAGGAATTTACTAATGGAAATGCCGAAATCGATAGTTAGGTTATAAAAGAGGGTGCCAAAGGGGAAAGTTTTCTGGTGGTTGCAAAATTCATTGTTCGGATGATAAAGGTTGTGAGATCAAATTTACACTAACCAAGAATAAGGAAGGGAATAAAGATTGTTCAATATGATTCTTGGTCTTTTCGTTGCCCTTAGGCCAAACATTGGCATTGACAATTTTATTTAAGACGTGGGTGGTATTAGTAAATTTAGTAGGTTTGGGTTTAACAAGGGACCGAGCATGGGGTTTGAGAAGCATGGTATAGACAGTTTTTTTGTCATGCCCAGGCTTGTATTCGAGAAAGCTAAAATCAAAAGAATAGGCATCAAAGTCACCTATAAAAAAAGAGTATCTGGACTGGAGATATGCCGGTGTAATTTGGATGGGTTTATCGTGGATAACAGAGGAGAGAGTGAGTACATTGTTTTTCAACCCATCAAGATTGGCATATAATTGATGAGTGATAGATTCAGAATGTATACTAGGGGTTCTCAAATAAACCTCCCATTCAAAAGATCGAAGAATTTTAACCAAAACCCCAAATTGTCCACCAAGAGCACCTAGATTGATTGACCGAATAGAAACAATAGCTATAAAGGGTAGGGTTTTGAAGTATAGGTCAGTTTATTATTAGTTCCTAAAGGCAATGTCATGTATATAGAAAAAAATCGAAGATAAGGTTGATTGCTTACCCTTAGACTTAGAAGACTTAGTAGCGGCAAAAGAGGAAGTAAGAGTTCGAACAGGACGCCTAGAAGCCATTGAAGAAGATATTTTTAAAAAAAAAAATTTGATGAAAGATTGAACAAAAATTGAGAGAATTTGGTGAAAAAGTTTATGGTTTTGACATGAGTTCAAGAAGGGAGGCTAGGGTTCGAGTGTGAAGAAGAGGAAGAAGGAAAGAATATATGTGAAGAAGAGGAAGAAGGAAAGAATATATATATATATATATACACACACACACACACACACACACACACACACACACACACACATACACACACACACACACACACACACACTAGATTTGCCACACACTAGATTTGCCCGTGGGCACGTGCCTACGACACGTCTTCGGAACGATACAAAATACGAAAAGCCATGTAAACAGTAAAACAATAATTATGTAGCTCAAGTTTGAATAGTATGACAATAATTAGTTATAAATAAAAGTCTATGTTTCCATTAGTATATGTTGAAAAATAATTATAAATGGGTGTATAAAATCTAACTTCTTAGAACTTTAAGTGTGGAAAATAATGAAATTTAATTGTTGAAGAGATATTTACTATTAAAGATTCTGAAATTTTACAAAACCGAAATCTTAAAATCAAAATTTCTAAGTAAATAAAGAAAGAATGGGAGAGAGAGAGAGAGAGAGAGAGAGAGAGAGAGAGAGAGAGAGAGAGAGAGAAATATGAAAAAGTAAAGAGAGAAGAGAGAGATAGAAATAAAGTAATGAGTTTTTTAGGGGAAAAAATTTGGTTTTGGGGTTTGAAATTTTGGAGGAAAAATGTGTTTTGTGAGGTTTGATATGGGCCTTTGATTTTGGGAGGATTGACTGTGAGCCACTTGATAGCTTTCTTTGTAATTTATTATATAGATATAGGAAAATCTTCCATTGTGCACCACCTCTCCGTGTGCACTCGGCCTTCCCGCCTTCGTATCGACGATCCGATCCGTTCACATTGATCTACACATCTAAATTAGTCTAAATATGTAAAATCAAACCATTTGAAATTCATTTGCCTATCCATGATGTGACTATAAAAAACAATGATTTTCAGCCATACAATTTTATAACACTTCAATGGATGGTCAAATGAATTTCAAATGATTTGATTTTACACGTTCAGACTAATTTAGATGTGTAGATCAATGTGAATGGTTCGGATCGTCGATACGAAGGCGGGAAGGCCGAGTGCACACGCCGTGTGCACCATAGGTGGTGCACAACGGAAGACTTTCCTTTCTCTATCTCTCTCTCTCTCTCTCTCTCTCTCTATATATATATATATATATATATATATATATATATATAGAGAGAGAGAGAGAGAGAGAGAGAGAGGAGAAATAATTAAATAAATAAATGAGTTGTTTTGGGGATTTGAATTTGAATTTTGGGGAGAAATTTTGAGGAGGGAAAATGTGTTTTGTGGGGTTAAGATCTAGTCCTTTAATTTTGGCCGAGTTGATTGAAGGAGAGCCACTTGATAGCTTTCTTTGTGTTTTATTTTATACTAGATTTGCCGGTGGGCACGTGCCTACGGCACATCTTTGGAATGATACAAAACACGAAAAGCCATGTAAACAATAAAATAACAATTATGTAGCTCAAGTTTGAACAGTATGACAATAATTTGTTGTAATTAAAAGTCCATGTTTCCATTAGTATATGTTGAAAAATAATTATAAATGATGGTGTAAAATCTAAAGTCTTAGAACTCTAGCTCTTTAACTGTAGAAAATGATAAAATTAAACTGTTGAAGAGATATTTGCTATTTTAAATGTGACATGTGCAATAAAAAAAACATCAAAATTCTGAAAATTTACAAACCTGAAATCTTTAAAATCTAAATTTCTAAGTAAATAAAGAAATAATGGGGGAGAGAAATAGGGAGAGAGAGAAAGAGAAAAATATGAAAAAGTTAAGAGAAGAGATAAATAGTAATAAAGTAATGAGTTTTGTAGTTTTGGAGGGAAAAATTTAGTTTTGGGGTTTGAAATTTTGGGAGGGAAAATGTGTTTTGTGAGGTTAGATCTAGACCTTAGATTTTTGGGGGATTGAAGGTGAGCCACTTGATAGCTTTCTTTGTATTTTATTATATATATATATATATATATATATATAGAGAGAGAGAGAGAGAGAGAGAGAGAGAGAGAGAGAAATAATTAAATAAATAAATGAGTTGTTTTGGTGAGTAATTTGAATTTGAGTTTTGAGGGAAACTTTTTGGGAGAAAAATGTGTTTTGTAAGGTTAGATCTAGACCTTTGATTTTGGGGGGATTGAAAGAGAGCCACTTGATAGCTTTCTTTGTGTTTTATTATGTAGATAGAAAGATGGACCCACATGTCATTGAAAGAAAGAGGATGTCAAGGATTGGAAGCGCAGTATTACGGTCGAACACGTAACATCTGTTTTTTTAATTCATTAAATATTCGGTTTAAATTATTTTTATTTATGATTCTAAGTATATTTTCTCATATTAATTGATTTTATTTTTTATTAGAATGATTAAATTGAAATTTGGGGTTAAACAGGAAAAATTGGAAATATAGGATTTTTGGGATGTGTTTTCTCAAAGGAGATGAATCCGAATTAACCCGAAATTTTTCCCGAGTATTTGTGCATAATAGAGGGTTGAATATTTGCTAATTTTAAGGAATTCCAATGTACTAGCATGAAGTTAGAAATTTTGAGGTTTCGGCATTGAAAATAACTCCCAAAAAATGAGTTTTTATACTAACATGGGCTTAGGCCCAAACCTTAACCTTAATCACTATTAAAACCCCAAAATATTACAAGTGTGCCATTCTCATAATCTCTCCCTCCCTCCTCCTTCCTCCTCCTTCTTAGTCCGACCAAAATCACCCATGGAACCCACAGGCTAGGGTTTTGAAATCCAACCCTTCTTCCATCTTAAACTTTGTGTAGTTTGGGGTTTTAAAGTAATTTTGGCGTGCTCTTTTACGTGGCAGTGTCGGTTTTTAGAGAGTGCTTCGTGAAGGTATATTAATTTGTACCTTTAATTATTGGGTTGTGTGCTTTACTTTTCTTTGCATAAAAATCATAGTAGAAGGATGCTTAGAGCTTGTAGAACATGCTTAAGGTGAAAGATTTTAATTTTAATGATAATAATTTGGAAAGTTTTCCTAACCTAGGGTTTGAGTCTAGGAGGGTAAGTAAAATCATGGCTATTGTATGCTAAGAAATATTCTGAATGATGTGCAATAATATGGGATAATTTAGAAGCATTTACGATAAATTTCAACAATTGTTTGATAATTATTAGGATTTTTCCAGTATCGGAAAGTTGTAAAAATAAAGTTTATTGATTTAAAAATAGGATAATTATGGAAAAATATGTATAAACATTAGACTTTATTCCCAAGATGCTCATATGAGTTAATTTTGGGATATAGAAGTTAATTTGAGGTATTTTACCCTTAAAATATAAAATATTGAGTAGCACTCCTCCGATTGAGAGGTAAAATTGAGATTTGGCCATTAGACTAGAGAAGTATTGATTTGATATGTTTAGGTATGTTGTATGTGATGTATGAGTATGTTTAATAGGAATTCGGGGAATAGATAATGTGTATTATGAGTTAATGACTCACAGGTTCTATAAATTTCTTAATAGGTATTAAAAGTGAAGTTTGATTGGCAACCAGGCGAGCGAGGAGTATCTTCTTGCCAGTTCGTCAAGTGAGAATGATTATACTAGGTATATATTATGTTGTGACAAAATTTTATACGGATTTGATGTGACTTGTGTGAATTATAGCCAAATGAAGATTTAACCGAAGATACGGAAGAATATGACGGAATAATCTTATAAATTAAATAACTGGGTGTATGTAAATATGTGGTATAATGAAATAATAAATCGCATGGTTAAGGTCAAAGATGTAACAAGTTATTGAAATAATAGATGAGATGCTATGTGGTGATAATATGAGATGAAAAGATGAAATGAAAATGATAATAACAAATAAATTTTGTTGATCAATACCTACAGAAATCCTAGGGGTTAGATCTAGACCTCCTAACACCCAAGGACCGACTTGGGGTGCGGTGTTTATTACCCAAACTATATTTGGGGTGTGCGTTTTTATCGCCCAATCTATCGGCTTGAGGCCTAGTTATTACCCAGCTTGTCTGGGGTGCGGTGATTATTACCCAGGCTATTGGCCTTGGGGTGCGGTGATTATTACTCAAGTTTTACTTGGGGTGAGTGTTTCCCTCGCTGGCATAGGCTGGGAGGAAAACGTAGTCTCGGACGCGTAAGACCACCCGGGGGGGGGGGGGGGGGGTAAGGGAGTGTTTGGTTGGAGGGGAATGGAGGGGAGGGGAGAAGAGGGAAGGGGTTTTTTAAAACTTTTCATGTTTGGTTCATTTTTTAGGAGGGGAGGGGAAGGAAATGGGGGGGTGCAACACCCCTCCTGAGCCAATTTTGGCTCCCCTTCAATATTGGGGGGATTTGGAGGGGAGAGAAATTATGTCTAATTTTTTATGTAAATGGAATAAATTGCCCTTTTAGTTAATTCTCTTTGATATTTTCTCCACCCCTTACTTAATTACCCACATCCCTCACCCTGTTGTGCTTGCTTGCCTGCACGTGCATAGTTTCCACAATGTTCTTGCAATAGTCGACTACACCTCGAACTGGCACACCAGATAGCATTTGTCATTTAACAGTGTGTACTCAGTTACCTGAAAATATATGTGAAAGCAACCTCAGTTTGAACCAACTAACAACTAATATGGAAGTCCATTCAAGAGAAGAGAAAATAAAGCAAAAGTAAAATAAAATAAAATAAACTACAATCATTCCACACACTCACCTCTGCAGTTGCTGTCACACCAAGGCAGGAGTTTTCTTTGGTATGTACACCTTATAGCTCACCTAGAAAACAAAAGATGCACATATTTCAAACAAGAGTTAGGGAAAGAAAATTAATGATAACGAAATCAACTGCTATAAAATCATTTGGAATGCAATTAGGGAATGCAATTGTGAAGGGTATAAAAGTAATTTTATCATAAAATCCATTTCCTCTCCTTGTGAACCAAACAAGAAGATAATTATTTTCCCTCCCATTCCCTTCTTTGAACCAAACAGAGTCTTCATTAAATCCCTCCCCTCCCTTTCCCTCCCCTTCCCTCCATTAAAATCCCTCCCCTCCCCTCCCCTCCTTTGAACCAAATAGATCCTAAAGGTCCGCGTGTTTACTGGGTTGTCGGCTTTCAGTGTATTGGGATACTGTGGCTCACTGGTCAAAAAATTAATAAAATGAATAAATGTGAAATGAAATGGAAAATGAAAAAGTAAAGAAAGCATGTCATGTAATATGAGAATGAGAAAAAAAATGTATATGAATGAAGATGAGTATAAAAGAATATGAGTCATGAGTATGTAAATGAAAATGAATGGTAAATGAAGTATGTGGTTAAATAAGTATGAAAATTGAGGTAATTGCATTATGTGATTATTTATGAAAATAAAGAAATGGTGATATGAAGATATTTATGAAAAGAGGAACATTTGTGTTATGCGATTAAATATGAAAAGGGAAGGAATTATATATGTGAATTAATATAGTGTTATGTATCTGGGTATAAAGTGAATGAATTATCTATGTGAATTACTATGATGTGGTGTATATGAGTATAACCATAAAAGAATCATGTATGTAAAAATTATTGCGAATAACTGTAAGAAATTGTGGTATGGGAAAGAGTATGAGAAGTAAAGAAAGTGTTATATATGATATAATAGTATATGAATGAAAAGTAAAGAAAAATGTGATATTAGTGTGAAGCACAAAGTAAAGTGTATTATGTGATAATAGTGAAGTGTATTATATGATGAATATGGGAATGATTTCAAAACTAAAGAATAGTTGTGATATGAGTTGATATAAGTTGATATGCCTTGGAATTGTGTTGAGAAACTATCCGCCTGCCATTTCCATGAAAATTGTGGGAACTACCCGCCGAGACACAATTTCAAGGTAGTGAGAGTAAATATAGATATGTAGATGGGTGCAGATTCAGAATGATACTTTGGTATAAAGTAACTTTTATGATGTTTTTATATTCAGATTTTAGGTCGAACTTTATTATCATGATATTTGTAAGTTCTTTCTATTTTCCTTATAAAGTTTAATTTATTGTTGAACTAGTAAATTATACTCACACTCAGACATGGCTAACCCCTGTTGTTTTCTGGGGGTTAGGGAAGTCCCTACCTGAGGGTGGACGATCGTAAACCTCCTACAGGTTTGATAGCAGCGATGTGTGACAGTGTTGTGGTTTGGTAGTTATACTTTTGCTTGTAGTAAAATGGGATATATATGTGCATATCTTATATGTAGAAATGGGAGTAGAATGATGTATTATTTTGTATTATGGAAATTATGTGTATAACTGTAAGGTATAATGATATAGATAGTGTTGTGACGAAGTATGAAAGCTCGTACCCACCTCGTTGTGGTGTATTGGGTTCTGTGGTTGGTTATTGGAGGATTTTTCTAAAGTTTTTACAGAAATCATATATGTTTTCAAAATAATTTTTGATTTTTAATTCGTATCTTGCTTGTTATGAAGAATTATGCCCCCAGAGACGTATATATTTTTGCCTGTGTGATGTTGAATGATTTGGCCTGGGTAGGAGTGATATATATTACAGGTACATTGATTTTCGTAATTGTTTGCAGATTTTGTTAAGGAACATCTGTAAAAGGGCTAATATTTCAGGAAAAACTCTGCCGAATTTTTAATAAAAATCTATGAGTATTTTTCTAAGTAAGACATGGTATAGATGAGTAATAGATTATGTTAGAGATCATTTGAATAAGGAATAGTTTTAAATGATAATAATAATAATAATAATAATAATAATAATAAAATAATTGGGGTGTTACAACACAGCTCTCGGGTTGGAGAGTGATTGGAGACGATCGGCTGTGTAGTCGACAGCACAGCTTTCGGGTATGAGTTGAGATTGAGACGATCGACTGCATAACTCTCAGGTGGTGAAGCAAGTTCATACACAAATAAAGCAAGAATAACATCTCCTTCTCAATCACATTAAAAATTCATAGAAAAATAAATCAAGAGTAAAACAAGAATAATATCCAACTGAAGCAAGTTCATACACAAATAAAAAAATAGAATGTCGAGGAATTAGACAGAAATATCATTCACATTCATTTCTCCTCTCAAGTAGTGAAAACGTTTTTCATCTAATGATTTTGTGAAAATATCAGCAGATTGTAAATCCGTTGAAATGCAGTCAAGAATAATATCTCTTTTTTGAAAATAATCTTTAATCAAATGATAACGAATTTCTATATGAATTGTGCAACTGTGTTGATCAAAAAAAAAAAAATCATGTGAACCGCGCTAGTATTATCTCATTTAATAGGGATATGATCAGGAAATACCTTATAGTATTCTAGTGTGTGTTTCATTCATAATACACGTGCACATCAAGACCCAACAACCATATATTCGGCTTCGGCGATGGAAAAAGTGACTAAGTTTTGTTTCATTGACACCCATGAGATGACACAGTTCCCTAAGAAGTGACTTGTACCACTCGTGCTTTTTCTATCTGTGAGGCTGCCGGTATAGTCAGCATCTGAATGTCCTCAAAGAGAAAAGTTTCTATTTTTGGGTACCAAATACCTACATTTGGAGTACCTTTAAAATATCGAATGATACGCTAACAACAACAAAATATGACTCTTTTGGACACGATTGAAAATGAGTACATAAACAAACACTAAACATTATATCGGGAAGAGATGTCGTAATATAAAGGAAACTATCTATCATACCATGATATGTAGAAATATCATCGTTTTTACCAGATTCGTCCTTGGAGAGTTAAGTAGTGGTTGCCATGGGCATTTTATATGCATTGACGTTATCTAGCCCAGACTTTTTGGCAAGCACTTTTGCATACATGGATTTATTAATAAAGATGTCATTCTTATGTTGTTGGACTTGAAGACCAAGGAAGTAATTAAGTTCACCCACCATACTTATTTCAAATTCGTCATGCATTTTCTTAGAAAACTCATTGCATATATTTGTATTAGTAAATCCAATGATAATATTATCAACACAAATTTGAACAATCAAAATATCTTTGGAGTGGTGTTTGATAAATAGTGTAGTATCAACTTTTCCTTTAGAAAAACCTATGTGAATAAGAAATAAGCTTAATCACTTATACCAAGCACGAGGAGCTTGCTACAACGCATATCGCGCTTTATCAAGATGAAATACATGATTTGGGTGTTTCGGGTTAGTGAACCTTGGTAGTTATTCAACATAAAATTGTTCAAAAAAAAAACCATTTTAAAAAATACTTTTAACATCCATTTGAAAAAGAATAAAATCCATGTAGAATACATAGGCTAATAGATTATGAATCGCTTCAAGTAGTGCAACAATGGCAAAAGTCTCATCAAAATCAATCCCTTCTTGTTGTTTATAACCTTGAGCAATAAGTCGGGCCTTATTCCTAACAAATATTTCTGTAACGCCACGAATTCCAAACACCTGTAATTCATAGCACAACCAGGATCTTTACATCAATTTCATACAAAAATACAAGAAATTTTTAAAAAATATATTATAATGTTATTCTTTACAATACGCAGAAATTTACATATAAAATACAACTTATGTCATCAAAATCTTCAATCTTGCAACATCTCTCGACACCAAAATCATGCCCACACCGCTCACTAATCCGAGTCCTGCAAAACTTGAGAACCGCGGGCACGTCAGTTGAATTCAACTGACGCAATGCTATAACAAAGCGATCCTCAACTTTAATAATCACAAACTTGATGCACAAAACAAAAGTAACATTGAAAAAAATAAAAATAAAAACCAAAAGTAAATCTAATCTAAGTGTATAAGTTTATGTCACGAAACAGAAATATCAAAATGCATAAAACAATGGCATAAAATAAGTATTCAAGAAAACATCAAATGCACACAATGCACACTAATGCACACTTGTTCGGATTCTATGCCGCCCATACAAAATAGGTCTGAGGGCAAGCTTTTAGCGTTCACCTCATTATATGGTTAAATCTCATGTTATGCAACCTAACTCGATGACCGTACTCCAACGCGTAATCACGCGCAAATCGCACCCCTATGATCGTAGACTTTACTAACCTACCCCTAGCCCACACATATAGATTTACTGGACGTATCCTCAGTCGTGAACATTCCTAGGAGCCGCAACTCTTTACTGGTCATTTCATCGACCTCACCGGCCTACCCCTAACCCACACATGTAGATTTACCGGGCGTATCCTAGTTCCTCAACCTAGCAAGTCGATCACCCGTAACTACAAACCAAACCTACCCATAGCCCACCAACCGTGGATTTACCGGGCGTATCATTTCCATCTCGAACATTCTTAGGAACCACAGTTCTTCACCGGACATGTTCGTCATTGTTTTTAACCATAACTCCGCCTAGTGTCCATCCTTATATCCAAAAATAAGTAATATCACCTAAAGCTACCTTACCCTACCAGACTTAAACCAACACACCAAGAACACTAACCCACACTGGCTAAGTCTCAAATTTTCATAATCACAACCTGTTGGTACTTTGGGTCTCGCTCAGCCTCTAGATTCCACAGATTCACAAAACTTTCAAGGTTATCCATAGCCTCTTTTATAATCTTTAAAAATTTAATTCATTCATACACCCAAATCATCTCTTATTCGTTTCTCAAACTAGTTGTTATCAATTGACTATATTTCTTCTCTTTAACTGCAATTTCCAATCCTAGTATAATAGGACTTCAAAAGAAAACTTCAAAATTGTTTACACTCAAATTCTTCAAACCCGATTACCAAATCTGTATTTAATTGTTTATTTAAAAATGGATTTTAATCCAAAAAAATGTTTTCCATCAAAACTTTCCCTAAAAATCCATTTCCATTTTCAAAATACAAAGAAAACAGTGAATAAATTCAAAATCAAAACCGAGCCCCACAAATCCTTGAACTCGGAACCTCTGTTTTTTACTCACACCCAATAACTAGGCCAGCAAGCCTACTGATATGGCTAAAAATGGGGTTAAATCGGAACCATCCAGATTGGGCACGAATCTTGAAGCTCAGGGGTAAAACGGTAATTTCACATACAAATAGGTCCGAAACGGGTACCGGGTCTCCTTCTCATAGATCCAATAACCCACAAACGGATCCACTCCAACTGGGTACGGGTCCCGACCCGAGACAAACCCAGACCAGCAAGAGGAAAATCAGGGTCACTGATTTGACCAAATCAACGGGCCTGATTTGCTCTCACCGGGAATCAGAGATCAGTTTCCTAAATAGATTGTGAGGATTTTACTCCTGACAGTTACACAGGAAATCAAGCCCCTAATCACTCCCATGGCGACTATAAATACCTCCCACCTACCACTGTGACCAGGGAATCACTCTTTTTCTACCTTAAGCTCTTTCTTAATCATCACTGGTTACTGACAAGAGCGTCGGAGGGTGTGTCGCCGGAATCAACCCCGGTGTATCGCACTTCCTTGCAGGTAGCGGCAGGAATCAGAAGGCTTGGATCCGCTATTCAGGTTTTTCCGCGAACTCACAAATCTCATCTGTTCACCCCCACACCAGATCCAGCGGTAACAGATTGGCGCCGTCTGTGGGAACGCCACGCGAATAGCCTTCGCCTCTTCTTCGTCGACTAGCGCTTCTCCAACCATGCCTCCCAAAAAGGTCAGGTCTAGGGGGTCCAACCGCGGACCCAATCCCGCCGATCAGCAAGAGGAAGTCCCCGGGCATCCTGCTCCGCAGTCCGAACAACTTTCTCCCCCAGTCCAACAAGGCCAGCCTCCTCTTCCGAACCAACAACCCCCAAATGGTCCTGCTGGTCAGAACCAGCGGAGGCAGAAGCAACCTCTCCACCCAGACCATGTCTCAATTCACAATGCCTCCTCGGACTCTATGGCTTCCCATAACCCCCGAGCCTCCGATCTCCGCAACACCGTTCTGAATCACCAAAAGGATGAGGACCTTCGCAACCATCTAGATGAGAGGCGGGCCCGAGAGGGAGCCTCCTGCCAGCATCAAGGTGAGCGATCTCCTCATCGCTGAGATGGTAGGAGGTCTCCGGACCGAAGGGGCCGGGGGGAATCCCCCGAGCGTCGTAGAAGGAGGCCACATTCCCCCGCTGATCGACATCATCCGAGGAACGATGAGGCACCTATCACTCGTGCCGAGTTCCTACAATTCCAGGAGACTGTGTTGCAGGCGCTCAACCTTCGCCCCAACAACCATAATGCCCAGAGGGTTCCAACACCCCCACGAGTTCCAATTCCTCGCCACCGATCCAGAAGTCCTCTCCCAGCTCCCAGTCGCCAGCAACACCATCATAGTCCTCGCCGATCCCAGGACTATCGACGTCGTAGCCCCCGCTCCCCCTCCTATGAAGACGAGTCCAGGGGCTCGATCGACTATCACCGGAGGGACGATGCCCTCTACCGTCGTCTCCACGAGATAGAGAGGCGCATCGGCCATATGGACAAGGAGGAGGAGTCGAGAGGGACGACCGTCCTGCCCCAGCAGACCGCCCTTCTCTCGGACCATCATGGAGGCTCCCATTCCGAGGGGTTTCAAGCCTCCGCAGTTTGAAACGTACTCAGGGGAGTTGGACCCTGTTGATCATGTCGAAAGCTTCAAGACCTTAATGCTGATCCACCAAGCTTCCGATGCCATGCTCTGTAAGACCTTCCCTGCCACTCTTAAAGGTTCGGCACGGGAATGGTACTCGCGGCTCACCCCTTCTTCCATCTTCTCGTTCGAGCAATTCGAAATGCTCTTCATAACTCACTTTGTGAGTAGCAGGCGAACAGAGAAGACGAGCCTCTCCCTACTCCACATCCGACAGGAGAGGGGAGAAAAGCTGAGGGACTATGTGAGGAGATTTACCGCAGAGGTCAGGTCTATCGCCTCCCTCGACCAGTCAGTGGCGACCGTTGCGTTCCAGTCGAACGTCCTCAACTCCAACCTCCGGTCGTCCCTCGCAAAAAAGCCCCCGCACAACTTCGCCGATCTTCTCCTAAGATGCGAGAAGTACATTCGGACGGAAGAGGCCGAGTGCCTCCCGAGTTTCGGAGGACCTGCCTCCGGCTCGAAGAGGAAGACGGCGAAGGAGGAAGGATCCAAGAAGCTGCAGAAGGACAATAGCGGTCAGCGCCGTCCTCCCCCCAGGTTCAAGAAATTCACTCCCCTCACCACCAATGTCTCCACCATCCTGATGGAAGTGGAGAAGGAAGGATTCATACCTCCCGCTCCGAGGATGAACACCCCGGCTAAGAGGAGGAACAAGGAGAAATGGTGCCGTTACCACCAGGACCACGGCCACGACACCAACGACTGCCGGACGTTGAAAAATGAGATAGAGGCCCTCATCCAGAGGGGGTAGTTGGCCAAATTTGTGAAGGCAAACAATCAAGGGGAACGCGCCACTCCTCCGCCTCGGGGGGCTAACAAGCACTCCGAGTGACGCGATGAGACCCCCGAGTTCGAGGAAGAACGAGTTCTGCACCTCATCCACGGAGGCCCCATGGGGGGCTCCTCCAACTCCTCTCGGAAGGCCTTCATCCGAGAGGTCAACTCAGTTCACAGCGCCCCTCCCCCCAAAGGCCTTGGCATCCTAGTGACCTTCTCTGATGAAGACCTCGAGGGGGTCCGAACTCCCCACTACAATGCGCTTGTTATCGACCTTCGCATGGCGAACTTCAAAGTGCAGAGGGTCCTGGTAGACAACGGGAGCTCGGTGAACATCCTCTTCCTCTCGGCCTTCCGAGGGCTGCAGCTGTCTCGAGATCGCCTCAAACCGGCCGGCTACACGCTCCACGGGTTCACGGGGGTACCAGTAACTGTTGAAGGGGTTATCACCCTGGACGTAACTGCTGGGAAGACCCCTACTACCCGGACAGAGCCGATGGACTTTATGGTCGTCGACGTGCTGGCTGCATACAATGTTATCTTAGGTCGACCTGGCCTAGCTGCCCTGGAAGCTGTTCCCTCGGCGTACCACCTTAAAATGAAGTTCCCTACCCGGTCGGGAGTGGGAGAAGTCAGGGGCAGCCAAGAGACGGCTCGGAAGTGCTATATGACTTCCACTGGGGGTCCGGTGCTCTCCCTCGAGACTCTAGAAATCCCCGAGCCGAATGTACGACCCACGTCCGAGCCGGCGGACGAATTGGAAGAAGTACTCTTCTCGGACGAGGACCCGAGTCGAAAGTTCCTCATCAGCAAGTCCTTGCCGACTGCCCTATGCTCCGACTTGGTGCAGTGCATCCGGGAGAACCGTGACCTATTTGCTTGGTCCACCGCGGATATGCCCGGGATTTCTGAGGACCTTCTAGTGCACCGCCTCAGCGTCGAACCGGGGTGCAGACCGGTTCAGCAGAAGAGGAGTAAGTTCGCCCCCGAGCGACAACAAGCCATCAAGGAGGAGGTGGACAAGCTCTTAAAAGCTCAGTTCATACAGGAGGTGAACTATCCCGAGTGGCTCTCCAATGTGGTCATGGTTAAGAAGTCCAATGGTTCTTGGAGGATGTGCATCGAATTCACCGACCTGAATAAGGCGTGTCCAAAGGATCCATTCCCTCTCCCAAATATCGACACCCTCATCGATGCCACCTCGGGCCATGAGCTCCTCAGCTTCATGGATGCCCTCTCCGGCCATAATCAGATCCGAATGTTCCCCCCAGACATTCCGAAGACTTCCTTCATTACCGACCAGGGCCTCTACTGCTATAGAGTCATGCTGTTCGGATTGAAGAACGCCGGAGCCACCTACCAGCACCTCGTCAACAAAGTCTTCCAAAGCCAAATAGGCCGCAACATGGAAGTATACGTCAACGACATGCTCGTGAAGAGCATCCGAGGTACCGACCATGTGGCCGACCTCCAGGAGGCATTCGGCGTATTGAGAAGGCACAACATGAGGCTTAATCCGAACAAGTGTGCGTTCGGGGTCTCGTTAGGAAAGTTCCTCGGCTTTATGGTGAGCCAGCGAGGGATCGAAGCAAATTCCGAGAAAATCAAGGCCATACTGGACATGGCCTCGCCCCGGAACGTCAAGGAGGTGCAGAAGCTTACGGGTCGCCTCGCCGCTATTGACCGGTTCCTTTCAAAGTCTGGGGAAAAGTGCCTCCCCTTCTTCAAGGCGCTCAGGGGGGCTAAGGGTTTCGAATGGGGCCAACCGCAACAGGAGTCGTTCGACCAACTGAAGGCCTACTTGGTGAACCCTCCTCTGCTCAGCAAATCCGTTCCAGGGGAAACCTTCTTCATCTACTTAGCTACTTCCGAGCAGACCTTAAGTGCGGTTTTGGTGAGGGAGGAAGACCGGGCTCAGAGGCCCATCTACTATGTGAGCAAGGTGCTTCGGGATGCCGAGCACCGCTATTCGAAGATAGAAAGATGGCCTACGCCCTGATCATGGAGGCGAGGAAGCTCTGCCCATACTTTCAGTCCCACTCGGTTGTGGTCCTCACTGACCAACCGCTGAAGCAGATCCTCCACAAGCCCGAAACCTCAGGTCGGCTTATGAAGTGGTCCATAGAGCTGAGCCAACACGACATCTCCTACCAGCCTGGACTGCGATCAAAGCTCAGGTCCTCGCCGACTTCATCGTCGAGTCCACCATTCCCGAGGTCAGCCATGTCCCTGAACGGACCCCCTATTTGGACGGTTTTCGTGGACGGATCCTCCTGCAACGAGGGTAGCGGTGCCGGTATCATCCTGAACGGCCCTGATGACTTCGTCCTCCAGTATGCCCTCCGCATGAATTTCAAGGCCTCAAACAACGAGGCGGAGTATGAGGCACTAATCGCGGGCCTCGGACTTGCCCGAAGTGCTGGGGCGCAGCACCTCCGAATCCATAGTGACTCTCAGCTGATTGTGAACCAAGTCTTGGGCGAGTACGAGGCGCGAGACGAACGGATGGCGAAGTACCTCGCCAAGGTCCGAACCCTTATGAGCCGATTCGAAGAGGCACTCATCCAACGAGTCCCTCGAGAGGAGAATTCGCAAGCCGACGCCCTCTCTAAGTTGGCCTCATCCTCCCTCCAAGGTCTCGAGCAGACCATCTTGATCGAGGTTCTCACGAAACCGAGCATAGAAGACGAGGCCCTCGACTCAGTGTAGTCCTTACCGGTCCTACTGCAAGAGAATTGGATGAAACCCTTAGTGGAATTCCTAAGGGACAGACTCCTCCCCGAGGACCCGAAGGAAGCGCGCCGAGTAAGAACCAGGGCCGAGCGGTACGTCCTGGTCGAGGGAATCTTGTACAAGCGCTCCTTCTTGCAGATTGACGGCCGACCGTACCTGAGGTGCCTTTCCCCGGAACAGGCCAACTATGCCTTACAGGAGCTCCACGAAGGCATCGGCGGAGCGCATTCAGGGTCTAGGTCCTTGGCTAGGAAAGCCCTGAACTACGGATACTTTTGGCCGACTCTCCTCCAAGACGCCGAGCGACACGTTCGGCAATGTGCCTCTTGTCAGAGATATTCCAACATTCGTCGCCTCCCCCAAGCCAACCTTGCCTCCCTTTCAAGTCCTATCCCCTTCGTAATGTGGGGGATGGATTTACTAGGGCCTTTCCCTCCAGCTCCGGGCCAGTTCAAGTTCTTGGTCGTAGCCATCGACTACTTCTCGAAGTGGATTGAGGCCGAGCCCCTCGCCACTATCACCGAGAACAAGGTGCTTCAATTCTTCTGGAAGAGCATCATCTGCAGATTCGGCATTTCCCGAGTCCTCGTAACGGACAACGGGACTCAGTTCACCGGTGCCGCATTCCAAGCTCTGTGTGAAGACCTTGCCATCCAACAGCGCTTCTCGTCCGTCTCCCACCCTCAGTCGAACGGACAGGCGGAGAACGCTAACCGGCAGATCCTCTCTGGTATCAAGAAGAGACTGGACAAGTGTTCTAGAGGCTTATGGGTCGACCAGCTCCCCAATGTGCTGTGGAACTACCGCACCAACAAGTGGACCCCCACGGGGAAGTCCCCATTCAACCTCACCTATGGGTCCGAGGCGGTGATACCGCTCGAAGTCGGAATACCTTCTCCTCGTCTCGCAGCCTACAATGAGGAACAGAATGCCAGAGACCTCCGGGCGAACTTAGACTTGGTGGACGAACTGAGGGAAAGAGCATCAATATGCCAACAGAACTACCGAAGGAGGGTCGAACTGGCGTACAACAAGAAAGTCCGACCCACCGATCTCAAGGAAGGGGACTTGGTCCTCAGAAAGCTAGCCATCTCCTTCCCCAATCAGAAGAGCAAACTGACTCCGAATTGGGAAGGACTCTACAAGATCAGAAAGGTCGTTCGGCCCGGAGCTTATCGTCTTGAAGACCTAGAGGGCAGAGAGATTCCGAGGACCTGGAATGCCGACCACCTGTTAAAATACCAAGAAAGCGCCCCGGCGCCTCTCTAAGTATCATCGGGTGTCGAACCATTCCTCTCCTCTAACTTGTAATTCATTTCTTTAAGTTGTTATATGTAAAAACGGCTCGCCGTCAATTATCAATGAAGAATGCTCTTTCAGACTTATAAAATTGCTTGCATCTCTCCGCCTTTATTTTTTTATTTCAACCAATGGTTCGGAGTCCAATGTCCGGCTCGACCCTACTTCGCAAGCTCGCTCATCAGCGAGCTAGAAGTAGGTCGCCGTTCGAAACTGCTCCCACAACTGTTGAACTACACCGATGGTTCGGAGTCCAACACTCGGCTCGACTTTACTTCCTCGGCTTGCCCTTAGGCGAGCCAGAAGTAGATCGCCATTCGGAACTGCTCCCACAACCATTGAACAAATCTACCGATGGTTCGGAGTCCAACACTCGGCTCGACTTTACTTCCCCGGCTCGCCCTTAGGCGAGCCAGAAGTAGATCGCTGTTCGGAACTGCTCCCACAACCGTTGAACTACACCGATGGTTCGGAGTCCAACACTCGGCTCGACTTTACTTCTCCAGGCTCGCCCTTAGGCGAGCCAGAAGTAGATCACCGTTCGGAACTGCTCCCACAACCGTTGAACAAATCTACCGATGGTTCGGAGTCCAACACTCGGCTCGACTTTGCTTCCCCAGGCTTGCCCTTAGGCGAGCCAAAAGTAGATTGCCGTTCGGAACTGCTCCCACAACCGTCGAGCAACGCCAACGCTGGTTCGGATTACATCGTTCAGATCGACTACGCTCACTCAAATCTTTGAGCCGAGCAGACGAGGGACCGACCCTCGTATATGGAGAAAAATTCTACCGAACCAATTTCACCGTTAGATCATCTCAAAATGCATGCTAGAGTGTGATGAACGGAGATGACCATGCCACGTGTCCACAAAACGACAAGATAGTGTTTTCTTGGAACTCGCGCCTCCCTTCTTGTGATCCGCGCCCTGATCATGATCCACCGTCCAGATCAGGCCACGTGGCCCCAGCCTCGAAACAGGTACACCTCTGCCGAGGCACCGAGCCACACCGGTATGTACCGAGCAAGAGTCAGGACCACGGCTAAAGCGTGAGTTTCGTGGCCAAGGTGCTCGACGAAGCAAACACTCGCTTCTCGCGGTTCATTTCAAGCCAACTCTAGCTAACGCAATTACAGCACTACAACAAGCAAGCCAACTCCAATTTTGTTAATATAACTTGGATAAATTTATAAAAAAAGGGTACAACAAAAGACAGTTCGGAGACCCAAAAACACAATACGACCCGTTTAGTGCCTCTGCGGAAGGGGGACGCTCCGGTTCAGGGATACCCGGGGTCGGCGCTTCTTGACCTCCGAGCTCGTCTCTAAGCCGACGAATCGAGACGCCCCCTCGCCGCTGACCCTGACAGTCGCTCCAACCGAAGCACCACTTGAAGATACCGCTACTCCATTTTGGGCGTCGGCTACTGTCCGACCTATGATAGGGGTTCGGCTCGCGAGTTGATAGAACGTAATCTCTCGGTCAATCTCTTCGCGAGTACACGAAGTACTGCGGACATTAGCCCTCACCGGCTGAGGTTTAAGCCGAGCAACCTCTTCCTCTAGTTCAACGATCCTGTCCTTCAGTGTGTCGTCTCTCACAATTACCTTGAACCGAGGAAGCATCGCCGAACCAGGATACTCGGCGCTATCAGATATGACACGGTGCAAGTGGGTCACCTCGATACTCTTGTCGACCGTTACCCTTTGCAGCTGTTCTACCCTCCTTGCGAAATCATCTCGCTCGGCCAAAGCCCGGGCTAACTCTTCCTCCTCCGCAGATAGTTCGGCCTCGACTATCCGCAGATGGTGTAACTTGGCCAACAACTCGCTGTTCCTCTTTTCTACGTTGTGCAGTATTCTCCTCGTCAGATGAACCTCGCCCTCGAGGCGATCCTCCCGGGACTGCTGAAACAACTCCGCACGGCGCCGAGCTGCCGCGGTGAAACGAGTTTGCTCGGCGATCTGAAATAAAAAAGGACAACATTGAAGAACTACATGGCCGAACTGAACACTTGGACAAATCCAAAACCAAAACAATCTTTTCATTCATCATAAAAGCAGTGGCCAGTCCGCAAAAGGCATTACATTTTTGCAAAATTCAAAACGAAGACTACAAAGAGACAAGAAGGTCAGGGGTCCACCTGCGCCTCCGTTTCGACTACAGGCGCCTCGCCAGAAGGCCCCTCGTTTCTCGCCTCGCCCTGGGGGTTCGTCTCCGGAGCGTCGGCGACAACCTCCTCTTTGTCGCCCTCCACCTCGTCCTCTTCGCCTCCATCCTCCTCACCGTCCGATGGGGAAACGGGCCACAGTCTGTAGCCGACCCGTTCGAAGCCGGGCACGCGATCTTGAACGTGGTCGAGCGCCCTCTGATAGGACATCTCCATGTTGGAGGCCATGTGCTTCTTCGCCTCGGCCTCGACCTCCGCCTTGATCGTCGCTGCCAAGGCATCTTTCTCCGCTTTCACGTCGGCCAGTGACTTCGCCGACGCGGCCAGCTCCTCGGCAGCCTTTGCGACTTTGGCAGACTCCGCATCAAGTCGCCCCTTGGCTCTTTCCAGGTCGGCCACAAGATCGGCAACCCGGACCTCCAAGGCCTCGACTCGCCTCTGCTCGGCCTCGAGTTGCCGAACCGCCTTGACCTTCTCTGCCCTATCTTTGTCGCTGGCGGCCTTCAGCTCTTTCTTCTGCATGGCGAACGTCTCAAGAAGATGGCCGAAGTGACAGGTGGCCTGTGAAGACAACGATAAGCGCAAGATACAGGCCGAGCAATAGACTTGAAGAAATCCACAATGAAAAACTTACCGATACGAGCGACCGAGCCACTTCGTAGGTATCGTCGCCGACCGTCCCCGCCTTCAGCGCGGCTCTATCTTTCGGGGTCGCCAGGTGCTTGACGACCTGCACCGACATCTGCGAGTTTCTGAGGAATCCGTCGTGATTCTTCACTCGCCAGTTCGGCACGAACAGCTGTTTGTGCTGCTCGGTCCTCGGCCGCGTCGGTGAAACGGCGGAGCCTCGAGCGATAACGCCGCATTGACATCGAAGGCCCCACCAACCGGGGCAGATGCCACAGGCGCCGAGGGCTCTTCGGCAAAAACCACCATCGAAGGAGCCTCGGTGGTCAGGAGGAGGCGGAGTAGTAGTCGAAGCAACCTTGGGCTGCGGACCTGACGAGGCAGCCACGGTCGGCCTCTTCCTCTTCCTGCCACCGGCCACTTTGGACCTATCGATCATCATGGCGTTGAAATCCATCTTCGGCACTTCTGCATCAAACGAAACACAAACTGAGTCAGTAAGACGAGCTAAAGACTTGAAAGAAAAACAAAATAAACGAGATGTCAGGAGCATACTCGGGTCGATGGGGCTAAGGCCAGACCCGAACAGCACCTCCTCCGTCAACTCCCTCTAACTCAACATGGGGAGGGCCATGATCTTCCTCGCCACCTCCTCCTCGGCCTCAGTCAGTACGGGGTCGACTCTCACAAACTTGGGCACCTCTGGCTTCCACCGGCTCGGAATTTGCAGCATTGGTTCCCCCCTCAATATGAAGAACTTTTCTTTCCAGCCTTTAATTGAGTCCGGGTTTTCTATGATCCTAACACCCTTCCTCGGCCCCAAGTAGTACCGATGCTCGGTCTTGTGCATCCGATTTATTCGATACAGGCCTCGGAAGACCGTCAGGTCCGGCTCGACTTCAGCATTGCGGCACTGGAGCAGGAAGGCATTCACATGATGCCATGTGTTCGGCATAAATTGGGTCGGCGCGAGGCAGAACCATCCGAGGACTTGGCGAATGAAGGGATGCAGCGGAAAACGCAGTTCGGCGTTCAGGGAGTCGAAGTCGAACATGCACATATCCGACGACGATAGTTTGGAATTCGCCTGCATCCCAGCGCCGGGGACAATTAACTTGTACTCCGGAGGGATGGCGAACCCCTTTCTGATCCGAAGGAGATCCCTCTCGGATAGCACCGACCCAATCTCATCTGCCTCGGTGGGAAGTGCCGGATTGGGTTCTTCGTAAACTTCCGACTGGCCGAAGATCGCCTTCTTCAAAAGATCGCCTTCGTACTGCCTAACCCCCGAATGCCCGGACAGTACAGAAGGGTATCGTCCCATCTCGGGGGCCTGCTTCGGGTTCTCCACGATCACCTCGACCACGGGAGATTGGGTGACCACCCTCCTCTTCTTCTTCTCCTTCCTCGCCTCGGCCGCAGCCGGCTCGGCGACCTGTTTTCCCTTCCTTTGGATCTCCGCCTTCCTCCTCTCCTCGGCGCCATCATTGCCCGAGGACGAGGCCTCACTCCCCGAGTTCACTCTTGACATCTCTATAAAAAAGCTAAGGCTAATAGACTGACCTTGAAGTGACGTTCACGGTCGGAATGAGATCGCCGAAAATCGCCTGGCCCACGCGACAGCTAGCACAACCGCCCTGGAGCAAAGATCGCCGCTAGCAGAGAGCACAGAGAGTAAAAGTAAAATCTTAAGAGTGAAAAGTTAGAAATGAGCTTGGGGGTGGGGGAATGATCTTTTATAACCCCAAAAGCGAGTTTGGGCCACCTTGGGAATCTAAAAAGCCCATTAAGAAGCCAAAGCGCCAAAGCAGAGTGTCGAGACGTTTCAGCTCCAACGACAGAGGATCTTGAAATAACCAAGTCCGCAACTCGGCCACCGGTGTGCTTAACCAAGCTATCGAACAGCTTGGCTGGGCCACCGAGCTACTGAGTCTCTTCAGAACAACTCCGAGGTACTGAGTCTCTCCAGGACAACTCCAAGTTACTGAGTCTCCATACCTCGGCCAAAGACACCAAACCTCTAAACCGAGGGGACGAGGAACCGACCCTCGTATATGGAGAAAAATCCTTCCGAGACGAAATCACCGTCGGATCTCTCCAAAATTCGTGTTAAAACTCGATGGATGGTTCAGATTGCGCCACGCCCACAAAACGACAAGATAACGTTTTCTCGTGATCTGAACCCTGTCCTCGTGATTCCCGCGATGATGGACGCTCCAGATTCGACCACGTGTACCTTCCGGCCTGCCTGCCACCGGCCTGCCTAACCGAGCTACCGAACAGCTTGGCCAAGCAGCCGAGCTACTAGGCCCGAAGGTCACGACCCATCAAGGCCGACATTCTTCAAAACGTCCAACTCCATGCCTCGACTGACAGCACCGAGCTTCCGAGCCGAGGGGATGAGGGGACGAGGGACCGACCCTTGTATATGGTGAAAAAACCCACCGACCATCCTCAGCCATTGGATCTTGTCAAAAAGCACGCTCGTCATGATGGACGGCCCAGATCTCGCCACGTACCTCGGCAAATTCCGAACCGAGGAGACGAGGAACCGACCCTCGTATATGGCGAAACAGCCTGCCGAACCGAGGGGACGAGGAACCGACCCTCGTATATGACAAGAAACCTCGCCGAGCCGAGGGGACGAGGAACCGACCCTCGTATATGGCGAAAAAACTCGCCGACCCACCTCAACCGTTGGATCTTGTCAAAAAGCGCGCTCGTCATGATGAACGGTTCAGATCTTGCCACGATCACTAAACGACAAGATAGCATTTTTTAGGGATCCGCGCTGAGATGAACAGCTCAGATGACGCCACGTACCTCGGCTGATTCCGAGCCGAGGTACCGACGACCCGAGGTGCCGAGCTGCCGAGCCGAGGAACCGAGGAGCCGACCCTCATTAATGAAGAAACTACATGCCGAGCCGAGGAACCGAGGAGCAGACCCTCGTTAATGAAGAAACTACCTGCCGAGGAATAGGAATCGTCTGATCTTCTAGAAAATCGCGCTCGGCACTGATCAAGGGTCCAGATTGCGCCATGCCGTAAATCGGTATTTAAAAATCGATTTTTATTTATTTAAATCATTTTATTTATTTAAAAATTGCAAAAAATTACTAAAAATTTGGGAAAATTAACTAAAAATTCTAGAAAATAATTATAAATTCGGGGACACATCCTTGGGCCCCTAAACGAACAATTATTGCCTAGAATGTACTGTTAAGGCCCCTGAACGATTAGTTAACATTTCGCAAAATTAAATAAATAACCCGAAAAAATAGATAAAAACCGTCGAATAGTCAAACAAGGCTTCAGAACAACATACGACTTCAAAAAATCACCTCACTACTCCCTTCGAGATTCAAAACCCTCCATTCAGACTCCGATACAACTCCACTAGCCACTGAAACAGTTAAACTACTCCTCAAAGGCTGATCACACTCAGTCTTTAGGAGTGGGGGGCTCGTGATATGGCTAAAAATGGGGTTAAATCGGAACCGTCCAGATTGGGCACGAATCTTGAAGCTCAGGGGTAAAACGGTAATTTCACATACAAATGGGTCTGAAACGGGTACCGGGTCTCCTTCTCACACATCCAATAACCCACAAACGGATCCACTCCAACTGGGTACGGGTCCCGACTCGAGACAAACCCAGACCAGCAAGAGGAAAATCAGGGTCACTGATTTGACCAAATCAACGGGCCTGATTTGCTCTCACCGGGAATCAGGGATCAGTTTCCTAAACAGGTTGTGAGGATTTTACTCCTGACAGTTACACAGGAAATCTAGCCCCTAATCACTCCCATGGCGACTATAAATACCTCCCACCTCCCACTGTGACCAGGGAATCACTCTTTTTCTACCTTAAGCTCTTTCTTAATCATCACTGGTTACTGACAAGAGTGTCGGAGGGTGCATCGCCGGAATCAACCCCGGTGTATCGCACTTCCTTGCAGGTAGCGACAGGAATCAGAAGGCTTGGATCCGCTATTTAGGTTTTTTCGCGAACTCACAAATCTCATCTGTTTACCCCCACACCAGATCCAGCGGTAACACCTACTTAGCTGTCATTTGCCTCCATCGATTATACTTAAGCGAAACAACCCCCAACGTATTTCACTTGGAATTTCTAAATGATTTTTACTAGTTTTATGGTTTAATACAAATTATTTTTAAATAAAATTCTAATAAATTCATAAATATACTCAATTTGACATAGAGTAAATCTATAAATAAAAAAATGAGTTGGTTCTAGGTTGAAATCAAAACAAATTGGAATTAAAACTTAATTTAAATAACCTCGTTGTTGAATAATAAATTTATCAATATTTTCCTTTAATTTTCCAAATTTAAAAACAGTAATAATTTAATTAAGATTATGCCTCAAATTAACAAAATTGAATTCCACTTTATTTCTAAATTTACGGTTTTATACAACTTCTTTTAAAATAAAATTCTAATAAATTCAAACTATACTCGATTTGACATAGCATAAACCTAAACAAAATTGGAGTTGGTTCTAGGTTGAAATCAAAACAAATTGGAATTAAAATTTAATTTAAATAACTTCGTTGTTGAATCAAAACTTTATCCACATCTTCCTTTAATTTGCTAAATTGAAAAAACAGTAATAGTTTAATTCAGATTATGCCACAAATTAACAAAATTTAATTCTACTTTATTTATAAATTAATTAGGAATAAACTCAAAGAATGAGAAACTAAGATACAAATAAAGTAATAAAAAAAACACAAACTGAGCCTCCTCTGGATCATACCCGAGACCACCTAACACCCAAAACACACACACAAACTAGGCCCGCCAGCCCCTCAATCTGTCATTTCATTCCCCAAAAATAAATTAAATCAAATGTACGGGGATTCTAATTCTCTCTGAATCAGATCCAAAACATCTATAGCTCTCATCACTAGTATTTAGTCATAACTCATGAAGTATAAATTCAGCAACATGTAAATCATTGTATTACAATTCTATACAATTTAATTATTTATTAATAATCTACCTTCAACCATGAATGAAGTTAATTTACTCTATATAACAATACTTAACATACTAATAACATAGTTTCCAATTCATTGTATTAAAACAATCTCATACATACAAACAGTATACTTTAAATAAAATTATCAAACTCCCCCTATAATATATTTAACATGCCATGCTCTCTACTTCCATTACTTCATTGCAATTCATTTTGCACAATAATTGAAACTATCATGTTACAACAAAGCAAATCCAAATTTGGTAACATCCACACACACATATATATTTGTACAATCTAGTATACCACTACTAAGAATAAATTAGAAAGTTAAAGAACGTCCACCTTAAATGATTCTCTTAAAATTAACAACTTCTAGCACCTCTCATTCCAAAACAAGATTTCCAAGCCAATTGATTTTGATTCACAACAAAACAAAAAAAATGATAATTCATCCCCTAATAGTGTTGGCCGGATTAGGTATAAAGGAGAGAGAGAGAGAGAGGTGGTTTTTAGGTGGTTAGGAGAAGTGGCGTATTGGGGATAATGTAGTATGTGTGTAGATATGTATATAGTTATATACATATACAGAAATATATGTATAGGTATATATATAGGGAGAATAATTGGAGTTGAATGGGATGAATAAATGAGTGTATGTGTGTATATGTATAGATATATACATAGAGGGAGTGAGTTAAATGAGTGTATGCATATGTGTATGCACAGATTTTTATTTTGATTCTCCAAAAATGCAATTGTCACAAAAATATTTGACATGGTGGTACATGTTCAAAAATAAAACAATAAGTTTAATTAAACTTAGTTTAGGTTATTTCTAATTTAATCCTTTAAATTAAGTAAATAAATTTTATATGCATGACCTCATAAATTTTATATATTAAAAATACAATCAACACATGTATCGAAAACATGATTATTGCACATATAAACAAAAATATATTTGAGTTGGCTCAAAATAGGAGAAGATGAATTTGGAGAGAACGAAAAAATATATAAAGAATCAAAATACAAAATATGTAAAAATATTTATATTAAGAGTGTTACAACTGTAACGCCCCTACGCCAAGTTCAGACAATTTTTACAATTTATCAGACAAATTATTTATAGTATAGTACAACTGCCCACCACAGGCTACCTCTCAAAATGTGGTTAATCGGATTGGTGACTCTTGATCATAGGCTATTGTTACTACTGATTTCGGTGTGGGAGCAAACATATAGAATTTGTGAGTTCGTAGGAAATCGAATGAGTCAAACCTGAATACCTTCACCGGAGTTTAACTGCTTTCCCGCCGCTGTCGTGACCTGCAAAAAGTACGAGACACCGAGGTTGATTCCGGCGACGCATCCTCTGACGCTCTTGTTAGTAATCTGAATGATTATGAAAGAGCTTTTTGTATAGAAAGATTGATTACCTTGCAACAGTGGGAGGAGAGGGGTTATATAGTCGCCTTAGGAACCAGTTTCGAGATGAGGATGAATCTCTACTTCTTGGTGATAGGATAGATTCGGTTATGCCATCCATGTGAAGGGATCGGGACTAGAATCTTCTCTTGATGGAGAGATAGAGTTTTTAGATCCTCCCTTGTGTATGGATGGATAGAATCAGTTACCCCCTAGATAAGAGGATTTCAACTGGGTTCGACGAATCTGAACTCCTTTGTGGTAGGGCTGTTGTAACAGTCCCTATTGCAGGTTGGATCAGTTTACCGGGCTTGAGAACGGTCCAGCTTATCTTGTCGGGCATGTGTCTGCTGAAATTACCGTTTACCCCTAGGAGCTTTAAGATCCGTGCCCGATTTGAACGATCCCGATTTAGCTATATTTTTACCTATATCAGCTATATTAATTATTATTATATATTTTATTATATTTCCCGATGTGGTACTAATTACAACTCTCTTGCCGATTAATCCCGTGCACGCAGTACCCTCACATGGGCCCCATCGCCCACATCAGCACCTCAAGAGACAACAGCATTGTCTCTCATGAACCCGGGTGGGCCCCTTCCTCTCTGCTGATGTCATCTAATGACGTCAGCACAATCCAACAGCACGCCAGTTGTTCTTCAAATGCGTCCCCCCTCATCTCTATAATTACCGAATTGCCACTCTCCTTTATTTTATATATATATATATATATATATATATATATATTATAGAAAGTTTTGAAATTACGAGGTGCTACATACACCCCCCCTTTCAGAAATCAGCGTCCTCGCTGAGTACGAGGCATGCACAATCTAGTGTAGGATCTACTTTCTATTTGATGTGGAGCATTTGCTCTTCTATCCGCCCGATTAGTCATGATCCCGGAATCTACCACCCAATCAATCATAATCCCGGATTTAATTGAGTTGCCTTCCTATCTGCCCGACTAATCATGATCCCGGAATCCACCGCCCGATCAATCATAGTCCCGAATTTAATCGAGGGCTCACCACAGTCCCAGAATCCACCGCCCGACTGGGTCTATAGTCCTAGAATCCTCCGCTCGACTATATAGACATGCCCCATACTCGGTCTCGAAAGTCAGCTTTGATACCATTTGTAACGCCCCTGTCCCAAGCTCAGACAATTTTTACAATTTATCAGACAAATTATTTATAGTATAGTACAACTGCCCACCACATGCTGTCTCTCAAAAGGTGGTTAACCAGATTGGTGACTCTTGATCATAGGCTATATTATTTATTATTATATATTTTATTGTATTTCCCGATCTGGGACTAATTACAACTCTCTCTCTCTCCGATTAATCCCGTGCACACAGTACCCTCACGTGGGCCCCATCACCCACGTCAGCACCTCAAGAGACAACAGTACTGTCTCTCATGAACCTAGGTGGGCTTCTTCCTCTCTGCTGACGTCGGCGCAATCCAACAGCACGCCTGCTGTTCGTCAAATGCGTGCCCCCCATCTCTATAATTACCAATCTGCCACTCTCCTTTATTATACACACACACACACACACACACACACACACACACACACACACACACACACACACACATATATATATATATATATTATAGCTATTTTTGAAATTACGGGGTGTTACAACGACTATTACACGTAAAGGTACAAAATACATGTGTGTGACACACGTGTAGCAAAATTGTAATAACTCAATTTTTTGCGGGTGTTACAATTTCATATTCGTCCAATTTGTTTCTAAACACTCATTTCATTCCGAGAACGGTTCTGCTATAGGGTCTAGGAACAAGTCACATACTGGATTCCCTCCAAATTGGTTAAGTTATTTTTGCATGACAATGATCCAATCATTGTCTTTCAAGGCGTCCTTACTATTTTTAGGTTCAAGTATGGATACGAATGTGACAAAACACATAAAATTTTTGGCTTGAGTACGAGTATGTACCCCCTTTGTCATATCTCTTTGTATTAATTCTGAGGGATGACTGACCGTGATTTTCCAAGCAGGACATTTTTTGATGATGGGAGTTGGAGTTGGAATGGTTGTTTGGATGTGACCATCTTTCACTTTGACATTCTTTGGTGAGTGCATCTCTTCTGTCAATGGTTCATTGGTGTTATTGTTGTTTACTTGTTTTGAAGAGGATTCACCAAGATGTGTTAAGTTGTTTTAAGAGTCCTCATGCAACTCCTTCTCTATGTACATGTCTTTTCTCAAGGCAAATACATGTCTCATCATCGTCAACAACATGTAATATCTCTCTTGTGAGAGGATTAGTTTCATCAGATATAACATCAATTGACTCTTGTATAGTACGTTTTCTTTTGTTGAATACAAGATATGTGTTGCTACTTAAAGAAAATCCTAAAAATATGCCTTCATCACTTTTATGATCAAATTTTCCTAAATTATCTAAGGTATTTAAAATGAAAACTTTGCACCCAAATACACGAAAATAACTTAAGTTTGGATTTTTTAATAATATAGTTCAAAATGAGTTTTCTCAAGAAGTTTTCTAATTATTACTTGGTTGATAGTGTAACATGTTGTATTGAAAACTTATGCCCAAGAAAATTTAGGAAGATCGTTTTCACTAAATATGGTGTGGGTCATTTCTTGAAGAAATCGGTTTTTCCTCTGAGTGTGAGGACAAGCAAACTCATGTTTTATTTCTTTTTCACCGCAAAAAGATGTGAAGAGTTCATTTTGAAATTCTCCGCCATGGTCACTACGAATGGCGACGATGGTAAAGTTTTTCTCATTTTTAACTCTACGACAGATTATTTGATAGATATGAAGAGTGTCATCCTTTTTAATAAAAAAGTAACCCAAGTAAATCTACTGTAATCATCAACAATAATGAAAGCATATGGTGTTCCTCCAATACTATGTGTACGTGATGGTCCAAAAATATCCATGTGCAAAAGTTCAAAAATGTCTAGAAGTTAATACCACTTTTTTAGGCTTGTGAGAGCTCTTGGGTTGTTACCAAATTGACATGAGTCACATTGTTTGTCCCTCACAAATTTGATCTTTGGAATTCCTCGTCCAAATTCTTTGTTTACAATTTGTTGAGGTTGTCCATTGCTGTATGTCTAAGTCGCCGATGCCATATCCAACCATCTTCATTTATAACTACAAAACACTTAATATTTTCTTGTGCTAATTCATTAGAATTAATAATATAAACGTTATTGCAATGATTAGCAAGAAGTATACAAGAATTCATTAGAATTAATAATCTAATACAGTGCATGCAAGTTTGTCAAAAGTAACATTGTAACTTTATCACATAATTGGCTAACACTAAGTAAATTATGTTTTATACCACTTACCAAAAGCACATCGTCAATGTCGCTTGAGTCTAAATCGAACCAAGTTTCCTTCAGCGCCTTCTTTCTGTAACTTGGATTTGAAATGTATGCTTTGTATCTGTCTTGAGATAGTGGACAGTTTGCACGGATATGTCCTACCTTCTTACATTTATAGCACACATCCTCTTTGTCTTTGTCTCTTCCTCTCTGACCTGTCATATTTGTTATGTTTAAGATACTTACTGAATTTTTTGGTCAATAGAGCGATATCCTCGGCATGATTAGATTTTGAATTTATATGTTGTGAGGTTGCGGCTTTCATGGCTATGGTCTTTTCTTCCATTTTGGTAATGATCCCAATGTTTTGTCAGTCTCTTTCTATATCTGCTATCTCCATCTAATACATTTTTATTTTTCCCTGAAAATTATAATAATCGAATCATTTCTATTTAAGTGTCTCCCTCATTGCAGTAGCTTTGATATCCCATTCCGGTGAGAAGAAATGTACGAGTGTTCTGACCTTTCGGTCATCATCTAACCCCTTACATAAGCTTTCAAGTTCATGGGCAATTATATCAAAGCGAGCTGGCATCTAGTCTACGTTTTCTCCTTGAATCATATGAAAAATATCAAACTTACAAAAACATAATGTAACTTTGGATTTTACCTCAGACATGGTTCCTTCATGACGTTTTAGCATATTGTTTTAGATTTCATATGCTGTTTTGCAGTTGCACCTACATCGCATAAGTTCTTCATTGTTCAAGCCTGTATATAGTAAAGTCATGGCTTTCGAGCTTGCAGTCTTCAGTGACAGTTCAACCTTTGTGAATGTCATCTTTCCATCACTAATAGGAATACCTATTTTGTTTACGCAAACGTTCCATACTTCTTCTCCAAGCTTTGCAAGAAATGAGACAAGTGAGCTCTCCAAAAATCATAGCATTTTTCATCAAAATAAGATGAGCATGTGAGATTTGGTCCATTGGAGTTAGATTACTCCAATGTGTACAAGTCTTCAGGATGAGGAATTTCGGCCATTGGACATTTTACTCTTAGCTTTTAAGCTATTAATGAGCACCTTGCTCTAATATTACTATAAATCACCATAGATTGGTGGGGGGGGGGGGGTTTGAATATTGTGATTGTGTAGAAATTAAAAACACAAAATAAATGCATAAAGTAAGGAGATAGAGTTAGAGTAATCACACAAGACAACGATATAACTTAGTTCGACCCCCATGTCTACATTCATACCTCCTACTTGTAGCAATTCTCAGCCACAAGCGTTCCTATATATAAGCCTCGTAAAACTGCCTTTTATCGAAGCGAAGGAAAAAAGAAAAATAGCAAGATCGACGTCTTGACACAATAAAAGCACACATTCTCTTTGATCGATAAGAAAGTATTGATTTCAGAAGAATCAATGTTGAAAGAAATAAAGAATACTCATTGAATTCACCTCCAGTGAAAAATAATTTCTTTCCAAAACGAGGAAAAGAAATGCCAAATTTTGTTTTTTGTGCAGGTATCGGTCGACTGCAATTATGTGCAGTCGACCGTCAAACTCTCAGCCGAAGTCAGAGAGGGTGACAGTCGACTGAATTAAAAATAGCACTTGAAGTGCAGTCGACTGTTGAGATAGTCGATTGTGCGGTCGACCGTTACATATTAAAAACAGATTATTTGATGAATCCACTTTATATTGTTTCCTTCACTCAATATTCTATCAACGATTCTTTACATATATATTCCTCATAATTACTTTTTTTGATACGACGGATAGAGCCTTACGGCTCCAGCCTCAAAAATATAAAGCAATAAAAAGAGTAACATACAAATACCCATTTTACAAGGAGTAAAACTAGGAAATAGCAGAAATAGCATATAAACAATAAAAAAATCCAAGGCCAGAATACTATCAAATCAAAACCAGAAAGGTGGCATGACCCCATGCAAAACAAAGCACCACCGACAACCCCCAGCCAAGCAAGAATAAGACCGGTCAACGGCTTATCCTCCCACACCAGCGCAGGCACAGAAAAAGGCCGCCGGGAAAGGCCCGAAACCAACCCCTAACGGCACACACTCGAGACAGAGGAGGGTAGAACAACCAAGCCAAAACATAGGCAGTGGCATTTAGAAGCTGGCTTGCACCTCCCACTGCAACAACCACAAAAGAACAAAAACAACAAGCAACAAAACCGCGCACTTAGCGCTGGGCGTAACCCCAAACTCAGGCAACCAAAATTTCCCAACAGAAAAGGGGCAAACAAAAGCAGCATTCACACTGCACCTCAGCCACAACCAAGGAGAAACAGAGCATATGCATCCTCACTCTCAGCAGCGCATAACCAGCCCTAAAAGAACAACAAGAGCGCTAAACGAACAGTCAAAAATAGCTCCGACCCCAATAGGAAAACAACCAACAGCAAGAGCCACACCGAGCCCAAACAGAAAAAAAGAACAACCACAGAGAACAGATAACAAAACACTTAGACGAAAGCCAAGATAAAATAAACATCCCAATGAGGGGCAAACCCAACCCATACAAGGTCAAAACAACCAAAAGACCAAAACAGCAAGTGAAAGTAGAATACCAAATGGACATGCCCAAGCAACCAAAATAAGGCAAAATATAATAAGAGAGCCAACAAAGGAAGGCACTCCTAAAGGCAAGCAACCAAAAATACCTAAGTGTTCCCCTTCAACCACCCAAAAAAATAAAATGAACAGCGATAAGAAGCCGAGAGACTTATCCCTGCAAGAAGAGCAAAAGTCAATGAAATTAAGGAGTATCGATATTGAGGATAGTAGCAGTAATAGAGGCAGAACGTAAAAACACAGCAGCGTCATCAAGCCTATCAAGGCTTAACTGCTTGATTTTGTGATGTGGAAGAGTGGAAGACCAATGCTTACAGAAAAAAATAAAATCATCAACAATAGTGTCAATAGGTTTAACTAAGTTATTAAAAATGCAATTATTTCTTTCTTTCCAGATAACCCAAATAATAGCCATAGAAGAGAGAATCCAGGACTTACGATACTTATTACACACGAATTGATAGGTCCAGCAATCAAGGAAAGAGGGGGGAAGAGAGGGAACCTGCTAAGCCAGTAGAAAGATCTGCCAAAGAGGTCTGATAAAATTACAGTGAAAAAAAGATGCTTAATATCTTTGTGACAATGAAAGCATAAAGAACATAATTGACCTATGGCGAGATTCCTCTTATTGAGAACTTCAACAGTAAGAAGCCTATTGTTAATAGCGAGCCAAGTGAGGATTTTGGCCTTAAGCGGAGCACAGCAGCTCCAAATGTGTTTAGCGACAGGGGAGGATGCACCTCCGTAGTTGAGAAAGTTATAGAAAGATTTAATCAAAAATGAACCCGAGTTGGTCCAATGCCAAAAAAAATCTTCTTTGGGATGCCAATTATAGTTGTTTAAGAATGAAATGAGGTGAAGGTATTCCGGTTCTAATTCGGGAGGGAGTTCACTAGAGAACTGAATAGACTAGTCTCTGATATTGTTATGAATAGTAAGGTATTCCGACACTTTGGCAGCAGGGTTGAAGAGCGAGACGGAATAAGGCCGGATAAGCTGAAGCCAGCTTCAGGTTGCCAATCCAAAGGTGATTCCAGAATTGGGTCTTGGAACCATTAGCACAAACATGGAAAATGCTACAATAGAAGGGGTCAACCACTTTTCATACCCCTTTCCAGAACAACGATGCTCTAGACGAAAGAGCGGGATAGAACTCCCAAATCCTCTGACGTCGAAAGTAGTTATTGGATATCAGACGTGCCCAAGGAATATTCTCTTCTTTAACCATCCTCCAAATCCACTTAGTCAATAAAGCTAAGTTTTGATTTCGAAGATTGAGGACACCCAGACCTCCAACTGCCTTAGAAGTGCAGACCAATTTCCAATTACAAAGATGAGACCCAGCTCTATAAATGGCTGAGATAAACCAGAAGAAATTTCTTCTGATTTGGTCAATCTTTTTGATAACCCAAGAAGGAACGTAGAAAAAAGAATATAATGGGATTGAAGTGAGGACTGCATTCACCAGAATCAATCTGCCCCCTCTAGAAAGTTTTTTGCCGATCCACGCATTAATTCTGGATTCAACTTTTTCAATCATCGGAAGCCAATCCGATTTGTGCAGCTTGCCCCATCTCAAAGGGATCCCAAGATACTTAACCGGGAAAGAAGAGGCATTACAATTGAAGAACTTAGCAATCTCTAATTGACGATTGATAGAACCACCAAGCCAGAGAACCGAAGATTTATGGAAGTTAATAGATAAACCAGACACGCTTTCGAAGATGTAAATAAGGAACTTGAGGTTACGAAGAGAGCAGCCATTAGGTTTGGCGAAGATGATAGTGTCATCAGCATATTGAAGGTTGAAAACGTCTCTGAAGTTGTGGGAACTGCCAAGACCTTCAATGGCATGAGCGTCCCAGGCATTCTTAAGTAATTTACTGAAGACATCTGCCATAAGAGTGAACAGGTGAGAGAAGATAGGATCGCCCTGACGAAGTCCACACTTACACTTGAATTTTTGTCCTTCCGATCCGTTAATAACAATGGAAGAGGTGCCAGCAAATAGGCTGGACTTAATCCAAGCAATCCACTTTGGGCCAAAGCCCCTATGACGGAGAATGTCGAAAAGAAAATCCTAGCTAACCTTATCATAGGCGTTCTCGAAGTCTAATTTTAACATAATCCCCTCCGAATTGGATTTATGGCAATGGGAGATAATTTCTTGAGCAGAGGCGACACTATCAAGAATAAAACGTTCTTTAATGAAATCCGATTGGGCGGTATCAATCAGAGGGGAAATGATAAGGCTCTGGCGATGGGAAAGAACTTTCATAATAATCTTGAATGTAGTATTAAGGAGACTAATAGGTCTAAAATATATATTCCTCATAATTACAGAAATAAATATTCATGATCTTGCTGACTCCTTAAAGATTTGAGCACATATTTCTTGTGTGATAATATCTTTGATATTTCACAATCATCTTTATATTTTCCTTTTTAAGTTGATTATGAATTTCTTTAGAATCTTCATTTGAATTTTGAATCCCTATTATCATGTACATATTTTAACTAAAAATATTGGTCACAAGAGTATGTTTTATACACACCAAAATTAGGGTCAACATGTCCTTGGGTTCCTAGCTAAAGAAAAATGCTTGTAAAACCTCACCTAAAACATCTATCAGCAGAGTTATGGTAGCGAAGATGAGACTTACAACGTAGTAGACATCCTTTATTACTATATTAAAATAGGGTCGTCTTCACTTAATTCTCTCATAATTGATAAATATACCAGAACTGTTTGTATCAATTATCTTAGTAACATACTCAATAGATAGTCGTACAAATTGGTAAAGAAATTGAATAATTTACAGAGGTGACATACAAATATCCACAACAACCCAGATGCCCTACCCCGGCATATCTTTCCCGGCATTTGGGGTGAAACGCTGAGTGGAAAATATAAAAAAAAAATGAGAAGCTGCCCTATCCTTTAGGGAATCAGATGATGAGAGGACCAAGGCTAGATGATTGTGTCATTCTCTATGCGCCTGAAAAACTGTCGTATTCTATCTCTTTCTTTTTGCCTTCGTCCAATAGAAAGTGGAAAACGCCGGGGTAGGATCCCCCCTTCCCCTCTTCCAATTTATTTCTCTCTCTCTCTCTCTCTCTCTCTCTCTCTCTCTCTCTCTCTCTCTCTCTCGCTCAAACCTTCTCCCCCGACCTGACCCCCCCACTGTTGTCGTGTCCCTCGTCTTCGACCAAAACCCTCCCCGTCATCTTCTCGCGCTCACCAAAAACCTTTCGATCCTCTCTTTCTCTCTCTCAAATCAAAATCCTGTTGGGTTTATGTCTTGCATATGAGATTGGATAAGAAGATGATAAGACGATGGAGAGACAAAGGCAATTGGAAATGAAGTGGATGCAAGAAACAGTCAGCAGCAGCTACAACAGAAGTTGCGATCAACCTCCCTAATGAGCGTTCGACCGTCCTATGCAAGAAGTCTTCCAGAGGGAAGGACAGTCGACCTCCTTGTTGGTGCGGTCGACCGACAGCGGCGCTGATGGATTTTGAGCTTGAGTCTAGGTGATTCGGGAAAAAGCCCAACTTGCTCTTCAAGTTGGATCGTGTGGCTCCTATCGTAGGGTTATCTCTTATGTACTATCCAATGGCTATTGTAACAAGATATCAACTTAGAGTTTGTCTCTAGATCTACATAAACAATTGCAATGCCTCATAGATCCATGATGATTCTATTCAGTGCCGAATAGAAGAAGAGAGTACTTCATCTGAGAGGGTGAGAGAGTTTTTCCATTGTAAGCAGCATCAAGTTCTATTAGGCCTGAGAGAGGGTCGTAGTGAGAATTTTAATATTCTTGTATCTTCTTTAGTTGAATAATATCTCGGTTCTTCCTTCCCCGGATTAAGGCGAAAGCCCCAACCGGACAACTCTTGCGTGTTTTGATTATTTGGTGTGATCTAGTCTTGCTTGGTGGGTTTGTGTTGATTGTGTCAAAGACTCAACAAGATCCTCATAATTTTCTAACAAGTGGTATCAGAGCAATTAGGATTCATGGGTTTGTTCGAGTTCTTTGGAGATGGCAGATCAAAAGACGAAGATCAAGCGGTTTGACAGTAAGATCAACTTCAATCTATAGAAGGTGGACTTGTATGATGTTTTGGTTAAGAAGGACTTGTACCTTGCCCTAGAAGAGAAGAATCCAACCGACATGCAGCAAGAGAAGTGGGATGAGATTTGTTTGAAGGCCTTAAGTTTAATCCGGTTGCAATTGGCGGACGAAGTCAAGTGTAATATCCTTGAGGAGAAAAGTGCGGCGAGACTCAAAACTGACTACTCGGGATCGTCTTTGCTAGATCGGATGTATTGGAAAAGGAAGCTGTTTAGATTCTCAATGAAGGAAGGTACCCATCTTCAAGATTATATTGTGGAGTTTAATAAAGTAATATTTGATCTGAAGGCGATTAACGCTGATGATTTTAGCGAAGCAGATAAAGCTTTCAACTTGATTTATTCACTGCCAACTTCTTATGATCACTTGATAACTGCCATGTTACATGGAAAATCAGCCAAGGAGATACTTACTGTAGCTGGGGTGATTAAGGGTCTGAAGGAAGATGAACTAAGAAAGGAGACTCATAAAGGAGGGTATATTTCTTTAGGGTGTTTTGCGGTGAATGGTGATACTTCAATTGGAAGGGATGCGACACACAAGGGTAAGATTTGTCGCCATTACTGTAAAGGAGTTGAGCATTACAACAGAGACTGTCACAAGTGGTTGAGTCAGAAGAGTGCTACTAAAGAAGGGGAACAAGCCCATATAGTCAACGCAACTGAGTCAAGTAATAATGTTGATTGTTGTCTTCTTATTTCAAGTTCTTCAGATGTGGATTCAAGTTGGTATCTTGATTCGGGAAGTTTTTCTCATATTTTCTCCGAGAGGGAGATGTTTTCTACTTACAAGTCATCAACATGCCGTAGTGTGAGAACGGGGAGTGGTGAGATTTGTGAAGTGGTGGGTGAGGGAACTATTGAGTTGGAGACGCCAGATGGTAAAGGGTTCACACTAGAAGAGGTCATGCATATTCCTTCGATACAGAAGAATCTTATATCCTTGGGTACTCTTGATGCTCGTGGCTGTAGGTACACAGCTCGAGGTGGAGTTTTGACAGTTTGGGATAGTCGTCGTAAGGTAATGAAGGGTCAGAGGGGGATTGGGCAGAGTCAGCACAACCTCTACCAGCTTTGTAAGAGCAAAAAAACTCGGCCGAGTGTATGGAAGCCCATTGTTCCTAAAGCATTATCTAGTAAGCTGTTACTAGAATTACCGACGCAAGACTGCAACGTTCGAATACCGTTGGAAGGTGGTGAAAGCCTTGATGTAGGTGGAGTTCGTGTGGAGGGTGGCACCTCCATGAGTACTCATGGGTGTGCCCTTGAGGGGGGCATACAGCTAGAGGAAAACAGGTGGAGGTTTATTCAACTAGTAGGAGAAGCCATAGAAACATGTTGTTTACAAAGCAGAGAAGAAAGGTCTAGAAGAGTTTTAAATCACACAGGTATGGATTCATGTGTATGCAATCCAAGGTAGAGATTGTTGGGTTTATGTCTTGCATACAAGATTGGATAAGAATACGATAAGACGATGGAGAGACAAAGGCGATTGAAAACGGAGTGGACGCAAGAAACAGTCAACAGCAGCTACAACAGAAGTTGCAGTCGACCGTCCCTAATGAGCGGTCTACCGTCCCATGCAAGAAGTTTCCCAGAGGGGAGGACAGTCGACCGCCTTGTTGGTACGGTCGACCGATAGCGGCGCTGATGGGTTTCGGGCTTGAGTCTAGGTGATTCAGGAAAAAGCCCAACTTGCTCTTCAAGTTGGATCGTGTGGCTCCTATCGTAGGGTATCTCTTATGTACTATCCAATGGCTATTGTAACAAGATATCAACTTAGGGTTTGTCTCTAGATCTATATAAACTGTTAAGATAAATCAGAGAGAAATGAAGACAATACTGAATATTGAATTGAGAATTAACTGAGTACAATATCTCCTATATATAGGAGGAACCAAATACAAAGGAGGAACCAAATAAAAAACTAACCAACTACTCAATGTGGGACTATAATCTCTAACACCCCCTCTCAAACTCATGATGGGTCAAACAATGTGAGTTTGCCTACTAAGTGTCGGAATCTCTGAACAGTATGGAATTTGGTGAAGAAGTCTGCAGTCTGCTGGGAAGAGGTAACAGAATGGAAAGAGATGGTCCCTGCCTCAAAACGCTCACGAACATAATGACAATCAATCTCAATATGCTTCGTTCATTCATGAAAGACCGGGTTGCTTGCAATGTGCAATGCACTCCGGTTATCACAATAAAGTGGAGTAGTTCCTGTAAGAGTGACACCCATATCTGATAACAGCCAACGAACATGAACAATCTCTCTAGTAGTAGTTGCCATTGCTCTGTACTCAGCCTCGGTGGAAGAACATGCAACAACTGCCTGTTTCTTGCTCCGCCATGAGATTAGTGAATCACCAAGAAATAGACAAAAACCTGTGGTAGATCTTCTGGTAGTCAGATCACCTGTCCAATTTGAATCAGAATATGCACTGAGCTCTAGTTTGGATGTAGAAGGCATGAATAATGAACGAGTGATAGTGCCCCGAAGAAATCTGAGGATCCGAAGAAGAGCACCGTAGTGAACTGATATAGGAGCGGAAACAAACTGACTGACAATACTAACTGCATGAGCAATATCGGGTCTGGTCATGCATAAGTAGACAAGCTGTCTAACAATCTGCCTGTATCTAGCCGGATCAGGAAGGAGCTCACCATCTGTGGGACAAAGCTTCACATGTAGCTCTAAGGGTGTATCAGCTGATCGACTGTCAGAGAGACATGCAGCGGAAATAATATCTGATGTGTATTTCTGCTGAGAAATGAGTATCCCCTGAGATCCATGAGCAATCTCTAAACCCAGAAAGTAACATAGCTTACCAAACTGCTGGTGAAGGTATTTCTGTGTGGATGCAATGCCGATGGAGTCATCCCCAGTAATGATCATATCATCAACATATAGTAGTAGAATTACCCTCTCCTGCGGTGATGACCGCATAAACATAGAATGGTCCTGAGAACTCTGACTAAAATCAGCCTTAGTGATGACAAGGCAAAAACACTCAAACTAGACTCGAGGGGCCTGCTTCAAACCATATATAGCCCGACGCAGCCAGCAAACATAACGATGAGGAGTAGGGAGGCCAGGAGGAGGATCCATATAAACAACCTCAGATAAGGTACCATGAAGAAAAGCATTCTTCACGTCCATCTGGTATAACGGCCATTGGCAGATGGCTGCAACAGCAAGAAGGGTACGAACAGTAGTCATCTGTGCAACGGGAGCAAAGGTCTCATCATAGTCAATGCCATGCTCCTGAGTAAACCCTCGGGCTACTAGACGGGCCTTGTGCCGCTCAATAGATCCATAAGGTTGATATTTGACCTTGAAGATACACTTGCAGCTAATAGGCTGAACGCCCTCTGGTAGAAGAACAACATCCCAAGTTCCAGTCTGATCAAATGCACTGAATTCCTCTGCGATTGCTTTCCTCCATTCAGGATATTGAATTGTGTCTTGATAGGTTTTGGGCTCACGTGTAGAGTGTATAGCAGTGAGATATGCATGAAACTGTGGTGAGTAGAAAGCTAGGTGGCAAAACCAAACTGGTCAGAAGGACCAATAGCATCAGGTGTATAACGTGCCGGAGGAAGATGTGGTGGACTGACAGGGTGTGGGGGCGAGGACGGTGGAGTAGGTGCATGTGTCGGTGGTGAAGTAGGTGGGATGGGTGCTGGCTGCTGTGGGGATGCAGGTGGAGTTTCGGTAGGGGGAACAACATGTATAAGGACTGTAGGAGATGTGAATGGAGCCAGAGGAGTGGGATCAAAAGGAATGTGGGAAGATAAAGTCGGGGGGCTAGCAATGTAGCGCCCCGAATTTCTAATAAGATATCTTAGAAAATACGTGGCACATTCCCAGCAATCCACTTCAATATAATATTAAACACAACCAACACCACTAAAATTTTCAACTTTTATTACAACAATCACTTACATAGAACAACGGAAATTAAAACATCTCAACTCCAAATAACCTTTTTATTTACAACACAAAACTAACTCAAATCTGCTTTTACAATTTTACTCAAAACTCTTATTAGATCACTTTTCTCAAAAACCAACTCAAGCATCCAACCTCCAACTCTAAGCAACAACCTGCAACATATGAGGCTAGAGATGATCCCTAACCCCCAAAACTAAAGGGGTTAGCCATAAATGGTGTGAGTGACATAAAATCAAACAAACAACATATATGAACATACCTCATAAATTCTTAAACAACAAGTACTAAATAAGAACATGGGAAGTAAGAAATGACAGGGAAACATATAAACATCAAGTGGAACTAAACTAAGTGTCAGGTATAGAAACCAAGAAAACCACGTGCATAAAAACAAGTCAAGAAAACACAAATTCTATATGCAGACTCTCTAATGCGTACTTGTCGAAGTCTATGCATCCCATTCTACATAGGTTCGGTGCAAGCCCTTAATGTCTTCACTTCATAGGGTTCAATCCACCGCTATACAACTAATCCTAACTCGATGACTACTACGAGATAAAGATAAACTGTGAATAGTAGTCCATGCCCGATAATTCCGGAGATCAATCCCACACCACAAGTAACTACCGTGATAATTCCGGGAATAAATCCCGCACCACAAGTAATCTACCGTGATAATTCCGGAGATTAAATCCCACACCGAAACATTGACACATCATCACGCGAATACCACATGTGCTTCGCCTCGACTCCGATAATTCCGGAGATCAATCCCACACCGAAAGCAACTACTTGGATAATTCCGGAGATCATCCCACACCCAAAGTAAAATACTTGGATAATTCCGGAGATAGATCCCACACCCAAAGTATGATACTTCGATAATTCCGGAGATTAAATCCCACACCGAAAGCCATACTGAGGTACTTGACTCATGTTCCCGTTCATCATATCACCACTAGTGCCTGTCCTTATTATTTTTGGGTTACTTAATTACTCAAAGAATCTCCTAGAGTGGTGTACCCTACCGGCCTAAATTCAAAACTGAATAACTGAAATGCCTCTACGGGCCTCAACAAAATAACTCAACACCGGTATACTAGGGTCACACACCTCTAGAGACTCAACTCAAATGTCTAAACCAAAGTTCCACTAAACAAAGTGGCTCAACTGAATATCTTAAATCAAATGGCTTAACTGAATATCTTAATATCAAATACTGAACTAAAGATCAAGTATAGACTGAATTATCTGAAAATCAATCATTCGAAATAACACTCAAGTTTACAAAGATCCTTCAGTACCAGTCGACTTATGCTGTGGTAAGTCGACTGTCCAGAGGACAATTATCCAAAATTTTACAAAAATAAACTAAGTCATAGCAGTCGACTTAAAAGAGAATCGGTCGACTTACCCGAGGTAAATTCCAAAAAAATTCTCAGGAAAATATTCTAAGTACTTAAGTCGACTTAAAGAATTATAGGTCGACTGTCCCGAAGGGACTGCAATAACTTTTACAAAATAATTTCTCAGTGGACCAGTCGACTGCCTAAGAGCTAAGTCGACTGTCCAGAACGACATTTTCAAGGAAACTAAAATACAGTAGCAGGTTCGTATCAGTCGACTGTACAGTAGACCAGTCGACTGTCGGCCTACAGTTTTTCATAATTAGATCTGAATACAAAATCAAACTGGAGTTTTCTAAAGATTCATTGTTGATGATAAATAGTTCGTATTCAGGCAAAATAACAAATCTCAAATAATCTTCATTATGGGTATATTACTCAAAACATCAAATGTCAAAACTCGAGTTCTCATGTTCTAGATTACAAATTCTCACGTTAGGGTTTCTCGATACTAAATTTCTTTCACAACTCTTAATAAAAATCTGATTTACAGATATACGATCTAGATGCTCATCATCCGATCATCACCATGCTCAAATCATGCTTTTTAGCAATACCATTTTATAAACAAAGATCTACTAATCATTCGTAGATTTCACAACATGGTACAAACAACAATTATTATTCACATGAATCATACCATAATTTCAAGATCTATATCATTCACAACGTCAAATCAAACAACATTGCCACCCGCATACATAGATCAACAACAAGACAAATTTATATCATTCACAAAACAAAACAAAACACACAATGTCACTCACCTTTGAATTGAGAAAATCCACGAAAAAGCTTTCCTTTTTGCTAGATCCAAAAGTTCTCTTGCTCCTCCAAAACCAATCTCAAAATTCTGTATATTGTAGCAATGACGGCTGGAAAAATTCTCTTAAATATCAGGGAGTGAATATTAGGGTGGGTTTTACCCCACTTTTGCAAAATAATCCTTTCTAAAAGACAACTTCACATATATAGGTATAGTCTTGGAAATTCGACCAAAATTCATTTAAATTAGGATTTAAAGGAAAAATACAATTCTAAATCTCAACCAATACTGATCAAAATGTCCAGAAATTAGATTTTGCAATTTAACCCTTAAAAATGTCAAATTTGCAAAAAGGTCCTTCTTTTCTCAAAAATTGCAAATAGTTCCAATTAATTTCAGAAAAATTTGGAAAAATATTAAATAAATCCCAAATATTAAATAATGATTTTTCATAAAGAAAACTAAATTTTCAAACTTCTCAAAAGTATTTGCACGTGTAACAAGATAAATTTTCTGAAAATATTTATTAAATCCTCAAAATTCATTTAAATTCATTTTCAAATATTTAAAATAATATTTGAAAATACGGGGTTCTACATCACTCCCTCCTTAGAAGAGTTCTGTCCTCAGAACTACTACTAATGAGTCCAAACCACATACCAACAAAGGAAACAATATCTCATAAATAGAACACAGTCCAAACAATTGCATATGACAACATAATCAAAATAGAAGAATTATAACTTAATAAATGGTACAATCATTCAAAAGATTCACAATCACATAAAAGAAATACACTCATACAAAAAGCTCAGGAAAATCCTTCTGCATGCGATCCTCAGGCTCCCAAGTAGCCTCCTCGAACTGCTGATTCCTCCACAACACCTTGACCATAAGTATCACCTTGTTCCTAAGAACTTTCTCCCTATGATCAACGATCTCAACAGGCCGTTCCTTGTAACTCAAGTTCACCTGTAATCCTTCAAGAATCTTTGCCAACTGATGATTCTGATCTGGCACATACTTCCTCAACAATGACACATGGAATATGTCATGCACTTGTGCCAACTCCTCTGGAAGCTTCAATCTATATGCTGTCTTGCCAATCCGCTCCACGATCCTGTATGGCCCAATATACCTTGGCGCCAACTTGCCTCCCTTACCAAACCTGATCACTCCTTTGGTCGGAGAAACCTTGAGGAAAACTGCATCCCCAACCTCAAACTCCAAGTCTCTTCGTCGAGTATCAGCATGACTCTTCTGCCGACTCTAAGCCTCGACCAACCTCTTGCGAATCATCTCAATCTGCTCCGATATTTGCTGCACGATCTCAGGACCATACATCTGCCTCTCGCCAACCTCATACCAACAAACAGGTGTCCTGCACCTCCGCCCGTACAAAGCCTCATACGGTGCCATCCCGATACTCGCATGGTAACTGTTGTTATAAGCAAACTCAACCAATGCCAAGTATCTCTCCCAACTACCACCGAAATCCATAACAAGCCCTCAACATATCTTCCAGCACTCGATTCACCCTCTCCGTCTGACCATCGGTCTGTGGATGAAAAGCGGTACTGAAATCAGTTCTGGTGCCTAAAGCTGCCTGTAGGCTCTTCCAAAAACTTGAAGTGAACCTTGCATCTCTGTCGGATACAATCGACACAGGAACTCCATGAAGTCTCACAATTTCACCAATGTACAACTCAGCCAATTTCTCCAATGACCAAATAATCTTCATGGCTAGAAAGTGAGCCGACTTAGGCAAACGGTCCACAATAACCCAAATCGAGTCATTGCCCTTCGAACTCCTCGGCAAACCCGTGATGAAATCCATACTGATATTCTCCCATTTCCACTCCGGAATGGGCAACGGCTGTAACAAACCTCCAGGTCTCTGATTTTCTGCTTTGATCTGCTGACAAGTCAGACACCTTGCCACGAAATCTGCCACATCCCTCTTCATACCAGACCACCAAAAGTGCTGTTTGATGTCCCTGTACATCTTCGTGCCTCCTGGATGAACTGACAACAAGGTACTGTGTGCTTCCTGCAAGATACTCTCTCTCAAATCTGCATTATCTGGAACACACAACCTCTCACCCATCCAAAGAACTCCATCTTGGACACGAAACTCTGATAGTCTGCCCTCTGAAACCTGTTGCAACATCTTCTGAATCTCTGAGTCTGATCTCTGACCTTCCACAATCCTCTCTCTCAAGGACGGCTGCAGCCTCAACTGAGCCAAAGATGCCCCTAAACCTTGCAGCACCACCTCGATACCTGCCTGATCAATCTCTGCTGCCAACTCACTTCAAGTAGTGATCAAACTTGATAAACTACTCTTCCTGCTAAGTCCATCAGCCACCACATTCGCCTTGCCCGGATGATACTTGATCTCGGGACGAATGTCTTCCAATACCTCCAACCACCTTCTCTGCCGAAGATTAAGATCCTTCTGCTGATAAATGTACTTCAGGCTCTTGTGGTCAGTGTACATGTTAACCTTCTCACCATAGACATAATGCCTCCACTGCTTCAAGGCATAAATGATAGCTGCTAGCTCCAAATCATGCGTCGGATAATTCTTCTCATGCGGACGCAATTGCCTGGAACCATAAGCAATAACCCTGCCTTCTTGCATCAAGACACAACCCAAACCTCTGAGAGACGCATCACTGTAGATATCATAATCCTTTCCAGCTTGTGGCAAAGCTAAGATAGGTACAGTAGTCAACCTTTCCTTTAACTCAAGGAAACTCTCCTCACACCTATCAGTCTATACAAATGCCACATTCTTTCGGGTCAAACCTGTCAAAGGAACTGCAATCTGAGAATAACCCTGGATAAATCTCCTGTAGTAACCAGCTAAACCCAAGAAACTCTTGACTTCCTTCACAGATGTTGGCCTGGGCCAATCCTTCACTGCTTCAACTTTCTGAGGATCAGTGGCTACTCCCTCCTTAGAAAGGATATGACCAAGGAAAGCTACCTCAGACTTCCAAAACTCACACTTCGACAGCTTGGCATACAAGCTATGCTCCTACAATTTCTGTAATACCGCTGTCAAGTGCGTAGAATGCTCCTCCTCCGACTTCGAATACACCAAAATATCGTCGATGAAGACCACCACGAAGGATTCAATGAATGGCCTCAAAACCCGATTCATTATATCCATGAAAACTGCTGGCGCATTCGTCAACCCAAATGGCATCACCAAAAACTCATAGAGCCCATGAAGAGTCCTGAAAGTTGTCTTACTCACATCTTCCTCCTTGACTCGTACCTGATGATACCCTGATCTCAAATCAATCTTCGAAAACACCGCTGCTCCTCGAAGCCTGTCGAACAAATCATCAATCCGCAGCAGTGGATACTTGTTCTGAATAGTTACCCTATTCAACTCCCGATAGTCAATGCACATCTTCATTGACCCGTTCTTCTTCTTGACTAACAGCACTGGCGCTCCCCACGGAGAAGAACTCAGCCTGATAAGCCCTTTGCTCAACAACTCCTTAATCTGCTTCTTCACTTCATCTTGCTCTACAGGTGCCATCTTGTACGGAGCCTTAGAAATCGGTGCACTCCCCGGCTGAACATTGATGCAAAACTCCACATCTCTCTGCGGCGGTAATCCTGGAAAATCATCCAAGAACACCTTAGGAAAATATCTGACAACCGGAATGCCCTTGACTTCATCTGGAATAGCCATCTTGGATACCATTACAGCCACCTTCGGAATCTTCTTCTTCCCTTGGAAAGTCACTGCAGGTCCACCTGGTGCTTTCACCATTACCTCTTTCTGCTTGCATTCAATTGTGGCATCATATATTGCCATCCAATCAATGCCCACGATGACATCCACACCCAATACTTGCAGCTCGATCAAATCAATGCCGAACAACTTCCCACCAATCTCGATATCACAGTCCTCGTAATATAGATCTGCAATCAATTCTTCACCTGACGGCGTTGCCACCGACAAAACCCTGCCTGGAAACAACTTAGGCTCCACACCTAAGAACCTTGCAAAATTTGGCGATACAAAAGTATGCGACGAACCAGTATCAAATAAAACCCTTGCCTTTATTCCATTAATTAAAACAACTCTTGTTACAATAAGAATGATGCTCAATCTTAAATTGTTCTCAAATAAAGGTTTTACTTATTACATTGATTTAAAATAAAAATCAAAATTCTTGCATACCCTGTATTACATCTTCCGAGTTACCTGCATCCTCCTCGGTTAATGCAAATACTCGCCCTTGCCTCTGGAATTTGCTTTCACCTGAACCATCCTTCCTCAATTGTGGACAATGGGGCTTAGAATGTCCTGCCTGCCCACACTGGGAACAAATATGCTTCGCCAACTTCGGACACGCTGACCTGTAATGTCCTGCCTCCTTGTAGTAATAACAAGTCACCCCCTGAGTTGCAGGTGCCTTCTGCACCGGATCACTGAACTTGGCCTGCTTCGCGGGGAATCCCTTCCCACTCTGACCTGATGCTGGCCTCTTGTTCCGGTTCCATGTATCTTGCCTCTTCTGAAACTGGTCCATGTCCTCCTCAGTCATAGCTGCTCTCCTGACCAACTTGTCGAACCGTCTGATGCCCAACGGGATCATCCTCGACCTCAAGTTTGGCCTCAAGCCCTGCTCAAACTTTTTGGCCTTCTTTGCCTCATCAACGACCAACTCTGGTGCATACCTCGAAAGTTGAGCAAACTTGGTCTCATACTCCCGCACGGTCATGCTACCTTGCTGAAGGTTCAAGAACTCGGTCGCCTTCTTCTCCTGAACATCTAGGGGAAAGAAGCGATCCCTGAATTCCTCCAGAAAAGCTTTCCAAGTCAACTGCTGATCTCCCAGAGTCCTCTTCAGCGACTCCCACCAGACACCAGCGTCCTTCTCTAGCTACATCGTAGCCAACTTCACCTTGCTGGCTGTCGGAGTCTCCGATACCTCGAAGATTGTCTCCATCCTCCTAATCCAATCATCAGCTGCGGTTGGATCAGATTGCCCCTTAAAGACTGGCTGCCTCATCCTCTTAAAGGATTCGATCTGCTTGATAGGATCGGCGTTAACCAATCCTTGTCCAGCACCATGATTTGGCTGTGGATTCTGCTGCTGATTCTGAGTTTGCGCCAAATTAAATGCCATTAGCGCATTCAGCGTCTGATACACCTTGGCGAATTCAGCCTCAAGGTCAATTCCCGTTCCTCGAGAACTACCAGATCCATCCTCATTGTTACCACCATTCCTGCCCCTGGGTGCAACCATTCTGAATACTGCAAAACGAGGGAAAAGTTAGAGCATCACACACAATTCAAACTCACATCAATATCCTTTGGCAAAACTCAATTGTGTCCCAAAGGTAAAACATCATATTTCAGTTCTATGTGATACTCACTCTTTAATGTCCACACCTAGGTACTCACACACTAGTGTCCACCCCTAGGTTATTTTTTATGTCATGTTTAGTATTACTATTGAAGCATGCTCTGATACCAATCTTTGTAGCGCCCCGAATTTCTAATAAGATATCTTAGAAAATACGTGGCACATTCCCAGCAATCCACTTCAATATAATATTAAACACAACCAACACCACTAAAATTTTCAACTTTTATTACAACAATCACTTACATAGCACAGCGGAAATTAAAACATCTCAACTCCAAATAACCTTTTTATTTACAACACAAAACTAACTCAAATCTACTTTTACAATTTTACTCAAAACTCTTATTAGACCACTTTTCTCAAAAACCAACTCAAGCATCCAACCTCCAACTCTAAGCAACAACCTGCAACATATGAGGCTAGAGATGATCCCTAACCCCCAAAACTAAAGGGGTTAGCCATAAATGGTGTGAGTGACATAAAATCAAACAAACAACATATATGAACATACCTCATAAATACTTAAACAACACGTACTAAATAAGAACATGGGAAGTAAGAAATGACAGGAAAACATGAAAACATCAAGTGGAACTAAACTAAGTGTCAGGTGTAGAAAACAGGAAAACCACGTGCATAAAAGCAAGTCAAGAAAACACAAATTCTATATGCAGACTCTCTAATGCGTACTTGTCGAAGTCTATGCATCCCATTCTACATAGGTTCGGTGCAAGCCCTTAACGTCTTCACTTCATAGGGTTCAATCCCCCGCTATGCAACTAATCCTAACTCGATGACTACTACGAGATAAAGATAAACTGTGAATAGTAGTCCATGCCCGATAATTCTGGAGATCAATCCCACACCACAAGTAACTACCGTGATAATTCCGGGAATAAATCCCGCACCACAAGTAATCTACCGTGATAATTCCAGAGATTAAATCCCACACCGAAACATTGACACATCATCACGCGAATACCACATGTGCTTCGCCTCGACTCCGATAATTCCGGAGATCAATCCCACACCGAAAGCAACTACTTTGATAATTCCGGAGATCATCCCACACCCAAAGTAAAATACTTGGATAATTCCGGAGATAGATCCCACACCCAAAGTAAGATACTTAGATAATTCCGGAGATTAAATCCCCCACCGAAAGCCATACTGAGGTACTTGACTCATGTTCTCGTTCATCATATGACCACTAGTGCCTGTCCTTATTATTTTTGGGTTACTTAATTACTCAAAGAATCTCCTAGAGTGGTGTACCCTACCGGCCTAAATTCAAAACTGAATAACTGAAATGCCTCTACGGGCCTCAACAAAATAACTCAATACCGGTATACTAGGGTCACACACCTCTAGAGACTCAACTCAAATGTCTAAACCAAAGTTCCACTAAACAAAGTGGCTCAACTGAATATCTTAAATCAAATGGCTTAACTGAATATCTTAATATCAAATACTGAACTAAAGATCAAGTATAGACTGAATTATCTGAAAATCAATCATTCGAAATAACACTCAAGTTTACAAAGATCCTTCAGTACCAGTCGACTTATGCTGTGGTAAGTCGACTGTCCAGAGGGCAATTATCCAAAATTTTACAAAAATAAACTAAGTCATAGCAGTCGACTTGAAAGAGAATCGGTCGACTTACCCGAGGTAAATTCCAAAAAAATTCTCAGGAAAATATTCTAAGTACTTAAGTCGACTTAAAGAATTATAGGTCGACTGTCTCAAAGGGACTGCAATAACTTTTACAAAATAATTTCTCAGTGGACCAGTCGACTGCCTAAGAGCTAAGTCGACTGTCCAGAACGACATTTTCAAGGAAACTAAAATACAGTAGCAGGTTCGTATCAGTCGACTGTACAGTAGACCAGTCGACTGTCGGCCTACAGTTTTTCATAATTAGATCTGAATACAAAATCAAACTGGAGTTTTCTAAAGATTCATTGTTGATGATAAATAGTTCGTATTCAGGCAAAATGACAAATCTCAAATAATCTTCATTATGGGTATATTACTCAAAACATCAAATGTCAAAACTCGAGTTCTCATGTTCTAGATTACAAATTCTCACGTTAGGGTTTCTCGATACTAAATTTCTTTCACAACTCTTAATAAAAATCTGATTTACAGATATACGATCTAGATGCTCATCGTCCGATCATCACCATGCTCAAATCATGCTTTTTAGCAATACCATTTTATAAACAAAGATCTACTAATCATTCGTAGATTTCACAACATGGTACAAACAACAATTATTATTCACATGAATCATACCACAATTTCAAGATCTATATCATTCACAACGTCAAATCAAACAACATTGCCACCCGCATACATAGATCAACAACAAGACAAATTTATATCATTCACAAAACAAAACAAAACACACAATGTCACTCACCTTTGAATTGAGAAAATCCACGAAAAAGCTTTCCTCTTTGCTAGATCCAAAAGTTCTCTTGCTCCTCCAAAACCAATCTCAAAATTCTGTATATTGTAGCAATGACGGCTGGAAAAATTCTCTTAAATATCAGGGAGTGAATATTAGGGTTTTACCCCACTTTTGCAAAATAATCCTTTCTAAAAGACAACTTCACATATATAGGTATAGTCTTGGAAATTCGACCAAAATTCATTTAAATTAGGATTTAAAGGAAAAATACAATTCTAAATCTCAACCAATACTGCTCAAAACGTCCAGAAATTACATTTTGCACTTTAACCCTTAAAAATATCAAATTTGCAAAAAGGTCATTCTTTTCTCAAAAATTGCAAATAGTTCCAATTAATTTCAGAAAAATTTGGAAAAATATTAAATAAATCCCAAATATTAAATAATGATTTTTCATAAAGAAAACTAAATTTTCAAACTTCTCAAAAGTATTTGCACGTGTAACAAGATAAATTTTCTGAAAATATTTATTAAATCCTCAAAATTCATTTAAATTCATTTTCAAATATTTAAAATAATATTTGAAAATACGGGGTTCTACAAGCAACAACTGGGCAATCAAGAAATCTGGTATCCTCGGGGGGGGGGGGGGGGGGGGGGGTGGGGGGGAGGGGCAGGTAGTAAGGGGATTCTTCCACAAAGGAGACATGTCGAGAAATGCGGACTCGACCCACTGATGGATCAAAACATTGATAACCTTTGTGTTCAGGACTGAGACCTAGGTGAACGCACTTAGCAGCACGAGCGGAGAGCTTCGTGCGCTCAGTAGGAGGGAGAAGGACGTAACAGGTGCATCCAAAGGTACGGAGCATAATGTAGTCGGAAGGTGAATGATAAAAAGTCTCGTAAGGCGTCGTAACAGCTAGGACAGACGAGGGACTAATGTTGATGAGACTAACAGAGGTCATGATAGTTTCAGCCCAGAAAGAACGAGGAGCAGAAGAGGAGAGTAAAAGAGCACGAACTGTCTCAAGGATGTGATGATGCTTGCGTTCAGCTACACCATTCTGCTCATGTGTGTGAGGGCATGATTGCTGAAATAGGGTACCGTGAGACTGAAGGATTGATCTCATAGTGGTGGCAGTATACTCACGAGCACCGTCCGATTGAAAATTCTTAATGCGTACACCGAACTGAGTGTGAATCATAGTTGTAAAGAACCTGTAGCGCCCCGAATTTCTAATATGATAACTTAGAAAATACATGGCACAATCCCAGCATCCACTTCAATGTAATAGTACACATAGCTCAAAACACAAATAATTTTATTCCAAACTTTTATTACAACAATCTTTTTCAAATGCAGCGGAAATACAAACACCTTGAATTACAACATTCTTCTTACAACACTTCTTTTACACAAGGCTCTATTACATTAGTTTATCTCAGAGCTATCTTAAGCATCCAACCTCCAAGCACTAGGCAACAACCTGTAACACATGAGGCTAGAGATGATCCCTAACCCCCAAACTAAAGGGGTCAGCCATAAATGGTGTGAGTGATATAAACAACAACAAAATAAACAATAAGCATGGATTCTTAAACAACATGTACTGAACGAGAGAGGCAAATACTGAACATGTATTGTGAAGTAGAAATGATAGGAAAACATGAAACATCAAATGTAGCTTAACCAAATGTTAGAAGAATCATTCTCAAACAAGTACAGCTCAACTGTGCTGTACAGTCGACTGATTAATGGACCAGTCGGCTGTTCACTGCCAAATACCCGGTTATCAGTCATTCTCAATACCACAGATCGGATACCCGGTTATCAGTCACTCTCAACATTGCAGATTGGACACCCGGTTATCAATCACTAACAGTGATTCTCAACACCGCAGAGTATACCCAACCCCAGAGATCAACGACTCTCAGCACCGCAGAATATACCCATCTATCAATCAATCCCAATACTACAGTTCGGATACCCGGTTATCAGTCACTCTCAACACTGCAGATTGGACACCCGGTTATCAATCACTAACAGTGATTCTCAACACCGCAGAGTATACCCAACCCCAGAGATCAACGACTCTCACATCGCAGAATATACCCATCTATCAATCAATCCCAATACTACAAATCGGATACCCAGTTATCAGTCACTCTCAACACCGCAGATTGGACACCCGGTTATCAATCACTAACAGTGATTCTCAACACCGCAGAGTATACCCAACCCCAGAGATCAACGACTCTCACACCGCAGAATATACCCATCTATCAATCAATCCCAATACTACAGATCGGATACCCGGTTATCAGTCACTTTCAATATTACAGATTGGATACCCGGTTATCAGTCACTCTCACACCGCAGATTGGACACCTAGTTATCAATCACTAACAGTGATTCTCAACACCGCAGAATATACCCATCTATCAGAGATCAATGACTCTCAACACCGCAGAATATACCCATCTATCAATAAATCTCAATATGTCCATAATTCACTAATTCATCGTCAAACAGTCAAAGAGAAATCTCTCCACTCAACAAACCTAAGTCTTTAATAAATTCCATAATCCAAATCCAATAATAAAATATATTGAAAACATATATTCTATAGAAGAATAATATTTGTAAGGGTAGGTTATAGATCCAAAACATTTAAAGAAATAGTCGTTTAAAGAACATCAAAACACCTTAGAAAAGTATCAATACCAGTCGACTGTAAAAGGTCACCAGTTGACCTGTCCAGAGGAAAATCCAGTAATTTTAAGAAAATAAGTTAAGTATTATAAGTTGACTTATAAAAATCATAAGTTGACTTACCAACAATATAAGATGACTTATAAAAACATAAGTTGACTTACCAACAATATAAGATGACTTATAAAAATTATAAGTTGACTTACCAGATCATAAGTAGACTTATAAAAAACATAAGTCGACTTAAGGGAGACATAAGTCGACTTATAAGAACATAAGTCGACTTATAAAAACATAAGTCGACTTACCAGAGAGAAATTCCAGAAATCTTTAAGAAAATATTCTAAGTATCATAAGTCGACTTGTAAAGTCATAAGTCGACTTAAAAGAGAATATAAGTCGACTTAAAAAGTCATAAGTCGACTTACCAGAGAAAAATCTACGATAACTTTGAAAAAATAAATTCTAAGTGTACCAGTCGACTGAAAAGGGTCTAAGTCGACTGTCAGCCTACAGACTGCCAGGTTTTGGTTGTACATGATAATAAAAATTAGGGTTTTCCAAAGCAATCATGGTTTACTAAAATAATTTGTATTCGAATAAAACGATAATCTCAAATAATCCTCATTATGGATACATTTTCTCAAATCAACCAATATCTCAAAACTTAATTCTCATGTTCTTAATTCCTAATTCTTCCATTAGGGTTTCTAGATACTGAATTTCTTTCACAACTCAAAACCAAAATCTGATTTGTAATCGCGAGATCCAGATGTTCATCCATCCAATCCCTTATTGTCATAATCATACTCAAATCTTAACACGCTTTCAAGCAATAAAGAATTCATTAATCAAGATCTACTAAACGTTCATGGATTTCACATACATAATACAAATAACAACTATTGCATCGTTCACATACAAGATATACTAAATAAACAAAGATGTCGAAACAAACAACACACAATCATTCACATAAATCAATCAAAAAAACAAAGTTCATATCACTCACCTTTAGAATTGAAAAGATCCAACGAAAAAACCTTTCTTTTTGCGAGATCCAAATCTTCCTCTTCAATCACCAAAAATATAAAATAATGAAACTTGAGTTATGCAGCGAATGACGGCTGCAACTCTCTTTATATAGGCCGGGAATCAAGTTTTAGGGTTTCCAAATACTTTTGCAAAACAATCCCTTCAAAATACAATTATATATATATATATATATATATATATATATATATATATATATATATATATATCTATTCTTGGAAATTCATCTAAAATTCATTAAAATTAGGATTTAAAAGTAAAATATGATCCTAAATCCCAACCGGTACTGTTCAAAATGCCCAGAAAATATATTTTGCATTTTTAACTCCTAAAATGTCAAATTTGCAAAAAGGTCCTTCTTTTCTAAAAAATTGCAAATAGATCCGATTAATTTCAGAAAAATCTGGGAAAATGCTAAATAAATCCCAAATATTGAATAATGATTTTTCATGAAGAAAACTTGACCTTTGAACCTCTCAAGAAACATTTGCACGTGTTTTGCACGTGTAAAAGATAACTCTTTAGAAAATATTTATTAAACCTCCAGAAAATCATTTTAATTCATTTTCAAATAATATTTGAAAATACGGGGTTCTACAGAACCAGTAAATATTAGGTATCTCATATCGCTGACGCATAAGAAAAATCCATGTATGTCTAGTGAAGTCATCGATGAAGGCAACATAATAGAGATAGCCTTTCCACGAGGGTACGGGAGAGGGTCCCCATATGTCGAAATGAACAAGTTGAAAAGGGCGAGTGGTTTCAGAAGTTCTTTTGTGACTAAAGGGAAGGGCAATGTGTTTGGCCAAATGACAACCCTGACAATCAGATAAATATTTAAAAGTGAGAGAACCAAGGGCACCACTACGAGCTATAGTCTGAAGTCGTGATGCGCTAATATGACCTAAACGTTTGTGCCACATATCAGCATCAGAGGAAATAATACCGGCAAAACTAGAAGGAGAGTGATGTGCACAAAGAAAATCTAGATAATATAGACGACCATGATGACTAGCACGCCCAAACTCCTCACCGGTGGAGGAATCAGTAATAGAACAACCTAAAGAGTCAAAGGTAACGACAAGACCACTATCGCACAACGCACTAATAGAAATAAGGTTTATTGATAAATGAGGAGCATAGAGAATATATGGTAATGTGGGAGTGGGAGATTTAATTGTCCCTGAGTGTGTAATGAGAAGTGGTGAGCCATCAGCTGTGTGTAGAGATGGAGAGTGAGAGGGAAGTGTTGTGCAGGTGGTGAATAGTATCTGATTACTAGTGAGATGATGTGATGCACCAGAATCTAAAATCCAGAACGAATTTATACCGGGAGTGGCGGAAAGTGCATGAGCAGAGGAGCCAGCATTGATAGACTGGCCTATGAGCTGTAGTTCCATCTGAGTGAAGTGTTACTGAGTATTAGCCCAATTAGCAGGAGACGGCAAGGCCGGAGTGACGGGCATGGCCGAGGATGTGAAGGAAGAAGCACTGCGAGGAGAAACAAGACTGGCACTGCTATGGCTGAGAGCACAATGCAGAAAGAGATGCTGCTGGTGCCTGGATCGGGTAGGGGGTAGGGTGGTGCTACCGGTGGCGAAAGTAGAGGTGGAGTATGGTGATGAATGATGTAAGGAGAAGGTAGGAAGCCGGAGGAAGACTGAAAATGGCGCTGCTGCTTGTTGAATCTGGAGGAGGAACGAGAGGTGGTTGCATCGGGGAAGTCAGTGGCGGCGGAAATATGTGGGATAGACTGAGATCCCATCAACAAAAAGTACCTGTATATATATATATATATATATATGTAAGTTTTTTTTTAACCTTTTTTTTGACTTTTTTTTGACTTTTTTGACTTTTATTTTTTTTAATTTTTTTTTTTTTACAGAACTAGGATTTGGGATCTGGATTTCAGAATAGAAGTAGGATTAGCCATGCATCCGGATCATCAAGACTGCCACTATCCCCGCCAAGCTATGCAAGCGTGAATAGCTATTTCAGAATGGACAAGTTCTCGCTATCAATGAGATATTCGAGAAAAACCTTTGGACGACGGCTCGGGATCGGCGATCTGACGAGGAACTGCAGGCCGATCTGGATCGGGATCTGACGAGGAACTTCGGCAGTGCAGGTGGGAGAGGTGGGAGCGCGGTAGGGATCTGGATCTAGATCTGGCGCTTCGAAGCCAATGGGTTGTGGCAGGTTGTAGGATGGGTTGTTGACGGCAAGATCTGAAGAAGAAGATCTGAGTTGTTCAGATCTGAGTTCGGATGATGATGATGATGGCTGGATCTGTGAAGAAGACGAACTGCAGGCCGAGTCAGATGATGATGATGGCTGGATCTGTGAAGAAGACGAACTGCAGTCCGATCGGAAGTTTGGATCTGATCTGGAGAAGATGACCTTTTTTTTTTTGGAAAAGAAATTTGTATAACTTTGATTGTTGGAATTTGAGGATTTTTGGATGGAAAAATTTTTAAACGAAGAAAATTTAAGTAATTGGCTCTGATACCATGTTAAGATAAATCAGAGAGAAATGAAGACAATACTAAATATTGAATTGAGAATTAACTGAGTACAATATCTCTTATATATAGGAGGAACCAAATACAAAACTAACCAACTACTCAGTGTTGGAATCTGAGGATTTTTTTTGGATGGAAAAATTTTTAAACGAAGAAAATTTGAGTAATTGGCTCTGATACCATGTTAAGATAAATCAGAGAGAAATAAAGACAATACTAAATATTTAATTGAGAATTAACTGAGTACAATATCTCCTATATATAGGAGAAACCAAATACAAAGGAGGAACTAAATACAAAACTAACCAACTACTCAATGGGGGACTATAATCTCTAACATAAACAATTGTAACGGCTCATAGATCCATGATGATTCTATTGAGTGCCGAATAGAAGAAAAGAGTACTTCATCTGAGAGGGTGAGAGAGTTTCTCCATTTAAGCAGTATCAAGTTCCATTAGGGAGTGTTTGGTTGGAAGGGAATGGAGGGGAGGGGAGGGTTTTTTAAAACTTTTCATGTTTGGTTCATTTTTTAGGAGGGGAAGGGAGGGAAATGGGGGGGGGGGGTGCAACACCCCTCCTGAGCCAATTTTGGCTCCCCTCCAAAAGTGGGGGGATTTGGAGGGGAGATAAATTATGTAAAAAAATTTAATGTGAATGGACTAAATTGCCCTTTACTCTCTCTAATTTTTTATTTACTCTTGAGGTTAATTAATCTCTGCGAACACGAACTGTAGGAATGCACTTGCTTTGGAACTCCAATTGAATACCTGCTTCATTTACATAAAACTGCATAGCAAGATTGCGCATGCGGAAGGATTTGTCATTGCATTTGAACTTGAACTTTATCAATACGCTAAACAATTGCAGCTCATTCTGGTTTCATTCAAATGTTATGACTTTTTATACACATACATCATGTGGCCAACAGAGTTACATTCAAATGTTATTACTTCTAATACATACATAGATCATAGTGTATTGAGTCGTCTGTTTAATCATGAGGGGATCTTCTGTTCGTCTTCCGGGAAACCAACACTCCATGTGGCAATAACACAAACGAAAGTATTAATCATTCAAAAATTTCATCCATTTCAATTCCCTTATTGTTTCTAATTACTGTTTCATAAACATGGTCAAGATTCAAGAAGGAGAAAAGAATATGAAGTATTGAGAACTTCAATACATTGAACAGCCGAAAAGTTAGTGTTTTTCATCCGAAACATTCCATCTCTTTCAATAATTGAACACATGCTTTGCTTTTCAGCGATTGGCAACACCTACATAGCACTACTGTATGAGGAGAAAGGATAGTTTAGCCTCATTATCTGTGGAAGCATATCTGTATCGGTGGAAGCATATCAATTTGAGTTGTTCATTATGCAAAATGTGTACTTCATGAAAGGAAATGGAATAAAAAAGGAGAAATTATGAGCAATTCTTGCTTCTTGCTGTATGTACTGAAATGATACCCTCCTAAAGATTGAATGATGAACTAGAAAACTAAGAATTTTTTTTTTCTAATTCGTTGTTGTTTCAATTCTTATTGTATGAAGTGGTTGTATGAATTTCTTATTATATGCAAAAGGGTATAAAAGTAATTTTATTATAAAATCCATTCCCTCTCCTTGTGAACCAAACAAGAAAATTATTATTTTCTCTCTCCTCCCCTCCTTTGAACCAAACAGAGTTTTCATTAAATCCCTCCCCTCCCTTTCCCTCCCCTTCCCTCCTCTCTCCCCTCCCCTCCTTTGAACCAAACAGAGTTTTCATTAAATCCCTACCCTCCCTTTCCCTCCCCTTCCCCCCCCTCCCCTCCCCTCCTTTGAACCAAACAGACCCTTGAGAGATGGCCGTAGTGAGAATTGTAATATTCTTGTATCTTCTCAAGTTGAATAATATATCGGTTCTTCCTTTCCCAGATTAAGGCGAAAGCCCCCAACTGGAACAACTCTTGTGTGTTTTGATTATTTGGTGTTATCTAGTCTTGCTTGGTGGGTTTGTGTTGATTATCAAGAGCTCAACAAGATCCTCATAATTTCCTAACAAATCCTAACCCTAGTTCTTAATCTCGTCGTCTTCTCCGACCGATCTCCATCCCCTATGCCAACGCCCCCCATCGCCGTTCCCGACGCCAACACCCTCCATCGCTGTGTCCGACGCCAACCTATCCTCGCCGTCGCCATCCCTCTCCTCACCTTGCCGTCACCATCCCATCCTCCTTGATTCCTTGGCCAAATCTCAGGTACCGCTCCCTAATGGATTCTTACAGTTAGGCTTAGGTTTAGATGAATAGATGTGATTCCTATTTTAGTAGTGATTTAGGTATTTTGAATTTTACTTTGTTTATACTTTCAAATTGGTAAGGGTGTGTGCGGAATTTGGGGAAAATCCAAGTTTTTTGGGTTTAGATTTGTATGCTAGATTGTATACATGAAAGAAACAGTCTTTTTGATAAAAAAAAAATCTTTTTGTATGCTAGATTGTTTATTCCTTCTTAATCAGTCTTGAACTCGTACTTTATCATCATGAAAACTCTTAACCATGTATGTACATTACATCCTTGGAGTACTAGATTTGCTTAGAAAGCTATTTATATTGTTTATGGGAAGTGTTACCGCTAAATCTGGTGTGGGGGTAAATAGATAGAATTTGTGAGTTCTTGGAAAACCTGAATAGCAAACCTCTAACCTGTTCCGCCGGAGCTTGACCGTTGACTCCCGCCGTTCACCTGCAAGAAAGTGCGAGACACCGGGGTTGATCCCGGCGACGCACCCTCCGACGCTCAAGTCAGTAACCAGAAATGATTATGAAAGAGCGTTTAACTAGCAAAAGATTGATTACCTCTTAATGGAGATGGGTGGGGGGTATTAATAGTCGCCGTTAGGATCAGATAAGGAATGTGATTCCTGTGATCTGATAAGGCATAAAATCCTCGTAATCAGATTAGGAATGTAATCCCTTAATTCCCGGTGAGAGGATAGTCGCGAATCAGGCCCGTTGATTTGGTTCAATCAGAGACCATAATTCTATCCTGTCGGACTGGGTTTGTATCGGGTCGGGACCCGTACCCAGTTGAGGTGGATCCGTTCGCGGGTTATTGGATCTGTGAGAAGGAGACCCAGTACCCGTTTCGGACCCATTTGTATGTGAAATTACCGTTTTACCCCTGAGCTTTAAGATTCGTGTTCGATGTGAACAGTCCCGATTTAATCCTATTTTTAGCCATATCACGAGCCCCCCACTCCCGAAGACTGGGTTTGATCAGCCTTTGAGGAGTAGTTTTACTGTTCTAATGGCGTACGGGATTTTATCGGTGTTCTTAAGGAAGTTTGGAATCTTGCTCGGGGTGTAACGGTGTTATTATGGGCTTGTAAAATGCCTAAAAATATTCTTAGAATTTTCTGCATTTTTGGTGATTTTTCCAGATTTTTCTGAATTTTTTCTCTTTTTTTTGAATTTTTTATTCATTTTCCGAATTAAATAATTAATTATCAAAAATATTAATTAATTATTCTAATTTAATAATTATTTTTTTCAGAATTTAAAAATAATTTTTTCTGAATTAATAATTATTTTTAGAATTTTTAATTATTTTTTTCCATTTTTAAATATTTTTTTCGGATTTTTTAAACAAAAAAAACAATTAAATAAATAAATAAATAATTTAAATATCACCTGGACACGTGGCGGATTTCTGGCCGTCCATCATGATCAGATGAGCACACATCGTGAGGCAGATCACGATCTGGACACGTGGCGTGTTTCTGACCGTCCATCATGATCAGATGAGCGCGCATCGTGAGGCAGATCGCGATCTGGACACGTGGCGCATTCCTGAGCGTCGATCGTGTCGCTACGCGAATTTTGAAACGATCGGACGGATCGTGTGGGTCGGCGAGTATTTTCTCCATATACGAGGGTCGGTTGTTCGGCTCCTCGGCTCGGCCACTTCGGCGCAGTGATTTGGATCAGCCGATCCTTGAGGTGATGCCACGTGGCGCCACGTGGCTTTTTTTTCGCCGCTCTGCTTCGACTCTTTTCCGAGCGTCCTCTTCGTGCTTCGACTCTTTCCTCTGCTTCGACTCTTTCCCCTGCCTTCTCCTGTTCTCTCTCTCGTTTCCCTCTTCGACCTCCTCTCCGTGCGCCGTGGGGCTCGAGGCTTCGGAGTAATAGCGAGGCGGTGGCTCGTCAAGGAGGATGACGGAGCTTCGACGGTAAGCTTCGACAGGGGAGCTTGGCTCGGCAAGAAGCTTCGACGAAGGTGGCGAGGCCAAGGCGGGAGGCGAGCATGGAGTTTGGCAGCGAAGGAGGCGAGCGGAAGTGAGTTCGACGACAGAGGGGAGCTCGATGCTGTCTTAGTAGTGAATGGAGCTCATCATGGAGAGAGATCTTCGATGGTTGATGATGGGTTTCGGAGCTCACTGTTCGAGATCGGTTGCAGCCTGAGCTCGACGAGGGGGAGGCAAGCTCGCCGTCGTCGAGGAGCTCGGCTCAGGACGAAGTGGAGTTTTGAGTTCGGCCAGAGAGCTCGGCACCGTGGAGCTTCGACGTCGGCGTTGCTCGGGGATCGAGCTCGGTGGCAGAGCTTGACAGTGTGGAGACGTGGTCGAGCTCGGTGATGGAGCTTGCGATGATGTGGAGGCATGGTCGAGCTTGGCACTATTGTGGAGCTTCGACAGGGGTGGAGACGTGAGCGCTCGAGGTTGAAGGAAGAGTTGCGTAGGCAGAGTTCTGGCATCGGAGCTTCGAAGCTCGACATTGACAGAGAGGCTCGGAGCTCGCTATTGGAGCTCAGAACTGGGGAGTGAGTCTGACGATGGGCTTCGCTATTGGAGCTTGGAGTGAGAGAGCTGTGAGCTCGGCAGTGGAGGCAGGCGAAGAGCGCGGCGACGAATGGAGCTCGCGAAGGAGGAGAGGAAGGTGGAGCTCTTCGGCATGGCGAGGAGCTTGGAGCTTCGATTCGATGGGTTCGACGAGGAGCATGGTGGAGCTCGGCCGTCGAAGGAGGAGAGCTTGGTGATGGGTCGTTCGGTTCGGCACCATTAGAGCTCGGAGGTGGAATGGAGCTCGTCGGTGCTGGTGGTTCGACGTCAGAGGTTGAGGAAGAAGATGTTGGGTTTCCTCTTCGATTGGTTTTATTTTGGCGAGAGTATGGAGAAGAAAGAGTGAACGAAGTGGGTCGGGTTCGGATCCCTTAACGGGTCGACCCGCCCCCCGTGCCACCTTTTTTTTTTTTTTTTTCTCTCTCTCTCTCTCTCTCTCTCTCTCTTCTTCCTTGTTGCTCGGCAAATGAATCTGGTTCGGCAGATCCGAGCACGGATTTTGAGGAGAATTTTTTCCCACTTTGCTGTTCGGTAGGTCGGTAGCTCGGATTTGAGATCCGAGCTACGTGGCTCAATCTGGACGGTTGATCACGATCGTGGCGCGAATCGCGAGACAAGGGGCTCAAATTTCGAGAAAACGTTATCTTGTCATTTTGTACAGACGTGGCGAGATCTGAGCCGTTCATCATGTTTTAGCACGAATTTTGATACGATCCGACAGTGAGATGGGGTCGGCCGAATTTTTCTCCATATGCGGGGGTCGGTACCTCGGCACCTCGGATCGGCAGCTCTTCTGAGAAGAAAGAGGAAGGGGAGGAGAGGCATTTGGGTTCTCTCCTCTGCCTTGTTCTTTCGCACAGTGGAGAAGAGGAGAAGAGGAAGGGGACGAGAGGCATTTGGGTTCTCTCCTCTGCCTTGTCCTTCCGCACAGTGGAGAAGAGGAGAAGAGGAAGGGGAGGAGAGGCAATTGGGTTCTCTCCTCTGCCTTGTTCTTCCGCACAGTGGAGAAGAGGAGAAGTGTTGGGGAAGAAGGAGAAGAATGAAGGAGCTAAGAAGGGTATGGGTCGGACCGTGGGTATCGGATCCGACCCCGACCGTTAGCCTCTTTTTCTTTCTTCCTCTTCATCTGCTTGCTTTGTTCGGCGAATCCGAGCACGGATTTTGAGGCACATTTTTTGCCGCTCCGCAGTTTGGTAGATTGGCAGATCCAAGCTACACGGCTCAATCTGGACGGTTGATCACGATCGTGGCGCGAATCACGAGACAAGAGGCACGAGTTTCGAGAAAACGTTATCTTGTCGTTTTGTGGTGACATGGCGCGATCTGATCCGTCCATCACGCTTGAGTGCGAATTTGGAGATGATCTAACGGTGAGATCGGGTCGGCAGAATTTTTCTCCATATACGAGGGTCGGTCCCTCATCCGCTCGGCTCAGTGACTCAGTAGTTCACCCTCTGCCCGTAGTAGCTCGGAGAAGAGGAGAAGAGGAAGGGGAGGAGAGGCATTTGGGTTCTCTCCTCTGCCTTGTTCTCTCGCACAGTGGAGAAGCGGTGCTGGGAAGATCCTCGTAAGAGCCATGGAAAGACCCATTCTTTGAAGTGAGTGCAAGGAGCAACTCTAGGGGAGAGTTGTGCTCCGATCTTGTCGAGAAGAGCTATTTGAGAGAGAAGTTTGAGGAGGAACTCTAGGAGAGAGTTGCGCTCCGATCTTGTGGAGAAGAGCTCCGCTTTGGAGGTGAGCGGAGTGAAGAGCTCGGCTCTAGGAGAGCCATCTGGACGAGGAGTTTGAGGAGAAAATCTAGGAGAGAGTTTTAGCTCCGAACTCGTTAAGAAGAGCTCCGCTTTGGAGGCGAGCGGAGCGAAGAGCTTGACTTGTAGAAGAGCCATCTGGAAGAGGAGTTTGAGGAGCAACTCTAGGAGAGAGTTTTTAGCTCCGAACTCGTTGAGAAGAGCTCCGCTTTGGAGGCGAGCGGAGTGAAGAGCTCGACTTGTAGAAGAGCCATCTGGAAGAGGAGTTTGAGGAGCAACTCTAGGAGAGAGTTTTTAGCTCCGAACTCGTTGAGAAGAGCTCCGCTTTGGAGGCGAGCAGAGTGGGGAGCTCGATTTGTAGAAGAGCCATCTGGAAGAGGAGTTTGAGGAGCAACTATAGGAGAGAGTTTTAGCTCCGAACTCATTTGAAAAGAGCTCCGCTTTGGAGGCGAGCGGAGCAAAGAGCTCGACTTGTAGAAGAGCCATCTGGAAGAGGAGTTTGAGGAGCAACTCTAGGAGAGAGTTTTAGCTCTGAACTCGTTTGAGAAGAGCTCCGCTTAGGAAGCGAGCGGAGTGAAGAGCTCGGCTCTGGGAGAGCCATCTGGAAGAGGAGTTTGAGGAGCAACTCTAGGAGAGAGTTTTAGCTCCGAACTCATTTGAGAAGAGCTCCGCTTAGGAGCCGAGCGGAGTGAAGAGCTCGGCTCTGGGAGAGCTATCTTGGAAGACGAGTTTGAGGAGCAACTCTGGAGAGAGTTTTAGCTCCGAACTCGTGGAGAAGAGCTCCGCTTTGGGGGCGAGCGGAGTGAAGAGCTCGGCATTAGAAGAGCTATTTGAGAGACAAGTTTGAGGAGGAACTCTAGGAGAGAGTTGTGCTCCGAACTCATTTGAGAAGAGGTCCGCTTTGGGGGCGAGCGGAGCGAAGAGCTCGGTTCTAGGGAAGAGCCACTTGGAAGACGAGTTTGAGGAGCAACTCTAGGAGCAAGTTTTAGCTCCGAACTCTTTGAGAAGAGCTCCGCTTTGGAGGCGAGCAGAGTGAAGAGCTCGGCATTAGAAGAGCTATTTGAGAGACAAGTTTGAGGAGGAACTCTAGGAGAGAGTTGTGCTCCGAACTCATCGAGAAGAGCCCCGCTTTGGAGGCGAGCGGAGTGAAGGGCCAGGCTCTGGGAGAGAGCCATTTGGAAGACGAGCGTAAGGAGGAACTCTAGGAGAGAGTTGTGCTCCGAACTCGATGAGAAGAGCTCCGCTTTGGGGGCGAGCAGAGTGAAGAGCTCGGTTTTTAGAAGAGAGCCATTTGGAAGAAGAGCGTAAGGAGAAACTCTAGGAGAGAGTTGTGCTCCGAACTCGATGAGAAGAGCTCCGCTTTGGAGGCGAGCGGAGTGAAGAGCTCAGTTTTTAGAAGAGCCATTTGGAAGACGAGTTTGAGGAGCAACTCTAGGAGAGAGTTGTGAGCTCCAAATTCTTTGAGAAGAGCTCCGCTTTGGAGGCGAGCGGAGTGAAGAGCTCGGCTCTGGGAGAGAGCCATTTGGAAGACGAGCGTAAGGAGGAACTCTAGGAGAGAGTTGTGCTCCGAACTCGATGAGAAGAGCTCCGCTTTGGAGGCGAGCGGAGTGAAGAGCTCGGTTTTTAGAAGAGCCATTTGGAAGACGAGTTTGAGGAGCAACTCTAGGAGAGAGTTGTGAGCTCCAAATTCTTTGAGAAGAGCTCCGCTTTGGAGGCGAGCGGAGTGAAGAGCTCGGCTCTGCGAGAGAGCCATTTGGAAGACGAGCGTAAGGAGGAACTCTAAGAGAGAGTTGTGCTCCGAACTCGATGAGAAGAGCTCTGCTTTGGAGGCGAGCGGAGTGAAGAGCTCGGCTCTGGGAAAGAGCCATTTGGAAGACGAGCGTAAGGAGGAACTCTAGGAGAGAGTTGTGCTCCGAACTCGTTGAGAAGAGGTCCACTTTGGAGGTGAACGGAAGGAAGAGCTCGGCTCTGGGAGAGAGCCATTTGGAAGACGAGTTTTGAGGAGCAACTCTAGGAGGGAGTTGTGAGCTCCGAACTTGCTATTTGGGTGAGAGAATCAACGGTTGTGGGAGCAGTTCCGAATGGTGAACCATTTCTAACCCGCTGAAGAGCAAGTTATTTGAAGAAGAATCGAGCCAAGTGTTGGACTCCGAACCATCGGTAGAGGTATTCAACGGTTGTGGGAGCAATTCCGAATGGCGAACCACTTCCAACCCGCTGAAAAGCAAGTTATTTGAAGAGGAATCGAGCCAAGTGTTGGACTCCGAACCATCGGTAGAGGTATTCAACGGTTGTGGGAGTAATTCCGAATGGCGAACCACTTCTAACCCGCTGAAGAGCAAGTTATTTGAAGAGGAATCGAGCCAAGTGTTGGACTCCGAACCATCGATACATGTATTCAACGGTTGTGGGAGCAATTCCGAATGGCGAACCACTTCTAACCCGCTGAAGAGCAAGTTATTTGAAGAGGAATCGAGCCAAGTGTTGGACTCCGAACCATCGGTAGAGGGAAGGGGAGGAGAGGCATTTGGGTTCTCTCCTCTGCCTTGTTCTTTCGCACAGTGGAGAAGAGGAGAAGAGGAAGGGGACGAGAGGCATTTGGGTTCTCTCCTCTGCCTTGTCCTTCCGCACAGTGGAGAAGAGGAGAAGAGGAAGGGGAGGAGAGGCAATTGGGTTCTCTCCTCTGCCTTGTTCTTCCGCACAGTGGAGAAGAGGAGAAGTGTTGGGGAAGAAGGAGAAGAATGAAGGAGCTAAGAAGGGTATGGGTCGGACCGTGGGTATCGGATCCGACCCCGACCGTTAGCCTCTTTTTCTTTCTTCCTCTTCATCTGCTTGCTTTGTTCGGCGAATCCGAGCACGGATTTTGAGGCACATTTTTTGCCGCTCCGCAGTTTGGTAGATTGGCAGATCCAAGCTACACGGCTCAATCTGGACGGTTGATCATGATCGTGGCGCGAATCACGAGACAAGAGGCACGAGTTTCGAGAAAACGTTATCTTGTCGTTTTGTGGTGACATGGCGCGATCTGATCCATCCATCACGCTTGAGTGCGAATTTGGAGATGATCTAACGGTGAGATCGGGTCGGCAGAATTTTTCTCCATATACGAGGGTCGGTCCCTCGTCCGCTCGGCTCAGTGACTCAGTAGTTCACCCTCTGCCCGTAGTAGCTCGGAGAAGAGGAGAAGAGGAAGGGGAGGAGAGGCATTTGGGTTCTCTCCTCTGCCTTGTTCTCTCGCACAGTGGAGAAGCGGTGCTGGGAAGATCCTCATAAGAGCCATGGAAAGACCCATTCTTTGAAGTGAGTGCAAGGAGCAACTCTAGGGGAGAGTTGTGCTCCGATCTCGTCGAGAAGAGCTATTTGAGAGAGAAGTTTGAGGAGGAACTCTAGGAGAGAGTTGCGCTCCGATCTTGTGGAGAAGAGCTCCGCTTTGGAGGTGAGCGGAGTGAAGAGCTCGGCTCTAGGAGAGCCATCTGGACGAGGAGTTTGAGGAGCAAATCTAGGAGAGAGTTTTAGCTCCGAACTCGTTAAGAAGAGCTCCGCTTTGGAGGCGAGCGGAGCGAAGAGCTTGACTTGTAGAAGAGCCATCTGGAAGAGGAGTTTGAGGAGCAACTCTAGGAGAGAGTTTTTAGCTCCGAACTCGTTGAGAAGAGGTCCGCTTCGGCGGCGAGCGGAGGGAAGAGCTCGGCTCTGGAAGAGAGCCATTTGTGAGATGAGTTTGAGAAGCAACTCTAGGGGAGAGCTGTAGCTCCGAACTCGTTGATAAGGGATCCGCTTCGGCGGCGAGCGGAGGGAAGAGCTCGGCTCTGGAAGAGAGCCATTTGGGACCGCTCACCCGAACGTTGTTGGCGGGAGGCTCCCTCTCAGGCCCGCTTCTCGTCCAGACGGTAGCGCAGGTCCTCTTCCTTCTGCCGATTTTGGGGATTGTGAGAGGCCATGGAATCCGTAGAGGCATTGTGTATGGAGACGCGGTCCTGATTGAGCGGTTGCTTCATACGAGAGCCCCCCGCACCGGCATTCTGAGGACCGGTGGGAACCTTGGGGGGTTGCTGATTCTGAAGAGGAGGTTGATCTTGTTGAAGAGGGTCCTCCACTTGAAGCGGGGGTTGTTCCTGCTGCGGAGCGGGTTGGACGGGGACTACCTCTTGCTGATCAGCGGGGTTGAGCCCACGATTGGACCCTCTGGATCTGACTTTCCTCGGAGGCATGGCTGGAGAAGAGATAGTCGACGAGGAAGAGGCGGAGGCTATTCGTATGGTCTTCCCACAGACGGTGCCAATCTGTTACCGCTAAATCTGGTGTAGGGGTAAACAGATAGACTTTGTGAGTTTTTGGAAAACCTGAATAGCAAACCTCTAACCTGTTCTGCCGGAGCTTGACTGTTGACTCCCGCCGTTCACCTGCAAGGAAGTGCGAGACACCGGGGTTGATCCCGGCAACGCACCCTCCGACGCTCAAGTCAGTAACCAGAAATAATTATGAAAGAGCGTTTAACTAGCAAAAGATTGATTACCTCTTAATGGAGATGGGTGGGGGGTATTTATAGTCGCCGTTAAGATCAGATAAGGAATGTGATTCCTGTGATCTGATAAGGCATAAAATCCTCGTAATCAGATTAGGAATGTAATCCCTTAATTCCCGGTGAGAGGATAGTCGCGAATTAGGCTCGTTGATTTGGATCAATCAGAGACCCTAATTCTATCCTGTCGGACTGGGTTTGTATCGGGTCGGGACCCGTACCCAGTTGAGGTGGATCCGTTCGCGGGTTATTGGATCTGTGAGAAGGAGACCCAGTACCCGTTTCGGACCCATTTGTATGTGAAATTACCGTTTTACCCCTGAGCTTTAAGATTCGTGTCCGGTGTGAACAGTCCCGATTTAATCCTATTTTTAGCCATATCAGGAAGGCTGTTGAAGTTCTTTCCTCTTTGTTCAGTTAGTTTAGCATATGTGTGCGTTGACAACAATTTAGGGTGATTAAGGAGTTTATGGGCAGTTACTAGTCCTTTTATAGAAAACGATAGCTTGGTACTTCAGATTTATGGCAATTTTGTTCGAAGAAGGTGGTACAATTGTATATGCCTACTTTATGGTTATAGTAATTCATACATATAACTTATTGTATGCTTTTGGTATCCTTTTTACCTATTTGTTTAATGTAGTTCAGTAGTTGCATTCATTCATGTTCTTGCATTCATTCCTGTAGGATTTGTTTTCCAATTGACCATCATGTCTGTGTTTTTAGGATTTGTTTATTGTACTTGCATTCATATTTCATTCCTGTAGAATTTGTTTAATGGCTCTGTGGCCATTGACCAACATGTTTAAAATTGTTGGTTTGAATTGTCTACAGAAACAAGAAGGGAAGCCAACTACTGTGTGGGTTCCAGGAATGACAAGGAATCCTGAAACATATATTCTGAAAGATCAGGTATGTTTTATGTTGCTTTGAAACTTTTGTAGTACGACCCACAGTTTTACTAGTGTTTCATATATCCTTTTGTTTGTGTTTGCCAACAAAGTGGAATTGAATGAAAAATGCGTACTTCATAGATAGTTTGTTTGATCAAACATATTTGTACATTTATCTGAATAATCTATTTCTTTAGTTGCGCATGCAAGTATTGTTGGTTCAATATATTTTCTTTGCCAAAATTACTAGAGTATTACTGAAGTTGCTCTTCACATATTAATAGGAAACTCGACAATGAAATGTAACCTTTTAACCTTTGAATATGCTTCGAGATTTGTATACCCACTTCAGTGGCAATGCATTAATGCATTCGAATAGTCATCTTGTGTATTAAGAATCTCTAAGCATTTCCAATGATGCAAAATTCTTTAGATCTACTTGTGAAAATTCAATAAAAAAGCCTCTGGTCTGACCCATGTATATAACCTTTAATTTACTTGGCAATTAGGGTCAAGGGTATTAAGATTCCTAGTAGGCAATCCCCTGTTTCTCTCTTTCTCTCTTTGCTGATCCTATATGATGTGTTCATTAATAGGATATACCTGATGTTGATGGGGATAGACATTTCGGCATACAGTCCTTCACTGTTCGGCTGGGTCAGGAAAGAGTAAGTGCAATTTATTTTGACCATATATTAGAGAGATGGACCGATGAAATGCTTATGGTCGTCTTGACATATGGCATTTAGCACATGCATAGCACGTGCATTTTTCAGCTGCGTTTGTCATATCAAGTTTAAGAAGCACTCAAACATTTATGGCAATCATCATATATTGTGGGAATAAAGGAGGTCTTTACTGGCTTTCATTTCAAATTTTGTGCTCAAAACTTGTGTTAGTAAGAAACTAGTTTTTGAAAATGATACTCTAAATTATATCCCATTTAAGTTTTACTCTTCTTTCTATTTTCAGGTGTTTTGGCTCTGCGTTAGGCTGTTACTAATTGCATATGGTATAGCTATGTTGGTTGGGGCCTCTTCTTCAAACATGTGCCTGAGTTTTGTTACTGTAGGTTTCTTTTTTCTCTTTGTTTATAGTTAAATTTGAATACTAACTAGATTTTTGATAATCAAATTCACAGCTAGATAATAGCATGTTCTTTTCAGTAGTGGCAAATGTTTGCATTTTAAAGCAAATTTCAGATAATATCACCTTATTGTAGGTACTTGGTCATGCCATGCTTGCTTCCCTGCTGTGGATTTGTGCACAATCTGTTGATACTCAGAATAGGGCATTGATGAGCTCATTCTACATGTTCATTTGGAAGGCAAGATATCCATTTTTTTGATTGGTGTACAAAATCTTATTAGCTATTTATAGCATTGATAAATTTCCAGTAATGAAGTTCGTCATAAATAGAGTTCATTTCACAAGCACTTCTATTTTGAAGTTGTGACGTGCTTTGCACACACAAAACAGACACATCAGAAGGACACTTTGCACCTTATAATTGCTGTTTCCTAAATACTCTTTGATTTTTTTATTTTTTTTCCTTCATGTTTTCAGGTGTAGTGTAGTTCGTATTGAATTATAGTAGGAACAATCACCTCATTGGCACCTTAGTCAGATCATGATTCTTGTGTTGACCTCTAATTAAGTGAGAACTTAAGGCTGCATATTGTAAGTTGACAAAACAATGTAATGAGGAGGGCTAGATTGGCAGACTGCTTTGAAATTGAATATTTGATGCACATTTTTTTTCTTCCATATAAGATGTGTCTTCGTTCTCCACGAAAAGAGATTGAGAAGTTTCCCGCCTTCTTTCACTAATAAGCAACAATAAGATACATAAACGTCATTCCTCTTTATGAAGAATGAAACATATTGCACACACAACTGACTATTGACTCATCACTCTGGGAAGTGGAATTGTTCCTTAATTTGTTTGAACTTCTTATTCATCTAGGAAGCATGGTCACAGGTACATGGACACGGCAAATATTTCATTAAGTAGGACACAGGGACACGGCTATAGTATTAATTATCATGATCAAGCATAAACTTAATCCAAATGACATCAAACAATATAGTTTTTAGCTTCATAATCAAATTAGGAGATCTGTAGTAGATAATAATGTTGACCTCTTAGTTCATTACAAAATTGGAGATGAGTCCGAAATCCGAGATTTAAAATCTTGGTTATATATGTAATATATGTAGGGATATGGTGTTAGTGAAGGCCAGTTTAGCCACGTCTTACTTAATGAGATCACTGCCAATAGAAAAGTACAGACCTTATTTTTGCTCTTTATGTTTGCATTTTCTTCTTACATGCACATTTTCTTTTTCCCCTTATCTAGCTCATTCATTGCCAATCTATGCAGACATGTACATCAATTGGTCAACATTATAATCCCCCTATTAGGTTGGTGGTAGTTCCGAAGAGGCATCACACTCGTCTATTTCCTGTCGGAAACAACTCAGATAAGAGCAGAAATCTCATACCAGGTAGGTCAATATAAGCACCATTCCCTGATTTGCATTTGTGTTAACCGAAGATTAAAATAGTAGTAAGTAAACTCGATTGCGTTCCTTCTTATGTCTAGGTACTGTTGCGGACACAAGGATCTGCCATCCAACTGAATTTGATTTCTATCTACGTAGTCATGCAGGAATACAGGCAAACGTATTACTGTTTCCTGTAGAAATACATGCTGAAATACAGGCAACTGAATTTGATTTCTATCTACGATTTCATTCTTCATTGTATTTTCATGTAGAAATACAACATATATATTAAATTTTATGTGTATTTTCATGTAAAAGTACAACATATATGATATCATTTTTCATTGTATTGTACAAGTAATTCTATGTTGTTTTATAACATATAAACTGCATTTTATTTTATGTAGGATAATTTTTTATTAGAAAATGTTCAAAAATTCAAAAAAAATTCAAAATTTAAAAATACTTACCTTTCCTGGTGTTTTTGTCGGCGTTTTTAGACAAAAATGCCGGGATAGGGTGTTTTTTGAATTTTTTTTTAATACCATATCCCGGTGTTTTTGTCTAAAAACACCGGGATAGATCAACTTTTTCTTTTTATGGCAAAAGCTTTATACCGGTTTTTTTTTCAAATAAACGCCGGGATAGATAGGCTATAGCGACGTTTCTAAAAAACGCCGGGATAGACCCTATATTTGTCCCGACACTTGCTATAGCGGTGTTTCAAGCAGCTTTTTCAGAAATGCCGCTACGGTCTATCCCGGCATTTATAAACGCCAGGATAGCCCCAAAAAAATGCCGGAAAAGCCTGTGCCGTTTGTAGTGATCAATATTTAGTTTCTATCCAACAATTGATAAGTCAGAGAAAGTAGATACCATGAATTATATCTTTAAATTGTTCTCCTCAAAGAAACATTACCTCAAAAGCTGAGAAATTATAATCTTCCTGAAGGATGCAACTCGTTAGATACGAAAACCAGTGGTTAACATGTTGTGCAAGCCTTATTCTCAGTTTTGTACATTTTAAACTTTGAAGATAACTTCAAAATGGAGGTAAGAATATGGTTATCAAAGTTAGCATATCTTGTACCTCCAAAATTAAGATAACTTTGATTATTTAAATTTTGTTTCCAAACAGGACCTTAATGACAACTAAAACTACAAGTTAACGCAGCATAAAATGCACAGACTAGAAGACATGATAGGATTCAAGAAAACTGTTAGATGGTGAGAAAGAAAATATACTAAAGAAGAAGAAGCTGAAGCTGAAGTGTTCGTCGGTTGTGTCTTTGCAGCGATCTTGGTCCAATTCTGGTTCCTTTTCTTTGTTTCGGTTAGAATCTTCTTTTCAAAAAAATCAAATTCAAACTGGAAAGTACTTCTAGGGATCTCGACCACTTGCGATGCCACTAGAGGCTGAGAAGATAGAAATACGAGAGGTTACATCTAAAGAAGATACGGGAATTTACAATTCAAAATGAAAATATAGTAAAGAGAATTTTAGTTCGTACCTAAAATAACATGATAAAATTATTTTCAAAACACATGAAGAGCCTGATGATTAAGAAGAATCTTGAACAGCAATATATTTGTCATGCCCCGCTTTCCAAAATACGGGAATACGAGCCCATGACGAAGGCCCAACGAATGATATTAACATCATTCATAAGCTGTACCAGTCTCAACTCAGCAATACGTAGAAAGATTAATCACAACCACACAGATAATATCATCATATAAACAATAACTGAATTTAAGAATTCAATAGTCCAGCATAATAACCAATACTGAGAAAACAAATGGTAGTTACGGGTTAAAAGCCCGAGATACAAGTTTAATCAAATGAATTGCAATAAGATGAAGAAAACATGAAATAAATAGCTTATTTTTATGCAACTTCTGCTCCAACCTAGAAATACTGTTCGTCCATACCTTCTGGCAAATCCCCTGGCTCACCTGTAGCTGGGTTAACTAGAGAAGAAAAAGAAATATCCTTATAGCAAGTACGGACAGCAAGCAGTGAAAACAGAGAGTAAAGGAGTAAGGTACATGTAGGAATATGAATCAAGATTAAATTACAAGGACAATAATGGTACTAGTAAGCAATAGTTATAATCAAGTATATACGTGTCAACTTATGTCTATTAGCATGTTATTTCTCCTATCTAGTGCACGTACTACTGCGTCCCATACCACAGGTTCGATGCACGCACAACAGTGTTCGTTTTAGACTTCGTGGTGGGATCTACAGAGCGTGTACTCCGTGCTAATAACAATCATTTACAATTTATAATTTACAATCAATCATTCACAATCAATACTTCTTCTTCCATGTCAATACGATATCACGATAGGCCTTACCGAGTACATTTTCTGAGACACTAAGTCAACCCTTATTAACCCCGGCTTGTTTAGTATTTTATTATTAAGTCACTCATGTACATACAAGTAGTTATAAGAATGTCAAGGGGATGATAATAATGCAGCGATATGATGCATTGCACAATAATAACAAGAAGTAGCAAATCTGAAACAGCCTACACAGTCACATTAAAACAGCGATAACTCATAGACTACAATTCAGAATTCGAAATTCCAGGATGCTATCAGCAACTAGACACTTAGGGCTACAATTTATATTCAGTAACTTTCTGCTAATTTTGACTGTAGTTAGGTTAAACACCATATTGTTTGCAGTTTAGCTGTTCTGGCAGCAACTAGATGTCAACATCTAATGGGTGGAAACATGGTATAAATACATTGTAAAAATCTACAAAATTTAGAGATGAACCCTAAGCATGTCTATAAAGTTTCTAAAAATTTTTATGGCATTCTAATATTGTTAACATAGTGTTTCACTAATAAATGTGTCGATGTTACATTAATTCTGCAGTCTGAAAAATGCAGACCAACAGAGACTAAAAATGTGATATCTCATAGCTCGTGACTCGGAATCAGGATCCGTCACTTGGGTTGGAAACTAGACTCAGTAAGCTAAAATTCTCTTTAGTATCAGTTGTGTTAATTCTCAAGTTAACAGGGTCGAAACCTCTGTGCAAAACAGTACAAGCAGCAAGAGTTCATAAAAGCTATCACATATATATATTCATCAAGTAGGTAATTAATAGGCTATTGTATCATGAAATGCATTACACTAATGTACAACAATTAGAATGTTCTCTACAGTGTACGAGTCAATTTATGATGTCATCGATCAAGTGATAATATCTTAATCAATCAATGTATTCAATCACCATTCATTTTCCTTATATACAATTTCTAGTCATTTTATTTATGTCAAGTGTGTATGTAGGCTTAGGTTTGAGTCAATGAATAATAATATGATGTCAAGAGTATGTCGGGTTAGCTCGTGTAAACCCTCGATACTTCCAACGGAAAGGACACAAGGCAATTTTAAGATAATTGAAAAGGAACTACTTGCACGAGAGGTCAAAAAATCTTGAACTAGAATAAATAACTGAGTTCAAGTGGACTTGCCTTTTTTTTGTAGACGGTTCAAATACGAATAAGGAATAACGGGATCAGAATCCCGGGGAGCAATCCCAAAAAAATACGTGCAAAGACCGTGCGAAGAAAACCCAAGAAAACCAAAACAGTAGCAAACAGTGAGAGCACTCCACACTCACAACAGATCGGGGCAAAACAGCGAAAACCAAACCCAGATCCGAAGAGCCAAAACACGAAGCACCGGAAGCAGCCAATAAATTCCCTTCTCCTCACATCGGATTTGTATCCAAAACAGGGAACAACTAAAGGGGATTTGGCGTGGCCGAAACACAGAACACCGTTTCAACCAATCAGCCTTCTCCTTCTTCTTTACTTCGACTGAGAGAGAGCGCGGGAGAGTGAGTGGCGACGACTGGCGGCGACTAGGGACAGTGGCGTAGGCGGCGCGACAGAAGGTCGCTACGACGGCGGAGCGATGGTGGAAGGTGGCACCTGGTCACGAACACCAATGGTGCTATGTTTCGTGTCAAAAATAGATGGGCGAGAATGGCAGATCTTCGAGCTTGGATGGCAACGGAGATGCAATGGGGGTCTCTCGGCAATGGTGGAGGAGATGATCGGGGGTGGTTGGGAGAGGCGATGATGGGAGTTCGAAGTGCAGTCGAAATAGGTTGATGGGTTTCGGTGGATGGCGATGGGTTCGAGCGAGGCTTCGGCGAGGGGATTGATGAGTTTAGCTGGCGAAGTGGTGGAGGTCTTAATATAAAATAATAGAGTAAATTGTGGGGAGTTAGGGTTACGGGGGATTGAGGGGAGGAATTCTGGGTTATCAGTTAGGGAAAATCTGGGTTTGGTTAGACTAGGTTTTTGGGTTTAATATCCAATAAAGAGATGAGTTTTAGGCTTACATGTGGATGGGCCAACAATAATAATACAAGGAAACAAATGGAAACAGAAAGCCCACAACAGGATAAAGACCCACAACTCAATAAATTAGGAAGGAAAAATACCATCAAAATATAAGAGAAATAACCCGTACAATCGAAAACAGGAGTTACAATATTGGTCGTAAAAACTAATTACATAAATTAGGCAAAGCAGTTTTATTGAAAATAAAATGCCAATTCCATACATGAAATTGTTGGGGTGTTGTGATACAGAGAGCAATCTCACAATTCTTGTTGGGAAATTTTGTCAGACAACTGTGATGCAGCGGAACTAATTAGAACAATGATGATGGCGAAATAGATAAGATGAATCAATCGAAAAACTAAACAAGTAGATCCACCAATCCAACACAAAAACACACGAGGATTTTATCTCGGTTAGCTTTCGCTGAATCAAGAGGAAAATATGGAGAGATATAATATTCAATTAGAGAAGATTACAATCAGTTACAAATTCACTTAATACAAAGAATTAAATTTAATCACCAAGAATTATCTCTCAAACCTCATGGAGTATCAATGATGTACTCGACCTCTCATATTGGAGATCATTACAAAAAATAGAAGAATAGAGAGAACCCTAGGTTAGTCTTGATATCTCAGTCGTTCGATTTACCCTGGAGAAGAAGACACTGAATAAGAGCCATACGATCTAACTTTGAGGAGAAGATTGACCGAAAAGATCCCAAGACCTGAAGCCCAGGGAGCTGCCAGCCGCGATATGCAGTCGACTGCACCCAAGTGCAATCGACCATTGCTACTGCTGCTTGTTGTTTCTTCTGACTCAATGATGACTCAATGATGCTTCGACCTCCATGCTTCGTTTCTTCCTATATTCGATCTACGATTATGTAGGACATAATCATAACAGAAATACCATGTAGAACTACTGCTAGGCTAATCTAGTAAATCATCAAAGAGATATCAATAAATCCTTACTGACAAACAAAAGATAAAGAGCCCTACAAAAAAATTCCTACTTGATATAACACCCAAAATACTTGATATTTCTACGAGAAACCCATAAATCTAGAAGCTACATCAGTTACATCCCAAAATGGAAATACCCTTACACCATATTTTGTAGGCATCTTTTGAAGTGAAAAATATTACAACTGCAGTGAAAGTGATCGTATCGCGTAATTAAAATTGCATTATGTTGCTGCTTATTTTGGTGTTGGAGCAAACAGATAGTGAGTTAATATTTGATGGAAACTACTAAAAATATGACCTTTGATCATTGTCGAGAAAAGTGATTAGAGCTTCTAAGATTGAATCTAGATCATTGATTGAACACCATGATCTGGATCCAATAGTTGTTGATGTGGCCGATAGACCTGTAAAAAGCCTGAAACACCAGAGGTGGCCCCGGCGATAGACCCTCCGACTCAAGTCAGAAACAGAGAGAGAAAGAGAGTTGGAGAGAGAAATTGTCAATTACCTTCTGACTGAGGAGGGGGGAGGGTATTTATAGGCCTGAGATACAGTACAGGAGATTGATATGAATCCATTAGATCTATATGAATTCCTTATCTCCTATTTGAATATCCCCCTCAAGAGATAAGCTCTCTTGTTTGGGGATAAGAGATTTGACTAACATCCTTCATGGGCTGGGTCTCTCTTAGTGGTCTAATCTGTCACTTTTAAAGTGCTTGAAAGAGGCCCATGTCTTATCGAGGTGCCTGGAGAAGGCCAAGTCCTGTTAAAGAGCCCCGTTATGATTAATCCGCATGTAGAAGCTTTAGATCTGTATTGATATCGTACGATCCTGATTTGCTGCGATTTTTACCATTATCATAAGCCCCTACTCCCGTGAAATAATTTTCATAGCTTTCGGAAAGTAGTTCGCCTTATTTCTAGATTCTGAAATACAATCTTAGCTTTCATGGTGTATTGGAGATACCTCTGACTGATCAGAGGCTTATGAAGGCGGCGAATATTGTCCTTGATTCTTCTGAAAATTTCCATATTTTCTAAAAATTTTCGAATTTTTGTACATGTTTGATAATTTTTCCCAATTTTCAAATCACTTTTTCAAATTTTTAATAAATAAACCCAGATTTAAATTATTTTTCAGAAATTTTAACTAAAAATTTGAAATAAATAATTATTTTAAGATTTTTAATTAATTTTTTGAATTATAATTGAATTTTTGGGATTTATATATATGACCTTGGCACAATTTTTGGTGCAGTCTAGAGCGTTCATCACGCTATTCTCGCCTACCAAGTGAGATCTAGTGGTGGTGGTGGTGGTGAGTGTCGTGGCACATCCCGGTGCATTGATTGGAAGTGCGAGCACATCTTTAGGTGATCGGATGGCACGGATTAGAGCGGTATGGTGGAGAAGAAGGGGTGACGTGGCTGAATCTGGGCCATCCATCACATTCGAACGAGTGCCATGTGGAGATCCGATGGTCAAACATGGCTATGAGGGCCGCCCAGCTCAACTCACAAGTTCGTTGAGCTCCCCCCTTTTCTTTGGGTTTTTGAGCCTTCGTTTTGGTCGAGCTGCTCTTGGTCGATCTTGCTTCAGTCGAGCTCTTCTTTGGTCGAGCTCACGACTTTCAAGCTCATATGGTCGAGCTCATTTCAGTCGAGCTCTTTTGTGGTCGAGCTCGTTCCTTGCCTCATCGACCTGGCTTCGCTATTGAGCTCACTTTGATCGAGCTCATTCATCGCCATCGTCGAGCTGCTCCTTATCAAGCTTTAGCTTTGGTCGAACTCGGAGTTGGGCTACCTCCACTCTCATCGAGCTATCACAGCGGAGCCTTGTGGTCGAGCTACTGGGTCATCGTCGACCTCGAAGTTCAGGCAAACTAGATGTTTGGTCGAGCTCCTCTCGTCGAGTTAGTGCTTCGATCGAGCTGCTCTTTGTCGAGCTCCCATGGTCGAGCTCGGCGTATCATCAAAGACGAAGCTTTGGTGAGCGAAGTTTTGGCAAACGAGGTCGGTGAGGGGGTTCTGTAGCTTGGCAGTGAAGGCATGGAGTTGGGTTTCGAAGACGAGACACTTTCGAAGGCCGAGTTACGAAGTTTGTGGGTTCTAAGGTTTTAAGAAAGGCGATAGTACAGAGAATAAGTGGTTTTAAAGGTTTGGGTTCAGGTTTCATAAAGCAACCGGGGTTGGGGTTTCATACACGCAGACCCGCTTATTTTTAGAGATAGGATTTTGGATTTTTCTAGTCTGATTTGGAGACCCGACCCGACCCAGGCGCTTAAGCCCCAACTCTTAATCTGTTCTTTTCTTTTTTTGAGCCCGAGAACCAACTTCTTCCTCTCTTCTTTTTGTCTTCTTTGGAGTTTTGGGTTGTTATTAAGCTTGGATTGCAAGGAGCTTGTGGGTAGTCGAGGTAGGACATAAATCTTCTTAATTGAGCTAAGTAGTAAGAATTTGTTAACCTCTCCCTTTGAAGCTTTGAGTTATTGTTTATTTTACTTGTTGATCAAACATCTTGTCGCTCATTTTGCTGAACCACTCTTTTTTCGACCAAGTGTTGTATTGTTCGCTTATTTTGTTGATCGAGCATTTCATTGTTGGACAAGTGTTCTATTGGTTTAGGAGCAGAGTGCTTTGATCGTTGAATGAGCGTTCTGTAGCTGACCTAGAAAAGGTGTTGCGGGAACTAATTTCGGAAGGTGGTCGGACAATGATCTTGCTGTTTGATCCCAACAAGTTTGTTGAGGCAACTCTTTGGCTGAGTTGATGTAGAGCTTGTTGTTTGATCCCAGCAAGTTTGGAGAGAACTCCTTGACGGAATTGGACGTAGAGCTTGCTATTTGTTCCAAGTAAGTTTGTAGAGTCAACTCTAAGACGGAGTTGAACGTAGGGCTTATCGTTTGTGCCCAACAAGTTTTGGGAGAACCTGTGACGGAGTTACACGTTGATCTTGCCGTTAGATGCCCAACAGGTGAGTAGATACAACTCTAAGACGGAGTTGGATGTTTGAATTCGTTGTTTGTTCCCAACAAGTTTGTGGTAGAACTCTGAGATGAAGTTGATGTTGGACTTGCTGTTTGATCCCAGAAGATTATAGGGGAAACTCCAAATTCGAGTTGATGTAAAGCTTGCCGTTTGTGCCCGGCAAGCTTGTAGAGAGATCTGCGATGGTGTCGAATGTTTGAACTTGCTGTTAGAAATTTGAATTCCGAGACGGAGTTGGAAGTTTGAACTTACTGTTTGCGCCCAGCAAGTTTTATAGAGAAAACTCTAGGACAGAGTTGATGTAGAGCGTGCTGTTTGATTTCATCACATTTTGAGAGAACTTTATGACGGAGTTGAACGTTGAACTTGTCGTTTGCACCCCGCAAGTTTTGAGAGAATTCTGAGACAAAGTTTGTAACACACCGCAAAATTGAGTTATTTACAATTTTGCAGCACATGTGTTACCCACATATATTTTGTACCGTTATGTGCAATATCGACAACATTATTAATATAAATTAACTACATATTTTCTACGTATTTTAAATATAATTTGTTTTATACGGGCAATGCGTGTGTTTGAAGTACACATGTTAATTGTAAAATCTTTTGGAGTTATGTAAATATTTTCTTCCACTTATCAAGTATGAATGCATAATCTAGTTTTAATTAAACTAGCTTGATTTAATTCATATTAATTTAGGTGATATATGTTGTTATATTAATTAACAATTAATAATATTTTAGTGTGTAGCTCATGTACATATAAACCCATCTTGAACCCATGCATTTTCCCTAAATGGTGGCCAGCCAATGTGAAGGAGAGGGAAAGATTTGAATGTGTTTAAGGGCCTCATTTAGTGGGAGACTGGGGAGACTAATTAGGAGTTTATGGGTGGTTTTAAAAACTTCCCGTCACCCTCATTTTCTTTAAAATCACCACCGGCCAAGAGTGTGTGGTTTTTCATTATTTGCAAATCAAAATTTAATTGACTTAGAGTTCTTGTTTTGAAAGGAGAAGTGCTAACGAAACTATCAATTTCAAGGAAATCGTTTATGAGGTAAGTATTCCCAAAATTTCTAATACTTTTTTTGTAGAATTGTTCATGCTTAGTTGTAGATGTGTACAAGAAGATCAAAATTGGATGTGAAATGCATGTGAGTAGAAATTTCTCAAGGTTTTTGTCTAAATTGATATAGTAGTAATTATGTTTAAATAACATGTAAAATGGGATTAGATTTCATGCATGTGATGTCATATGTGATTGTTCTCTTTAAATTCTAGCTATTGAGTGATTATTGTTCATATGACTTAATTTATTGTCATGGATTTAAACCTTCAGTATGACAATTTATACATGCGAATTATATGATAGATTCCATATTAAATAAAAGTAGATTGATATATGCATAAATCTATGCCGAAATGTGCTAGATTAAATAAAGTTCTTGTCTGGAAATTTATTCGAAATCGTTGTATGCTGTGTAGAAATTTTGAGAAAGATTATAAAATCAAATCTCGGCAAAATTTTTAATTCGGGATGTGAAACAGAGAGTTCACATTTAAAAATTTCACATTCCTAAAATAAACAGATTAGGAGGCTAGAGAGTCTGGTTAGCGCTTTCGGGTTGGGCGCTGTGTACAGTGGGGGTCACATGTTTGATTCCTTGAGGGTTCATTTTTTCTGAAATTTTTGTTTAATCGAAATTGAGAGAGAGTAGCCTTATAAAATGTAACTCCCGTTTTCATTTTTCCCCCTTTTTATTATTGATCTCCATTGTAATCTCTTTTGTAATTCTATAACATTTCATTTCTTTTGTTTCATTATTGTATCGAATGATATCAACTCTAATATTATTCATGATCTATCCTTGATTTCAGTTTGATTATTTGAATCTTACTCCTTCTTTTCTTAATTCAAATTTTATTTCATGAAATTGTCTTTTGTCTTGTTGGGTTGAGAATTGTCCTTCTATTTGACCCATATTATACCCAAAACCCTATAACCCACCTCCTATTGGAATCTAAATTACCCATTAACCCAAACCCACAATCCAAATCCTCCCTAACAACCAAACCCATATCTTCTCCCCCACAATTCCCCGTATCTGCTAACTACCCACAATTCAATCCCATTATTCTATCATTAAATATTCTTCTTCTTCTCTCTCTTTCTCCCAAAAGCCAAAATAGTAAACCCCTACCCCCGATCCACTGTGCAACCCCTCCCCCTCTCACTGTTGAACCCTAACCCCCCCAGCAACCCTTCACTTCCCGCCCACCTCTTCTTCTTCCTTCTTCCTCCCTAAATCGAACCAACCCGAGCTCTGGCCCCTGCCATTGCCATCAACTTCATCTCCGCCGCCACCGCCTGAACCCCCCTGCAGGCCCTTACCATCCTCTTCCCAGTGCCGACGAACCCTTTATCACCATCGCCATCGCGGTTTCCCCTTTCCCCCATTACCGAGCTTCGAAGCTCCGAACCCTCGTCTTCCTCCTTTGCTCGAACCGCCTTGAGCCTACCGCTCGCCTCTCTGCTCTCGTCCGCCACAACCCAAGCCACCGAGCACCCCCACCTCGTCTTTAACCTCAGTCGCCATTGTCGAACCCATTGCCATTGCCAAGAACTCAAGCTCATCTGCCTCGTCGCCGCCGTTTTCACCTCTCCGTTCACCCCCACAACCACCGAAGACCCCTCGCCCCATCGTCGTCATCGTCGAATGCTCGAGTGCCACCGTAATCGCCTCCCATATTTTGGCACGAAATAGGGTATCGCTCGAGCTTCGAGTTCTCGAAGCGGAGTCGCTTCTCGACCGCCAGCGCTCCGTCGTCAGTCGCCCTCGCCCTCTTCGCTACTGTTGCTCCTCATCGCATTCGCCGTCGAGCCTCCCGTCCTCCCTCTCTCTCTCCGTCGCGTTCGAGAAGAAGATCAGTGTAAGGGATCTGTTGTTTTGGGTGTTTGGTGTTCTGGAGAGAGAGTTGCTGTTTGTTGTGTTGGAGTAGGGGATCCCGATCGGTGTTTGGTGTTTGGGTTGATCAGGTGTTGGTGTCTTGCTATTTTGGTGTCCTGCACATGGCTTGCACGTGTTATTGCTTCGCGTTCAGGATTTTTCGCCCAGGGTCCTTAATCCCGTCATTTCCTATATCGGATCTAACTTCGTTCTAAAGGCAAGTCATCTCACTCTCAAATTATATTGTATCGTACTCGAGATTGTTTATTGAATCTCGCAAGTAGATCTATATTGATTATCATATATCTGTTATTGTTATCTATCGTTGGGATGCTACGGATTTACACGAGCAAATCCAAGTAGTAGTCTTAACTTCGTGCCGGTTTTTACCTCCAATGTATAGAGATCTTGCATGCATTTATGTAGTTGATTATTGAATATAGGAATAGGAATTATTATTATATTTCATGTCATGACATTACACAACTATTGTAGATTGTATACTAGTGTTGATTGTTCATATGATTGATGATGGTGTATTAGTTGATTGTGATTAATAAGATTATGGACATTATAAATTTTAATACCATGTTCACATAGATGTAACTTGCTGTGATTTATAATTGTTAACCTCTAACTCATCGTTCATAACATTTTAATCATTTGATTCATGAAGAATATGTTGAAACCCTGAAATTTATTGCTAACCTGAACATTGTCATGCTGTTTCGACCTAGATAATGTTATCAAAATTAATAATTTTCAGAATATGAAATGTAGCCCCATGTTTCTATTTCCAGATTATCTAGAATTTTTGAATTCCGACTTATGTTGCATGAGTTATAACCTTTTTACTGCTATTGCGCTGTATTTTCAGATTGATGCACATACCATGTTAAGCTGATGAATTAGGTGAACTAATGATTAAATATTACCATGATAATTTCCATATTGATGGTTGACATGCTTAGGGTAATAAAAATTATTTTTACGAATTTTTACAATGAATATTTACTATTGTTACAACTAAAACTAGTTGACACTGATAACCAGCCAAAAACAGTAAACCATAAAGAACACTAAAATTCACCTATATACTGTTGTCGGAATTTGGACTTTAAATATGCGTTGGAACCGGGCAGGAGTCTAGTTTAGACCTTCTGATGGATCCACATTTGCTATCCTGTAGCAACAGGAATTCTGATTTTGGTACTGCAACCTACTGCTGTCTAGAATTGGATTTCTATGTTTAATAATATATAATTGAATCTATAATGTCGAATTTGGTGTATTTTATTGTATAGACTATATTGCATGATCTTAGGGTTGTGTTGTCATCATTCTAGTGTTCCTTATTAATTGCATTATCGTTTCCCATTGATATTTCTGTCCCTATTGTTCCCTATTAGTATTGCATGTAAATTGAATAAAGAATGTTAAACAAGCCGGGGTTAAGGGTTGACTAGGGTAGTTGACAATATAGTGACTGTACTTGGAAATGTTGGCAATGTTTCTCAAAATATTGTGTCGGCTAGTGCTATCGATTTATTGTTGGATTACTTACCACAGTATCTCCATTCATCGTGTATTGTTTTAGGATTATTGTGCCGACTATTGTTATCGTTATTGTGCAAGAAATTGCTATTGTTATCGTGTAACCCCTGTTTCGGTTAATACATATTTTTTTATATATTTTTTCGTATTTCAAATTCTTAGTATCTTGTAACTATTATTCTCAAATGATTATCGATTTTCAACCTGAATTGTATTTCATTCTATGATTTTTGGATATGATACCCAAATGTTGAATCTTTTATTTTGATTAATTATTTAAACCAATTTTCTTATTTGATTACTTGTTACATTCTCCAATTTTATTTATTTTTTTCATTTAATTATTACTTGAAGCCTGGGCCCAGTCTAATATTAATATTATTCATCTATTTAATTTGAAGCCCAAGTCCAATTGTTTAATTATTTATCATAAGCCCAATCCTACAACTAATTTGTTTTGAGCCCATAAATCCAAACCCAGTACTCATATATATTTCTATAGGCTTAATCATATATGATTGTATTCAACCCCAATATTTACTATTCACCCGCTCACTTGGTCTCACGTTCTCAACTCTTCACCTCCTGTAACCCCATAACCCTCACGGTCTTTCATAACTACCCATGACAATATTATTATTATATTATATTTATTTTTATTAATAAAAACCCTCTCTCTCACTCTCCCCACTTTCTTTCTTTATCCCGCTCTATCGCTTTCTCTGTGTCGAAACCCAATAGAGGACCCCCCCTCTCGTCGTCTTCCACCTCCCGCTCTCCCTTCCGCTTATCTCTCACTACACCCCCCTCGCCCTCGTCGACTCCTCAGCAACCGCAAGCCCCACCATCGTCATCCACTCTCCTGCCGTCTCCCCTCTCCCTTCCTCGGTTTCGAAAGCGAACCAGAGCAACCCCCGTTCCGCCATTGCCGAGCTCCACCACCTTCGAGAACCCCCATCGAGCCCCGCCGCTAGTCCATCTGCCTCTGCCTTCTATCCCCAGTCGCGACCACCATCTCCCCTTCGACTGCACCCGAAGAGAACCCACCTGCCACTGCCGCTTGCCATTTCCGTCATCTTCACCCTCACTCTGTCGCCATTGCTCTCCTCCCGAGCTCCTCATTGACGAACCCCCTCCTCGACTCATCGCTGCCCTCGCTAGCACCCATCGCCGCAGTCATCCAGTCTCTCCCGTCGCCTTCGCCATCTCCGTCACAGAGCATCGAGCCCACTGCCGTCGCTTCCCAATCGCAGTAACCACCGCCCTCCGTCCCATCTCGTCGCCGCGTTGCCAGTCACCACCATAGTCGAGCAAGGCTAAGCCGCTGTTCCGCCGTCTCTCTTTCTCTCTATCGCTGTGTTAAAGAAGGGGGGCTTTGTTTGATGTGTGCTGCTCGGGTGATGAGGAGTTGGGGTTGTGCTATTTGATATTTGTATAGAGGAGGGGATCGAGAAGAGGTGTTTGGTGTTTGGGTTGATCCAGTATATGTTACTGTTTGGTGAAAAAGGGTTGTTTGTTGTTTGGTGTTGCATATAGAGTGCACGTGCTTGCATCTTCCCGTGTTCGTGTTTCATTATCCAGGATTCTGATCCCGTTATTCTCTCATTCACATCAAAATCGTCTAATAAGGGAAGTATCCTCTTGTACAACTCATTTGTTCTCATACAAGCTTCCTCTGAAAATACCGCAAGTATATTTTTTGACTCTAATTCGTATTCTTCGGTCGAATTGAAATTTGTTGCTATACATAATCCGTCGATCCCGTATTCGCATATGATCGTGAATACTTTGTTGCCACATGCATTACATGAACACGATTGATACACACATATGTACTCTTAGGGTTATACATAATTATGTGCATGATTGTTTTAACCGCGTTAGTATTTTAAATATGATATCTTGTTATTGTTGATTAAAATTAATAAAAGTAACAAGCCGGGGTATAAGGGTAAAGATCTAGTAGTGGGTAATATAGAAGAGCGTACTCGGACGGGAGCTCGTGGTTTCCCGATGCAAGTTGCAAGTTACAAGTTGCAAGTTGCAACTTACAAGTTTATATGTTCACGCTACAAGTTTACACTCTACATATTTCACATTGCACGTATCTCGATACAAGATTGAATGTACATATTTTTTCTGAGTACGTGACCTACAGAATCCACCACTAAGTCCAAACATTCACTTGATTGCGTGTATCAAACATGTGGTATGGGACGCATGATTGCTGCACTAGTTAGGTTAATAAAAGATATGAGATTAACACGTGCACTTGCATAATCCAATTACATGTACATGTTCATGTTGACTTGTTTATTTGCTTACTTGTTTACATGCCACTTGTTTCATGATGTCTTGTTCATGATCATGTTTATATATTGTATTTCTCTTATTACATGATTTTTGGTTCCTTGTTCTTTCCCTGCTTTTTTTTCGTTTTGTACTTGTCCCCTTAGCTTGTACCACTTGCGGCCCGTGACTTGCATTAACGAGTGCTTTCCTGTTTCTTTTTTTTGTAATAATGTACTTGCAGGACTGGAAGGAGAATTACCCAAAGGTGTTGCTGATCAAGTATTTTAGTCTTGTTAATTATCATGTTATCTTTAGTTCATGTTTTATTCATGCTACTCTTTATTGTATTCCGGGCTTGTTTGACCCGTAACTATTTTGTATTTTCCAGCTGTTGGTTATGTTATAGACTATGTCATGTACTTTGTTATCCTATTGTGATTTTACATGCCTACGTGGTTTTGTTGTTATCTTGTTGTTGAGTTACCTGTACAGCTTATGAATAGTGTATTCGCATCATTCGCTGGGCTTCAGTCATGAACTCGTATTCCCTTATTTTAGGAAGCCGAGCATGACATATCGTTATCATTATTGTTATCGTGCCGAGTACATGACCTATAGAATTTACCACCTTTGTCTAAATAAAATTGATTGTATGCATCGAACCTGTTGTCTGGGATGCACTAGTACGTGCATTAGTTAGGATTAAAATGAATAATAGACTTAAGACTTCATCGCATTGTCATTGCATTTTGTCATCGTTATCGAATAGTGTTATTGTTATTGCTTACTGTTATTGTTGTTGTTTATTGTTATGGTTATAAATCATCGTTATTGCACATTGTACTATTATCACTTTGTCACTGTTTAATACTATTGATTTCATCGTTCATTGAATTCATCGTTATACCATTATTATCATTGTTTCTCTGTTTCTCTACTTAATTTCCACGACTTGCTCTAAGGACATATTATTCTCTCTTTTAGATGAACAACTTACAGAAAGTTAAGGAGATTTTCCTGACGGACTAGGAGAGCAGCAATGGTGAAAGAATTGTTTTTGCTGCGCCGCTTAAATAATTATTGTTTCATTTTAAGAATTTTAATAATTGAACAATGTTGTTAATTCTTGTATTTGTGGGATTTTGACCCGAATATTGTTATTGTTGATTCCAGATGTTGGATTGTTATTATGTTGGTTATTTTATGCTTAAATTCCAAGTATTGTTATTCATGTGATTACTCTTTTAATGCATGCGTGGTTATATTACTTCCTATTTATATTGTTGAGTTGATCGATAACAGCTCATGGATGACACAAGTTATTTGCTGGGCCATGTCACGTGCTTGCATTCCGTAGTTTTAGGAAGCGGGACATGACAAGGTTTTTGGTGGTATCAGAGCCAGGTTTGACTCTTACTAGTTTGGGGTTGGACCCTGATTAGTTTGGGTTTAACCAATTTGACTCAACAATATGTACAACGCGTGAATCATATGGATAATTAATAACCAACTTATAATCTGGATGCTAACTGTTTGATTCTCATTTCAGGCCATGGCTAGAATGGGTTCTTCATCCTCTCAAGCTAGGGATGATTAGCCAGAAGAGCCCACTATTGCTCAAGTGATGCAAATGCAGAATGACCTGCTGCTGCAATAGATGATGTAGATGCAGTGGGAGCATGGTGAATTGATGAGGGTGGCTTTGGGAGCTGCCAACAGGGAGCCCGTTGTACCTGCGGTCGGGGTGCTGCCACCGAGACCTGGTAATGTAGCGGAGTTCATAAGGCTACATTCAGACAGATTCTCGGGTACTGAAGCTCTGCTGGAAGCCGAGCAATGGCTTATCGGGACTGAGCAGCTATTAATAGCAGCACGGATATCAGATGTTGATCGCGTGGATGTCGTGAGCATCCAGCTTGTTGACCTCACTCATATCTGGTGGCGAGCTGAGATGGAACGGCTAGGGCGTCCCATCACCTGGGCCATCTTCAAAGAGAGCTTTCTCATGAAGTTCTTTCCCGATGTCACCAGAAATGAAATGGAGCGGCAATTTATCGCGCTTACGCAGGTTCGTTAGATAGTGTTTATTATGCAATTTTCGTTGTTATTTCATGATATATCAATGTTTAACTAAATCACTATCTCGAACCAGGGGAGTCGGACCGAAGACGAGTATGCTGCGGAATTCACCCGACTAGGTCGTTTTGCCACTTCCATGGTGGCGAATGATGAAGATAAGGGTCACCGTTTCTTACTGGGCTTGGACATTGAGATCCAGGATCTCCTGGCTGCCAGGTGACGCCGATCATATGCTGACATCCTGGAGGCCGCCAGAAGCCAGGATCTGACTAGTAGGCGGAAGCGCGCCATTCAGCGGTCCATTCCGCATCCTATTACCGCTAGGCCGTCTGGAGGGCCTATCAGGAGGCCTGTTCTGACTCTTCCTGCCAGGGCACTGCCGTATCCACCTGCCGCTCAGAGGACAAACCGGTCTATGTGCACTGTCACAGGACTGGACACTTGCGCGAGAACTGCAGGATGGCCAATCGCCAGTACCTCCTGTGTGGTAATGGCGAACACATGGTTCGTAATTGCCCAAGGTCCAGGACCCTTGCACCAGTTGGAGGTTTCTCTCCGCAGGGAGCACTTGCTCGTGGTCAGGGCAAACCACCACTCCCACCTCAGAGGCAGTTTTTCGGTCAGAGGAAAGCCGCTCCTCAGGGAGGTCCTTCTGGAGGTCGTGGTTAGGCCTACAACCAGACTACTGAGGACACTGAGACTACTTTCAGAGTTGTCGCAGGTTTATCTTTAGTTATGTTTTATTTTGATTTTATTGCTATCTTGTTATTTTATTCTATTGCTCTATCATGTTATTCTTTCATCCATATCTGTTCTTGCACTTTGCTTTCTACATATTGTGTTCTCATCTTTGAGTTCTTGCTAGGCATTATTCTTGTTCACTCCTTTCCCGCCCATGTCCTCTTTGATTTCGGGGCAACTCATTCTTTTGTTTCCTCCCGCTTCGTCAGCTTGCACAGTTTGGTCTGTAGTGAGATGTCAGCAGCTTGGAACATCACTATAGGTGGAGGTACCGTTGTGTGCTCTCAGATCTATGAGCAGAGCCCTTTGGTTATTGGAGGAGTTGATTTTGTAGCCGACCTTATTGTCATCAGCAATTCCGGTTTTGATGTGATCTTGGGCATAGACTGGCTCGGTATTACTCATGCTATGATCGACTGCCGTAAGAAGAAAGTGGTGTTCCAAATACCAGACAATTAGGATTTTGAATTCCACGCTGGTGAAATGCCGCTTGGCTGTGTTGAGAAGTCGGCGAGTCTTGAAACAAGAGTAATGCAGGAAGTGGTTGCTGTTGGTGTTGTCGCACCTTTTATTGTGCAGAGTTTATTGATGTGTTTCCGGATGATTTGCCAGGGATGCCTCTAGACCGAGAAGTTGTGTTCGGAATTGATGTCCAGCCGGGTACAACTCCTATTTCTAAGATCCCATACTGGATGGCGCCAGTTGAGTTGGCAGAGTTGAAGGATCAGATTCAGGAGTTGCTGAATAAGGGTTTTATCAGGCCGAGTATCTTGCCTTGGAGAGCTCCTGTAATGTTCGACAATAAGAAGGTTGGTAGTCGCAGGTTGTGCATCGACTACCGTGAGCTGAACAATGTGACAGTGAAGAACCGGTATCCGTTGCCGAGAATTAATGACTTGTTTGACCAATTGGGAGGTGCTTCCGTGTTCTCGAAGCTGGATCTTCGTTCTGGGTACCATCAAGTCAAGGTGAAGGCTGAGGATGTACAGAAGACTACCTTCCGCACTCGATGTGATCACTATAAGTTCTTGGTGATGCCTTTCGGGATTATGAATGCTCCAGCCGTGTTCACGAGCTTGATGAATCAGGTTTCTCCCTTCCTGGACAAGTTCGTTGTGGTGGTCATCGACGATATCCTAGTCTATTCTCGAATTCGTGATAAGCATGCTAAGCACTTGCGAGTTGTCTTGCAGACGTTGAGAGAACATCAGCTGTATGGGAAACTTAGCAAGTGCAAGTTTTGGTTGGACCGGGTTGCCTTCCTGGGGCATATTATCTCTGGTAATGGAGTTTATGTCGATCCGTCTAAGATCTCTGCAGTTAAGGATTGGCCGACGCCAAAGTCTGTATCTGAAGTTCATAGTTTCCTTGGGATAGCAAGTTACTACAGAAAGTTTGTTCGAAATTTTTTGAAGATTGTCAGGCCGTTGGCCAAGTTGACTAGGAAAGAGCAGAAATTCGTGTGGGATGAGTCTTGTAATGAAGCCTTCGCTAAGTTGAAAGATCGGTTGACATCAGCACCTGTGTTGATGATACCGGATGGATCAGGAGTTTTCGTAATTCACTGTGATGCCTCAGGCAGAGGTTTGAGTGCTGTTATGATGCAACGAGGCAAGGTTGTCGCCTATGCTTCTACGAAATTGAGGCCGCATGAGAAGAACTATCCTACACACGACTTGGAGCTTGCAGCTGTAACACCCCAAATTCCAAAATACACTGAATTTGAGATTCCATAGGATCTTTACACTTCATTCGTACAATTTTACAAGGAATTTAAAACTTTTATTTCAACAATAATTACATCAGAGTCTTTTACATCAATACGCAGCGGAATCAATAAAATACAACAATAATAAATGTACAATTGTTACAACTTTAACATTTAAGTAATCAACAACATCAATCATCTTTATATCTTCATGTAACTCCAAATCCTGCATATATGACTGTGGGCACGTCAACCGCTTACAACTGACAAAATATTATACACGGCCATCCTCTCTATGCCGGAAACAGTATAATGATTCTTAAATAATTTAGCAAACACAAACTTGATCACAAACAAAGCTACAAAGGGACTATCCTGTTGATGTCGTGTTGTGCAGTGCACTTAGTCCTTAATGCAGATATTTATATTACATGACACTAATGCACACTTGTTCGGATTCTATGCATCCCATACTACATAGGTCCGAGGGCAAGCCCTTAATCGTACTTCATTTTATAGGGTTCAATCCCTCGCCATGACTTAATCTACCACGGTAACTACGGTAAGTATCTTAGATGTTTTGTGATCTACGAGCTCATGTCCAGACAGCCTGGAGGGGAATCCCACGTCATATCACGACGCATCGTGAAGACAGCCTGTGGTCAATTCAGCCTCCGTCATGGGACATGACACCACCCACAGTCACCAAACACCCCACAAGCGTCGCCACCGGGACGGTACTCTGGAGCAGTATCCACGTCATGTCACGACGCATCGTGAAGATAGCTTGTGAATACTCTCACACCGCCAATCCAATGGCCCTCATACTCATGTTTTTCTCTTACTTTCATCACATCTCCACTATGTATCTCTCTGTAATTTCGGTAAGTATCCTAGATGTTTTGTGATTTACAAGCTCATGTCCAGACAGCCTAGAGGGGATTCCCACGTCATGTCACGACGCATCGTGAAGAAAGCATGTGGTCAATTCAGCATCCGTCGTGGGACATGACACCACCCGCAGTCACCAAATACCCCACAAGCGTTGCCACTGGGACGGTACTCTGGAGCAGTATCCACGTCATGTCACGACGCATCGTGAAGACAGCCTGTGAATACTCTCACACCGCCAATCCAATGGCCCTCATGCTCATGTTTTTCTCTTACTTTCATCACATCCTTACAATGTTTATTTTAAAAGAAAATCATCACAACCTAGAGCTAGCTTACCCTACCGGACTTAAATAAAAAACAACCGAGACAGTCAGCCTACCTGGCTACTTCTCAAGAGACGCTCAACCCTCAACGGTTAGCTCTCAAAATCATAAATAATACTGCCGGCCACTAGGGTCTCGCTTAGAGATTCCAACAACTATCTCTTTCTAGAGATCAACAATATTTCATAATCAATCTCAAATAACATTTCCATTTCTTTTGTTCACAACTCTTTCTCAAAACATTTCTTTTATAATCTCATAACATGAGAACAATTCAATTCGATATCTTTGTCAATTTCATCTTTCATATCCTTGTGTGCATTTCAAAATAAACTCATTCAAGTATTAAAAGTCATAAAATCTCGTATTCCAACTTAATTAACTTTCATTTGTCAAAATCAAATCCAAACTTAAGAACAAAAACCAGTTCGGTTCAGTCGACTGGTAGCAGTATCAGTCGACTGTTCTGCGAACATCAAAACATCACAGTCGGTTCAGTCGATTGTTGACAAAGAATCAGTCGACTGTTCCGCGAAACCTTGAAAACTCAAATATTAAAATCCAGGACAGCAACAGTCGACTGTGAAAGTAGACAGTCGACTGTCCTGCCGAGGAAAAAACTAAATTCTTATACTTGCCAGTCGACTGTGGAAGGTAGACAGTCGACTGTCAATTACACCAATTGCAGCTTGCATATATTTTTCGACCTTTTAATTGATTTTTACTTCCATATAAAATATAGATCATTTCCAGAATGTATTCCTTTTGAAAACAATATCATATATGTTCTCAAATTCACAAGTTTCTCATTTTTCAATGAAATCTTTAAAATGCATCAAAACATATCTCCAATCAATTTTCCAAATAAACTGTTGTCTTTTATCAAAATCACTTTATAAAATCTCTATACTCACATAAATAAATATTTTGAGGTTAGAAACGCACTTCTTTGCTACATTAGCATCGAAAGTCATTTCTCTAGATATTTGCATTATTTCAATTACTATTTCAACCATGCATCATACAATCAAAACTTACTACGGCACATATTCTTGCATGCAAATATTCTAACAATCATCATAACACATTTTGGACCATAAATTTAACAATTCACAACTATCACAATAATTAGAATTTAGCAATCAATCTCTACAACAACTAGCATGTAATCTCATCATACCAATTCAAATTCAACATATAAATTGTATATCATCTATCATGCAAATTCCTCCTAAATTAGAAAGCATTTAAGAAACACCTACCTAAAGTTGAAGAGGTTGTACTCAAATGAACTCCTAGAATTTAGGAGCTCCTAAAGAAAACTCCATTTGCAACTCCTCGAAATCCGCACATCAAGTCAAGTCCTCACTTCCTTTCGGTCAGCATCAAACAGCAAGAGCACCCTCGGCCAAACAGAGAAGACCCTCATCATGTGCATACTATATACATATCTACATATCTACATAGATATGCCTATATATACACCTATATTTATATATATATAATGAATAAAGTTGGATAGGTAAGTAGGGGAGATAGCTTGGTCTGGCTTGTTTGGAGCTTTCGGGTATGGAACAGAGAAGAGAAAGAAGGAGAGAATGAGAGTGTGGGAGAAACTTAGGTGTGCCTTTATAGATCAACTAGTAGGTAGTTAGAATAACCACCTCCCACATGAACACCACTAACCCCATTTTCTAAAATTTACAAGTTGCTTTCCCTCATACTTTCAAAATTAAATATTCAGATTTTTTCTCTTCTCAAAAAAAATAGTCCGGTTCCCAAAAATGTGTGCATATCACACGTGTGCACGTGCACGTGCTTTGTGGACAAAATAATTTATTTATTTAATCCCTTTAAAACAATTTATTTATATATGTAATAAACATATAAAATTAACTTAAAAATTATACTTTTCATACACAATTAAAATAGACACACATAATTTCATGAAATTTATTTTGAAAGACTAATACGCTTAAAACACGTGCACCGAAACACGTGCATCGCCTGTAAAATCTCAAAAATACAAAATTGACTTTATCAACCTGAAAAAAATATATATAATTAATCAGAATGCAACATAAGAATTTATCTAATATACATATTCGATAATGTACTCAAACGTACAGAAAACGCGTATATTGCACGTATAAAAATTATTTTAATTAAAATAGAAAAAAATTGAATTCCGTTTACAAAAACATGTTTATAAAAATAAATGATTGAAATTCATCGAAAACTTTGCATGTAATGGTGGAAAACACGAAATCGACACGTGCATCGACAATACGTAAAAAGCACGTAAAAACTCAAAGATTGAAATTTAGCAATTGAGTTGTCTCAAATGGAATTTTAAGAATACGGGATTGCATAAATAATCGGAATTCAAAATACATACCAAAATGCGTTATTGATATAATCAATAACAGTACAAAATGCACGTGCGTAACACCCGAGGACAAAATTGTCATTTAAATTTTGCGGGGTGTTACAACAGCTGTAATTTTTGCGCTAAAGATTTGGAGGCACTACCTACTTGGAGACTGAGTGGAGATTTTCACTGACCACAAGAGTCTCAAGTAAGTGTTTACTCAGAAGGAGCTGAATATGAGGCAGAGACGATGGCTGGAATTGATGGCAGAATTCAATATTAATTTGTGGTACCATCCTGGTAAGGTCAACTTAGTACCTGATACTCTAAGCAGAAGGAGCTTTTCGAAGAGATGAGAAGATTGGAGTTGGAAGTGATTTTGCCTGGTACTGAGTAGAGCTGTATGATGCTTCAGCTGCAGTCGTCGTTGGTGTAACAGATTAAAGATGCATAGTCAGGTGATGAGCAGTTGCAGGAGTTTCGGGCTGAAGTTGAAGCAGGTTCGAGGACTGACATGGTTATTTATGAGGATGGATCTTTCCTCTTTGGGACCCGTCTATGTGTTCCGAAGGGGGAAGTTAGGCAGAAGTTGCTCGAAGAAGCTCACCGTTCGCCGTATTCTATCCATCCCGGTGGTACAAAGATGTATCGGGATCTGAAATTGCACTTTTGGTGGCATGGTATGAAGAGAGCTGTGGCGAGGTATGTGTCGTAGTGTTTGATCTGCCAGCAGGTGAAGGAAGAACATCAGAGGAATGTTGGGCTCCTTCAACCTCTTCCTATTCCAGAGTGGAAATGGGAGAACATTACCATGGACTTTGTGACTGCCTTGCCAAGAAGTCCCAAGGGTCACAATGCCATCTGGGTAATTGTGGATTGCTTGACGAAGATTGCCCATTTTATTCCCTTCAGAGTGGGCTAGTCTACAGAGAGCCTTGTAGAGAAGTACATGCAGGAGATTGTTAGATTGGATGGGGTCCCTGTCAGCATTGTATAAGAGAGAGACACTAGATTCCGATCGCAGTTCTGGGTGAGTCTTTAAGGCAGTCTTGGAAGCAAGTTGAACTACAGTACTGCGTTCCATCCACAGACAAATGGGCAATCGGAGAGGACCATTCAGACATTGGAAGATATGTTGAGATCCTGTGTTCTGCAGTTTGGAGGATCTTCGGAAGATCATCTACACTTGGTGGAGTTTTCGTACAATAATAGCTACCAAGCAAGTCTTAAGGCAACTCCATATGAAGCCTTGTATGGTCAGAAGTGTAGATCGCCAGGTTGCTGGGATGACATTGGTGAGAGGAAGCTTTTGGGACCTGAGCTGATCACGAAGACTATTGTTGTAGTGGCCCAGATCAGGAAACACCTGCAGGTAGCTCAAGACAGACAGAGAAAATGGGCAGATGTTCAGAGGAGACCATTAGAGTTCAAAGTGGTTGATCATGTGTTCCTCAAAGTATCACCATAGAAGGGAGTTATCCGGTTTGAAGGTGGGGGCAAGCTAAACCATATATTCATTGGGCCGTTTGATGTTATGGAGCGAGTAGTCAAGGTGGCCTATAGACTCACATTGCTTCTGGATCTATCTGGAGTGCATGATGTCTTTCATGTCTCCCAACTCAGGAAGTATGTCAAAGATGATATTTATGTCATCGACTACTCAGAATTGTCTGTTCGTCCAGATTTATCCTGTGAGATCTGTCCGGTTTTGATCTTGGGCCGACGGGAGAAGATTTTGAAGAATAAGGTCATCAGGTTGGTTTGGGTTGCTTGGAATCCTCACTCGCCAGGTGAATCGACTTCGGAGCTTGATGATGAGATCCAGAAAAAGTTTTCCCACCTTTTTGTGTGATTCTTTTCTTTTCTTCGGAGTTATCCTATTGCCACTTGAATAAATTTCGAGGAAGAAATTTTATTGTAAGGTGGGTAGGATTGTAACTCCCGTTTTTATTTTTTTCCCTTTTTATTATTGATCTCCATTGTAATCTCTTTTTCAATTCTGTAACATTTCATTTATTTTGTTTCATTATTATATCGAATGATATCAACTCTAATATTATTCATGATTTATCCTTGATTTTAGTTTGATTATTTGAATCTTACTCCTTCACGTAATTCAAATTTTATTTCATGAAATTGTCTTTTGTCTTGTTGGGTTGAGAATTGTCCTCCTATTTGATCCATGTTGTACCCAAAACCCTATAACCCATCTCCTATTGGATTCTAAATTACCTATTAACCCAAACCCACAACCCAAATTCTTCCTAACAACCAAACCACCCAGATCTTCTCCCCTACAATCCCCCGTATCTGCTAACTACCCACAATTCAATCCCACTATTCTATCATTAAATATTCTTCTTCTTCTCTCCCTTTCTCCCAAAAGCCAAAACAGTAAACCCCTAACCCCCCGATCCACTGTGCAACCCCTCCCCCCTCTCACTGCTGAACCCTAACCCCCCCAGCAACCCTTCACTTCCTGCCAACTTCTTCTTCTTCCTTCTTCCTCTCTAAATCGAACCTACCCGAGCTCCGGTCCCCGCTATTGCCATCGACTTCATCTCCGCCGCCATCACCTGAACCCCCCTGCAGGCCCTCACCATCCTCTTCCCCGTGCCGACGAACCCTTTATCACCATTGCCATTGCGGTTTCCCCTTTCCACTATTGCCGAGCTTCGAAGCTCCGAACCCTCGTCTTCCTCCTCCACTCGAACCGCCTCGAGTCTACCGCTCTGATCTCTGCTCTTGTCTGCCATAACCCAAGCCATCGCAGTGCCCCCACCTCGTCTTCAACCTCAATCGCCATTGTCGAACCCATCGCCATTGCCAAGAACTCAAGCTTATTCGCCTCGTCGCTGCCGTCTTCGCCTCTCCGTTCACCCCCGCAACCACCGAAGACCCCTCGCCCCATCGTTGTCATTGTCGAACGCTCGAGCACCACCGTAATTGCCTCCCCTATTTCGGCGTGAAACAAGCTTCGAGTTCTCGAAGCGGTGTCGCTTCCCGATCACCAGCGCTCCACCGTCAGCCGCCCTCACCCTCATTGCTGCTGTTGCTCCTCGCCACAGTCGCCGTCGAGCCTCCCGTTGTTACTCTCTCTCTCTGTCGCGTTCGAGAAGAAGATCAGTGTAGGGGATCTGCAATTTTGGGTGTTTGGTGTTTTGGAGTAGGGGTTCCCGATTGGTGTTTGGTGTTTGGGTTGATCTGTTGTTGGGGTCTTGCTATTTTGGTGTCTTTCACGTGGCTCGCACGTGTTATTGCTTCGTGTTCGTGATTTGTCGCCCGGGATCCTAATCCCGTTATTCCCTATATTGGATCTAACATCGTTTGAAATGCAAGTCATCTCACTCTCAAATTGTATTGTATTGTATTCGAGATTGTTTATTGAATCCCGCAAGTAGATCTATATTGATTATCGTATATCTGTTATTGTTATCTATTGTTGGGATGCTATGGATTTACACGAGCGAATCCAAGTAGTAGTCTTGACTTCGTGCCGTCTTTTGCCTTCAATATATAGAGATCTTGCATGCATTCATGTAGTTGATTATTGAATATAGGAATAGGAATTATTATTGTACTAGATTTGCCTGCGGGCACGTCTTCGAAACAATACAGCATATAAAAGTCTTGTAAACAGTAAAGCAACAATTATGTAGCTTAAGTTTGAATAGTAAAACAATATTTACTTGTAAATATAAGTCTATGTTTCCATTAGTATATGTTGAAAAATAATTATAAATAGTGGTGTAAAATCCAACCTTTTAGAACTTTAAGTGTGGAAAATGATGAAATTTAACTGTTGATGAGATATTTGTTATTTTCAATGTAACATGAGCAATAAAAAATACATAAAAAATCTGAAAATTTACAAACCTGAAATCTGAAAATATAAATTTCTGAGTAAATAGAGAGAGAATGGGAGAGAGAAAGAGAGAGAGAAATAAATAAATAAATAAAGGAGTTGTTTTGGGGACTTGAATTTGAGTTTTGGGAGAGAACTTTTGGGCGGGAAAATATGTTTTGTGAGGTTAGATCTGAACCATTGATTTTAACCCAATTGAATGAGAGCTACTTGATAGCTTTCTTTGTGTTTTATTATATAGATTTCATGTCATGAAATTACACAACTATTGTAGATTGTATACTAGTGTTGATTGTTCATATGATTGATGATGGTGTATTAGTTGATTGTGATTAGTAAGATTATGGACATTATACACTTAATACCATGTTCACATAGACGTAACTTGCTGCGATTTATAATTGTTAACTCTTAACTCATCGTTCATAACATTTTAATCATTTGATTCATGAAGAATATGTTGAAACCCTGAAATTTATTGCCAGCCTAAACATTGTCATGCTATTTCGACCTAGATAATGTCATCAAAATCAATAACTTTCAAAATATGAAATCTAGCCCCATGTTTCTAGTTCCAGATTATCCAGAATTTTTGAATTCCGACTTATTTTGCATGAGTTATAACCTTTTTACTGCTGCTGCGCTGTATTTTCAGATTTATGCACATACCATGTTAAGTTGATGAATTAGGTGAGCTAATGATCAAATATTACCATGATAATTTCCAGATTGATGGTTGACATTCTTAGGGTAATAAAAATTGTTTTTACTAATTTTTACAATGAATATTTACTGCTGTTGCAACTGAAACTAGTTGACACTGATAGCCAGCCAGATATAGTAACCTGTAAAGAACACTAAAATTCACCAAGCTACTTTTGTCGAAATTTGGACTTTAAATATGCGTTGGAACCGGGCATGAGTCTAGTTTCTAGACCTTCTTACGGATCCACATTTGCTATCCTACGACAACGGAAATTCTATTTTTGGTACAACAACCTACTGCTGTCCAGAATTGGGTTTCTATATTTAATAATATATAATTGAATCTATAATGTCGAATTTATTATATTTGATTGTATAGAGTACATTGCATGATCTTCATTCTAGTGTTCCTTATTAATTGCATTATCACTTCCCATTGATATTTCTGTCCCTATTGTTCCCTATTAGTAAGAATGTTAAACAAGCCGGGGTTAAGAGTTTACTAGGGTAGTTGATAATATAGTGACTGTACTCGGAAATGTGGGCATTGTTTCCCAAAATATTGTGTCGGCTAGTGCTATCGATTTATTGTTGGATTACTGGCCACAGTATTCCAATTCATCGTGTATTATTTTAGGATGGTTATGCCGATTATTGTTATCGTTATTGTGCAAGAAATTGCTATTGTTATCGTTATCGTTATTGTTATCGTGCCGAGTACATGACCTATAGAATCTACCACCTTAGTCTAAACGAAATTGATTGTATGCATCGAACCTGTAGTATGGGATGTAGTAGTACGTGCATTAGTTAGGATTAAAATGAATAATAGACTTAAGATTTCATCGCATTGTCATTGCATTTTTTCATCATTATCGAACAGTGTTATTGTTATTGCTTACCATTAATGTTATTGTTTATTGTGATGGTTATAAATCATCGTTATTGCACAGTGTACTATTATCGCTTTGTCACTGTTCAATACTATTGATTTCATCGTTCATTGAATTCATCATTATACCGTTATTGTCATTGTTCCTCTGTTTCTCTACTTGCTGTCTATGACTTGCTCTAAGGACATATTATTCTCTCTTTTAGATGAACAGCTTACAGATTATCAAGGAGATTTGCCTGGCGGACTAGAAAAGCAGCAATGGTGAAAGAATTGTTTTTGCTGCGCCACTTAAATAATTATTGTTTCATTTTGAGAATTTTAATAATTGAATAATTTTGTTAATTCTTGTATTTGTGGGCCTTTGACCCGAATATTGTTATTATTGATTCTAAATGTTGGATTGTTATTATGTTGATTATTTTATGCTTAAATTCCAAGTATTGTTATTCATGTGATTACTCTTTTAATGCATGCGTGGTTGTATTACTTTCTGTTTATATTGTTGAGTTGAATCGATAACCGCTCATGGATGATGCAAGTCATTCGCTGGGCCATGTCACGTGCTTGCATTCCGTAGTTTTGGGAAGCGGGGTGTGACATAAAATCTCCTGAGTCAATTGCTACATGATTGAGAGGCTTGAAAGCTTGGTTCAAGCATGTGGATTAGACTCGGGTTCGAATCCTAATGGGTTGTTTGTTTTATTATTATATTTTTATAAATCCATTTTCTTATATTTTACTTTGAGTTACAGTTTCGAAATGAATTAATTAAGTGTAATCGATAAAGCTTTGTCAAGTTATAGTTTCACTGAAAATCACATTATTGTAGGAGAAAAAACTATCTAATTATTTGAGAATAATTAATTAGAAAGGATGAATAAGACCACGAAATAAGTTATACAAGTGAGTGAGATTTTATAAAAGATGTTAAGAATAAACTGGAAGTTGATGAAAATTGGATAAGTGATTCTAAAGGTTGAGCGAGACCCTGGGTACCGGCAAATTTATGATTATGAAAGTTTGAGAAGGGCTAGTATGGGCTAACGTTATGAGTGTTTGGTTTAAGTCCGGTAGGGTAAGCTAGCTGTAAAGGTAATTATGTTTGCACTTAAGGACATGCACTAAGTGGAGTTATGGCTAAAAGCAATCACAAACATGTCTGGTATAGAACTTGCAGTTCTTAGGGGTTCGGGGTTGAGGAATACGCTCGGTAAATCCATGGTATGCCGGTTAGGGATATGTTGTCTCACGAAATAGTCGTTAAAGAACTTGTGGTTCCTAGGAATGTTCAGGACGGACAAATACGCCCGTAAATCCACGGATGGTGGGCTAGGGGTAGACCTGGTTCGTAGTTACGGGTAATCGACTCGCTAGGTTCGGAACTTAGGATACGCCCGGTAAATCTGCATGTGTGGACTAGGGGTAGGCCGGTGAAGTCGATGAAATGGCCGATAAAGAGTTGCGGCTCCTAGGAATGTTTACCGCTGAGGTTACGCCCGGTAAATCTAGATGCGTGGGCTAAGGGTAGGCCGGTAAATTCCAGATCCTAGGGGTGTGATTTGTACGTGTTTACGCGTTGGAGTACAAGCATCGAGTTGGGATTTCATAGCGAGGGATTCAACCTTATAAAGAGGAGTACGTTAAGGGCTTGCCCTCGGACCTATGTTGTATGTGCGGCATAGAATCCGAACAAGTGTGCATAGATGTTTGGCATTAGTCACTAGATTCATGACATATACTAACATGGTTAGGATAGTTACATTTTATACTGTTTTGTATTCATGTTTGTGATTGTTAAATTGAGGAATGACTTTGTTATAGCATTGCGTCAGCTGCATTCAACTAACGTGCCCGCAGTTCTCAAGTTTTGTAGGACTCAAATTAACGAGCAGCATGAGCATGAGTTTGGTGTCGAGGGATGTTGCAATATTGAAGATTTGATGATATAAGTTGTATTTTATATGTAAATTTCCGTTGTATCTTATAACGAATAATATTGTAATGAAAAAATTTAATTCCCTTGTAATTTTGTACGAAATTGAAATAAAGATCCTAGTTGTGCTACGAATTACCTGTGTTAGAAATTTGGGGAATAACAGAGGGGAAGTTTGAACTTAATATTTTTGCCCAACAAGTTTTGTAAAGATAACACTAAGGAGTTGATGTAGAGCTTGTTGTTTGATCCTGGCAAATTTAGAGAGAACTCTATGACGGAGTTGAATGTTGAACTTGTTGTTTGGTGATGCGTTTAATTTTTATATAATTTTATTACTCTTTTATGCATTGAAATTGCGAGTTCTCGTCGATTTCATTAAAATTTATCTTATTTCTACTTATTTTTATTTATTTGTTTGATTTTGTAGGAATGAGATGGATAAATATAAATTGTGAGCATTTTTTGTGAAATCAAGTAAGAGTGAAAGAATAAAGATTTCAAAAATTCAAATTGATTCTATATGAAGATTTCTGGAAGATTCAAGCACTCTATTGCATGTTTTTACTAATTGGGCCTTTGAAGAACTAATAGAAAATATTATGGTCAACTAGAGGGTGGAATTAAAATATTGTAATAAAAAATCAAAGAAGAAAAGAAATAACCCGGATTTAAAAGTTGAGTGGATTTAAATTAGGTTAGTTATTAATTAATTTAAAATTTAATAGATTAATCTTAATCTATATATTTTATCTAATTAATTAATTATCTAATCTTAATTAACCCTAACCCTATTTAAATCCTTATTAACCCTATATAAAAAAGTGGAGGAGGCAGATTGCAGCTCTGACTTGTGAAGGAAGGAGGAAAAGAAAGGCATAGTTCTCGAGGAGAGAGGTAGCAGCCATAGGAGAAAGAAAAGAAAAAAAGAACCAAATTGCGGCTTTGGACTTGCGGCTCAAGTAGAAAAGATTGAAGCAACTAGTTCTTCTTTCTTCTCTCTTATAAATTTTATTATTATGCAATCCAAAAATATGTTTGTTAGTTGCAAAATTATCATGAACTAATTTTATTTTTCTAGGGTTTCGATGTAGCCTAGTTTTAAAAATACAATTCTAATTTCATGTTGTTTGATTCGTCTATTTTTTCATGGTTTTGTATTTAATTTTTGTTCTTAATGCTTGCAATTGTTTGGCCAACTATTGTTTGATTTATTGAATCATGGGAAGACCGAGAGGTAACTTGCAATTTAGAATTATAGAATTAAAAATCACTGATTGAGCAAAATTAGAGATAATTTACCGTGATTAATGTGACTCTAAAGAAATCCATAGAACTTAATGAATCTTCAATTAATAAAATGCGCATAGAGATATGACAAATTGCTAGTTGGAGATATGTTTGGTGTTGTTCAAGATAAAATATTGAATAAATAGGGGATTTTGGTCTACAACTTTGAAAAGTAGAATTTCTAGTTACATGGAATAATGAATTGTGTGGGATTAACTATGTTAAATCAAAAGCACTAGAACTAGTTTTGCTATTAACACACCACATAATTTTAGATTATGTTTTTTAAATTATTTTAGTTCTTTCCTTTAGTTTATTTAGTTTAGTTGCTATTTTTATCAAATTTTCGATTTTCCAAATAGTAGTTAAACAAGTGAATTTTGGTACCTAATAAAATAATTAGTCTTTGTGGGTTCGACACTCTTTTATTTTAAAACAATACTACTTGTTGCAATTTTGTACACTTGCAAATTTTCCCATAATTAGCACCCAGCAAGTTTGGAGGGGCAACTCTGAGACGGAGTTAGTTGTTGAACTTGCTGTTATCCCAGCAAGTTTAAAGAAAACCCTATGACGGACTTGAATGTGGAACTTGCCGTTTGTGCCCAGCAAGTTTTGCAAAGACAACTCTGTGATGGAGTTGAACGTTGAGCTTACCGTTTAATCCCGACAAGTTTAGGGAGACAACTCTGAGACAGAGTTGAACGTTGAGATTGCCTTTTGTACCCAACAAATTTGGAGAGAACTCTATGACGGAGTTGAATGTTGAACTTGCTGTTTGCACCCATCAAGTTTGTAGAGGCAACCTTATGCCGGTGTTATGTGACGAACCTATTACCTGAAGTTATCGGGTTGTTGGAAGGACTCGAATGAAGAGTGGGGCACTGATTTCGTTGTTTGGAGTTGACGAGTTGTTAATGTAGCTCAAGCAGAGGGCAAGGCATTGAGCTCCTTGTACAAAGTCAACGAGTTGTTTATAGAGATCGAACAGGGAGCAAAACGTTGAACTATTGTTTGGAGTCCACGAGTTGTTGATGGAGCTCAAGCGGTGAGCTGGGCTTTCAACTCGTTGTTTGGAGTCAACGAGTTGTTGATGAAGCCTGAGAGAAGATCAAGGCATTGAACTCATTGTTAGGAGTCAACGAGTTGTGATGGAGCTTGAGCGGTGATCAAGGGGTTGAACTCGTTGTTTGGAGTGAACGAGTTGTTGATGGAAATCAAGCGAAGGTCGATAGGGCTCGAGCAGTGAGCAGAGCATTGAACTCGTTGTTTGGAGAAAACGAGTTATTGATGGAGCTCGAGTGGTGAACAGAGCACTAAACTCATTGTTCGTAACGAATTTTTGATGGAGCTCAAGCGGTGAATAGAGCATTGAACTCGTTGTTCGAAACGAGTTTTTGATGGAGCTCGAGCAGTGATTATAGCGTTGAACTCGTTGTTCGGAATCAACGAATTGTTTAATGGATCTTGAGAGGTGAACGGAGCATTGAACTCGTTGTTTGGAACCAACGAGTTGCTTGATGGAGCTCGAGCAGAGAGCGAAGCGTTGAATTCGTTATTCGGAGCAAACGAGTTGTTGATGGAGATCGAGCAGTGAGTAGAGTGTTGAATTTGTTGTTTGGAACCAACAAGTTGCTTGATGGAGCTCGAGCAAAGAGCAGAGCATTGAACTTGTTATTTGGAACAAACGAGTTGTTGATGGAGCTCGTGCGGTGAGCTGAACGTTGAACTCGTTGTTTGGAGTCAACGAATTATTGATGGAGCCAGAGCGAAGAGCAAGGCATTGAACTCATTGTTCGGAGTTGATGAGTTGTTGGCCAAAGGTACTCAAGTGGTATGCGGAGCGCCAAACTCATTTTTTGGAGCGGATGAGTTATGGGTGTTCTGAATCTTCTTAATATTTAAGTGAAGTCACTTGTGTTTGTTCAGCATTGAGAGTTTTCCATTCTTCTCTTTGCTGACAAGTAGTTTTGTATATCGAATAAGGTCCTCGGGACATTGAGCTTGCTCTCCTTCATGATATGCTACTCTTGACGGCGTTGGGACAAGTCCGTTTGCGCGGCACTTCATGCTAGTCAAAGTTGGATCCTGCTCAGGTAAAGGTGGTAGGATAAACCTGGAGCTTGCCCGCCTAAGGGAGACTTGTTTTGAATTTTATCATCAAGAGTTGAGGCAACCCTGGGAAGCTGTTAACTGGTGGGAGGCCTGTGAAGAGGATTGCTTCTCTTAGGTGGAGCATCCTTATATTGTATAGCTGGAAGAACAATTTGCAGGACTTTTGTAACGATTCTTAGGCATAAAACGTAGACTCATTGTAATTCTGCAGTTTTAATGAAACTTGTTGTTGAGATTGATGAGCCGTTGACTAGGTTCTTTGTAGCTAAAGAACAAGGCTTCAAATTTGTTGTGTATAGATAACGAACCGTCGATGGTTGATGTGAATATTTGCAAGTGTACAAAATCGCAACAAGTAGTATAGTTAAGTGAATAGAGTGTTGAACATACAGGGACTAGATATTTTATTGAGTACCGATATCACTAGATTAATCACTATTTGGAAGATCGAAATTTATAAATGATAAAACAACTAAATTAAATTAATCTAATTAAAACTAACTAAATTTGTGAAGAGGGAGAGGGCTGTGAAACAGTGAAGCTCTTGTAATTTGTTAATGGTAAAATTAGTTCTAGGGCTCTTGATTTCACCTCGTTTATCACACACAAATTGTAACTCCTTATGAATAAAAATATTATCTTTCCTAAGTTGTAGACCAAAATCCTAAAAATATTAACCACTCTATCCACGTAGTCTAAAAATTATTCTCAACTAATCATTTGCCTATCCATCAAATTATTAATTGAAAATGTGGATTTCTTAATGGTCACGTCCTCCAATAACGGTGTTTAATTTTTATTAACCACAAATCACCAGTTCGGTCTCTTCATGATTTAAAAGATCATACAAATGTCTATCCACCATTGTACGCATAAATAATAAAAATTAACAGACAACCATAGAAAAATAGAATAATAGTAAGGAATTAAAATTGTGTTCTACAAAACTAGGCTACATCTTAGCCTCTAGAAAAATAAATTTAGTTCATATTCAATTTGCAACTAATAAAAATTGTTTGGGATTGAATCAAAAATATAGAGAAGAAGAGATACAAAAAGAAATAAAAATAATGCAAACCGAACTCCTAGAACCGAGCCCAAGTTCCTTTCTCTCTCTTCTCTGTTCTCTGTCTCAAATAACCGAACCCAAAATTGTCGCCTCTGCACACCTCGGGACACGCGCCGGTCAGATCCACAGAGGCATTACGTCACTGAGTCAGCAGGCTGGGTCCCGCCTAGTCAGCCGACAGCAGTCCACGCCTGTCACAGTCACTGCACATGGGTCCCACGCCTGCTGCTTCTGCTTCTCTTTTTCCTGTCGCCACGTCAAGCAGCAGCTGCTGTCAGTCTCTGTGCTGCCTCGATCCGCATGCCAAGAAACCAGCTCTTCTGCCCCTACGTCAATGCTTCTCTCTTTTTCTTCATCTTGAACCGCAAGTAAGAAGAGAGAAAGACTCTTTTCTTTTTTTATTTTTTTTTATTTTTTATTTTTGAAGCAATTGATTAGCTGTCACCAATTACTCCTCTCTCCTTTGGTTTGTACTTATAGAGAACGGGAAGAGGAGTTAGGGTTTGCACTTTTTGCAGAATAGTCCTTCTTCTTTTATTTATTTCCTTCCTTATTTGACCAGAATTTTATTTCTTTCTCTTTTCTCCTTTTCTTTTCTTTTCTTTCAACCACGTGCTTCTGCATACACAAAATAAGACCAAAATTTAGGATTTAAAAATAAAATAAAATTAATTAGTTCAAAATTAATTAAACTAACTAAAAATCATAATAGCTTATTAAAATCCTTCTAAAATTATTTCGCATTTTTAACTCAAAAAAACAATAATAATTAATAAATCCATTATTTTATTTTGTTTGTTGATTTTTTTCCACAAATCTTTACTTTTTCCATCAAAAATATTATTTCTTCAAAAATAATTAATTAATTGAAATCTTATAGAAATAAGATGAATTATAAACAGTATCAACGAAAACAAGCAATTTTAATTGGTAAATGAGTACAAATATCTGTATATAAATTAGACACATCAAATACCCCCAAACTTAAGATTTTGCTTGTCCTCAAGCAAAAAGTAGAATCATGAATAAGGGAATAATAATCAAGAGTAGGCTCAACCCATCACACTAAGAATTCTCATCATGCAAGCATCAAAATTTCAATTAAAAATATAAACAATAGCAAATAAAGTAAAACTAAGCATACCCACTTTCTCCAGTGCAATTATTTATTCATAATTCCCAACCCAATCGTATTTGTCATGCAATTAATGTAATTGTAGTATGTAACAACTTAATATGTGATTATCCCTTCTCTCTACTACAAACCGAGTAGCAAACTAGAGTTTTTTTTTTAGAATAATTTTTTTTTAGTCTCTTCTCTAAGTTGTCACTTGCCTTTTGACGCGAATGCAAAACATTTGTGATGAATTCACCCGGTTACTCAACAAGTCACAAACTTAAAGTGCTTTGCATACTCATATTTCAAGTTGTCGTTTTACTTAAAAGTAAACATTGGTGATGAATACCCCTAGTTACTAAGCAACTCAAAACATTGGAAAGATTGACTTTATTCATATTTTTTTTCTTTTCATTATTACTGTATTTACTTAAACCCTGTTTAGGACTAGATCAAAGGGGATAATCACAAGAAAAAGGCATCACATTTGTCTTTTATGTAGAATAGCATGACTCACACAATTTTGTAAGGAATTTTAAAACTCAATAATCCTAAAGTAAATAAGTATGCTTACTCTTTCTTTATAAGAAATTTTCTATCCCAAAAAAATTTATTTCAATGCTCATCACAATAAAGAACTCAAAAGTGTAATGGTGAGCCTAATTGAAATCCTTTTTGTTTTGTTTTTCTTTTCAATAATAAAAATAAAAATAAATTTGTAAACCTTCCCCCCAAACTTGAATATCACATTGTCCTCAATGGGGAAGAAAAAGAAAAACAAAAAGAATGCAAAAAGTTTAGAATTTCTCCCCTGATTCGTCTTTAAATTTTTGCACGCGCGACTTTCAAGATTTATGCAATCCTACAAAATAAAATCAAAAATTAAAATAAAATAAACTAAAAGATAGACCAAACCTAAATGCAATAAAAGAAAACATGGGTTGCCTCCCAAGAAGCGCTAAGTTTTAAGTCTTCAGCCAGACTTTCTTCATCTTGTCATTTTTGTTTGGCCTTCTCGATGTGCATGATTTCCTTGCCAACTTCACTATCCATGTATGGCTTCAACCGCTGTCCGTTGACCTTGAATGTACCTTTTTGCTCATGATGAATTTCTATAGTTCCATATGGAAACACTCGTGTGACAACAAATAGACCCGTCCACCTAGATCACAATTTTCCTAGAAAAAGTTTAAGTTTTGAATTAAATAACAATATTTTCTCCCCTTCCTTGAATTCTCTTCTCAAAATATGCTTATCGTGCCATCGTTTAGTCTTTTCTTTATAGATCTTGGCATTTTCATACGCATCATTCCGAAACTCGTCCATCTCATTTAGTTGCAACATTCGTTTTTCGCCAGCATCTTTCATGTCAAAATTTAGTGTCTTTATTGCCCAATAAGCGCGATGCTCAAGTTCAACTGGTAAGTGACATGCTTTACCATACACCAATCTATATGGGGACATTCCAATTGGTGTTTTAAATGTCGTCCTATAGGCCCATAATGCATCATCCAATTTTCTTGCCCAATCTGTTCGTGCCATATTCACTGTTTTCTCAAGTATTCGCTTCAACTCTCTATTTGAAACCTTCACTTGACCACTTGTTTGAGGATGATATGGTGTGGCCACATGATGAGTAACTCCATACTTAGCAAGTAAAGCATCAAATTGACGGTTGCAAAAATGTGTTCCTCCATCACTAATAATTGCCCTTGGAGCTCCAAATCGTGAAAAGATATTTTTTCTAATGAAGTTCACCACTACTCTTGCATCATTTGTTGGTAGTGCAGCAGCTTCCACCCACTTGGAGACATAATCTACAACAACCAAAATATATTTATTAGAAAATGAGGATGGAAAATGACCCATAAAATCTATCCCCCAAACATCAAATAATTCAATCACTAAAATATTATTGAGGGGCATCTCATGTTTCCTAGAAATATTTCCCTCCCTTTGACAATTATCACATAATTTAACAAAATTAAAAGCATCTTTAAAAATTGAGGGCCAAAAAAATCCTGATTGTAAGATTTTTGCTGCTGTTTTTGTTCCACTAAAATGGCCACCACATTCCAATGTATGACAATGTTTGAGTATGCTTTCCATCTCCTCTTCAGGCACACATCTCCTTATTACTTGATCTGCACAATAGCGAAATAAGAAAGGTTCCTCCCAAAAATAATATTTCAAGTCAGAGAAAAATTTCTTCTTTTGTTGATAAGTAAAATCAGGAGGTAGAATTTTTTATACCAAATAATTTACTATATCGGCATACCATGGAGGAGTTTGTATCATCATTAAATACTCATCTGGAAATTCCTCATTGATTGGTGTAACCTGCAATTTGTGTTCATCTTTGGGTTCAATGGGAGATAAATGATCGGCCACCACATTTTCCACACCTTTTTTGTCTTTTATTTCCACATCAAATTCTTGTAAAAGTAAAATCCAACGAAGCAATCTAGGTTTGGCTTCCTTCTTTGCAAGCAAGTACTTGAGGGCTGAATGATCCGTGTACACAACCACCTTTGAACCTATCAAATAAGATCGAAATTTGTCAAAAGCATATACAACAGCTAATAATTCTTTTTCAGTAGTAGCATAATTAAGCTGTGCTTCTGTCAAAGTTCTACTTGCATAATAAATGGTGTGAAAAATTTTATCTTTTCTTGGCCCTAAAACAACACCTATTGCCACATCACTAGCATCACACATTAATTCAAAAGGCATATTTCAATCTGGTGCAATAATAATTGGTGCTGAAATCAATTTCTTTTTCAATGTTTCAAAAGCATGTAAGCAATCATGAGAAAAATTAAAAGGTGTGTCTTTATTTAAAAGTTTGCAAAGAGGTTTATTGATTAAAGAAAAATCTTTTATAAATCTTCGATGAAATCCAGCATGACCCAAGAAACTTCTCACTTCTTTAACATTAGTTGGTGGTGGTAGCTTTTCAATGACATCAATTTTAGCACGATCCACTTCAATTCCCTTAAAGGAAACTTTGTGGCCTAACACAATCCCTTCTTTCACCATAAAATGACATTTCTCCCAATTTAGAACCCAATTTGTTTCCTCGCAACGCTGCAAAACAAAAGATAAGTTAGATAAATAATTATCAAATGAATAACCAAAAACTGAAAAATCATCTATAAAAAATTCAATAAATTTCTCAACCATATCCGAAAAAATTAACATCATGCAGCGTTGAAATGTGGCAGGGACGTTACAAAGACCAAAAGGCATCCTTTTATATGCAAAAGTTCCATATGGACAAGTAAATGTTGTTTTTTCTTGATCCTCTGGTGCTCTAGCAATTTGATTGTATCCCGAATACCCATCAAGAAAACAATAGTGGCCTGCAAGTCTTTCAAGCATTTGGTCAATGAAAGGTAATGGAAAATGATCCTTTATAGTTGCAGCATTTAGTCTTCGATAATCTATGCACACTCGCCATCCCGTGATTGTTCTTGTTGGTATTAGCTCATTATTATCATTTTTTACTACAGTATTCCTCCTTTCTTTGGCACAACATGTATGGGACTTACCCATGCACTATCTGAAGTTGGATAAATGATACCTGCAACTAAAAGCTTCAATACCTCCTTATGCACCTGTAATACCCTGATTTTCATTTATGAAAATTATTAATTTTTGCACGTAGTGTGTATGTGCAATTTTTGTAGTATGAAATCTTATAATTATTTTCATTATGGATGATGAGTATATGTATATATATATATGTATATGTGTTCTCTAATTATTTTTATAAAGGCCCTTTTTCTTCAAATGAACATAAGCCTTTCTTTTAAGCCCAAATCTAAATTATTTGTAAAACTATTATTTTGGCCCATTAATTAAAGTCCATGAGTTATTTCTATTTTAATTACAACCTGTAATGTAGAACATCTTTTAAAGATTATTTTTATAGAAAATATAATGTACAACTTTTTCAAATGGAGGACTAATGCATGCACGTGCATTGCACGTACACGTGCAAAGCATGCCATTGTGGCCGGTTTTGAGTATGGAGGGAAATGAAAAAAATGAGTGGAGTCATGGGTGGTGGTTGCTTGATCATGGTTGGTTACTACAACTCCCCCTTGAATCCTAGACTTTTATTTCTAACTCCTAGTTTGATCCTAGCCTTTCATTTACTCCAATTTTTAGTATAAATACCCCCCCCCCCCTAGCCTAGTTATTTTTGTACTATTTATTTCTCCAAAACCTATATACATTTGTTACTAGTGATTTATTAGTAGTAAGTGAGATAAAAAATTGAGAGTTGTGTGCGAGGGAGTTGTGCTTGCATCCAAAGGAAGGCCGGCATCTAGGAAGCTCTCAGTTGGCATCTTTGAATGTCGGGTGCGCGCATCAAGGAGGAAGATGAACGCTCTTTTGGCAAGGACTTTTGTTTAGGAGGTGTTGAAATTTGATTTCTCTCCAAATTAAGGTGGGTTATTTTCATATTTCTAATTAGATATCATGCTAAGGTGGGTTATTTTCCATATTTCTAATTAGATATCATGCTAAGGTGGGTTATTTTCCATGTTTCTAATTAGATAGCATGCTAGAATTGAATTGAAATAATAATGCATGAAAAAAAATTAATAAGAGTGCATTTAATTGAAAAAATGGCTTATTAGTTGATTGGAATGTTGCTAAATAGATTGTATGTGATTCCATCATCAAACTTAAGTTGTGTGTGAATTATTTATAGCTATGGATTGCTTGAAGTAAAATTCGTTGTTAGCATCAAAAACTAAATGCAAATGTTAGTAGATGAAAATATGGTTTTATGTGCCTGAATGAACTTTTTGTGCTAATGTTTGTAAGGAATAACTTAAAATATAATTTGTGGGTTTGTGAAATGAATATAAACAGGGAATTGATATAGAGAATATTGATGTTAAGTTGGATAAGAAATGTCGAAAAGAAATGTGGTAGTAGTAACATACAATTTAAACTAATTGTATGCAAAATATGTGTTAATTATTGGAAAAATTATTTTTAAATTACTGGAGTATTAATTATCATGTGAATAATTATTCTGGAGATTTATAGTAAATTTAGTAAAAGAAAAATTCAAATGAGAGCTTTTGAAACATCGAAATGTTCTATTAAAAAGAGAGTTGATTTAATTAAAATACGAGTTGTATTCAAGACAACTTGAGCCTATAGCTCAAGTGGTCGGGAGGCTCCTAAATGCTACAGTGTTGCGGTTGGGTTCTCACAGATCGATGGTTCGATCCTTGACAACACCATATTTTTGTGTGCGTTTAAAAAAAAATTAAATCAAACTTCAGCCGAGAGTATATAACTCTCCTAACCCCTCTTTATAACGAACAGCTCGATTTGCCTAGTGGCCAGAGCGTGCGGCTTGCTTCTCTTTGGTGGCTGGTTCGAATCCTGGTCTCGGCCAGTATTAAACTTTGTGGAAAAAATATTTTTTTTATGGATTTTGATGTTTAAAAATTATGAAAAAAATATTATTATTATTCTGAAAATATGTATGACTTATGAAAAATAAATTGGGAGTTATTGAAATGAAATAGAGTATATTTTAGGAATAAAAGTGTGGTTAGCACTATGGTTCTACACTTGTATATTTTTGTGAAAAATGTGTTTTGCAAAAGAATTGAAATAAGTGCTAGAAAAGAAAAAATAACAAAGACAGAAAATATATAAGGTGAAGTGGTGTGAATTATTCTTGTTAAAGAATAGTGTGACAATAATGAGTTGTGAATATTCATTTTAACCATATACTTGGTGATATGATTTTTAATGTGGAAATAAATATTGGATGAAATACATGATGAATAATTGAACTCCATGTATGGTTATTGACTCATGAATAATTTAGAAATCATGTGATTGGAAAAGAGAAATGTTATTGAGTATGACAACTCAAACATGTGAATTTATGAATTGAAATTGAAAATTAGAGTGTAGCCAAAAATTCACACCGGCAAGTGAAAGTGATGAAACATGAATATTGAAATTGAAAAGACCAGTTTGGGTCATTGTGAAATGAAAGAAATAAGACCGGTAGTAGTGAGAGGGCTAACTCTAAGAGATTGATTTTGTTCATGATTTCATTAAATTAAGAATTAGTACATAGTGAAGAGGTGATGAAAGTGAGAGAAAAATACAAGTATGAGGGCCTCGAGTCTACGATGTGAGAGTGATTCACAGAATGCATGCTTGATGCATCAAGACATGGCATGGGCACTACTCCAGAATTATCGAGATCTTGGCGACGCTTGTGGGATGTTTGGTGACTGCAAGAGGATCGTGTGCCATGAAGGAGGCTGAATTGCCACAAAATGCATGCTTGATGCGTCAAGACATGGCGTGGGATTCCCCTCCAGGTTTTCTGTACACGAGCTTGTACTCATAGATCATCTAGGATACTTACCGTAGTTACAGTAGTAGATTAAGTCATGACGAGGGATTGAACCCTACAAGATAAAGAACGGTTAAGAGGCTTGCCCTCAGACCTATGTAGTATGGGATGCATAGAATCCGAACAAGTGTGCATTAGTGTCATGTAATATAAATATTTGCATTAAGGACTAAGTGCACAATCACAACACGACATCAATAGGGTATTCCCTTTAGTTTGATATGTGACAAGTTTGTGTTTGTTAAATATGGAAAATCAGTTATACTATTTCCGGTATAGAGAGGATGGCCGTGTATAATGTTCGTCGGTTGAATAAACTGACGTACCCACAGTTTTGTATGCAGGATAAATGACATGATAAAGATTAAAGAAGAACAGATGCTTAGAGATTATTCAAATGTTGATGTACATTTATTTAAATGTTGTAAATTTGCTTCCGATGTAAAATGTAAAGTGTAAAGTTTTCATGTAACTCTGTTGTAAAGTGAAAAGTTTTAAATTCCTTATAAAATTGTACGAAAGAAGTGTAATGATCATGTGGAATCTCGAATTAGTTGTGTTTTGGAATTCGGGGCGTTACAGCACCACTTCTTGCATTGATGGATTTAATCTTCGCTGTGGCTGCACAATAGGTTTTAAATCATCCTCCATTAGAATTTTATGCATGCAAATTGAAGGACTAATCCCTTTTATATCAGAAATGTTCCATCCCAAGGAAGTTTTATGTTTTCTCAAAACTCTCAACAATTTTTCTTCTTCAAAATTATTCAAAGAATCATTGATAATAACAGGAAAAGTGGAGTTTTGGCCTAAAAATGTGTACCTCAAACTCGATGGGAGTTGTTTAAGCTCAAGTTGTTGTGGTGATGAGAAAATGAGTGGTGTGTCTTCCAAATTTTTATCATAATCACAAATCTCTTCATTTTCTAATTCAAGTGTTTCTGAATTTGTTAAGCATTCTTCTAAATGTAATTTAGCAATTTCATCCAAATGTGTTTCTCCCATGACTTCACTTACTTGAAAGCATGCATGAACTTCTGAGGGAAGCTCCATGGATTTAAATACATCAAATGTTACCTGTTCGTTGTCAACCCTAAGAATAAGTTTACCTTGTTGCACATTAATCAATGTTCTCCCTGTTGCAAGAAAAGGTCTCCCCAAAATCAAAGGAATTTGTTCATCTTCCTCCATGTCAAGTACAATAAAATCAGCTGGAAATATGAATTTGTCAACTTTCACCAAAACATCTTCAATGATACCTTTTGGATATTTGATTGACCTGTCCGCCAATTGCAAAGAAATTGTTGTAGGCTTTGCTTCTCCAATACCTAGTTTCCTGAAAACAGAATATGGCATGAGATTAATACTCGCTCCTAAATCACTTAGTGCTTTATAAAAAGGAGAATTTCCAATAGTGCAAGGAATTGTAAAACTCGCTGGATCTTTAAGTTTAGGTGGTAGCTTCTTTTGCAAAATTGCACTACTTTCTTCAGTTAACATCACCATCTCATACTCTTCTAGCTTCCTCTTGTTTGATAAAATGTCCTTCAAAAATTTAGCATATTTAGGCATTTGTTCTAAAGCTTCAATAAGAGGAATATTAATATGCAATTGCTTGAAAATATTTAAAAATTTTGCAAATTGATCATCAAGCTTATTCTTTCTAAGTCTTTGTGGAAAAGGAATAGATTGATCATAAGGAGAATTAGTACAAGTGTTAGAATTTAACTCCCCTGAAATGGTTTGGCTTGACTCTCCCTTGTGCTGCTTGTTCTTCCATAATTTGTTCGTTTTCACCTCCCCTTTATCCACATCTTGTTCTACATTTTTGATTTGTGGCTGCCCAATTGTTGCCCCGCTTCTAAGTGTTATTGCCTTGGCATGCTCCTTGGGGTTTACAACTGTGTTGCTTGGTAATGTTCCTGCAGCTCTTTCATTAAGAATATTAGAAATTTGACTAATTTGTACCTCGAGATTGTGAATAGGAGCCGAAGTTGAATTTGCAATATTTTGAATTGCTTGTCTGTCTTTTGCATGTATTGCTTGAACATTTCTTCTAATGTCGGCTTCTTTTCTTGTTGTTGAAAATTTTGTTGTGGTCTAGCTCCTCCTTGATTATTGTTCCAAGAAAAATTGGGGTGATTTCTCTATCCTAGATTGTATGTGTTTGCATAAGGGTTATTTTGCCTTTAAAAATTTGACACATAATTTGCATGTTCGGCATTTGATGGAGCAAAAGAGTTCCCCACTTAGCAATCTGCACTAGAATGACTTCCTGCACAAGGATCACAAATGATATGAGATTGAATAGAATTAACATTCATATTACCTATTTGCTTAGATAAAATATCAATTTTTGCAGTTAAATTAGAAATAGGGTCAAGTTCAAAAACTCCCGCCACTTTTCTTTGCATTGTACTTTCTGAGGACCACTGATAATTATTAGATGCCATTTCTTCTAAAAGTTCATAAGTTGCTTCATGAGTTTTGCTCATCAAAGCACCTCCAGCTGCTGCATCTACCATGGATCGATTTGTAGCCCCCAAACCATTATAGAAAGTTTGCACTTTTAGCCATTTTGAAAGTTCATAATGCAGACACTTTCTTAATAGATCTTTGTACCTCTCCCATGCATCATATAATGACTCTGTCTCGAGTTCAGTGAATGTTGTGATGTCATTTCTTAACTTTGCTATTTTTGCTGGGGGGAAATACTTTGCCAAAAAATTTTGTGCTAGCCCTTCCCAAGTTGTAATAGCTCCCTGTGGTAAAGAATTCAACAAAGCCTTTGCCTTATCTCTAAGTGAGAAAGGAAAAAGTCTCAGTCAAATAGCGTTATTCGAAACTCCATTGTGTTGAAGGTATCACATATTTCGAGAAAGTTTGCGATGTGAACATTTGGATCGTCATGTGCTAGTCCTCCAAATTGAACTGTTTGCTGAATCATCTGAATAATTGCGGGTTTGATTTCAAAATTGTTTGCTTCAATTACTGGCCTTGTGATACTTGATATTGTTCCTTCGACTGAGGGCATTGCATAATCCCTCAAAGCATTGTTCTCCTCTCTGTTCGCCATGGATAACGAGGATGTGGTCTTTTCTTTCATTTCCTTTCTGATTGGACGTAAAGTTCTTTCAATTTCTGGGTCAAAAAGTTTAGGCTCTAATGGGTTAGATCTGGGCATACACATCTAAAACCCTGAAAAACAAGTAAATAAAGAAAAAATATAAGTCAAAAGGGTAAAGAAGTAACAAATAAATAAATAAATAAATAAATAAAAATCCTAAGTCCTAAAATATAAAAATAGAAAACTAAATACAAATAAAAATGAAAAGAAAAATAAATAAAAGTAAAAGTTAGTCAAAAGAAAATAAAAGATGTAAAATAATAATAAAATAAAAAAAATTACAAAAAAATCCAAACTAGCAATAATCTAGCAAATTTCAATATCAATAAAAGAATAACTAATCCCCGGCAACGGCGCCAAAAACTTGATGTGAATATTTGCAAGTGTACAAAATCGCAACAAGTAGTATAGTTAAGTGAATAGAGTGTCGATCCCACAGGGACTAGATATTTTATTGAGTACCGATATCACTAGATTAATCACTATTTGGAAGATCGAAATTTATAAATGATAAAACAACTAAATTAAATTAATCTAATTAAAACTAACTAAATTTGTGAAGAGGGAGAAGGTTGTGAAACAGTGAAACTCTTGTAATTTGTTAATGGTAAAATTAGTTCTAGGGCTCTTGATTTCATCTCGTTTATCACATACATAAATTGTAACTCCTAAAAATATTATCTTTCCAAGTTGTAGACCAAAATCCTAAAAATATTAACCACTCTATCCATGTTGTCTAAAAATTATTCTCAACTAATTATTTGCCTATCCATCAAATTATTAATTGAAAATTTGGATTTCTTAATGGTCATATCCTCCAATAACGGTGTTTAATCTTTATTAACCACAAATCACCAGTTCGGTCTCTTCATGATTTAAAAGATCATACAAATGTCTATCCACCATTGTACGCATAAATAATAAAATTAACAGACAACCATAGAAAAATAGAATAATAGTAAGGAATTAAAATTGTGTTATACAAAACTAGGCTACATCTTAGCCTCTAGAAAAATAAATTTAGTTCATATTCAATTTGCATCTAATAAAAATTGTTTGGGATTGAATCAAAAATATAGAGAAGAAGAGATACAAAAAGAAATAAAAATAATGCAAACCGAACTCCTAAAACCGAGCCCAAGTTCCTTTCTCTCTCTTCTCTGTTCTCTGTCTCAAATAACCGAACCCAAAACTGTCGCCTCTGCACACCTCGGGACACGCACCGGTCAGATCCGCAGAGGCGTCACGTCGCTGAGTCAGCAGGTTGGGTCCCGCCTAGTCAGCCGACAGCAGTCCACGCCTGTCACTGTCGCTGCACGTGGGTCCCGCGCCTGCTGCTTCTGCTTCTCTTTTTCCTGTCGCCACGTCAAGCAGCAACTGCTGTCAGTCTCTGTGCCGCCTCGATCCGCGTGCCAAGAAACCAGCTCTTCTGCCCCCATGTCAGCGCTTCTCTCTTTTTCTTCGTCTTGAACCGCAAGTAAGAAGAGAGAAAGACTCTCTTCTTTTTCTATTTTATTTTTATTTTTATTTTTATTATTTTTTTGAAGCAATTGATCAGCCGTCACCTCTTACTCCTTCTCTCTCCTTTGGTTTGTACTTATAGAGAACGAGAAGAGGAGTTAGGGTTTGCACTTTTTGCAGAATAGTCCTTCTTCTTTTATTTATTTCCTTCCTTATTTGACCAGAATTTTATTTCTTTCTCTTTTCTCCTTTTCTTTCCTTTTCTTTCAACCACGTGCTTCTGCATACACAAAATAAGACCAAAATTTAGGATTTAAAAATAAAATAAAATTAATTAGTTCAAAATTAATTAAACTAACTAAAAATCATAATAGCTCATTAAAATCCTTCTAAAATTATTTCGCATTTTTAACTCAACAAAACAATAATAATTAATAAATCCATTATTTTATTTTGTTTGTTGATTTTTTTCCACAAATCTTTACTTTTTGCATCAAAAATATTATTTCTTCAAAAATAATTAATTAATTGAAATCTTATAGAAATAAGATGAATTATAAACAATATCAATGAAAACAAGCAATTTTAATTGGTAAATGAGTACAAATATCTGTATATAAATTAGACACATCAATGGTTCTGCGTAATGTTTGACGGTGTTCAGAACTTATCCGTCTTGTACCCAGCTAGTTATAGGAGCAACCCTGAGGGATAGTTATTTTCCCAACTTGCTGTATGGTTCCTCTAATAAATTGTGAGAGTCACATCCAGTGGCGAGTTGAACTCCAAGTGTTGCTTTTGCAAATTTTATTTGAGTAACCGCAATCTACGATTTTGGACCTCTAATCTGTCTTTAAGGAATTTTAACTAGTTTCAGGAATAGGTCGATTAGCGAATTGAACTCCGAACGTGCTTGATTGCAGCTTGCTAAAGTAACTTTGAGCCATTAGTATGGATTACTAACTTGTTATTTTAGATATTAACATGTTGTAGGAGCAGACCGAATGGCGAGTTAAACTGCAGACTTTCTTTGTCACAAGTTGATAAAGTAACATCGAGCCATGGGTATGGACTCTGAACCTGACGTCGTGGCATTAACTGATTGTAGGAGCAGATCAAATACTGGAGTGAACTTTGAACTTGTTTTGTTGCAAATTGCTAGAGTAACTTTGAGCCATGGGTATGGACTTCGAACCCGTCTTATAAGGAGCTTTTGGAATCTTTGGTTCTGATTTTAGGAGTAGGCTTGGTGTTTAACTCATTGTATGCATCCGTAGAGTTGTACAATAGTTCTGCAAAATGTAATACTAAATTTTATTGGAAGATCAAACTAAGTGTCTGCTCTAGTGGCTGGCCATTATTACATGAAGCGATCGGTAATGAAAGCGGTCTTTATTGAAAAGTAACACTAAATGGTTGTTGTAGTGGCTGGCCTTTATTACAAATTGAGAAAATTTGCTGCTACTACTATGAGAGGACGTTTTAGACGTCATCGTTGTACTACATAAGGTGTTCTACTTTCCAAGTCCCTGCTGATATCTCCTTGCCCCCCGGGTCTTCATGTTGATGAGCCGCTAGGTGGAAAACTTGGTAGACCTTGCTTGGACTTGCCTATTTAGAGCGAGCCTCCCCTTGTTTTGCATAGAGAAGGGAACATCTTCAAATTAGCTAATGTGTTTTGGCAGGAATAGTTCATTCCATTGAATGAGTGGAGTGGCGTCGGGCGGGGGATTCATGTTTATTATTGTGTTCTTATGAGAACAAATTTGGACCTTGTAGGAGAAGATTTGACAGGTTTGGAAGTTCTTGGCAGGGTTGTCTATGGCAGTGGCTTCAAGCATGTTTGTGGGCTTGGAGTTATTGTGGCTACTTTCCGGTGGTAGATCTATGGCGTTGAGGGGTAGAACCGAGCCCCCCCATTGTCACGGTGTAGCATGCTCATGCTGCATGTTGGCTTCCTTCAACTTGGCCTTCGCCTGTTATTGTTGGGAACATCATTTTCATGTGGAACGCAGAAGTAACTACATGGAAGGACGCTAGGTCGGGATGGTCGAATATTGCGTTGTATGCGGCTTTGACGTTGAATATCATAAAGTCAAGTGCTTTCGTTCGAATAGCGGGGGCTTTTACTGCTGTCACATCAAGTGTGAGGATTCCTTCTACTTGAACGGAGACACCAGATAATACATGGAGTGTATAACTGGCTGGATTGAGTCGGTCTCGGGAGAGCTTTAGAGCATCGAATGTGGCCATGAAGAGGATGTTTACCGAGCTGCCATTATCTACAAGGATACGTCGCACCTCATGGTTTGCCATGCATAGGTTAATAGCCAGTGCATCGCAATGGGGTGTTTTGATGCCCTCGAGATCTTTATCAGAGAATGATAAAGATAGGTCCAAACACTTTGCAAGTTGAGCATTGTGTACTGAATTAATTTCCCTCATGAAGGCTTTGCGGGAGGAGTTGGAATCTCCCCCAATTGAACCTCCATAAATAGTGTGGAGAATGGGCATCTATTCATAATCTTGCGATTAGAATGGCCTCTCTTGACGCTTATTAGCCCCTGGGGGGAGGATTTTCGGCGTTGTTATCTTTCTACACAAACTTGGAGAGATAGCCCCTACGAATCAGAGCTTCAAGTTCTTCTTTAAGGGCTCAACAGTCGTCGGTGGTGTGTCCATGGTCCTTGTAAATGTGCACCACTTGTTTCTATCTCTTCTTTTGCAGGTTGTTGGGAGGAGGAAGAACTGTCCCATCCTTTTCAACTGCCATGAAGATGGCAGACACACTTACATTCAGGGGGGTGAATTTGTCGAAATGGGGTGTTGGAGGAGAACGGCATTGACTCGTGCCATCTTTCTGGAACTTCTTGGACGTTTCCTCACTTGCATTCTTCTGTTTGTTCACGGAAGATGACTCTTTCTTGGCTTGTGGATTGAGAGCTTCCTCGACCCAAACGTATTTGTCGCTCCTTTCTAGGAGCTCAGTGAAATCTTTAGGGGGATTCTTCACGAGTGTAGCTTTTAGTTCTTTATGAGTAGCCTTGTGGCGAAAAGCTGCAGCTACCACTGATGAGTCTGATATTGGGAAAATTGTAAGTGATCTCCATCGTTGATTCTGGCACGAATCGCAATGCAATTAACTGGGCCCAGGCCAAATAGATCCAGGGGCTTTCCACAAGCCCATTCGCATGCCCCAGTGAGTCACCTACCGTTCGCACAGAGCGCTCCATCGGTTACGCTGTAACCGCACCCCCCTAAAATTACGGGGCTAATCAATCCCAGTTCAGGATCAAAGAGATTTCTCCCCGAACCTATAACTACAGCGGCTCCTGAACAGCTGCAGGTAAAGACTCCTTCTCCACATAATCCTTACCACAAAATAGCTGCTTTCTAACTTAAGCATCGAAGGTTCTATCACCGGGAATACTCCCGGTATTTCAGGCTTTATTTTGTAGGTTTGTAGAGCGGTCATCGATCGTCCAACTCATCCAATATCCACCCAGGTTCGGATCGAATGATAGGATTATCGCGGTTTCCTCAAAACTAAGAACACACACTATCCGTTGATCCCACACGCCCAAGAAAAGACGGCAATAAATTGGCGTCGTCTGTGGGAAACCGCAGATCAATCTTACCTCCGACCCAAGTCTCAATCCAAAGCCACTCCCTCCCATGGCTCCTCGAACTAAGAAGTCCACTGTTATGGGACCTTCAATCCCTCCTCCCCCACTGGTCCAAAGCCCCTCCAACACCCAAGGGTCGCGGAGACAGTGGGCTGAGAGTCCCCAGAGAATAGCTCTGAGCACATCCCGCTCCACCAGAGACCAGTCAATCAACTTGTGTTGGGCGACCTCCGGGACATCATCATCAAACGGTCCTGTCAAGCCCTGCTTCCCAAGTAGGAATACAGAATACAGATACGTGACTAAGTCCAGTGAATGGCTTTCACCATTCATAAGCTGTAAGGATCTTTTCAACATTTCACAGGAATAAACAAGGATTAAGTAGGAAATAATCAACCACACATGCCTGAATAAATTAATATAGCCAACAGAATTTACTTGAAACAAAATGAATATATCTCAAATAAACCAGATCTGGAACAAGAGTTATAAATTCTAGGTCAAACAGCCCAATACGAAATAATCCTCGTAACAATTACATTTATTCAAAACAACAGGAAATAAATTGTAGCAAGAACTATAGCCAACTAGAATGTTTGGCCACCTACTCCACCAGACAGCTGATCACCAAAGTTTGCAATTTTAACAAATTGCAGGAAGAGGAAAAAGAAATAAAATGCCCGTCAATGCAAGTTACGGGCCACTTGTAGTGCAGGCAACAAGTACATGAGAAAACAGATAGACAAGTATAGAGTAACAACAGAAACAAGTACAGAATAAGCATGGAATGGAGGTAATAGCAAAACAGAATGACTAACATAAATTAGAAACATATTCAAGTAATATGATGAGGTGACAGGGTGCAGGTAACATGTAACAGGTGCCAAGTAGCATGCAAGCATGTATACAAGTAGCAGGTGTCAAGTAGCATGTACAGGTATCAAAAATGTGCAAGTGATCATGTTATTACAGGTCTTGTACTTAATCCTAACTAGGTAGCACTTCATGTGTGCCAAATTTTACAACATGGTTGCAACATTCAAACAAGTTGCGTTTTAGATTTCATAGTGGACTGTATAGGGCCGTGTACTCAAGTATCAGGTAAACAGGTATAAGTACAGGTACAGGTAGGACCTATGGGTCCCCTTCTGAGTACACCTTCCTATAGGGAAGTGTGTAGCTAGGTAATCAGGTAAACATAATCATGTATCATGTAATCATGAAACACGTAACAGGTGGGAACACGGCCCCCTCCCAAGTACACATTTTTATATTTTCCACTACTAGATCTTTCCCTTAACCTCTGCTTGATTATGTGTCATTATTATTAAAGAAGGCATACAAGTGCACAAATAGGGTGACAAAAACATGGCAAGAAGCAAGGAACAACTCAGGTTGGGTAGAAGACATACACGGGTGACAGACAACTCATAATAGATTAGGACAACGAAACTTTCAATTATTAACAGCAAGACAGTACTGCACCAAAACCAAGATTCCGATTGCCACAAAAGTGCAAATCTAGATCCGTCAGAAAATCTAGAAAATAGACTCTCGGCTGAATCCAGCACAACACACACACACACACACACATATAAGTCATATAATAATCACAAAAACAGGGCTCAAAACAGAATTATATACAGAAATCATGTTCAGCTATAAATCACAGAGTTGCATTCATAAGCATGAAAATGGCATGAAAACATACTGGTTAAATCCAAGAAAAATCTGGGGTACTCCCTAGTATGTCTAGTATTAGCAAATTAAATTTCATAATATTCCGACTCAGATAGTATAGTCAAATAAAATAAAAAAACAGTAAGATACAGCAAGTTTGTAAATATGGAACTTTAGACACAGCAGTACCAAAACAGTGATAAATTACAAAGTTTAACTCGAAATCCAAATCCGTAAAAAGGATTGTACAATAGATATAGCAGGCTACATTTTATATTTACAAAGTTTTTACCAACAACAACTAGAATCAGGTTGAAAACATGGTTATTTACTTAACAGCGTGCAATTATGAAAATATAATAATTTGTTCACAAGCATAGAATAGTTTATAAATGTCATCAATTAAATCTACAAAAGTTTGGGGTTAATCCCAATCAAGTCTAGTCATACCAAGAAAAATCCAAATTTTATCTTTAACATCGGTTTTAAAATAAATAACTATACAGAATTCACATAAAACAGAATCTTGAATTTTCTACACATCTGTAGTAAAACGGCCATAACTCATACCTCACAAATCGAAACTGCGATCTGTCGAAAATTATGAAAAATAGACAGCGGGGTGTACGATTTATATTCACAAATTTATTCATCTTAACAGGATCTAAAATACAGAAACAAAATAGGGCAGCAGCAAAAAAAGAGTCCTTCTCATGTATTAAATCAAATAGTTCATTTGCAGCAAATCAAATTTATAACAAAATACAAAACTTGGGGTACTAGATGTCCAAAACAACATGGTATGGGTGTTTAACAAATCTACCACAAGGTACTTCAACTAACACATCAAGCATGCAAGAAATATACAACACATCATGGATCACAAAGCAACATACGTGCAGGCATCAAGAATCTAATCAGATCTAAGTTAATTTCATGTTGTGTGTGTAACAAAGGCCGACAATAGAGTCAAGATCTAACAAGGGTTTTTCATGAGATTGAATCTAGAAACAAAAGTGGCGCTACAGGCAGTATTTAGTACTTGTATATACAACAAAAATTATTACAAGTTACTTGCCTTAGGAAAGACAATGAATCCGACGAAAGAATGAGAATAACGGGAATGGATTGCCGGGCGATGAGCACAATCGGCACAGATCTCGAGGATCAAGATGGTGATCAAGACGATGATGATCAAGCGAATCTGACAGTCAAGATCTCACTTGGCCAAACTTGATCAAACCGCAGCACACAAGAAAGGGCAATCGGGGGTGAGTGTGTGCACTGCGAGGAGGACGGCGGTAGACTGGGGCGGATAGGGGCGGCGCGTTGGACAGAGACGGCGGCGCTAGCTGGCACTTCTGTCACTGGTGGTGTCGTTGCTGCTGGCTTTGGGAGGGGAAAAGATACGAGAGGCAGGGCTGTGTGATGCAGGGAGGCGGCGTCGGGATGAGGGCAGGCCGACGGAAAGGGACCGGTAGTCGGAGGAAGGACGGGAGTAGGGGAGCGGAATGCAGGGTAGGGATGAGGTAGAGCGGCTAGGGTTTTTATATAAGTGATTAGGGTTTGGATTATGAGACTTAAATAGTGGCATATATATATATATATATATATATATATATATATATATATATATATATATATATATAGGAGATGAAATTAGGGTTTTGGTGGAGATAACCAGGTTAGGGTATTTGGGTTGTTGGGTATGGATGGGATCCAATAAGAGATAGGAACAACAACAATAATAGGCCATGAACCCAAAATAATAATAATAATAATAATAATCATAATAATAAAATAAATCAACCGATCAACCAGAGATGAAGTAATAGGCAGACAAATTGAATCAAGAAGACCAAATCACAGGCGACAAAACAATAGGTGATTTAGTATTGGGAATGAAGATCAAATATACGGTTCAGAAGGAATAGAAGAATAAATATAAAAAATTACTCAGAAAAAGATAAATACATCCAAAATACAAGAAAAGGAAAAACTGGGGTTACAAGTCCTAGCCACCTAACAATAATAATTTTGTCCTCAAAATTCAAACAAGAAGTACGTAGGGTAACGCCAAAAGAAAAAGAAAGAACATCAACAAAACGAAAAGATACTCAAACAGATGAGGAAACCTCTGCTGGATCTCCTCCTCCAACTCCCAAGTTGATTCACCCAGCGAGTGAGGATTCAAAGAAACTCGAACCAGCTTGATGACCTTGTTTTTCAGCACCTTCTCACGCCGGTCCTAGATAGCAACTGGCGAAATCTCACAAGACAGATCCGGGCGCACGGTCAACTCTGAGTAGACGATCACATGGCTCTCATCATGGAATATCTCCTGAGTTGTAAGACATGAAAAACATCGTGCACTCTAGATAAATCCGGTGGCAATGCAAGACGATAGGCCACCTTCCCTACTCGTTCCACGATATCAAACGATCCGATAAACCTAGGGCTCAGCTTGCCCCCACCACCAAACCGAATGACACCTCGCCATGGTGATACCCTTAGGAAAACATGGTCACCAACCTCAAACTCTAAATCTCTCCTATGGACATCAGCCCATCTCCTCTGCTTGTCTTATGCTGCCTGAAGATGCTTTTTGGTCTGAGTCACCGCATAAACTATCCTGGTGGTCAACTCTGGACCTAACAACTTCCTTTCACCAATGTCATCCCAGCACACGAGTGATCTGCACTTCCGACCATATAGTGCCTCGAACAGTGCAACTTTAAGACTGGTCTGAAAGCTGTTACTGTACGAGAACTCTACAAGATGCAAATGGTCCTTCTATGATCCACCAAACTGCAATACACAAGACCTCAACATGTCTGCTAGAGTCTGGATGGTCCTCTCCGACTGTCCATTTGTCTGGGGATGAAAAGCTGTACTGTACTTCAATTTACTCCCTAAACTAATCTGAAGACTCTCCCAAAACTGAGACCTGAATCTTGTATCCCTGTCGGATACAATACTGATTGGAACCCCATGAAGTCTAATGATCTCTTGCATGTACTTCTCAGCTAGGCTCTCGGTATATTGTTCGACTCGGAAGGGAATGAAGTGAGCACTCTTCGTCAGTCAGTCGAAAATCACCCAAATGGCATTGTAACCCTTCGGACTCCTCGGCAAAGCGGTCACAAAATCCATAGTGATGTGTTCCCAGTTCCACTCCGGAATGAAAAGCGATTGAAGAAATCTGGCGGTTCTCTGATAGTCTGCCTTCACCTGCTGGCAGATCAAACACTGAGATACAAACCGAGCCACCGCCCTCTTCATACCATGCCACCAGAAGTGAAGCTTCAAGTCCTTATACATCTTAGTATCACCAGGATGAATAGAGTACGACGACTGGTGGGCTTCCTCAAGCAACCTCTGACGAACTTCACCCTTCGGGACACACAACCTGGACCCAAAACGAAGCGATCCACCTTTGTGAATAACTATACCTGTTCTGGAACCGGCCTCAACCTCTGCTCTGAATCCTTGCAACTGCTTATCACCAGCCTGAGCCACTTTAATCTACTCGACTAGAGACAACTGAAGTTGTAGCATCATGCAACTCCGATCAGAATTAGGCAAAAATACATCCAACTCCAACCTCCGCATCTGCTCAACCAATCCCTCTGCTGAGTCAGGAACATGGCTACTGGTCTCCTGCTCGAAGCATCTGGCACCAGGTTCACTTTACTTGGATGGTATTGGAAACTGATGTTATAGTCGGCCAAGAATTCCAACCAACGCCTCTGCCTCATGTTCAATTCCTTTTGGGTGAATACATACTTGAGACTTTTGTGGTCGGTAAAGATCTCTACTCGGTCTCCAAATAAATAATGTCTTCACAGCTTCAAAGCAAAGACACTGCTGCCAACTTCAGATCATGAGTCGGATAGTTCCTCTCATGTGGTCTCAACTGCCTCGATGCAACAACTCGGCCCTTCTACATCAAAACTGCACCAAGACCCTTGCCAAAAGCGTTACAGTGAATCACAAATCCGCCTGAACCATCTGGAATAGTCAGTACAGGCACTGACGTCAACTTGCTTTTCAACTCAGCAAAAGCTTTACTGCAAGCCCCATCCCAAATAAACTTCTGATCCTTCCCTGTCAACTTCGTCAAAGGCCCTGCTATCTTTGAAAAATCTTGGACGAATTTTCGATAATATCCAGCTAGACCAAGGAAACTTCTCACCTCCGAAACTTACTTGGGCACTGGCCAATCTCTCACTGCAACAACCTTGGACGGATCAACTGAGATACCATCGCCCGAGATAATGTGCCCTAAGAAGGTAACTCGGTCCAACAAGAACTCACAATTGCTGAGTTTCCCATAGAGCTAATTCTCCCTCAAAGTTTGTAGAACCAACCTTAGATGCTCAGCGTGATCCTCCTGGTTCCAAGAATACACCAGAATGTCATCTATGAAGACCACCACAAATCTATCTAGGAATAGGGAAAAGACCCTATTCATCAGACTCATGAACACAGGTGGTGTATTCGTGACCCCGAAAGGCATCACTAGGAATTCATAGTGCCCATATCTAGTCCTGAACGCTGTCTTCTGCACATCAGTCGCTTTCACCTTGACCTGATGATACCCTGAGCGAAGATCCAACTTTGAAAAGACTGACACTCCACCCAACTGATCAAACAAGTCATCAGTCCTAGGCAGCAGATACCGGTTCTTCACAGTAACACTGTTCAGTTTCCGATAATCGATACACAGTTGATGGCTACCGTCCTTCTTGCTGACAAAAAGAACTGGAGCTCCCCACGGTGAAATACTGGGTCTAATGAACCCCAAATCTAGCAAACCCTGAATCTGCACCTTCAACTCTGCTAGCTCAATCGGTGCCATCCTGTAGGAACTCTTCTGTAATTCTCTGAATTTTTATTTAATGAGAATTGTTGATTTTTACGTGTTGTGCACGTACAAATTTTGTATGTATATTTTCTTACAAAATTATCACTTATAACATGAACAAATAAACATTTTTTTTCTTTCTCTTTATTTTCTAAAAGCTTATTTTAAAAGCCTAAGATTTGTTTTTCTAATTTAAGCCCACCCTAATTAATTAAAAACTTTATTTTGACCCATGAGCCTAAAGCCCACTATTTTTGAAGCCCACAAATTAATTAATCTTTTAATTGTCACAACTTGTCATGTAGATACAATTAGTAGACAATTAATTAATTAATTTTGGTACAACATAATAATGGGGGGTACTAGGAAGGGCACGTGCACACACTAGAGTGTGCATTGCACACCCTTCTAGGGTGGCCGGATTGTGGAGAGAGAGAGAGAGAGAGTGGGATGAAGTTGAGGGGTGGTTATGTGATCATGGAAGTTGCTACAGCTTTCCAATTCATCTTGGTCCTTAATCTCTAACTCCTTGGTTAAATCCTAGCCATCTATTCTCATCCTAAAAGTGTATAAATACCCATATATTTCTTCTCATTAGTACATTACACAATTCATTAAGATAGAAAAGATAAGAGAGCAAAAGATTGAGAGGCATTAGTGATCAAAAGATTAGAGTGTGCAGAATTGTGTGTGTTCCAACCTAGAGGTGGCCGGCCAATCATCCAAGGAGTTCAAGGAGGGCTCGGGTTCCATCAAGCTCAAGGAGGAGAAGGCATTTGCAATATAATCTAGGAGGAGAATGGTACTTTCTTGCATTCTAGGATCTTTCATTTCGTTTTCTCCAATAGGTGGGTGTTTCTCATGCTTCTAAAATCTAGATACCATGCTAGGAATGATTTGATGAAATTGTTAAAGAACAACTAGTTGGATTTGGACTCATGTTTGCTTAATTAGAGATGAGATGGTAATTTAGAAAAATGTTTGTTAAAATGGTTGCTAGTTGATTATTTGTGAAATGAAGTGTTAGAAACTATCATGATTGCCATGATAGATGTCTATGAATTATGCTATGTGAAGAAATTTATGATTATGAGACAAGGGATGAATTGAATGCTTCATGTGGAATTGTTTGTTTAAATTAGAGTAAACTCTATTGTAGGAAAGAGGAGAATTTTGTGTTCTAAATTGATGTAGATGGTTAAATAATTAAAGAATGAAGAAATAAAGTATTTTTTTTGTAGAAATTTATATTGTAAATTTTGTGAAAATGAAATTGTTCTAAATGTCGAAATTATGGACATAGAACACCAAATGAGATAAAAAATGCATGTGTTATTGGTAAGTAAGGAATTTAAAAATACTAGTTTACCGTATTTGTATATATATTAAAATCTGGAGAGTTTTAACTCAAAAAGAGAAGAAAAAGAACTAAAAACATTTTGGGAATTTGAAAAACCTAGTAGCACAGTCGACCGACTATATTGAAACAGTCGACTACCCTAACTATTTGTTTTTGAGTTCAAATCTTTGCAGAACAGTCGACCGATTATATTGAAACATTCGACTGCCCTGATTATTTGTTTTCGAGTTCAAATCTTTGCGGAACAGACCGACTACAATGTAACAGTCGACTACCCTAACTATTGGTTTTCGAGTTGTACATCCTCACAGAACAACCGACTGTCCATGTTTTAACAGTCAACTGCCCTGAAGTTTCAAATAATGTCTGGATTTTCGTGAGAACATTTTCTATAACCTGTGGCCTAGTATAAATAAGAATTTGAGGCTATTTTTGGCAAAAAAAAGAATTTATTATTTTATTAGTTTAAATTTCTTTGAATAAAGAAAAATATATGCCTTGTTTAAAAGAGTTTTGAAATGAGTTTTTGCCATGAAAGTGTGAATTTTTGATAAAATGACAGTACAGTAATTACATGGGAAGAATGAATTATGAATGTGACAAGTTAGAAAAAAAAACAAATTCTTTTGTTTATGCATGAGTTTGTACTTGAAAGTGAAATTTAATGCTATGACGAATTATGAAAGATTTTATGAGTATGAATACACAAATTCTATGAACATAAAAGGAAAATTATTGTTCATCATGAAAAAGACTTTATGACTGTGAAAACTCGATTTTGTGATTGTGAATTGAAATAGAGAACTAGAGTGTAGTTAAGCCTCATATCGGCATTGAAAGAGATATGTTGAAATGAAATTTGAGATGAAAAGACCAAGATTGGGTCATGTTGAATAGATGATTAAGATCGGTATAGTGGAAAGGCTAACTCTAAAGAATTGATTTTGTTCATGATTCAAATAACTAAGGATTAGATACATAGTGAAGAGGTGATAAAAATAAGAGAAAAACACGAGTATGAGGGCCTCAGAGCTACGGTGTGAGAGTATTCACAGGCTGTCTTCACGATGAGTCGTGACATGATATGGATATGTCTCCAGGATTCCGTACTGCAGGCGACGCTCGTGGGGTGTTTGGTGACTGCGGGTGATGTCATGTCCCATGATGGAGGCAGAATTGTCCATAGGTTCTTCACGATGCATCGTGACATGACGTGGGATTCCCCTCTAGGCTGCCTAGATATAAGCTCGTAAGTCATAGAACATCTAGGATACTTATCGTAGTTACAGTAGTAGTTTAAGTCATAACGATGGATTGAACCCTACAAGATGAAGAACGGTTAAGGGCTTGCCCTCAAACCTATGTAGTATGGGATGCATAGGATCTGAACAAGTGCGCATTAGTGTCATCTAATATAAATAACTGCATTAAGGACTAAGTGCACCGCACAACACGACATCAATAGAATAGTCCCTTGTAGTTCTGTTTGTGATCAAGCTTGTGGTTTGTTTAAGTATTTGAGAATCGTTATACTGTTTCGGCATAGAGAGGATAGCCGTGTATAATATTTCGTCGATTGTAAGCAACTGACGCGCCCATAGTTTTTATGCAGGGTAAAGTTATTAGCAAGACTAAAGAATGCATGTTGATTAAAGAATGATTTAGGTGTTGTACATTTCAATTCATGTAACTTGTTGTAAATTGCTTCCGCTGTAAATATATAATGAAAGTGTAAACTCTGATGTAACAAAAAGTTTTATTTCCATGTAAAATTGTACGAAAGAAGTGTAAAGATCCTGTGGAACTTCCAGTTCAGTCTGTTTTGGAATTCGGGGTGTTACATCTTCGATATCGACATCGTACCAGGCTGAAATTTAATACCGAACTCTACATCCCTATAAGGGGGTAAGCCAGGAAACTCCTCTGAAAATACATCGAGAAATTCCCGAGAGGTGCAGCCTCACAGCCTGTGTGCAACTCCACAGCACAAGTCTCCTGATCAACTGCAGTCTCAGCTCGGCCAAGGGGTGTCTCCCCGACATGGTACTCAAAATCCGTGTGACCTGGGATTCGAATACAAATTTCTTGGCACGACAATCAATGACAACATGGGACTCATCCAACCAATCCATATCGAGAATAACATCGAATTCTGAATTCCCAATTACGACCAGGTCAGCCTTAAAATCTGCGCCACCAATAACCACGGGTTACTTCTTGCATTCCCAGAACAAAAGACAACATCACCACCCGTGACAATGTTCCAAGCCTCTGACATGATGCTACACTCCAACTGATGACGATCCATAAAGTGGGAATAGACGGAGAAATGGGTCGCCCCGGAATCAAAGAGAACATGAGCAGGGAAAGAACAAACTAGGACAATACCTAAGATAGAGTCAAAAAGCAAGGGAAGAAGAATTGATGATTAAGGGGTGAGGAATAACATGAAGAAAAGATAATATGAATGAATAGTGCCATATAAATGAAAGAAGCAAAGTAAATAACAAAACAACAAAATGCAAAGATACCTGCAACAACTCCTTCTGCCGTCTCAGCATCTGTAGCTATCAGGTTGTAAGCCTGACCTCTTCTAGGAGCCACGGTCCTCTTACCGACAATCTGGCACTGAGGAGGAAGAGGTGGCCTGACCGGACCACGAGCTGGCACTTCCTGCTGAACTGGACCCCAGACTGGAAGAGCCATCTGCTGCTACGGGCAATCCCGCAGTGAGTGGTCAACAACATCACACCTAAAGCATCGACGGTTGGCTCGCATATAGTCCCTGCGATTATGCCCAGCCAGCTGGCAGAAGTCATAAAAACTAGCTCCCTTAGGAGAAGCAGAAGAGTAGGGAGCCACCCTAACCGGATGGGCTGGGACAGGCCTCCGAATCGGCCCACCAGAAGGCCTAACAGCAGCAGCGAGGTGCTGAACAGTTTGTTGGGGAGGAGCTAACCTGCTGCGAGCCTGCTCTTAAGCTCGGGCTGCCTCAAGAGCCACAGCATAGGTACGTAGGCAAAGGAAAACGAGATGCATCTGAATATCTCGCTCAAGCCCCAGAAGGAATCTCTGGGCCCTGTCCTCTTCGTTCCCCACTAGAACGGCTGCGAAGCGGCTAAGCCTGGTGAATTCTGCCGCGTACTCATCCACTGACCTGGCACCCTGTTTCAAGAGAGTCTCATGTTACAACATTGCATGAACAATATGTAACAAAGTCCCAAAAAAGAACAACGACCAACCTGTTTCAGGGCAAGGAACTGCTGCTCCATCTCAACCCGAGTGTTGCTAGGGAAGAACTTCTCCAAGAAGCTCCTGGTGAACGTGGTCCAAGCAATGGGCCGTTCGAGCCGTTCGTGTAACACCTCGAATTCCAAAACATACTGAATTCGAGTTCCACAAGATCTTTTCACTTCACTTTGTACAATTTTATAAGGAAATTAAAACTTTACTTTACATCAGAGTTATATTTACATTAACACTTATATAGCGGAAGCAAATTTTTTTTTTACAACAATGAATGAAATACAACAACACCTGAACAATCCTTTAAGCATCAATTCCTCTTTAGTCTTTTTCATGTGCTTTACCCTGCATTGAAACTGTAGGCACGTCAGTTCATTCAACTGACGAAATATTATATACAGTCATCCTCTCTATGTCGGAAACAGTATAACGATTCTCAACACTTAACAAACCACAAACTTGTTCATAAACAAAGCTAAGGGGACTATCCTATTGATGTTGTGTTGTGAATGTGTACTTAGTCCTTAATGCAGTTATTTATGTTATATGACACTAATGTGCACTTGTTCAGAGTCTATGCAGCCCATACTACATAGGTCCGAGGGCAAGCCCTTAACCGTTCTTCATCTTGTAGGGTTCAATCCCTCGCCATGACTTAATCTACTACTGTAACTACGGTAAGTATCCTAGATGTTCTATGACCTACAAACTCATGTCTAGGCACCCTGGAGAGAATCCCAATGCATTGTCACATGACTCATCATGCAGGCATCCTGTGGTAATTCACCTCCTACCATAGACATGACTCCACCCGCAGTCACCAAACACCCCACGAGCGTCACCACCGGGACGGTACTCTGGAGCAGTATCCACGTTCTACTCATGACGCATCATGGGACATCCTGTGAATACTCTCATGTCGCCAATCCAATGGCCCTCATACTCATGTTTTTCTCTTACTTTCATCACATCTTCATTATGTATCTAGTTCTTAATTTAATTGAATCATGAACAAAATCAATCCCTTAGCGTTAGCACTTCCAGTATACCGGTGTTATTCAATCATTTCTCATGACCCAAATCTTGGTCTTTTCCATTTCAAATATCATTTCAACATTTCTTTTATTGCCCGTATAAGGCTTAGCTACACCCTAGTTCTTAATTTCAACTCATAATTGCAACCTCGAATTTTTCATACTCACAAGTTGTCTTTTTCATGATTAACAATAATTTCATTTCATGTTAATAGTACTTGTATATTCACATTCTTTCATAATTCATCAAGTCATTCAATTCCGTGCAACATCATGCATAAACAATCAAATCCACATGTCATACTCAAATGGTTTATTCTTTCCACAAAACTTTCTTAATCTTATTTTAATCAACACTAATTTCATTTGATTCTCATACTAATGTTCATCTCATGTATTCAATTCAAAAGGTCACAAAGTTGTATTTTCATTCACAAACATTACTTAATTTAACAATGAGAGTCCATAGATAGCACCTTTAAATTTTCTTTCTTTCAAAAAGTTTCTTTTATCACTTAGTATAATTTCTCATAAAATAGGTCACTTTTATAATTCTCAAAAATACAATTTCTATGGAATCTTACCCAATTTTTTACCTTTAATTCACTTTTAATTTATCTAAATAATGCACAAATATTTTTTACAAGATCTACATATTTTTAGAATAATTGTAGTATTTTTTTGGATTTTTAAAAGTCAAAATTCGATTTTAAACTCAAAAAAAATCAAAAATTTTTAAATCTGCCGAAAGTCAGATTCGAACCTGCGACCTGAGCTAAGTCAACAACCACCGAATGCCAAATGGGCTAAGGCGCCAATGCGTTAAGAGGAGGGGTATTAATAAGGTAAGTTTTTGTTTTCGGGTTTTGGGTTTTTTATTCAAAACCGAAAAATAAAAGGCATGACTGGGGTTTCGAACCCGAGACCCCTAGGTTCAACTACGGCTACAGTAAAATGCCACCGTACCGCTAACCACTTGGTCTAAGGGACCAGATTGTCTCAAAGGGTGTTGGATTGTTTATAAGCCAGTTCTCTGTTCATTTCTTAATTTCATAGTTCTCAAAACGATTTTGTTTCTTTTTCTTCTATTTTCAAAGCAAAATTCTCCAAATTTTACCATACATGAAATTACAGTAAACCAGTATTTTTTTTATAACTATTATTTACTTTATAAAACGTGTATTTTGGTCATACTTTATGTTCTATGTCTATAATTTCGACATTGAGAACAAATATCATATTTCTTCATAATTTAGAGTTAAATTTCCACAACTACTATATTCCCTTGTTCTTTTGCGCATTAACAACCTACAATATTTAAGATACAAATTTCTCATCTTTCTACAACCATGAAACTCTATTTTAGGCAATCAATTACACATGAAGCATTTAATTCAACTAGTTGTCTCATAAGCACAAATTTCATCACAGAACTCAATTCAAAACATATAGTTTGACACCATGATAATTTCTTACACTTTAATTCATAATTCATCAACTAGCAATCATATTATCATCATTCTCTACATTACCATTCTTTCACTAATTAAGCAAACATGGTTCCAATTTCACCTAGTTGCTTCATAATAATTTTATCAAATCATCCCTAGCATGGTATCTAGATTTTAGAAGTATGAGAAACACCCACCTATTTGGAGAAAATGAAATGAAAGCTCCTAGAATGCAAGAAAGTGGCCTTCTCCTCCTAGAATGTATTGCAATTGCCTTCTCCTCCTTGATGCTTGATTGGAACCCGAGCTCACCAATGGTCCTTGGATGCTAGCCGGCCTCCTCTTGAATGGGACACACACAATCTCACTCTAATCTTTTACTAACACTTCTTAATATTTTCTCACTTAGTCTTTTCTCTTTTAATAGTTTGTAGTGTACAAATGAGAAGAAACTAGGGGTATTTATACACTTTTAGGATGAGAATGAATGGATAGGATTCAATCAAGGATCAAGATGAATTGGGAAGTTGTAGCAACTTCCATGATCTCATAACCACCCCTCAACACGACTCCATTCCCCCACTCTTCTCCATGCATAATCCGGCCACTCCTAGGGTGTGCAATGCACACACAAGTGCATGCACGTGCCCCAACTAGTGTCCCCCATTAAAAGTTGTACTTTATAAATTTATTAATTGTCTACCAAATGTGTCTACATGAAAAGTTAAGGCAATTAAAAGAGTAATTAATTTATGGGCTTCAAAATAGTGGGCTTTTAGACTCATGGGTCAAAATAAAATATTTAATTTATTAGGTTGGGCTTAATTTAGAAAAACAAGCTTAGGCTTTTATTAAAATGGGCTTAAAAAAGAGAGAAGGAAAGAAAATAATTGTTTGTTCATGTTAGAGAAAATAATTTTATAAGAAAATATTTATACAAAAATTTGTACGTGCACAACACGTAAAATCAACAATTTCTCATTTAATAAAATTCAGGGTATTACAGCTCGGACTCAGTCCTCCACCATATGTGGGCAAGGTCTACCAACTGGATGGTCACCAAATCCACACGATCAGCATCAGCAACTCACGCTGCCAACAACAACTGCTCCGTCCTGATCAACCATTGTTCAGCCTCAAGCGGCATCTCAGTGCCGAAAAATTTGCCAGGGTGCAGCCCCTATGAAGTCTGCATCTGTACCCGGACGAGGAGGAAGAGCTGCCTGTGTGGGCATAATGGGAGTCAGATTCCGAGCAACTTCCAATGCGGCCATCACATGGTCATTGTGATTTTGTTACATGTGGATCAGCTGCTCCAGCACATTTGTAACAGCCTCTAATCCAGACTGTTCCTCCTGTGGATGGGAAGTAGAACCTCTGCAAGGCATGGTCTGCAGAAAATCAAAAATAATTAGCAATCAGATCAATTTGATTATTATTTGTTCATGTAATGCATGGTCTGTGTACTGTTGAGCCAATCCCAGATTGAGCCAAATTTGTCAAACATATTAGTCGAACTAATACATTAGCCAAACCTGGGCTCTGATACCACTAAAAATCTTGTCATGCCATGCTTCCCAAGAAGGAATACGGAATACGGATACGTGACTAAGTGTAGCGAATGGCTTTGACCATTCATAAGAAGTAAGGTTCTTTTCAACATTTCACAGGAATAAACAAGGAATAAGCAGGAAATAGTCAACCACGCATTACTGAATAAATTAATATATCCAACAGAATTTACTTGTAACAAAATAAATAGATCTCAAATAAACCAGATCTGGAACAAGAGTTATAAATTCTGGGTCAAACTGCCCAATAGAAAACAATCCACATACCAATTACATTTATTCAAAACAGCAGGAAATAAATTGTAGCAAGAACTCCAGCCAACTAGAATGTTTAGTCACCTACTCCATTGGGCAGCTGGTCACCAAAGTCTGGAATTTTAACAAATTGCAGGAAAAGGAAAAAGAAACAAAATACTCGTCAATGCAATTTATGAGCCGCTTGTAGTGTAGCAGGCAACAAGTACAGGAGAAAACAGATAGAAAAGTATAGAGTAACAGCGGAAGTAAATACAAAATAAGCATGGAATGGAGGTAATAGCAAAATAGAACAAATAACATAAATCAGAAACAGATTCAAGTAATAATGTCACGCACCAATTCCCAAACGTACGGAATATGAGTACATGATATTAGCCCAGCGAATGACTAATGTCACCCATAAGCTGTTTATTCAATCAACTCAACAATATAATCAATATAGAATAATTGCGCAGGTAATAATAATAATCTCATGAACAATAACTCTTGGAATGAAACAATATAAAATATCCAAATACAATAATAATCCAACATTTGGAAACAATAACAAAATTCGGGACATAAGTCCAATACAATAATAAATCTCAATACAATAGTAACAAGTCTCAATACAATAAGTTCATTAAGCAATAAGCAATAAGCAATTAAAAAGCATTAAGTCTTTAGAATGTCTGTTCTCCAATCTCAGCAGGCAATTCTCCTTCATTACCTGTGTACACTTCATCTAAAAAAAGAAGAAAAGTTTTTCTTAGAGCAAGTCATGGATAGCAAGTAGAGAAAGCAGGGAACAATGGAATAACAGTATAACAATGAATCAATGGATCAATAGGAATCAATAACACGGGACAATAACAATAATCGATATCATGATAATCGGTACAGTGGCTATAAACAATGATGCAATATTTGGTAACGGTAATCAATGATCAATAACGGTAACACTTAGCCAATGTTCGATATCAATAGAAATAATGAGGAACAATATGCAATGTCGGTGATGTGTCACTTCTTAAGTCTATTAGTCATTTTAATCCTAACTAATGAATGTATTACTGCATTCCATTCTACAGGTTCGGTGCATACAATCAATTTCATTTAGACTTAAGTGGTAGATTCTATAGTTCATGTACTGGGTATGATGACGATAACGGTAATAACACGGGCCAAGTGTAATTTCTGACACGATGACGATAATGGTAATAACACGGGGCATGTGTAATTTCTTACACGATGACGATAACGGTAATAACATGGGCCATCATCCGAGTACAGTCCATATATCATCAACTACTCTAGTCAATCCCTTAAACCCCGACTTATTAATTGTTTATCAATGCAACAATACAATATGCAATCAATGGACATTTCAGTGAACAATAGTATCAATAGGGGAACAATAGGTTGGTAACAAGAAATAGGACAATTAGAATGATGACAATAACTCATTAGGATCATGCAATACAACATACATACATTAATTCATGCAATAGAACGATAAAGGAATAATTAGTCTATTAAAATCTGAACTATGAAATTCTGGACAGTAAGAGTAGTCTGTACAAAAATGCAGTTTCCCGTTTGTTTTAGAAATCGAAAAGTGAATCCATAAAAAATTCTAGAAACTAGACTTCCACACGGTTCCAACGCATATTTAAAGTTCAAAATCCGACAACAGTAGTGTAACCCCTATTCCCGCAAATACGTATTTCCTGGGTATTTTTCCGTATTTTAATAGTTGAAAATTGTTATTGTTAAATTTCGTTTTGAATTTATAGTTAAAGCTTCTCCTAAACAGTAGCTATTATTATTTTGAATAAACCTTGTGTCTATTTCTAATTGATCAACTATTACATTTTAAACTCAAATCAAAGATATTATTTCTGTTTGAACTAGTTTGACAAATTCATATTTTTATATATTGATATTACTCTGATAATTGCTAGTATTATTCATTAGTATTTTTATTCTTATTGTCATTTTATTATTAATGTTATTATTAGTATTATTATTATTTTATAGACATGGTTATTTTATTATTCTTATGATTTTTGAAATTACTTATTATTATTATTATTATTGATTATTAAAACAAATCAATTCTTCTTTATAATTGTGTTTATGATTATTTCAAATAATTTATGTAGCACAAATTGTATATTTTCAGATATCTTATTTCTTGTATTTGGATTTGTATTGATAAATTATATTCATGTATAATGTAATTTATTCTATTGGATCCATACCCATACCCAATAACCCAATATCTCTTTTCCCCTTATAAATACTAATCTAAATTCCTAAACCCTAATCCTATTCTTAATCCCCTAACCCTAGCCGCCTAACCTAATCCCCATTACTGTTTTACCCCAAACCCTTATTGTTCACTTCTCCCCTACTCTCGCTCTCATCTCCTTCTCTGTTTTCATCCTCGAACCCAATCGCCATCACCCGTCGCTCCTCCCATCTTCTCCGACCACTGCCTCGCATCCAACTCCGAACCACTTGCACCCCATCGTCTTCACATCCCGCTCAATCCCAAAGTCTCCCGCTCGAACCCATCCTTCGCCGAAACCCATTACCCACTTCACCATCACCTCTCATCCGCCTCGTCGTCGTCCCTCATCCTCCCCGCAACCACCGCAGATCCCTTCACCTCGTCTTCATCGTCAATGCGATGCCCTTCAACAGCCAGTCGTGCCTCCTTCTCCGCTCCTCTTTTTTTTAGTGCGAAACAGAGTTCGCTCGCCGTTGAAGCCATTGCCGCTACAGTCGCTTCCCGACCAGTGCCGCCGCACGTCATCGCCTCACCGCGGTGTTTTCGTCCTGAGCTCGCCGCAGTCGCCGCTAGCTTCCCGCGCTCTCTCTCTGTCGATGTTGAAGAAGATCGCTGAGTGGTCGAATTGGCTGTTTGGTGTTCGGGGAGAAGGGATCCCGCTTGGCTGTTCACTATTTTGGCCCCCGATTCGCTGTGTGGAGTGGTTGCTGATTGGTCCAATTCAGTGTCCCGTGTTTTGGCACAATGGATCCGTGATTGCTGTCCCGTGTTCTATCCCGATCCAGTGTGTGGATTCGTTTGTTGTTGCTGTGGATTTGTTTGCTGTTGGGTTTCTTCGGGTTTCTTCGCACGTATTTCACACGTGCTGTTGGTATTTTTGCTAAGGATTCTGATCCCGTTATTCCTATTTATTTTTATCTATAATAATAGGCAAGTCTCTTCTTGAACCCTTTTTATTGTTTGTGTTCAAGATTAATTGATCTCATGCAAGTAGATCCGTCCATTTTGTTATCAAAAATCTGCTTTGACAATTCCGTTAAGACTATCGAGGGTTTACACGAGCTAACCCGATCTACTCTTAACTTCGTGCTATCTCTTTGATCTATAACCCAGTCCCTAATGTTTCATGCATATGCACAATTAAAATAACTAGATTTATGCTTAGAACTGCTTGATGAAATGGACATGTTAAATTGAATGTACTGATTCGGTTTTTAATTGATGAATTGACACCATGACTGTAATAAATATACCTTGAACCTTAGAAATTGCATGTTGACATCTACGAATCACTTGATTATTAATTTGCATGCTAAATGTGAACATATGACTTATTTATTTGCCTATTCATTATAAGACAAATTTTTGGACTGCTGTATGTTTCATTTTGAATTAGATTTTTGACCGAACTTACTAAACATAAAATGTAGCCCTTGATGTCTAGATAATTTTTCTCTAGTCTAGATTTAAATTCCAGTTTGTCATCTGCTAGATATCATCTTTTTAGTACAACTGTGTTAGTAATTTCAGACTCATAATTTCATGCGTATCTTGCTGTTGCTTATTTTATTTGACCCTATTAATAGTACAGGAAAAATCTGAAATAGTTTAGGCTGGACCTAAATACGTATAGTTATCGCCCAGAATTTTTATAGATTTTATTAATGAGTACTCTGATCTGAAATAAATAGTTGAACACAATCCACTGCATGCTGCCTCAACTTAAAACCTGATTAGAATAGAGTTTTCACCCTAGTTCCTATATCTTTTATATACCTTAATTATACTCGCTGGAACCGTGTCGAAGTCTACATTCTAGATCTTCCTTCAGATTTAGATCTGGTATTTGTAGTGGCTGTAATCCATATTTTAGTGCAGCAAGGTCATGCTGTCCTGATCATGTGATGGGTGTTAATTTGACTTGTTTGCCTCTTGATTTGTCTGTAACACATAGAACTAGTCACACTTAGTATAATACAATATTGACACCTTCTTGCATGCTCACATGGGATGAAAATAAACTAATAAAAAGTCGGGGTATCATGGGTAGACTTGGTAGTGTACGATCGGAAACTGTACTCGGTCGGGCCCTACTGCCTGACTTGTACTGTCCTGGCCTGTACTGATGGCATAATTACTGCCTGACCTGAAAACACTGCCTGATAATTTCTGTCCTTGAACATGAATTACTGATTACTAGGCCGAGTACACGGATCGAAAATTCACCATCAGTCTAAAACATTCATTGTGTGCTTGCGCGGAATCTGTGGAATGGAACGCAGTAGTACGTGCATTAGATAGATTAATAAAATACTTAATAACCTGTATTTTCTGCTTGATCCTGACATCACTCGTTACATACGTGATTTACTGTAGACCTTTGTTATTTTGCCTGCCTTTGCTTTGTTCCTTGTCTTTGACCATGTCCTTATTCTTTGATATTTATGCTCTCCTTTATCCTTTGTTTTCTCTACTTGCCGCCCACGACTTGCTCTAAAGGCACTCTTTTTCTTCTTTTTAGATCAAGTATTAACAGGTACCGAAGGAGCAATACCAAAAGAAATTGGTGAGCAAACTCATTGAAGAACGGAGCTGGACTTTAGACTACTTAGCTATCTTTTGTTATTTGCTTATTGTATTTCTTTTTATCATACTTTGTATTCTTGGGATTTATGACCCGGAGTTTTGTTTTATCCTAAATGTTGGATTATTATTGGTGAATTTATTTCATGATTATCTTTGAGTTTATTCATTGTTTATGTGATTATATTCTTTGCCTGCATGGTTGTTTCTCTTGTATATTGTTGAGTTAGACTGGTACAACTTATGGATGATGCATAATCATTCGCTGTGCCTACGTTACGTACTCGTGTTCCCGTATTTTGGGAAGCGGGGGGTAACAAGTAGCTAGGTCAATCGCATTGTTCTTTTCAGATTTCATGTTCAGGAAGAATTTTGACATCATGTTATTATAATTTTAGAATCAGCAAAAACTCAATAATAAATTCATTAAAAATATTTTCTAAACTCCTAAACATGTTAAGCAACAATCTGGAAATTTTCAGAGCAAAATTTTATCATTTGATCTGCCTTTTTATTGTTTAAATATGCAAGATACAAGAATCTGAAATCTGAAAGTAAAAACACAGCTATAGTAAAACGAGCATAACTTTTACTACACAACTCGAAATTCAAAAATTCAAGATGTTCTGGAAACTAGAAAGATAAGGATACAATCCATATTCAGAAAGTAATCTGTTTTAAGATCATTTACTGGTTCAAAAATAGCTGTCAACTTACAGGTCAACAAGCAATATACAGGATTTTGGGTAGTTTTCTTGAAATAAATTAATTTAAACATGATGAGTATTGATTCTTCAGTCAATAAATTGTGTAATCAACATGATGGGTGTCAAAACATGATAAATAAAATTATAACACGCTCATACATCAATTTATCATCAATCAATCACTAATCGATCAAACAACATACAACCAATCAATTGTCTCCACAATAATTTATTTATGTAACGATTATATGAACCCTATTATCAATTATATATGCACTCATAAAAGATCCAAACTTTAGGGTCAAAAGTGGCATGATGTCAAGAATATTGGGATTAGCTCGTGTAAACCCTCAATAGACCCAACGAAGAGACGAACAACGGATAATACGATAACAAAGAGATCTACTTGCAAGAGTTTCAACAAAACTTGAATTTTATACAATTAAGAATTCAAGATGATAGTGACTTGCCTTTTAGACGGTTAATTTGAATACCAAGAATAAAAGGATAAGGATCCCAAAGCAACGAACCCACGAACTAGAAATTCACCAATAGAATGTGCAATATACGTGCAATAGAATCCCCAAATCAACAGCAAAAACAGAAAGAGAGACATAAGCCAATAGCGACAGCGGCAACAGTGGCCAAGGGAGGAGGTGCTGGCATCGACGGCAAGGGGCGAGGGCGAGGCATCGGGGTCGATGTCAACGAAGTGGGAGGTGGGCGAATGGTGTGACGGCACTGGGGATTGAAACAGGGAAGGCAGCATCGGGGTTTTGGGTGCTAATGTCGACGACGGGGAAAAGGGAGGCCGGCGTGGGGTTTTGAGCGAGTGGGCATCGAGGGGAGGCGGAAGGCAGTTCTGGGAAGAGGTCAACAGGGAGTGGCAACAGTGGGGTCGTCGGAGATTGCCGGGGAAGGAAGCTACAATGGTCATTGTGGTTTTAGGCGGGAAATCAATCGGGAGAGAAAAATGGCGAGGAGAGAGAGAGGGAAGAGAGAGATTAAGTGGCTAAGGTTTTGAAATTGTGCAATTTTCAGGGTTTGCAGTAGAGTTGTATTTATAGGGTACAATCAGGGTACTGGGTTGGTGAATTTGGGTCCATTAATAGCGAATTTGGGTCAAGAAAAACTGGAATTGGGTTTTAGGGTTCAATAAGAGATAGATCCAAATCAATAGGGTACAAATAAAAATACCCACAATTAAATAGAAGAAAATAAGATCAACAAAAATAGCTCAATCACGAAGAACGAAGAATTTCATGAACAATATTTAATTAAAATAAACAAGAACAAAAATATAGCATTTTATTCAATACAAATAAAATGTTACAAAAAGGGGGAAAATAAAAATAATGGGAACGGTAGTTACAATCCTACCCACCTTACAATAAAATTTCGTCCTCAAAATTTAAGCAAGTGGTAGTAGGATCCCCGAGGAAAAGAAAAGAATAAGAACTACTCAAAAAGATGGAGAAAACTATTTTGAATCTCACTTTCAAGCTCCCAAGTCGACTCACCAGGCGAGTGAGGATTCCAAGAAACACGAACTAACTTGATAACCTTATTCTTCAAAATCATCTCCCGTCGATCCACAATCGACACTGGCTGAATCTCACAAGACAAATCTGGTCGAACCGACAACTCCGAATAGTCAATAACATGACTAACATTCTGAACATACTTCCTGAGCTGAGAAACATGGAAGACGTCATGCACTCCAGAAAGAATTGGCAGCAACACGAGTCTATAGGCCACCTTGCCTACTCGCTCCACCACGAACGGACCAATGAATCTAGGGCTCAACTTGGCCCCACCACCCAAATGAATCATATTTTTCCATGGAGACACCTTGAGGAACACATGATAACCCACTTCAAACTCTAACGGTCTTCTGTGCATGTCTGCCCATTTTCTCTGCCTGTCCTATGCAGCTTGCAAATGCTTCCTGATCTGGGCCACTGTATCAATAGTCTTCGTGATCAATTCTAGCTCCAAAAGCTTCCTCTCACCAATGTCATCCCTGCACACTGGTGATCTACACTTCCAACCATACAAGACTTCATACGAAGCTGCCTGAAGACTAGCTTGGTAGCTATTGTTGTATGAAAACTCCACCACGTGTAGATGATCTTCCCAAAATCCTCCAAACTGAAGCACACAGGAACTCAACATATCCTCCAAGGTCTGAATAGTCCTCTCCAATTGACTCTCTGTCTGTGGATGGAATGCAGTAGTGAACTTCAGCTTACTCCTAAGACTGGTCTGAAGACTCTCCCAAAATTGAGATCTGAATCTAGTATTTCTGTCTGATATAAACTAACAGGAACATTGTAACATCCTGAATTTTTAATTATAATTAAATAAGAGTTTGTTAATTTTTTACATGTTTTGCACGTATAAATTCATGTGCATTTTCCCTAAAAAAATATTTATTTTCATACCATGAACAAATATTTTAATTCTTCTCTTTTTATTTTTTTTAAAAAAGCTTATTTAAATTCTAGGCCTAATTGTTTATTCTTAGCCCACACTAATTAATTAATTATTTTAATTAGAAGCCCATGGGTTCTAAAGCCCACTAATTTGATCCCACTAGTAACTAGGGGTGTGTTGTGTGACACATGCATTGCACTAGTACATGTCTTGTGCTATGCATGGGGTAGGCCGGAAATGGAACAAGAGAGTGTGAGTTGGTGTAGTGGAGAGGTGGTTTTGAGTCATGGGTAGTTGCTTTAACTCCCTAGTTCATCCTAGCCCCTAATCCACAACCATCTAGTTCATCTTGATCCTTCATTTCACTTTAAAAAATGTATAAATACCCCCTCCATCTCTTCATGCAGCACACTTGAAAATTTTGATAAAAAGGAAGAAAGAAACAAACAAAAGTGAGAAAATGATTAAGAGTTTGTAAGCAAAAGATTGAGTTGTGTTTTAGTGTGTGTGTCCCTTTCAATGGAGGCTGGCCATTCACCATAGGAGCAAGAAGTGCATCGGGTTCCATCAAGTACTAGGAGGAGAAGGCAACTTGTGGCACAATCTAGGAGCAGAAGGATCGTTCGTTGTTCAAGAAGATTTCTAAGAGTTCTTTTCATTTGTGTTTCTTCAAATAGGTGGGTGATTTCTCAAGCTTCTAGTTAGATATCATGCTAGGAATTGACATTGTGATCATGTTAAAAATGAATAGAAAATATTGTCATGCTTTTGTTTAAGGAGATTAAGAGGAAAAGATCACCAATGTGATTTACATGAAAAAGTAGTAGAATAAATAGAAAGTATATGTGAATATGTGTATGATGACTTGGTAGTTTATTTGCATGCTAAAATTGGTGAATTATGACTTTTGTGAAACTTTGTCTATGCATGAAATGAAAGATACAATATGTGAAAATTGTGATTATGGATAGATTATGGAATTTAAATTAATTGGCATGAAATGTTAAATAGATGAAATTGTGATAAAAGTATGTTTATGTGCCTTATACAAGTAGTGTTGTGATGACTTGATTTATTTTAGCCCTATTTGTCTCTTAAAATATGTAGTTGACAAATAGGACTAAATTAATGAATTAAATCTTTAGTAAGGAATGAAAGAAAGAAAATTTGTATTTGAATTCAATGAGAATAAGGGAAATTGTGATAAAAAAAGATTCTTATAAAAATAAATGTTTTTATGTCGAAATGAGTTTATTTTGATCTATGTATTAAACTAAGTAAGGGAGAAAAAGTTTTTATGTTAAAAAAAATGAGTTCCATGAAAATTATGAAAATGCAAGCAACTGTTTTCCTTAGAAATTATACTCAGGAAAATCTACTTTTTATAAGAACCATTCGAATAAGGGAAAATCAAGTTTTATAAAATAATCTACAAACAGTGCAGTCACAAACAAAAGTGTTTTAACCAAACTTCTTTACGAGTGAGTCACTTAGACCTATTAGTCATCAGGTGCATTTTAAGAGTTACTGTAGCGAGCAGAGTCAGTGGTTTTAGGTTTGAGTCTCGGCAGACACTGTTTTTTCCAAAATCCGATTTTTATTCAAGCCCGAGCACTGAAATTTAAGTGTAATTTGAGTCAAACTTTATACAGCAAGTCATTGTGGACTTTTTGGTCTTCGGTGGCGCCTTAAGAGCGTTACTGTAGCTCGGGCGGGCCTGTTGTGCTCGGTTCGAATCCTGGCATCGGCCAAACTTTTTATTTTTTTGAATTTTTGGATAAAATATTATATTTTTGAGATTTTAAGTGTTTTAAAAATAGAGAAAAAATATTAGAAATATCAGAAAAATATCTAGACTTTATGGAAAATTTTATATAACATTTTGACTTATTATAATGAGGTGTAGAAGAAATTTTGGGAAAAGTGATTAATAAAATTCCTTTAAAATATAATTCTTTTGTAATTAAAGATGAGAATATTTTTGTTGAACATAGAAAATTGTGAAGAACTCAAAATGAAATTTTGACTTATAAATTAATGAGTAGAATTTAATGTGAGAATGTTTAAGAATATGCAAGTTGTGCATGGAAAATTGATTGAAAAGAAACATGATGAATTGTGAAATTTGTGAACAAGTATAATGAACATGAAAAGAGAATTTAGACTAGAATTTTAGCTAAGTCCTCACATTGGCAGGAATGAAAGTTTGGAAAAGAGAAATGTGATAAATTGTGACCAAGTTTGGATCATGGATAATGATTGATATTTTTAAGACCGATGTGGAGGTAACGCTGAATTCTAGAGTGTTGATTTTTATTCATGATTCAATTACTTAAGGATTTAGATACATAGTGAAGATGTGATGAAAGTAAGAGAAAAACACAAGTATGAGGGCCATAGGATTGGCGGTGTGAGAGTGTTTCACAGGCTGTCTACAAGATGCGTCATGTCATGACGTGAACACGTCTCCGGAATTATTGTCCCGGTGGCGACGCTTGTGGGATGTTTGGTGACTACGGGTGGTGCCATTGTCCCATGACGGAGGCTGAATTGTCCATATGTTGTCTACATGATGCGTCATGTCATGACGTGGGATTTCCCTCCAGGTTGTTCGGACATGGGCTCGTAATTCATAGAACATCTAGGATACTTATCGTAGTTACTGTAGTAGTTTCAGTCATAGTGAGGGATTGAACCCTACAAGATGAAGAACGATTAAGGGCTTGCCCTTGGACCTATGTAGTATGGGATGCATAGAATCTGAACAAGTGCCCATTAGTGTCATGTAAGTATTAATAACTGCATTAAGGACTAAGTGCACATTCATACACGACATCAATAGGGTAGTCCCCCTTAGTTTGTTTTGTGACAAGTATGTATTTTCCAAGTAAGAGAAATTGATGTATTATATCCTAGCGTCAATTGTATACAACTGACGTACCCACAGTTTCTATGCAGGATAAAGTGAATGACAAGATTAAAGATTGGTTGTTGCTTAAAGAAATGTTCAAGTTATTATTCAATTCATGTATAATGTTGTAATTTATATTTCCGCTGCATTGATGTAAACTCTTTTGTAATAAAAGTTTTTAATTCCTTGTAAAATTGTACGAAGAGAAGTGTAAAGATCCTGTGGAACTTCGAATTCGGTTTTGTTTGGAATTCGGGGTGTTACAAACACCATGCAATCTCACAATCTCCTGTATATACCTTTCTGCCAGGCTCTCTATCGACTGACCAACTCTGAAAGAAATTAAATGAGCACTCTTTGTTAAGCGATCCACAATCACTCAGATGGCATTGTGACCATTGGGACTTCTAGGAAAAGCAGTCATGAAATCCATAGTGATATTCTCCCACTTCCACTATGGAATAGGATGCGGTTGAAGAAGTCTAGCAGTCCTCTGATGTTCTGCTTTAACTTGCTGACAGATCAGATACTGCGAAACAAATCTTGCAACATCCCTCTTCATGCCTTGCCACCAGAAATACAACTTCAAATCCCGATACATCTTTGTACCACCGGGATGAATAGAATACTGTGAATGGTAGGCTTCTCCAAGTAACTTCTGCCTGACCTCTCCCTCTGGAACACAAAGACAAGTCCCAAAGCGGAAAGATCCATCCTCATGAATTACCAAATCAGTTCTCGAACCAGCCTCAACTTCAGCTCGAAACTTCTGCAATTGCACATCACCAGATTGTGCCTCCTTAATCTGATCCACCAAAGACGGCTGCAACTGAAGCACTATACAACTCTTCTCAGAACCAGGAAATACCACATCCAATTCCAACCTCCTCATAGCTTCCACAAGCTCTTTCTACTCGGTAAGAACCATAGCAATAGGTCTCTGCTCAAAGCATCAGGTATTGAATTAATCTTGCTAGGGTGATACTGCAAACTGATATCATAATCTACCATCAGTTCCAACCATCGCCTTTGCCTCCTATTCAGCTCCTTCTGGGTGAACACATACTTGAGACTTTTGTGGTCAGTAAAAATCTCCACTCGGTCTCCATGTAAATAATGCCTCCAAAGCTTCAAGGCAAAGATCACAGCAGCAAGCTCCAAATCATGTGTAGGAAAATTTTTCTCATGAGGCCTCAATTGTTTAGATGCATATGCAACAACCTTGCCTCGTTGCATCAAAATAGCACCCAAACCTCTACCTGAAGCATCACAGTGAATTACAAAACCTTCTGATCCATCTGGTATAGTTAACACAAGTACTGATGTCAACCGATTCTTCAATTCAACGAAGGCTTCTTCACAGAACTCATCCTACACAAACTTCTGATCCTCCCCAGTCAACTTGGTCAACGGCCTTGCAATCTTTGAGAAATCCCGAACAAACTTCCTGTAGTAACTAGATAGACCAAGAAAACTCCGAACTTCTGAGACAGACTTCGGCGTCAGCCAATCCTTAACTGCAGAAACCTTGGACGGATCGACAAAAACTCCATCACCAGAAATAATATGACCCAAGAAAGCCACAAGATCCAACCAAAACTCACACTTGCTAAGCTTCCCATACAACTGATGATCCCTCAAGGTTTGCAAAACAACCTTCAAGTGCTCAGCATGCTCATCCCGATTCCAAGATTAGACAAGAATTTCATCAATGAACACCACAATAAACTTTTCCAAGAAGGAAGAGAAAACCCGATTATCAAGCTCATAAATACAACTGGAGCATTAGTAACTCCAAAAGGCATTACCAAGAATTCATAGTGCCTATATCTTGTTCGAAAAATAGTCTTCTGCACATCCTCGGCTTTCACCTTGACCTGAAGATAACCAGAACAAAGATCCAGCTTCAAAAATATAGAAGCACCTCCCAATTGATCAAATAGGTCATTAATCCTTGGCAACGGATACCTTTTCTTCACTCTGACATTATTGAGCTCACGGTAGTCGATACACAACCTGCGACTATCATCATTCTTATTGACGAAAAGAACTGGAGCTCTCCAAAGAGAAACACTTGGCCTAATAAAACCTCTATCCAACAACTCCTGAATCTGCTCCTTCAACTTAGCTAGTTCAACATGAGCCATTCTGTATGGACTCTTAGAGGTTGGAGTTGTACCCGGCTGAACCTCAATACTGAACACCACTTCACGATTTGGTGGTAATCCCGGCAATTCCTCAGGAAAAACATCCAGAAAATTCCGTACAAGAAACGGTGTGACAACATCATCCGCACACACTTCCTCCATAACTCCAACATCCTGACTAGCCAACTTCTCTACACAAGCAAGCGGCGTTTCACCGGTACAGAATTCAAATTCCTGACGTTCTATCATTTGGAACACCACCTTCTTCTTACGGTAGTCAATCACAGCATGAGTGGCACCAAGTCAATCCATCTCCAGAATAACATCAAATCCAGAATTGTTGATGACAACCAGATCGGCAACAAAATCAACACTGCCAATAACCAAGGGACTCTGCTCACAAATCTAAGAACACACGACAACACCTCCACCTGTGGAAATGTTCCAAGCTCCTGGCATAGCACTGCTAGCCAAGAGATGCATATCGACAAAGTGGAAGGAAACAAATGAATGAGTAGCACCAGAGTCAAAAAGAGCATGAGCAAGGAAGGAATGGACAAGGATAATGCCTAGCAAGAACTCAAAGTGAGAACACAAAAGGTAGAAACAAGATGCAGGAAACAGACATGAATGGGAGGCTAACATGAATAAACAACGAGATAGGAGAAATAAATAGCAAGGAAAAAAGGAAGCAAACAATGCTAGGAAGGAGAAGCAACATGAGAATCCTGGGACCTGTGGGTTATGGGCCCACTACGCTTCCGCCGCGCTACTCTGATGGTGAAGCTCCAAGCTATAGACATGACGTTGTAGATCAAGCAATGCCGATCGGCGGACCAAGCTAGAAGAAGAAGGATGGATGATACCGGAATCAAAATAATATGGGTATGAAAAGAATGAAATCATACCCAACAAAGAATCAATGAATGGAAGAGATCAAGAGGAATCAAATATGACTAATTTCCCGATCATAAGTTGGATATTAATTGTTCATGTGATTTTTGTATTGTACATACCGTTGAGTCAAACCGATAAAATCCAAATCTGATTAATATATCAATCAAAGCCAAACTTCCTTTCGTTAGTCACGTTTGACTGATATATTATCCAAACCCGGGGTTTGATATCACTAAAAACCTTGTGACGCCCCGCTTCCCAAAAGTACGGAATACGAGTACATGACATTGGTCCAGCAAATGACTAACGTCACCCATAAGCTGTTTATCAGATCAACTCAACATTATAATCAATACAGATGAATTACGCAGACAATAATAATAATCTCATGAACAATAATTCTTGGAATGAAATAACATAAAATATCCAAATACAATAATAATCCAACATTGGAAACAATAACAAAATCCGGGACATAAGCCCAATACAATAATAAATCCCAATACAATAGTAACAAGTCTCGATACAATAAGTTCATTAAAGCAATAAGCAATTAAAAAGCATTAAGTTATTAGAATGTCTTTTCTCCAATCCCAACAGGCAATTCTCTTTCATTACCTGTGTACACTTCATCTAAAAAGAGAAGAAAAATTGTTCTTAAAGCAAGTCATGGACAGTAAGTAGAGAAAACATGAATAATGGAATAACGGTATAACAATGAATCAATGGATCAATAGGAATACATAACACTGGACAATAATGATAATCGATATCATGATAATCGGTACGGTGGCTATAAAACAATGATGTAATATTTGGTAATGGTAACACTTAGCCAATATTCGATATCAATAGAAATAATGAGGAACAATATGCAATGTCAGTGATGTGTCAATTCTTAAGTCTATTAGTTATTTTAATCCAAACTAATGCATGTACTACTGCATCCCATTCTACAGGTTCGATGCATACAATCAAATTCTTTTAGACATAAGTGGTAGATTCTATAGTTCATGTATTGGGTATGATGACGATAAGGTAATAACACATGCCATGTGTAATTTCTTACACGATGACGATAACGGTAATAACACAGGCCATGTATAATTTCTTACACGATGACGATAACAGTAATAACACAGGCCATCATCCGAGTACAGTCTCTATATCATCAACTACTCTAGTCAATCCCTTAAACTCCGACTTATTAATTATTTATCAATGCAACAATACAATATGCAATCAATGAACATTTCGGTGAACAATAGTATCAATAGAGGAACAATAGATTGGTAACATAAAATAAGACAATTAGAATAATGAAAATAACTCATTAGGATCCATGCAGTACAACATACATACATTAATTCATGCAATTGAATGATATAGGAATAATTAATCTATTAAAATCTTAACTATGAAATTCTGGACAGCAAGAGTAGTCTGTAGAAAAATACAGTTTCCCGCTGTTTCAGAAAACAAAAAGTGAATCCGTCAGAAATTATAGAAACTAGACTTCCATACGGTTACAATGCATACTTAAAGTTCAAAATCCAACAACAGTAGCAAGGTCAATCGCATTGTTCTTTTCAGATTTCATGTTCATGCAGAATTTCGACATCATGTTATTATAATTTTAGAACCAGCAAAAACTTAATAATAAATTCATTAAAAATATTTTCTAAACTCCTAAACATGTTAAGAAACAATCTAGAAATGTATAGAGCAAAATTTTATCATTTGATCAGCTTTTTTACTGTTTAAACATGCAAGATACAAGAATCTGAAAATCTAAAGTAAAAACACAGCTGTAGTTAAACGGATATAACTTTTGCTACACATATCAGAATTCAAAAATTCAAGATATTCTACAAACTAGAAAGATAAGGCTACAATTCGTATTCAGAAAGTAATTCGTTTTAAGGTCATTTACTAGTTCAAAAATAGCAGTCAACATACAGGTCAGCAAGCAATATATAGGATTTTGGGTAGTTTTCTTGAAATAAATTAATTTAAACATGATGGGTATCGATTCTTTAGTCAATAAATTGTGTAATCAACATGATAGGTGTCAAAACATGACTAATAAAACTAGAACACGCTCATACATCAATTTATCATCAATCAATTATCAATCGATCAAACAACATACAACCTATCAATTGTCTCTACAATAATTTATTTGTGTGACGATTATATGAACAACCCTATTATCAATTTTATATGCCCTCATGAAAGATCCAAACTTTACAGTCAAAAGTGGAGCGATGTCAAGAATATTGGGGTTAGCTCGTGTAAACCCTCAATAAACCCAACGAAAAGATGAACAATGGATAATACGATAACAAAGAGATCTACTTGTAAGAGTTTCAACAAATTCAACAAAACTTGAATTTGATACAATTAACAATTCAAGAGGACGGTGACTTGCCTGTAAGACGGTTAATTTGAATTCCAAGAATAACGGGATAAGGATCCCAAAGCAACAAACCCACGAACTAGCAATTCACCAATAGCACGTGCAATATACGTGCAATAGAATCCCCAAATCAACAGCAAAAATAGCAAGAGAGACAGTAGCCAATAGCGACAGCGGCAAAAGTGGCCAGGGGCAGTGGCACTGGCACCGATGGCAAGGGGCGAGGGCGAAGCGTCGGGGTCGACGTCGATGAAGTGGGTGGTGGGCGAACGGCGTGACGGCACTGGCGATTGAAACAGGGAAGGCAGCGTGAGGGTTCTGGGTGCTAATGTTAAGGACGGGGAAAAGGGAGCTTCTGGCAGTTCCAACCAACCGTCCCGACTCCCCTTTTCCGTCCGAATCCTCATAGCCCCCATCCCGAGAAACTTTAAACCTCCACAGTTCGAGACATACAACAGAGAGACAGATCCAGATGATCACATAGAGGGGTTCAAGACCCTCATGATGATTCACAGCTCCTCAGATCCTCTCCTATGTCACGCCTTTCCTACCACCCTACGTGGCTCGGCTCGGGAATGGTATTCAAAGCTCGCCCCTCGTTCAATTGTAACGCCCCAAATTTTCAAAAAATAAAATTAGAAATACGTGGCACAAATTCCAGAATCAACTTCAATTGTAATCATAAACATAGCAACCAAATACAAGAAAAATTAAAACTTATTACATCAACTCTTATACAAAGCACAGCGGTATTTAAATACTTTGAATTACAATTTTTTTACAACACAGCGGTATTTAAAAGCACCATAAACACAACTTTCTATTTACAATCAATTCTTTTACAAAATATGCATAAACATTTAAATGTTCTACCGCATGCTCCCAATTCCATGTAATGGTACCTACCTGTAAATCATTTCATGTTCCCCTTCCAGTTTACCTACATGGGGTAGAGATATCTCTAATCCCAAAACTACAGGGGTCAGCCATAATAGTGTGAGTAATATTTAAAAGAGTACGAACTTAAATGAAAACATAAAGAATAAAAATCATAAATCAACAAGTGGAACTAGGCTAAGTGTCGAGTGTATGGAATGAAAACAAAATACAAGCATACATGAAACCAAGTAAAGAAAACACAAATGCATATGCTGACTTCTAATGCATACTTGTCGGATTCTATGCATCCATTCTACATAGTTCCGGTCCAAGCCCTTAACGTTCTCAACTTTTTAGGGTTCAATCCCTCGTTATGCAACTAATCCTACTACAGGTGATAGAATCAAGATCTAGAATACTCCGCGAATAGGCCTACGTCCCGGTATCTACCTGCAGACTAGCACCCTCAACGCGTAAGCATCATGTAAGCATTGCTCTGACCCCGGAGAATCACCTCCCTACCAAGTACCCCGCGAATAGGTCTGCCGACCCTCGACGCACAGATACACTGTACATTCCGCGAATAGGCCTTGCCGACCCTCGACGCGCGAACATACCATATGTTCCGTGAATAGGCCTGCCAACCCTCGACATGCGAACATACCAAAACCGTCTCACTTCTAGACATTCCGCAAATAGGCCTGCCGACCCTCAACGCGCGAACATACTAGAGAGACACAATAAAAATACAGTCCCGAAATACATCGTGCGACTGGAAACTGAGCCCATACTTATGTTTTTCAAGATCTATCACATCTCCACTAGTGCTTGTCCTTATGTTTATTATGTTTAATTAATTAAATAGAATACAGTATCTCTAGAATTGATGTACCCAACCGAACTTAACACAAGTAAACCAAGAACGAAGACCCCAACTGGTCAACTTCCACAAAAATCTCATCTGCCGGTATATAAGGGTCCCACTCAACCTTTAGAGTTGCACAACCCAAAATATCATTAATAGTCTTGCTAGGGTCCACATCATAACCCTAAGTCTCAAATCAAACCCATCTTGATTTTTATTAAAAGAAAATACTCTTCATTAATCACGTTTCTTTTAAGCAACCAATTTTGCCATGAGAACTCGTTTATATGTATGGAAGTACATTTCATCTATGAAAATATATATTTTATTACAAAATCTAAAAATTATACGATTTTGTTACTCAAAACAGTACACTCTAAAATCAATATTAAACTCTGGAAAAATTTCACTTAAATCCAGCACATAACAAGGAATCCACCATAAAAATCTAGGCTCAAATAAATTAGTTTAAAGGGTTCATATTCAATAAATTCTGAAAACTATCTTTCATCAAAAAATCTGAAAGTTAGATGATTTCGTTCCTCAAAACAGTATATTCTATAGTCGATATTAAATTCTGGAAAAATCAATTTAAATTCAGCACATAACGAGGAATTCACTATAAAAATCTGGGCTCAAATAAATTAGTTTAAAGGGTTTACATTTAACAAATTCTGAAAATGAACCGTTATTTTAAAAATCTGTAACTACGACAATACAGTGGTAGAAATTGCGTATCTTACAATCTATGAGTCAGATTGAGGATCTGTCAGATGTTCTGAAAACTAGACACAATGAGTTACAATTTCTATTTAATAAGTTTTAGGCAATATGATGTGAATTATTTTCAAGTGTACAAAATCGCAACAAGTAGTATAGATAAGTGAAAAGAGTGTCGAACCCACATGGACTAATTATTTTATCGAATACCAAAATTACCAGATTAACTACTATTTGGAAAATCAAAATTTTAATAAATAAAGCAACTAAATTAATCTAAAAATCTAAACTAACAAAAGAGAACGAAAATCTGAAATTTTTGTTGTTTATTAATTGTAAAAACTAGTTCTAGGGCTTTCGATTTCACCTAGTTAATCCCACACAATTTCTAACTCCATGTGAGTAAAAATATTATTTTTCCAAGTTGTAGACCAAAATCATCAAATTATTCAATATTCTCTCTCAAGCAATATCAAAAATTTTCTCAACTAATTATTTGTCATAGTTCATGAACAAATTACTAATTAAAAATTCATTAAGATCTATGGATTTCTTAACGGTCACATTAACAGTGGTTCGCTCTTGTAACGGTGTCTAATTTTATTAATTCAAAATCACAAATTACCAGTTCGGTCTTTCCATGATTTAATTAATCTTACAAAAGTTGGCCAAACAACTGTAAGCATTAAGAACAAAAATCAAACACACAACTATGGAAAAATAGAAAAATAATATGGAATTAAAATTGTGTTCTCAAAACTAGGCTACATCAAACCCTAGAAAAATAAAATTAGTTCATAATAAAATTGCAACTGACAAACTTGTTCATGGATTGCATAATAAAAATTAGAAGAGAAGAAGAAAAACTCAATTTTGCAGAAAATCCACGTATCGAAATCCGCGCTACTCTCTCACCTTTCTTCTTTGTTTATGTCCCATTCTCTCTCCTCCTTGGAAATTGTGCCGCACACATAGAGCGACCCAACCTCTGAGTCTCTAACGTCGCTGACGTGGCCACTAACGTCGCCTCAAAAGCCGCACCGCACACCATCTTGATTTCCGCACTGAGCCCACACGTCATCTCCTCTCTCCTCTCTTCTTTTCTGTTTCTTTCTACTACATCTCTTTTTTTAAAAATTATTATTATTATTTGTTTGTGAGGTCAGCCGTCGCTTTCCCTGTCTCGTTAAGCATGTTGTTCTCTAGAAGTTGGCTACTGTATTTATAGGGACACGAACCAGGACTATTAGGGTTTACTTTTGCATATAATCCTACATCTTCCTTTATTTCTTTCCTTTTTCTGATTTACTCTTTATTTCTTTCTTCTTTTTCTTCTCTTTCTCTTTCTTGAGGCATGTGATACACACACAAAAAAATAAAATCAGAATTTATGATTTAAAAATAAAAAAAAATTTAATTAGTTTAAATTAATTGAACTAACTAATAATCACATTAGTTCAATTAAACCCTTTTAAATTTGTTTATTTCATTTTCACCCTCTATTGACAATTAAAATTTCTATTTTTCTTTCCACATGGCCAAATTGTAGAATTCAAAATTCAACAAATCAATAAAAAATAATCAATCATTTTCCTTACTTTCTTTGTTAATTTTTACTTAAAATATTCACATTTTGAATTAAAAATCTTATTCCTTCAAAAATAATTAATTAACTGAAATCTATGGAAATAAGATAAATTATTAACAATAGACGAATACAAGCAATTTTTATGGGTAATGAGTACAAATATTTATATAAAAATTAGACACATCAAATACCCCCAAACTTAAAATTTTTCTTGCCCTCGAGCAAGGGTAAAATAAAGGAATAATAAACAATAATAGGCTCAACTCATCACACTAAGAGATCTTATCATGCAAGCATCAAAATTTCAATTTAAAACATGAACAATAGCAAATAAAGTAAAACCCAGCATACTCACTTTTTCCAGTGCAATTATTCATTCATAATTCCAAACCCAGTCATATTTGTCATGTAATTAATGTAATTATAGCATGTAACAACTCCATCTGTGATTACCCCTTCTCACTACTAAAAACCGAGTAGCAAAGTAAAGTTTTTTTTGGGTATCTCTCTAAGTTTTTCCTTGTCTTTTAACGCGAATGCAAACATTTGTGATGAATTCACCCGGTTACTCAACAAGTCACAAACTTAAAGTGCTTTTGCATACTCATATTTCAAGTTGCCGTTTGACGTAAAAGTAAATATTGGTGATGAATACCCCTAGTTACTATGTAACTCAAAACATTGGAGTAGATAGAATTTTATTCATTAAACTATTTGATCATTATCACTCTATTTACTTAAACTCTATTAGGACTAGATTAAAGGGGATAATCACAAGAAAAAGCATCGCATTTCTTTTATGTATAATCACATGACTCACGATTTTGTAAGAAATTTTGAATTTCAATAATCTTAAAGTAAATAAGTATGCTTAATCTTGCTTTATAAGAAATTGTCTATCCTAAAAAAACTTATTTCAATGCTTTAGCACAATAAGGAACTCAAAAGTGTTATGGTAAGCCTAATTGCAAGACTTGTTTTGTTTTTATTTTCAAATATATTTATAAAAAAATATTTACCCTTACCCCCAAACTTGAATATCACATTGTCCTCAATGGGAAAGGAAAAAAGAAAAAACAAAAGGAATGTGAAAAGTTCATAATTTCTCCCCTGATTCGTGTTAAAATTCTGGACGCACAACGTTGATTGTTTCAATGATATCTGGAGCTGTAGATGTCCAAATTGCCCGATTTTTTTTGTTCTGGGAAGCTAAGACAATTTTCTATGATCGGTATTTTATACACTTTTCCAGATTCGGACTGTAACCTGCTAAAAAACAGCCATCAATGTCGGTCCAGAAAATAGCTCCGCCCGGCAACTTCCAAACTCATGCAATCCTATAAAATAAAATCAAAAATTAAAATTAAAGTAAACTAAAAAGAAAAAGCAAATCTAATGTAGTAAAAAAAAACATGGGTTGCCTCCTAAGAAGCACTAAGTTTTAAATCTTCAGCCATATTTGATAGCAAAGATGGTTATGTAATGCCAAGATTCAATAACTTAAGAACATCTTTTCTAATAACTTTCTTCATGTTTGGATTAGGATTTCTTTGAGCATCCCCCAAGCTAGATGGCAGTGGTTGAAGCTTGAGTTTAAGCCATTTCTTTCTTGATGATGGCGTTCTTGATATCCCCACCTCCTTGAATGTTAGCTGAGAAGAAAAATTAATAGATGGTGCAACTTGAACGTATTCCAAAATATTTTCTTTCTCAGATTGAAGTGTTGCTGAATTTGTTGGACACACTTTAATTGGTAATTTCTCAACTTCCGCTCTATGTGTCTCTCCCACAATTAGAATAGTTTCACAAACTTTAAAACATGAGTGAGCTTTAGCAACAACCTCCATGGATTTAAAAACACCAAACATTACTTGCTCATCCTCAACCCTCAAAATAAGTTTTCCTTGTTGGATATCAATTCAAGCTCTCCTCATTGCTAGAAAATGTTGCCCCAAAATTAACGAAATTTGTTCATCTTCCTTCATATCAAGCACTACGAAATCAACTGGAAATATGAACCTGTCTACCTTTACCAAAACATCTTCAATTATTCCTCTTGTGTACTTGATAGATATGTCCGCCAATTGCAAAGAAATTGTAGTGGGCTTTGCTTCTACAATATCTAGTTTCCTGAAAACCGAAAAATGCATAAGATTAATACTTGCTCCTAAATCACATAATGTTTTATGAAAAGAAGAATTTCTAATAGTGCAAGGAATTGTAAAACTCCCTGGATCTTTAAGTTTAGGAGGCAGCTTCTTTTGTAAAATTACACTACCCTCTTCGGTTACCATAACTGTTTCATGCTCCTCCAACTTCCACTTGTTTGATAAAATGTCCTTCAAAAATTTACCATATTTAGGCATTTGTTATAAAGCTTCAATAAGAGAAATATTAATATGCAGTTGCTTAAAAATATTTAAAAATTTTGAAAACTAATTATCAAGCTTGTTCTTTTTAAGTCTTTGTGGAAAAGGAATAGGTGGATCATAAGGTGAATTAGGATAAGTGTCAGAATTGAACTCCCCTGAAATTGTTTGGCTTGAAACTCCTTAATCCTTCTTAGAATGGTAATTGGCCACCTGCTGCATTTGTTCCTCCACAATTTGCTCGATCTCACTTTACTTTTCAACCACATTTTGGTCAGTAATTTCTTCTTGTGGCTGCTCAATTGTTCTCCCAATTCTTAGTGTTATTACTTTGACATGCTTCTGGGATTTGTTACGGTATTACTGGGTAAGGTTCCTGTTGTTCTCTCTTTGAGAATATTTAAAAGTTGACCAATCTGAACCTCAAGATTGCGAATTGAAGCTGAAGTTGAAGTTATAACATTTTGGATTGCCAAATCTGTGTTTTGCATGTATTGCATGAACATCTCAAGTCTCGGCTTCTTGTCTTACTGTGGAAAATTTTGAGGTGGTCTAATTGCTCCTTGATTGTTGTTCCATGAAAAATTGGGGTGGTTTCTCCATCTTGTGTTATACGTATTCGAATAAGGATTGTTTTGATGCTGAAAATTAGACACGTAATTTGCTTGATAGGACTGTGGGTGAGAAAATGGGTTCCCCACTTGGTAATCTGTACTTGAGTGATTTCCTACACAAATATCACAAATCATATTAGTTTGAATAGCATTAAAATTCATACTACCTATTTGTTTTTATAAAATATCAATTTTTGCTGTTAAAGTAGTAACCGGATCAAGTTCAAAAATTCCAGCCACTTTTCTTGGCATTGTACTCTCTGGAGACCAGTGGTAATTATTACATGCCATCTCCTCTGAAAGCTCACAGACTACTTCATGAGTGTTGCTCATAAGTGTACCTCCAGTTGCTGCGTCAACCATAGATCGATTTGTAATTCCCAAACCATTATAGAATATTTAAATTTGTAGTCATTTCGGAAGATCATGATGAGGACACTTTTTCAATAACTCTTTATACCTCTCCCATGTATCATACAAAGCCCAGTCTCAAATTGAGTGAATGTGGTAATGTCATTCCTTAGCTTCGCGATTTTTGCCGGTGGAAATGTAACACCCCGAATTCCATATACAACTGAATTCGAAGTTCCACAAGATCTTGACACTTCTTTTGTACAATTTTATAAGGAAATAAAAACCTTTTGTTACATCAGAGTTTACAATTACATTACATATTTACAGCGGAAGTAATTTACAACAATTTACATGAATTGAAATGTACAACTCTTGAATCAATCTTTAATCAGCATGCATTCTTTAGTCTTGTTAATCACTTTACCCTGCATAAAAACTGTGGGCGCATCAGTTGCTTACAACCGACGAAATATTATACACGGCTATACTCTCTATGCCGAAATAGTATAACGATTCTCAAATACTTAAACAATCACAAACTTTATCACAAACATAACTACAAGGGACTATCCTATAGATGTCGTGTCGTGCGTTGCACTTAGTCCTTAATGCAGTTGTTTATATTAGATGACACTAATGCGCATATGTTCAGATTCTATGCATCCCATACTACATAGGTCTGAGGACAAGCCCTTAACCATTCTTCATCTTGTAGGGTTCAATCCCTCGTCATGACTTAAACTACTACTGTAACTACGATAAGTATCCTAGATGTTCTATGAGTTACGAGCTCATGTCCAGACAGCCTAGAGGGGAATCCCACGTCATTTTACGATGCATCGTGAAGAACCTATGGACAATTCAGCCTCCGTCATGGAACATGACACCACCCGCAATCACCAAACACCCCACGAGCATCGCCTGTGGTACGGACTTCTGGAGACATATCCACATCATGTCACAACGCATCGTGAAGACAGCCTATGAATACTCTCACACCGTAACTCTGAGGCCCTCATATTCGTGTTTTTCTCTTATCTTCATCACGTATGTATCTAATTCTTAGTTATTTGAATCATGAACAAAATCAATTCTCTAGAGTTAGCCCTTCCACTATACCGGTCTTAACCATTCGTTCACTACGACCCAAATCTTGGTCCTTTCATTCCAAACTTCATTTCAATTCATTTCTTTTCAATGCCGGTATGATATTTAGCTACACTCTAGTTCTCAATTTCAATTCACAATCGCGAAATTGAGTCTTTTATACTCATAAATTCTTTTTCATGATTTACATTTAACAATGGTTTCCGTTCTTGTCTATGAATCAAATCTCATACATATAGTTCAATCGAAATTCATATATTTCGTAACCCAAGTTAATCTCTATAAATCCATTTAACTCATGTACTACCGTTCATTTCCTTTATTCAACTCAAAAGGCCACAAATCGTATTTTCATTCACAAACAATACCCAATTTAACAATGAGAGTCCATAGATAACGCGTTTAAATCTTCTTTTATTCAAAACTTCTCTTTTATCACTTAACATAATTTTTCTCATACAATAAATTACTTTTATAATTTTTCCAAAGGTAAATTCCATAGGATTCTACACGATTTTCACTTCTAACTCACTTTTATTTAGTCAAAATAGTACCCAAATATTTTTCATAGGATTTACTTTCTTTTATAATAATTTACATTTTTTTTCGTTTTTTTAAAGTCAAATATTTAATTTAAAACTAAAAAAAAATCAAATATTTCCAAAACTGCCGAGCTCAGGTTTTGAACCCGCGACCTGAGAGAAGCCAACCGCAACCGCAAGCCAACTGGACTAGGGTGCAACCACGGTAAGTGTAGGGAATAAATGAATAAGTATTTGGGTTTTCAGGTTCTGGGTTTATTCAAAAATTTAGGAATAAAAGCAGAGCATTGGTTTCGAACTCGAGACCACGGGGGTCACCCGAACACTACAGTAGCGCCCAGCACACTCAACCAATTGGTCTAAGAGACCAGATTGTCACAAAGAGGATTGGGATAGTTTTGATCCAATTCGTTGCTCTCTACTAATTATTAAAATTTCCCAAAACGATTTTTTTTATTTTTCTTCTCTTTTTGAAACATAACTTTCCAGATTTTAAAATATATATAAACACAGTAAACCAGTATTTTTAAATTCATTATTTGCTTATAAAACATGCATTTTTTATCTTATTTTATGTTCTATGTCCATAATTTCGACATTGAGAACAAATCATATTTGCACACATTTTGAAATTTAAATTTCTACAAAAATACTTCATTACTTCATTCATTCATTTATTAGTCAATCACATTAATTTAGAACACCAAAAATTCCTTTCTTGCTACAATGAGATCACTCACAAATAACCAAATCAATTTCATATGAAGTATTCAATTTTGTCTCATGTATATCGATTTTCTTCACACAACATGTTTCTTAAATATCTAGCATGGCAAAATATGATATCTCCTAGCATTTTAATTCATAATTTATCAACTAGCAATCATTTCAACAAACATATTCTAAATTATCAATTCATCTCTACATAAGCAGACATGGGGCCTTCACTTAAGTTTTCATTAATCATTCTATCAAAGAATTCCTAGCATGGTAACTATAATTAAAAGCATGAGAAACACCCACTATTTGGAGAAAACAAATAGAAAGCTCCTAGAAAGCTCCTAGAAATCTCCAAGAAAGCACGAATGGATCCTTCTCCTCCTAGATTGTGCCTCAAAGGTGTCTCCTCCTCCTTGGTGTAGCAAACCTGAGCTCCCCCTCCTTGGATGTAGTCCGGCCTCTCCTTGGATGAGCACACCCATACAAAAACTCCTCAATCTTTTACTCACCATAAACTCTCAATCTATTCTCTCTCTAATCTTTTCTTTCTTAATCAATTTTCTAGTGTACTAAATGAGAAGACCTAGGGGGTATTTATAAATTTTTTTGGGTGAGAATAGATGGCTAGGATTAAATCAAATGGTTAGAGATCAAAGGTTAGGATGAGTTAGGAAGTTGTAGCAACTACCCATGATGAGATAACTCTCTCTCCACTAGCTCCATCTCTCCCTCTCTCTTTGTCCATTATCCCATCCTGCCTTGAAAGGAGGTGTGCATTGCACACTCCATTGTATGCATATACCACCTAGTGTCCCTCATTTACAAATTTTTTCATGTGACAAATTTAATTGTCCATGAAATGAGTCTACACTACAAGTTAGACCATTTCAAAAGAGAATTAAAGTAAATGGGCTCACTAATGGGCCAAAACTAACCATGGGCTTAAATAATTAATTTAATTAGTAAAATAGAGTGGGCTTAAAGACAATTAAGCCTAGATTTTAATTAGGCTTTTAAAGAGAATATTTTTTTGAAAAAATAAAGGAAACAAATACTATATAAAAATATTTTATAAAGGAAGTTATACAAATGAAATCATACGTGCACAACACGTAAAATCACAAAAAATCTCATAAATGAAAACTAGGGTGTTACAGGAAAATACTTAGCTAGAATTTTTTGTGCAAGTCTCTGCCAAGTAGTAATAACACCCGGTGGTAGAAAATTTAGCCAAGCCTTCGTGTAACCCCTGTTTTACCAAAAACGTATTTTTTTGTATTTTTTGTATTTAAAATTTTCGCAAATTATTTTTTCGGTTTTCATATTCTTATGTTAAAATGTATTCTTGGATCTTCCGTTAAAATCTATTTATAATCGATGATTTTATTTGTGGCTATTTTCCAATGAATTTATGTAGTAATTCAAATCCTATTATTTTTGTTACTATTGTTATTATTATTATTATTATTATTATTATTATTATTATTATTTCGGTTATTCTAATTATTATTATTATTATTATTATTCTTTTAACTCGACCAAAATAAAATGTATCTTGCAAATTATATATAGCCATTTATTTTGAAAGCCACTTATTTTTTTTTATTATTATTATTTTGAGTATTAACTAATTTAGTATATTATTATTTAATTTTCCTTATTGGATAATCCATTACCCTTATTTAAAACCCTACAAACCCCAACACCCATTATCATAACTACCCAATAGCCCATTTACTCACAACCTGATTCCCCATAACCCATTCTCTTAATCCCCAACCGTTATATATACCTAAACCCAACTACCCGATACCTTGTCCCCAGCCCGTCAGCAACACCCCTAACCCTAATATCCCTTAACCGGTATCTATATATATACCCAACTATTGTTATCAGCCTGTTCATCTTCCACATTAAACTCAACCGCCTTCCTTCCTGTTCTTCATCCCGTCACCCATGCACCCCCTCTTAGCCACCTTCTCATGTTACTGTTTCGTCTTCCATCTCTCCCAACCCATCATCTTCCACCCACTGCAACCCTGCCTGTGAGTGAACCCATCCCTCTCTCGCTCTCACCTCTCTCCCGATCGCTCCCTGCCTTCGCTCTCTAGATCGCCGATAGCCCCTGCGCTACCCTCACCCTGCAGCAGCCGCCGGCCACTCCCTGGTCGACGACGCAGTGCCCAGTGCCGACTGTAGCGCCCCGATTTCCGATACTGGAAAACCGTGACACGAGCCAAGACCTTTTCTTCAATTAGTGACAATACACAGAAAAACAGGAGAATTTAAAACTTTTTATTCAATACACAATGTGTTACAAGTCTGAATACTGTACAACTGTAATATCTTACAATGGAGTTACAATATTGCCTTTACATTTCTAAGTATTACAACCTTCACATCTTACATCAGAGTACTTCTTAACTAATACAGAATCAATACATATTTTGCAGCGGAACTAAACTTAATACTGACTCCTTGCTTTCCTTGCCTTGAGTCCTCCTGAATATCGCCTTTGTACCTCGGCGATCCAGTACCTATGGAAGTGGGGACGTCAGTATTCACTGACGCTTAAAGGCTGATCATATAGCAGCGAATCTCCAAACAATATACAAAATATACAAACATAGCAATGGTGTCGGTGTAGTTTAAGTGTACGTGAGTGCTATGACTAGACTCTAATGTGATACTTAAGTAGAACTAGGACACTCCTATGCTAATATCCGGGATTTGAACCCGCGTTATGAATTCTAACTGTACACAACCCGTTCCTGACACCCACCCACGGCAGTTCAGGAATTAACAGTGCGAGATACGCAACCCGTGTCCTCAACCTGTGAGACGGCACCGTACGTATCCCTTTGACGGGAAGGTAGAACTAGGATGCTTCCTATTCTAATGTCAGCGAGTCTCCGAAAGTAACATGCAGCCCATAAATACATGCGACTCCATCTCAAGCCGTTTCTCCATATATAGGGATTTGAACCCGCGTTATGAATTCTAATTGTACACAACCTGTTCCTGACACCTACACGTAACTCGCGAGGCTGCAGATGTGGTCATGTGCCACTGTTGCATTTCGCCCGTGGTGTCTATGTTCGCCACCGCGACCCGGCTAACCGGACCTCACTCAAATTAGACGATCCCGACGTATCGGGTGTCATTACAAAAATCAAACCATAGAGTTTCGCAAGCGCAGGGTAGCACGAAGCCTACCCTGTGGCACTCTCTGGGGTATCGCAAGCGCAGGACTGCACAATGCATCCTGTGGCACCCCTAGCCACGGTACTTCAGGAATTAACAGCGCGAGATACGCAACCCGTGTCCTCAACTTGTGAGACGGCACCGTACGTATCCCTTTGACAGGAAGGTACAACCCGGTACACCTCCTATGATCTGGCTCAAGAGACGAGTTAGTGTCGGGGCCCCCTACAACTGACCCCTCTCTCCCGGCAAAAGGGTTTAAGTAAACTGATCCTTATAAGTCACTATCCTAGTGATGTCCCTGACTCGAACAATCCTAGGGATGACGATATTATAACACAACATGCTAGGCCTTAAATTAGGCTTCGCAAAACAACTCTACTAGGCCGCTCAACCTAGATTTACCAGAATCCTTCAGGACCCAGTTCGTGGCTCATCGATCCAAGACTTTGGCCGTTGCGAATATATACGCACGCCGCTACCCTAGACTTGGATTCTGTCTATACTCCGGTCCTCGATCAACCTACCCTGGTTAAGATTCGACGGTACACAAGGAGCGACTCCTCCACAGTTCCTTAGGGTAGAAACACATGTCTTGATGGTCGATAGCCCTTAGGGTGGTAACATCACCCTAGATAGCACAACTAACTGTGTACTAGCTAACAAGCTATACACGAGTAATAACCACATACGAGCCAACTAAGCTACGTATGAAACAATAACTACCTACGAGCCAGGCGGGCCTCGTAGGAGATAACCACGTACATACCAGCCAAATAAGCTGCGTATGAGACCAACAGCTACGTACGGGCCAGTCGGGCTGCGTACGAGACAACAACCTACATACGAGCCAACTAAGCTACGTATGAGACCCACCGCTACATACGGGCCAGTCGAGCCACGTACGAGCACGACCGTGTGCAAACAACCATACAGGTAATCAATCCTAGAAGCAACCAAGCGTGCTTACTAACAAACTTAATCTTCTACTATTAGAAGCAACAAAGGGATCTACTAGTAGTCTAAGATCGGTATTTTACTAAGGAAGAATCCGAAGGCGACATAACCGCCTTTATCGAATTAACTATCGCTAGTGGTCTTCCCGATCTTACTACTTCGACCTATAATGTCTTAGGCATGACATACACTCGTAGGCATCTTCCTAAAGTAATCCAATTACAAAATAGAACTACTCACCATCACACTCCTAAGTATGAATATGATTAATGCTTGTGTTTTCATCGAGCTTAAACATAAAAATCACTACGACCTAGACATAGAGTCTACTATAGTCAAGCGAGCATGAAAACTTACTACTTATCTTGACTAATCACCATAACACAAGCATGGATAGATAACTAATATAACATACAATCATTCCAAGGTATAGTAGATATTCTAACATTACTCCTACAATGTTCTAATCATGTATTACTCTAGCATGGCATAGAATCCAACATAAATCACTACAACTAGCCATGGGTAGTTTCTTTACCCTAAGCATGAACATCCTAGTATGGGTATCCTTAACTTAATATGATCAATAATTTGCATGATCCCTACTTACTTAGCATGAATCATGGTCATTCACTAACATAGTATACACTTCTCTACCATTTATCTAGCATGGTATACAATTTGCATACAATTTAAACTAGCATGATATGCCAAATACTTACAATTAAGCTAGCATGATTTATCGCTTTCCAACAATTAAACTAGCATGGTATATGATTTTATCATGGATCCTACAACACTCTAGGCACAATAAAATTTATCCAAACATTGTAGGAGACTTTTGGATTGAATCCTACACATTCTAAGCATAACTAAGTCACTAAACATAAAAGGAAACTTTAGGAATGAATCCTACAAAATTCTAGTATAAGTGAGTTACTAAACATGATAGGAAAAGAATCCTACAACATTACCAAGCATGCTAGGAAAAGAATCCTACAACATTCTAAACGTTAAGCATGGTAGGATAAGTTTATAAAACATTCTACAATTAATTAAGCATAGAATCATGGTAGGATATTTTTATAAGTAATCCTACAACTAGCTAAGCATGGATTATGGCTTCTAAGCATTTCTAGAAGCAAAGCTACCACTAACTAAGCATGGTAGGATATTTTTAAATGCAATCCTACAACTAATTAAGCATAGATATGGCTTCTAATTATTTTTAGAAGCAAAGCTACAACTAACTAAGCATGGTAAGCATAGTAGGATATTTTTAAATGCAATCCTACAACTAATTAAGCATAGATATGGCTTCTAATTATTTTTAGAAGCAAAGCTACAACTAACTAAGCATGGTAAGCATAGTAGGATATTTTTAAATGCAATCCTACAACTAATTAAGCATAGATATGGCTTCTAATTATTTTTAGAAGCAAAGCTATAACTAACTAAGCATTGTAAACATGGTAGGATATTTTTTTGCAAAAGTCCTACAACTAACTAAACATAAAGCATGATGGGAAAACATCCTACAACTAATTAAGCATGAATATGGCTTCTAACATTTTTAGAAGTGGTCCTACAACATTAGTAGCATAAAAATGGCTTCTAACCATTTTTAGAAAAGATCCTACAACATGTGAAACATGAACATGGCTTCTAAATATTTTTAGAAGTAGTCCTACAACATTAGAAGCATAAAAATGGCTTCTAACCATTTTTATAAAAGATCCTACAACAATTTTACTACTACTACTACTTCATTCTTATCAAGAGCACCACATACAACTTACTACTACTACTACTTTATTCACAACAAAATCACAACATAAAACTATCTATTACTACTACTTCATTCACAATAAAATCACAACATACAACTATCTATTACTACTACTACTTCATTTTATTACATAATACTACTTATTATTTTAGCCTACTACTACTTAGTTGCTTACTAACCTTATTACCACTAGTGATAAAGAAAAGATTATTTTTATTAAGTTACAACTAGTGATTAGAAATAAAAAGAAGATCTTTTTAATTATTAACTACAACTAGTGATTAAAATAAAAGAAGATCTTTTTACTTATTAGCTACAACTAGTGACTAAGAATAAAAGAAGATCTTTTTATTTATTAGTTACAACTAGTGATTAGAAATAAAAAGAAGATCTTTTTATGTATTAGCTACAACTAGTGATTAGAAATAAAAAGAAGATCTTTTTATTTATTATTTACAACTAGTGATTAAAACAAAAGAAGATCTTTTTATTTATTACACCAAGTCCTACAACCAACAATGGTTGTATATTTCAACAATATGCAATATGTGAGTCCTTTGGTCCAATATCATACAAACAACAAACTACAATACTAAAGCTATGATCTTTATGAGTTAGTAGTTATTACTACTACCTTTCTTTCCTTTTCATCCAACATAACAACACAACAACACACCCAAAAAGAAACAAAACAAGAAGGTGAGAAGAAGAAGAAGTCAAACAACAAACAACAAACAAACAAACAAACAAACAAACAAAGAAATCAAGTAGTGAAGAAACCCCCACCTTCCCTAACTTGTTGGAAGAACTAGCCTTGCTACCTTCTCCTTCCCCTAAGCTTTCTTTTAGAAGTCTTCTATTACCTACAAAACAAAACTCTCTAATTAATTTGTTCTCTCTTTCTTTTCCTTTCCTTCTTTCTTTCTTTCTTTTGTTTTTTCTAAAATGAGAGAAGGAGGTGAATGAGGGGGGATTTATAGAAAAGAAAGGAGGTGGTGAGTGCACCAAAATGGCACAAAATAAACCCCAAGAAGAGTGGCCGGCCAAGCTATAGGGGAGTAAGGGGTGAGGTTTAGAGTGGTGAGGTGGAGGGAGGTGTTATATGAGGGAGGGGAGTTTCTAGAAGAGTTTAATCATTCTCATGCATACCATCCTATATTAAACCACTTAATCAAAACCCTAACCTCCTAATTAAGTTACCATGACAAGCATAAGTATATTGTCCTAAAGTACATACTATATGCTAGGTATAATATACTATGTACCATACAACTATATGTATGTGTACATGTATGTGTATACAAAATCTTCTTGTAAAAATCCTCATAAAATTCCCAAAAATAATTTAATTTAGAAAATAATAGTAAGATAAACTTTATTATTACTTCGGAGAGTCGCGCTATTAATTTGATGCGCTTTGGATGCGCATCGACCGATAGACGTGCGTAGGCACTGTTGTGGGCAACCCGGCGAGAATCGCCAAAATAGTCCGATTTTGGAATTAAAATAAAATAATAATAAAACAATAATAAAATAATAATTTATATGAGTTAATATCCGTCCGGGATATTACACCGACCTCGAGACCTCCTATCTCGCTGTCATCCTCTGCCTTGCCGCCAGTCCTCACCACCGTCTGCCTTTGTCCCTGGCCGCCGCTCTCCCTCTTGCAGTGCACCCCCATTGTCTTTTGCTGTTGATCCTGCTTGAGTGAGTTTGGGCCGTTGGATCATCTTGATCAACATGATCATGTTCATTGATTGCTTTGATCCTAGCCGTCCGATCTTGTTGATCTTGATCATCACCTCTTGATCTCGGAGATCTAGCCATTGGATCTCTTGATCTTCATCATCTTGATCATCCTCTTGATTATCGAGATTCGTGCTTGTATTCGTGTTTGCGATCGTGATTGTGTGTGCGTGTTTGGTTCGTGATTCGTTCGTTGTGTTCATGCCAGGATTCGTTCCCGATATTCTTGTTCTTAGCATCGTTTCTGTCGTCATCTCTCAGGCAAGTAACTTATATTAAATTCCTTTGTAAATACAAGTACTAAATACCACCTATAATGTAGTTGGGTTCTAAAGACAATTTGTGTGTAATTCTCTGGTTGATCTTGTCTCTATAGTGATGATTTGACCATAGTTTCCTCACGATATGCATGACATGATATAACCTAGGATTGACCATATCTTGTTGTATATATGTGTGTTATTCATATGTTAGTATGTGCTCGTTCATGTTATTCGTGGTAGACTTGTTTGGTACTTGTGAAATACCATATATCATGTTGCTTGGACATCTAGTATACTCTATTTCGGGTTTGGTTGTGTTATGGATGAGTTCTATGTGAACTAGTGGATTTTGTGCATATGAAATATTTTCAGTTTTGCTGGCTTTTCTGTTTTGATCAGTATTTTAGACCTAATTAACGTCAGTGTTTGAAAATATTTTGTGAACATTATTTGTAGAGAATTCTGTGTATTTTCCAACCCATTTGATGGATCTCAGTTTCGATTTATGGTTTGTGAGTTATGCCTATTTTACTACTGAGGTGTAGAAAGATTTTCAGACTGCGTTTTCTATGAATTCTGAAGAGTAATCTATTTTTATTAGTGTTAAAATTATTATTTTGATCTGGAATTTTGCTCAGTATTTCTTAACTTGATTTGAGTTTACCCAGAATTTGGTGGATTTATTTGAGATGTTTTACAAACCTTTTCATGCTTGCAAAGAAAGATTTTACATGCAGAATTTTACTACTGTTCAGTAAAGAACCTGATTTTTGACCAAATTCTATTTGCTGTTTCTAAAATATTTCTAAATATGAAACTTAGCCTACTATATCTATTTTATTACCCTTTTGGCGGATTTGAATTTCGATTTATAGTTTGTGAGATATTGTTGTTTTCGTACTGCAGTGTTTGTGATTTCAGATTTACAAAACAGTCGTGTCTTATTGTTTTTCTGATTTTCGTTGACTAAACTATTTATATTGGAAAATTCTGAAACTTTATATTCTGATTCTACACTTATATGGGAATATCCCAGATTTTTCGTGGGTTTAATTAAAGAATTTTCATGCTGTTTTCCTGACTTTGAATACAAAATACCGATTTCTGACTGAACTTGTTTTCTGGATTAAAACCTGTTTTGAGTTATGATTTTGTGAAATACTATATGACTTATATATGTTTACTGGATTCAGAAGGGAGTCTATTTTCCAGATTCTTTGACGGATCCAAATTTGCATTTTTATACCAACGGGAATACCTGTTTTAGTACAGTAATGTCTTGCTGTCCTGAATTAACATTTGCATGATTCTATTTCTTTATGAACTGTCTATCATCTGTACATGTTTATCTATCACCCTGAACCTGTTACATGTTTATACCATGCTATTCTCACTCTGTTTTCTGCATATACATGTCTGTCTGATAATAAGAACAAAATGACCTAGCCGGGGTTGCAGGAAAGATCTAGTAGTGGAAAATATAGAAATGTATACTGAGAAGAGGGCCCATTTCCCTATCTGTTACGTGTTCATGACTACATGATTCACGACTCTGTTTATCTGACTGACTACATTACTTTCCTATAGGAAGGTGTACTCAGAAGAGAACCCATAAGTTCTATCTATCTTTCTGATCTGATTATCTGATATTTGTCTGTCTGATCGCTGAGTACACTGCCCTATGGACTCCACTATGAAATCTAAATGTAATTTGTTTGAATGTAGTAACCATGTAGTAAAAACCGGGATGCATGAAGTGCTACCTAGATAGGAATCACACAAGACTTATAAGAACATGATATCTGTTATCTGTTATCTGTTATCTGTATCTGTTTATCTAACATCTGTTATCTGATATTATGTTACCTATTTGACTAGCATCTGACACTACCATCTGTATATCTGTCTGCATACCATCTGACACTTGACATTTGACACATGTTATCTGTATCTGTTTATATACCATGTTATCTGATTTATTTTCCTGATTCGTGTTATAAATTATATTCTGTTGATATTTCTATACCGTGCTATGATTGTTCTGTTGTTATTTTATATTTATTATTTATCCCGTGTACTTGTATCCTGCACTACAAGCGGTCCGTAACTTGCATTGACGGGATTTTGTTTTTTTTTTCTCTTCCTGCAATTTATTAAATTGCATATTTTGGAGATCAGCTACCCAATGGAATAGGCGAGATGAGATACCAGAAGTTGGAATATTTTTATTATTATTTCTTGTTGCTTATCTTGAATAACTGTATCTTGTACTTGAATTTATTTTTGTATTTGGGCAATGTGACCGAGGATATTGACTTGTTCAGATCTGGATTATTTGAGATTATAATATTTTGGTTTCAAGTATTCTTGTTGGTATTTTGGTTTATATGTGCATGCTTGGTTGATTCTTTTGCTTCCAACTCTGATTATTCATGTGGAATGTTGTAAAGATTCTTAAACAACTTATGGATGATGCAAATCATTCGCTGGGCTTAGTCACGTATCCGTAGTCCGTATTCTCTTTTGCGAAGATGGGCGTGACAAGGTTTTTAGTGGTATCAGAGCACCAGGTTTGGCTAATGTATTAGTTTGACTGATATATTGGACAAGCTTGGCTCGATCTGGGATCGGCTCAACATTTCACCAACCATGCATGCATAAATAAATTATAATCAACATTGATCTGGATACTAGTCTTATTCCTTTTATTTTGATCCCTTCTTATTCAATCCCTTGATTCCTTGTTCTTCCATCTCTTTTAGTCGTCGTCATTTGTTGATTTCTTATTAGGTATCAATTCATTCTTTGGTACCCATATTCTTTTGATTCTTGTACTATCCATTCTTTTCTTCCTGCTTGATTCTTCGGTCAGCATTGTTGGATCTTCTTGAACGATCAGAGTGGCGCAGCGGAAGCATTGTGGGCCCATAACCCACAGATCCCAGGATTCTCTTGTCGTTTTCTCCTCTCTTGTATTGTTTGCTTCTCTATATTCCTTGCATTGTTTGCTTCTTTCCATCCCTTGTACTTGTCTTCATCTGTTGACTCATTGCCTGGTTCATCTCTTCCTTGTCCATCCTTTCTTCGATTCTGGCTCTATCTATTTTTTCATCTCTTTGCTTGGTTATCTTGCAAGTCTTGTATTGTTTCTTCTTCATTTTTGATACCGGTTACTTCTTTCTTGCATTCCATTTTGCCATCTTGCACCAATTTATTATTTGATTCAATTCTTCCATGTTCATTCTCTTTGATTCTAGTTCTACCTACTCCTTATCTTGCTTTGTTATCTTGTGTTGTTTCCTTTCTTTTGATACTGTTTAATCTCTTTCCTTGCACTCCATTTGACATTATTGTTATCCACCTTCTTCCTTTTTCTTGTGTTGCCGCTGCTTTGTTCCTTCTCCATTAATCCTCTTTTTTGTTACCCTTCCCCAGTTTGCTTTTACCTTGTCTTATGTACTGCCTAAGCAAATTTCGAGAACGAAATTTTGTTATAAAGTGGTTAGGATTTGTTACCCATGTGTAACGCCCCGAATCCCAAATACACTGAATTCAAGATATTCTACAGGATCTTTCCGCTTCCTTTAGTACAATTTTACAAGGAAATTCAAACTTTTCACTTTACATCAGAGTTTACATCAATATTACACTTTACATTGCACAGCAGAAGTAAAATTTACAACGATGAAATAAATATACAACAACATTGAGTAATCTTTAAGCATTTGTTCCTCTTTAATCTTTATCAAGCCATTTACCTGCATATAAGACGGTGGGTACGTCAGTTTATTCAACCGACGATCATTATACACGGCCATCCTCTCTATGCCGGAAATAGTATAACTTAATTTTCCATATTTAGCAAACACAAACTTGTCACATATCAAACTAAAGGGACTACCCTATTGATGTCGTGTTGTGATTGTGCACTTAGTCCTTAATGCAGTTATTTATGTTACATGACACTAATGCGCACTTGTTCGGATTCAATGCATCCCATACTACATAGGTCCGAGGGCAAGCCTCTTAATCGTTCTTCATCTTTGTAGGGTTCAATCCCTCGCCATGACTTAATCTACTACTGTAACTACGGTGAGTATCCTAGATGATCTATGAGTACAAGCTCGTGTACAGAAAATTCTGGAGGGGAATTCCACGCCATGTCTTGACTCATCAAGCATGCATTCTGTGGCAATTCAGCCTCAATTCATGGCACATGATCCTCTTGCAGTCACCAAACATCCCACAAGCGTGGCTAGAGTCCGATCATTACTGAGTTGTGCCCACGCCATGTCTTGACTCATTAAGCATGCATTCTGTGGCTCACACACCCGCACCGTAAACCCTAGTTCTCATACTCGTGCTTTTCTCTCACTTTCATCACGTCTTCACTATGCACTAATCCTTAGTTTTTATTAGAATCATGAACAAAAATCAAAGCTCTAGAGTTAGCCTCTCCACCAAACCGGACTTATTCATTTCATTCAAACATGACCAACCTTGGTCTTTCATTTCAATATTTCATTTTATTTCTTTCCAAATGCTGGGGGAGACTTAGATACTCTTTCATTTCAATTCCAATTCACAATTTCCAATGTGAGCATTTCCACTCATAAATTCATTTTCATAATCAATGTAGATTTCCCTTTTTATGTTCATAGCTTTCGCATTCATATAACTTTCACAAATTCTAATAAATGATTCACTTCATATAAATTCATGCAAAAACAATAGAGCTTACTGTCACACCCAATATTCAACATAAGATTCACAATCTTTATCATAACACAAATCATAGAATTTCTTAGATGTCAAAAAGTGCTCTGAACAGTCGACTTAGAACTCATCCAGTCGACTTGTTCAGCCAAAGGAAGTTCTTCAATAATCGCTCAGAAGAGTCGACTGCTGCACATGGCCAGTCAACTGTTCCGCAGCATTCGTGGTTGAAATGTAAATTACAGAGAAGTCGACTGTCGTTCATTTCAGTCGGCTGTTCTGGGTAATTCAATTACACAACTTTTCATGTTCAGTGCAGTCGACTGCTACATATATTTGGTCGACTGAATAGAGTTAAATTCCAAATTGTTCTTAAAAAACTCCAGGTTAATCATTCCCATCATAGACTACACTCCAGTACGTGAGAATAATTTTCTCAAATAGTTAAACATATTTTTCCCAATAATTAACACATTTCTACCATACAATTTGGTTAACTTGATATCCAACCACTAATACATTCTTTTTCGACATTTCTTAGCAATTAGCATTTTAATCTCTTTATCAACAAATTTCACATTAGTTCTCTGTCCTTAATCATTTATCCAACATGCAAACTCATATTTTAATTTATTCATGCCCACATTAATACAAAGGATCTATTTAACCCATGAAATAGCATTATTAATATACTAACTTTTGTATGTAATCCTTGATGGCAATAAATGGGTTTTCTTCAATCAATCCATGATCATAATCAATTCACATACAACTCAAATAATAGAACCACATATAAATTGGTATATCCACATTTCAATCATTCAATAGATTATTAAAGTGTACTCTTCTTAATTTCTTTCATGCTTCATTCATTTATAATAAACTAGCATGTATTCCTACTTTAGACTCATACTAGCACGTAATTTCTTTCAAAGCTTCGTACGGCGCCATCCCAATGCTAGCCTGAAATCTGTTGTTGTAGGCAAACTCTACCAAAGGTAAATGCCTTTCCCAAATGCCTCCAAAGTCTAGTATACAACACCGAAGCATATCCTCAAGAATACGGTTGACTCTCTCGGTCTGCCCATCGGTTTGCAGATGAAAAGCAGTGCTGAAATCTGTCTTGGTCCCCCAAAGCTATCTGAAGACTCCTCCAGAAATGCGAAGTAAACCGCGCATCTCGATTAGACACAACAGTTGACGGAACACCATGAAGCCTGACGATCTCGCCAACATACAACTCTGCCAACTTGTCCATCGAAGCAGTGAGTTTCATCGCCAAAAAGTGAGCAGACTTGGTTAGTCGATCGACTATAACCCAAATCGCATCATTGCCTTTAGGACTCTTAGGCAATCCCATGATGAAATCCATACTGATGTTATCCCACTTCCATTCCGGAATAGGTAACGGCTGTAACAGACCTCCGGGTCTCTGATTTTCGGCTTTGACTTGCTGACAAACCTCACACTTCGCCACAAATTCAGCCACATCCCGCTTCAAACCAGACCACCAGAAATGCTGTTTGATGTCTTTGTACATCTTAGTACTCCCAGGATGTACCGACAAAAGAGTAGCATGCACCTCCTGAAGAACACTCTCTTTCAGGTCCGCCTGATTTGGAACACACAGCCTATCTCCGAACTACAGCACTCCATCCCTGATTTGAAATCCGGGCAACCTGCCAGCACCAACCTGCTCCTTCATCTCCAAGATATCAGCATCAACCTCCTGACTTGCAATGATCCTTCCATTCAGTGTAGGCTGAAGCCTCAACTGAGCCAAAGATGCTCCCAATCCTTGCAAGACAACCTCAATACCTGCTCGGTCCAATTCGTCAATCAGATACTTCTGAGTTGTAATCAAACTGGCTAAACTGCTCTTGCGACTAAGTGCATCAGCCACAACATTAGCCTTCCCAGGATGATACTTGATCTCAGGTCACAGGTCCTCGAGCACTTCCAACCATCTCTGCTGCCTCAGATTCAGATCCCTTGCTGATATATATACTTCAAGCTCTTGTGGTCCGTGTACATGTTCAACTTCTCACAGTACACGTAGTGCCTCCATTGCTTCAGAGCAAAGATAATCGCAGCCAACTCCAGATCATGAGTCGGGTAATTCTTCTCATGCGATCGTAGTTGCCTAGACCCATATGCGATTACTCTTCCTTCTTGCATTAAGACACAACCAAGCCCACGATGTGAAGCATCGCTATAAACATCATACTCAACACCTGCTCCAGGCAAAGCCAAAATAGGTGCAGTAGTCAGCTTCTCTTTCAACTCCTGAAAGCTTGCCTCACATTGCTTAGTCCACATGAAGTTCACATTCTTCTTGGTCAGACGAGTAAGCGGCACGGCTATCTGGGCATAACCTTGAATGAATCTCCTGTAGTATCCAGTTATCCCAAGAAAACTTCTGACTTCCTTCACTGTAGTAGGCCTAGCCCAATCTCTTACTGCCTCTATCTTCTGAGGGTCAGTTGCCACTCCCTCCTTAGAAAGGATGTGACCTAGGAATGCCACTTCAGATTTTCAGAAATCACACTTGGATAACTTGGCATACAACTTCTGTTCTTCCAGCTTCTTCAAAACTGCTGCCAGATGCTCGGTGTGCTCCTCCTCTGACTTGGAGTACACGAGAATATCGTCGATGAACACCACGACGAAAGAATCAATGAACGGCCTCAGAACTCTATTCATCAAATCCATGAAGATTGCGGGTGCATTCGTCACTCCAAATGGCATAACTAAGAATTCGTAATGCCCATGTCGAGTTCTAAATGCAGTTTTGTGCACATCTTCAGCTTTCACTCGAACTTGGTGATATCCTGATCGAAGATCTATTTTGGAAAAAACAGCTGCTCCTTGTAGACGATCGAACAAGTCATCAATTCGAGGAATAGGATACTTATTCTGAACAGTGACCTTATTCAGCTCCCGGTAATCAATACACATTCTCATCGATCCATCCTTCTTCTTTACCAAAAGCACTGGTGCTCAAGGTGACGCACTAGGTTGAATAAAGCCTTTCTCCAACAGTTCCTCAATCTGCCATTTCACCTCATCCTGTTCCACTGGAGCCATCCTATACGGTGCCTTAGAAATGGGTGCACTTCCCGGTTGAACAGTGATGCTGAACTCTACATCACGATGCGGGGGTAACCCAGGAAAATCTTCCAAGAACACAGTCGGATAGTCCCGAACCACAGGAATCCCTTGCACTTCCACAGGAGTCTCTTCCTTGCGGATAGTTGCCACCAGCCTAGAACACTTCTGCTTCCCTTGGAAAGTGACTTCAGGTCCACCTGAAGCCTTCACTGTTATCGTCTTGGTCTTACACTCGATGCTTGCACTGTACACCGACATCCAATCAATGCCAATGATAACATCGACTCCCAAGATAGTCAGCTCGATCAGATCAATCCCAAAGATTCGATCTCCAATCACAATCTCACAATCAGCATAATACCGATCAGTGGTTAAAGTTTTCCCTGATGGAGTAGCTACTGCCAAGATCTTGCCTGGAAAAATTTTCGGTTCAACTCCCAACACTTTAGCAAATTTAGGAGACACAAAAGTATGAGAGGATCCAGTATCGAACAACACAATAGCTTTCATTCCATTAAGATAATGTTCTTCTGTTACATAATACACCCTCATTACTTAACAGTTTCACTAAACACCGGGAAAAAGAAATGACAAAAACCACTAAACATCAGCCCTCGTACCAGTGATGACATGATCAACCTCATCAGCATCAGCTTCCGTCAAGGCAAATACTCGCCCTAGTTTGTACGGCCTCCTCCCAGTCTGCTGCGTTGGTGCATTGCGATTACCATTCCGAGGCTTGAGACATTGAGATTGGTAATGTCCCGTTTCACCGCAGTTGTAGCAAGTCACCGCAGGAGGTCTCACCACAGTGTTCCCAGGTCCTCCAGCCACACTAATAGCGTTCGCCCCTGTCGGTTTGAACCTTTGTGCAGATGGTTGCCCCTTGAAACTCCCAGAATGTGCGGGCCTCTTTCCAGACTGCCAGTTGTTCCTCCGGTTCTGAACAACATGAAACTGCTCCATATCTGCTTCCGTCGCTGCTGCTCTCTTGACCAACTTGTCAAATTTTCTGATACCAAGAGGTATCATCCGGGACCTCAAGCTTGGCCTCAATCCATGCTCGAACTTACGAGCCTTCTTAGCCTCATCCATCACCAGTTCTGGAGCATACCTAGAGAGCTGAGTAAATTTGGTCTCGTACTCTCTCACTGACATGCTACCTTGCTGTAGTAATAGGAATTCCATAGCCTTCTTCTCTTAAACATCGGAGGGGAAATAGTGACTGCGGAATTCTTCCAGAAATTCCTCCCAGCCAAGCACTATGCCTCCCATGGTCCTCTTCATCGACTGCCACCACACAGCCACATCTTTCTCAAATTGTAGAGTCGCCACTTCACCTTACTGCCTTCAGGGGTCTCCAACACTTCAAAGATTGTCTCCACTTGACGAATCTAGTTGTCAGCCGCATCAGGGTCTGACTTCCCTTCAAATACAGGAGGTTTCATTCGCTTGAACGATTCCACTAGTTTAATCGCTTCGGGCACCAGATTCACAGGTCCCCTTCCTTGGTTCTGATTCATAGCCACGGCATTGAGCGTCTGATAGACCCTCGCAAGTTCCGTTTCCAGATCCAGACCTTCCCCGTTTCTAGCTCCTCTTCTAAACATATTCTGATGAAAAAGATCCATTAAATTCGAAGTATAAGACATGAATTTTAAATCAACTTGCATTTCATTAAATTCCAAACTTTATACATTCGAATTGAAAAACATTTCTTGACATCAGAATGAAATAGTAGAAGCTACAACAGTCTAACTCCTACGGTTCCTCTTCGCTTCTCGAAGTTCTCCCCGTAGTTCATCAACTTCATCCTTCAGCACATCGGTCAAATTCTTCCTCTTCTCAAGTTTCCATACCCGGTGACTGAGAACTGAAAAGTCGTCCTTGCGCTTTGCCAGCTGAGCCTCCAATAATTCGACTCTCTCTCTCGCAGTGTTTCTACCTGCCTCTGAAGAGAAATCACAAGACTATTTGGAACTGGTTCTTCTTCAGAAGAAGAAGAAGAGTCATCAGATGAATCCGGAGGTGGGGTGATCTCTAGGGATTCAGGCCATTCTAATCCGTCAGAAACTGCTTGCCCTGGATAGTACTCGTCCTCAGAATCTGCCTGTCCAGGATGGTACTCTTTCTCAATGATATGCCAGTCGTCGTCTCCAGCAGGGTCGAAGTGATCAGCCATCTTAGAAATAGAGAGGAAGAAGCATAAGCCATAGAGCAACACAAATGTAAGTCACTTACATTTAAATCTCTAGACTCAAACACACACTCTAATGTCCACTTCTAGGGTGTCGTTCCTTATAAATTTGTATAAGTGTGAAAAGCGTGGCTCTGATACCACTCTGTAATGCCCCGAATCCCAAATACACTGAATTCGAGATGTTCTACAGGATCTTTCCGCTTCCTTTAGTACAATTTTACAAGGAAATTCAAACTTTTCACTTTACATCAGAGTTTACATCAATATTACACTTTATATTGCACAGCGGAAGTAAAATTTACAACGATGAAATAAATATACAACAACATTGAGTAATCTTTAAGCATTTGTTCCTCTTTAATCTTTATCAAGCCATTTACCTGCATATAAGACTGTGGGTACGTCAGTTTATTCAACCGACGATCATTATACACGGCCATCCTCTCTATGCCGGAAATAGTATAACTTAATTTTCCATATTTAGCAAACAAAAACTTGTCACATATCAAACTAAAGGGACTACCCTATTGATGTCGTGTTGTGATTGTGCACTTAGTCCTTAATGCAGTTATTTATGTTACATGACACTAATGCGCACTTGTTCGGATTCTATGCATCCCATACTACATAGGTTCGAGGGCAAGCCTCTTAATCGTTCTTCATCTTTGTAGGGTTCAATCCCTCGCCATGACTTAATCTACTACTGTAACTACGGTGAATATCCTAGATGTTCTATGAGTACAAGCTCGTGTACAGAAAATTCTGGAAGGGAATCCCACGCCATGTCTTGACTCATCAAGCATGCATTCTGTGGCAATTCAGCCTCACTTCATGGCACACGATCCTCTTGCAGTCACCAAACATCCCACAAGCGTGGCTAGAGTCCGATCATTACTGAGTTGTGCCCACTTATTTTTTTTTATTATTATTATTATTATTATTATTATTATTATTATTATTATTATTATTATTATTATTTTGAGTATTAACTAATTTAGTATATTATTATTTAATTTTTCTTATTGGATAATCCATTACCCTATTTAAAACCCTACAAACCCCAACACCCATTATCATAACTACCCAATAGCCCATTTACTCACAACCTGATTCTCCAAAACCCATTCTCTTAATCCCCAACCCGTTATGTATACCCAAACCTAACTACCCGATACCCTGTCCCCAACTCGTCAGCAACACCCCTAACCCTAATATCCCTTACGCTGTATCTATATATATACCCACCTATTATTATCAGCCTGTTCATCTTCCACATTAAACTCAGACGCCTTCTTTCCTGTTCTTCATCCCGTTATCCATGCACCCCCTCCTAGCCGCCTTCTCATGCTACCATTTCTTCTTCCATCTCTCCCGACGCCTCATCTTCCACCTGCTGCAGCACTGCCTGTGAGTGAACCCATCCCTCTCCCGCTCTCACCTCTCTCCCGATCACTCCCTACCTCCGCTCTCCTGATCGCCGACAACCCCTGCGCTGCCCTGACCCTGCAGCAGCCGCCGGCCCTCCCTGGTCGACGACGCAACGCCCAGTACCGACCTCGTGACCTCCTATTTCACTGCCATCCTCCACCTTGCTGCCAGTCCTCACCGCCGTCAGCCTTGCCCCCTGGCCTTCGCTCTCCCTCTCGCAATGCACCCCCCACTGGCTTTTGTTGTTGATCCTGCTTGAGTGAGTTTAGGCCGTCGGATCATCGTGATCATCATGATCATGTTCCTTGATTGCTCTGATCCTAGCCGTCCGATCTTGTTGATCTTGATCAACACCTCTTGATCTCTAGGATCTAGATGTTAGATCTCTTGATCTTCATCATCTTGATCATCCTCTTGATTATCGAGATCCGTGCTTGTGTTCGTGTTTGCAATCGTGATCGTGTGTGAATGTTTGGTTCGTGATTCGTTCGTTGTGTTTGTGCTGGGATCCGTTCTCGTTATTATTGCTCCTGGTATCGTTTCCGTTGTCGTCTCTCAGGCAAGTAACTTGTATTAAATTCCTTTGTAAATACAAGTACTAAATACCGCCTGTAGTGTAGTTAGGTTCTAGAGACAATTTGTGTGTGAAATCTCTTGTTGATCTTGTCTCTATAGTGATGATTTGACCATAGTTACCAAACGACATACATGACATGATATAACCTAGGATTGACCATATCTTGTTGCATATATGCATGTTATTCATATGTTATTATGTGCTCGTTCGTGTTATTCGTGGTAGACTTGTTGTAGACTTGTGAAATACCCTATATCATGTTGCTTGGACATCTAGTATACTCTATTTCGTATTTGGTTGTGTTTTGGATGAGTTCTATGTGAACTAGTGGATTTTGTGCATATGAAATATTTTCAGTTTTGCTAGCTTTTCTGTTTTGATCAGTATTTTAGACCCTATTAAGGTCATTATTTAAAAATATTTGGTGAACATGATTTGTAGAGAATTCTGTCTATTTTCCAATCTTTTTGATAGATCTTAGTTTCGATTTACGGTTTGTGAGTTATGCCTATTTTACTACTGAGGTGTAGAAAGATTTTTAGACTGCGTTTTCTATGAATTCAGAAGAGTAATCTATTTTTATTATGGTGCTAAAATTATTATTTTGATCAGAAATTTTGCTAACTAAACGTATTTTTTGGATTCAAACCTGTTTTGAGTTATGATTTTGTGAAATACTATATGACTTATATATGTTTGCTGATTCAGAAGGGATTCTATTTTCCAGATTCTTCGACGGATTCATATTTGCATTTTTGTAGCAACGGGAATACCTGTTTTAGTACAGTAGTGTCTTGTTGTTCTGAATTAACATTTGCATGATTCTATTCCTTTATGAACTGTCTATCATCTGTACATGTTTATCTGTCACCCTGAACCTGTTACATGTTTATACCATGCTATTGTCACTCTGTTTTCTGCATATACATGTCTGTATGATAATAATAACAAAATGACCAATCCGGGGTTGTGGGAAAGATCTAGAAGTGGAAAATATAGAAATGTGCACTAAGAAGAGGGCCCGTGTTCCCTATCTGTTACGTGTTCATGACTACATGATTCACGACTCTGTTTATCTAACCCTGACTACATTACTTCCCTATAGGAAGGTGTACTCAGAAGAGAACCCTTAGGTTCTATATGTCTGTCTGATCTGATTATCTGATATCTATCTGTCTGATCCCTGAGTACACTACCCTATGGACTCCACTACGAAATCTAAATGTAATTTGTTTGAATGTAGCAACCATGTAGTAAAAAACAGGGATGCTTGAAGTGGTACCTAGATAGTAATCACACAAGACTTATAAGAACATGACATCTATTATCTGTTATCTGTTATCTGTTATCTGTATCTGTTTATCTGACATCTGTTATCTGATTATCTGTTATCTGTCTGACTAGCATCTGACACTACCATCTGTATATCTTTCTGCATACCATCTGACACTTGACACTTAACACATGTTATCTGATTTGTTTTCCTGATTCATGTTAGATATTATATTCTGTTGATATGTCTATACCATCTTATGATTGTTCTGTTATTATTTATATTTGTTATTTATCCCATATACTTGTATCCTGCACTACAAGCGGTCCGTAACTTGCATTAATGGGAGTTTGTTTTCTTTTTTCTCTTCCTGCAATTTATTAAATTGCATATTTTGGAGATCAGCTGTCCGATGGAATAGGCGAGATGAGTTACTAGATGCTGAAATTTTGCTATTATTATTTCTTGTTGCGTATCTTGAATAATTGTATCTTGTACTTGGATTTATTTTTGTATTTGGGCAATGTGGCCGAGGATATTGACTTGTTCAGATCTGGATTATTTTAGATTATAATATTTTGGTTTCAAGTATTCTTGTTGGTATTTTGGTTCATATGTGCATGTTTGGTTGAATCTTTTGCTTTCGAATCTGATTATTCATGTGGAATGTTGTAAAGATTCTTGAACAGCTTATGGATGATGAAAATCATTCGCTGGGCTTAGTCACGTATCCGTTTTCTGTATTCTCTTTTGGGAAGCGGGGCGTGACACTTCGCCTTATCTCTTTGTGAAAAAGGAAAGAGTCTCAATCGAATTGCATAATCTGATACTCTATTATGCTTGAAAGTGTCATAAATTTCTAAGAAGTTTGCAATGTGAACATTAGGATCCTCGTACAATAGTCCCCCAAATTGAACAGTCTGTTGAATCATTTGATGATCGTCGGTTTAATCTCAAAATTGTTAGCTTCAATAACCGGCCTCTTTATGCTTGATGTAGCTCCATTAGGTGAGGGCATAGCATAATCGCTCAAAGGCTTGTTTTCCTCTTTGTTTGCTATTGTGATACACTTCTATGTCCTGAAATATAGCTATTAAATAACAGAAAAATAAAAAATTAGAAAATAAAAATAATAAGAAAAATCCTAATTAGTAACAATCTAGCAATTATCAATATCAATAAAAGAATAATTAGTCCCCGGAAACGGTGCCAAAAACTTGATGTGAATTATTTGCAAGTGTAAAAAATCGCAACAAGTAGTATAGATAAGTGAAAAGAGTGTCGACCCCACAAGGACTAATTATTTTATCGAATACCAAAATTACTAGATTATCTACTATTTGGAAAACCTAATTTTAATAAATAAAGCAACTAAATTAATCTAAAGATCTAAACTAACAAAAGAGAACGAAAATCTAAAATTTTGTGGTTTATTAATTGCAAAATCTAGTTCTAGGGCTTTCGATTTTACCTAGTTAATCCCACACAATTTATAACTCCATGTGAGTAAAAATATTATTTTTCCAAGTTGTAGACAAAAATTCCCAAATTATTCAATATTCTCTCTCAAGAAATATCAAAATATTCTCAATTAATTATTTGTCATAGTTCATGCATAAATTACTAATTGAAAATTCATTAAGATCTATGGATTTCTTAACGGTCACATTAACAGTGGTTCGCTCTTGTAACGGTGTCTAATTTTATTAATTCGAAATCACAAATTACCAGTTCGGTCACTCCATAATTTAATAAATCATATAAAAGTTGGCCAAACAATTGTAAGCATTAAGAACAAAAATCAAACACACAACCATGAAAAATAAAAAAATAATATGGAATTAAAATTGTGTTCTCAAAACTAGGTTACATCAAAGTCCTAGAAGATAAAATTAGTCCATAATAAAACTGCAACTAACAAACTTGTTCATGAATTGCATAAAAAAAATTAGAAGAGAAGAAGAAAAATTCAATTTTGTAGAAAATCTGCACTATTCTCTCTCTCCTTCTTCTTTGTTTTTGTCCCGTTCTCTCACCTCCTCGGAAATCGTGCCGCACACATAGAGCAACCCAACCCCTGAGTCTCTGACGTCACTGACTTTGCTCGTAGCTGCTAACGTCACCTCGAAAGCCGCACCGCACAACGTCTTGATTTCCGCACCGAGCCCACACGTCTTCTCCTCTCTCCTCTCTCCCTTTTTGTTTCCTTCTATTGCTTCTCTTTAATTTTTTTTTTTTTTTTTTTTTTTTGAGGTCAGAGGTTGCTCTCCCTATCTCGTTAAGCGTGTTGTTCTCCTGAAGTTGACTGCAGTATTTATAGGGACACGAACCAGGGCTATTAGGGTTTACTTTTGCATATAACCCCACATCTTCCTTTATTTCTTTCCTTTTTCTGATTTGCTCTTTATTTCTTTCTTCTTTTCTTCTCTTTCTCTTTCTTGAAGCACGTGCTGCACACACAAAAATAAAATCAAATTTTATTATTTAAAAATAAAAATAAAAATAATTAGTTTAAATTAATTAAACTAACTAATAATCACATTAGCTCAATTAAATCCTTTTAATTTTGTTTATTTTATTTTCACCCACTATTGACAATTAAAATTTCTATTTTTATTTCCACATGGCCAAATTGTAAAATTCAAAATTCAACAAATCAATAAAAATTAATCAATCATTTGCTTTTTTTCTTTTGTTAATTTTTACTTAAAATATTCACCTTTTGCATCAAAAAATCTTATTACTTAAAAAATAATTAATTAACTGAAATCTATGGAAATAAAATAAATTATTAATTAGATAGACGAATACAAGCAATTTTTATGGGTAAATGAGTACAAATATTTATATGAAAATTGGACACATCATAATATCATCTGCAACTATGTCGAAATCTCGTTCCAATTTGGAACAGGCAGCGGTACAGACCATACAATGTCTTTAAAATCTCATCCAAACTCGACCGAACCACTCAAACATATTCGTTTAAACCCATATATAGATGCACCCATATATATACTAGAGTCCCCCAAACATAGCACACAAAGTCACGCTCGAAAACCACACGAAAACACCAAAAAAACCCAAAAAGACAACAGCTCTGTTGCTGCCCAAACCGGGTCAGAACAGTAACCAAGGGTTACTGTTCACCTTGCTCGGGTTTGAATAGTAACCCTAGGTTACTGTTCATCCGAACCCCCAAAACCCACAAAACCTAGGGTTTAACCCTCCAACCCCTAGCCCCCATATTTTGATGTATTTTCATGTATATTTCTTTCCATATTCGCAATTGTATGCATAATTGATTAGGGTTTATCTTCAAAAAAAACTATATTTGCATTAAAAAGTGAATTAACGATAAAAATTCATCTTTTAGTCTTTTTAAACATGTTCTTAAATTAACCACCAAGATTCAACCACTACAATCACCTATATTCTCATTAAGTTTATTTCTTTAAGAAAAATATCAATCTTTCATGCATAAACCACTTTATTCAAAAATAAATTACTTTCGATACATACAACAATTATTCAAACCCCAATATTAAGTTTCAATTTTGATAATTAAAAACAACGAATAACATGGAAAGATCTCAACTTTATAATCAATCGAACATGAATTTAATAGCATATAACAAGTTCTAGTTATCTCTAAATATCTTTATCATCTACAATTAAATCTATAGATTCCAATTAGATTTTTCATCCATCATCAACATTTAACATTCAAGATTAATAATACATGATCATCTCTCATAAAAATTTCATCTTTAGTTCATGTAAACATCTAGAAGTTCATTCATCATGTATAGCAACCATCATGATTAAACTATCAAAACTTAGATCTACAAATTCACAACAATCCCTATCTGCTAGATTCATCATGATAATATAAGTAAAACCCATCAAGAGACGAGAAGTATCACTCACCTCAAAGAAGATCAACTTGAAGAACAATAGTAATAATAAAGAAGTCTTCTCTTCCTTCTTGCGAAAATCCAAGATCCAACTCCAAGAAAATAATGAAAAACAATGTTTTTTGGGTTCACAATAGTAGGGCTGCTGCTGCCCCTAATATATGCCGGGATTTGGTTCTAGGGTTTCACAAAGTTTACAAAAATACTCCTCAAGAAAATTATTTATTCACATATATGGATTCTTCCCATTATTAGTTAATCAAATCAAATCAATTAAAATAAAAATTAAATCCTCTAACTCTCTTGATTTGGCCGACCAATATGTGCAGCCCAAAAATTTCGAAATCTGGAGTTTTTACACCAAGTGGCGATTTTGCACAAGTCCTTCTCTTTGTAATATTTGCAAACAAGCCATAAAATATTCGTAAAAATCCAAAAAAAGTATATAATTTTTATCTACTAATAGATATTTGATTTTCCAAATAAATTTTCTGACTTTTACTCTCCAGGAAGAATATTTACAATAAAGTCCCCAACAATCTCAAAATTACGTAATTATATATTTATTCAATTAAATCAATAAAAATCAACCAAATATGGAAATAATAAAATTCCTTAGAACCTTCTACTGAGTAGCCGACCCTAAATGCAGCCAAGCAATTTTTTAAGTTCAATTTTCACCCCTAAACGAATTTTTACAAAAAAAAAACCATTCCATTCAAAAATTTACAAAAGTAGTTTTCTTTATTCAGAAAAATCCCAAAAATTCAAATATATCCAATAAAAAAAAATAGAATTTGTTCGTCAACTCAAAATTTTAAATTCACACTTCGAAAATATTTGCACGTGTTTTACACGTGTGAAAATGTCAGTTTTACAAAAATTCAAAATAATTAAATAAATTGATGGAAAAATTATTTATTAATTCATGATATTGTATAAAATATTACGGGGTGTTACATCAATTTTTTTTCTTTCGATCAGCTTGAAGAGAATTTCCTCGCGCACTTCGTGACTAGTCGCAAGGCGGAGAAAACGAGCGCTTCACTCCTGGACCTAAGGCAGAAGGAAGGGGAACTGCTTCGAGTCTTCGTCCAAAGATTCATAGCTGAAGCCAGGTCAATCTTCTCCCTCGACACCAGAGTCACCTCGAAGGGATTTCGACATAATGTCCGCCACGAACAGCTGGATGCCTTCCTCTCGAAGAAACCTCCCCTCGACTTTCCATACCTCCTCCGCATGGTTGAGAAATATATCCAATCAGAGGAAGCTCTGCATCCCCACGAGTGGAAGGAGACCCCAGCAAAGAGGAAAAGGAAAGTCGATGAATCCGAGGCCCACAAAAATTGCAGAAGGACCCCATAGGTCAGAGGCGTCCACTTCCAGTCCCTTGGTTTGAGAGATTCACCCCCTCATGGCAAATGTTTCGGCCATTCTCATGGAGATCGAGGACAAGGAAATAGTCAAATACCCCCCGCCATCCAACGACGTCAACAGGAGAAGAAACCAGAGGGTTCTACTGTCAATTCCATCGATACCACGGCCACGAGACCGCAATTGTTGGTCTCTCAAAGAGGAGATTGAAGTACTCATACAGAGAGGCTATCTAGCTGAGTTTACCCAAAATGCTAGACGAGCCTCCCCTCTCGAAAAGCAGACAAGCGTCCGACAACGGGCCCTAGCGCGAAAGGAGCCGACGATCTGGCTATTCTCCACTGCATTCTCGGAGGACCAATGGGCGGAGACTCCACCACCTTTTGCAAGGTTTTCATCTGAGAAGTCAATGCGGTCCACCACCAACCACCCCCAAGGGTCAGGGATTATCAGTCTCGTTCTCCGACGAAGATCTTGAGGGTGTCTGGCTCCCCCATTGTGACGCTCGTGTAATCAGCATCGGTTTAGCCAATCACGAGGTCTACCGTATACTGGTCGACAATGGGAGTTCGGTGAAAGTTCTGTTCCTAGCGGCCTTCAACGCTCTGAAACCACCCAAGGAAAGGTTGAAGTCGACAGGGTACATGCCCCAAGGGTTCTTAGGAGCCTCCATTCATATCGAGGGAGTTGCAACCCTCGACGTGACTGCCGAAAGGCCCCAACTTCCCGTACAAAAACCATGAACTTCATGGTGGTTGTCATACCCCATTTCCCAAAAGGAGAACACGGAATATGGATACGTGACTAAGTCCAACGAATGATTTTTATCATCCATAAACTGTCAAATCTTTACAACATTTTACAGGAATATCAGAGTAGGAAGCAAGAGAAGTCAACCACGCATGCATATATAAATCAATAAACCAACAGGAATTTACTTGAAACAAAATATAACAATCTCAAATAAATCAGATCTGGAAACAACTTAATAATTCTGTGTCACATTGCCCAATACAAAATAATCCAAGTAACATACATTTATTCAAAATAAGCAACAAGAAATAATAATAATAATAGCCAGACCTCCAGGAACTCGAATCTCAGATAACCTAATCCATCAGGCAACTGGTCACCATAATCTGCAATTTAATAAATTGCAGGAAGAGGAAAAGTAAATAAAACTCCCGTCAATGCAAGTTACGGGCCACTTGTAGTGCAGGCACAAGTACAGAAAAAGATAAACAGATATAGAATAACATCAGAAACAAACATACCATGGAATAGGCATGTCAACAAAGCAGGATAATTAACATAAAACAAAATCAAGTAACATGATATAATAACAGGTACAGGTAACATGTATCAAATATCATGCAAGCAGGTAAACAGGTAACAAATGAACAGGTGAACAGGTGTCAAGTAGCATGTACATGTATCATGTAACAGGTGTGAAGTTATATCAAGTCTTGTATTTATTTTTATCTAGGTAGCACTTCATGCGTCCCAAACTTTTACCACATGGTTGCTACTTTCAAATAAGTTACGTTTAGATTTCGTAGTGGAGGCTATAGGGCCGTGTACTCAGGGTTCAGGTAAACAGGAACAGGAACAGGAACAGGTACAGGTACAGGTATAGGTAGAACCTACTGGTTCTTTTCCGAGTGCACCTTCCTATAGGAAAGTGTTCAGTCAGGTAATCAGGTAAATAGGTACAGGTAGAACCTACCGGTCCTCTTTCGAGTACACCTTCCTATAGGGAAGCATGCAGTCGAGTAATCAGGTAAACAGGATCGCGTATCATGTAGTCATGCACACGTAACAGGTCGGAAACACGGCCGCCCTTCTAAGTATACATTTCTATATTTTTCACTACTAGATCTTTCCCTTAACCCCGGCTTGGTTATTTGTTATTATTATCAAACAGGCATGTACGTGTCACAAACAGGGCAAGAATAACATGGTATAAATAAGTAACAGGTTCAGGTTGAAAGATAAACATGTACAGGTGATAGACAACACATAAAAGGATACAACAACGAAAATTCTAGTTCAGGACAGAAAGATAGTACTGCACTAAATCTGAAATTCCCATTACTACAAATGTGCAAATCTGGATCCATCAGAAAATCTAGAAAATAGACTCCCGGCCAAATCCAGAAAATATATATAAGTCATATGGTATTTCACAAAAACATGACTCAAAATAGATTTGCATCCAGAAAATATGTTCAGCCAGAAATCAGAAGTTTGAATTCATAAACAGAAAACGGCATAAAAACTTACTGATTAAATCCAGAAAAAATCTGGGTATTCCCTAGTATGTTTAGTATCAGAATATAAAGTTTCATAATTTTCCAACATAGATAGAATAGTTAAGTAAAATCAGAAAGCAGCAAGATACAACAGTTTCATAAATCTGCAATCATAAACACAGCAGTACTAAAATAGCAATATCTTACAAAATATGAATCGAAATCCAGATCTGTCAAAAGGGTGATAAAATAGATACAGTAGGCTACAATTCATATTCACAAAGTTTTTATAGATAGTAAATAGAATCAGGTCAAAATTATGTTTCTTTACTGAATAGTGCGAAAATTCTGCATGTATAGTGGTCGTTTACAAGTATAGAATAGTTTATAAAAGTCATCAATTAAATCTACAAAAATTAGGAGTTAATCCCAATCAATTCTCATTGTAACTAGCAAAATATTGGATCAAAATATTATCTTTAACATCAGTATAAAAATACATAACCATACAGAATTCATATAAAACAAAATCTGGAATTTTCTACACACCTGTAGTAAAACTGGAATAACTTGCAACTCACAAAACGAAATTGAAATCTGTTAGAAATTCTGGAAAGTAGACAGAATTCTCTATAATTCATATTCACAAATAATTTTCATATACTGACCTCAATAGGGTTTAAAATACTGAACAAAAATGGGGTAACAGAAAAAAACAGAAATATTCTTCAAGCATAAAATCAACTAGATCATATGAAACACATCCAAATCATAACCAAACATAAAGTAGGGTATACTAGATGTCCAAGCAACATGGTATAGGGTATTTTACAAGTCTACTACGAGTTATACTACATCGAACACATCATGCATAAAAGATCATACAACACCTCATAATCACGAACACATGCATGTATACAAGAATTGAGTATCACTAGGTCTATATTCATGTCGTGTGTGTAATGTGACAACTACGGGCGGGTTAACACATAGAGACAAGATATAATGGGGGTTTTGCACAAGAATTGTCTCTAGAACAAACCTACACTACAGGCGATATTTAGTACTTGTATTTGCAACAGAAATTAATACAAATTACTTTCCTTAAAGACGACGACGAAAACAGAGCAAGAACAAGAATAACGGGAACGGATTCCCGGGCAACGAACTCAAGCGGGTGAATCACGAACTACGAACACGCGATCACATGCACATAATACTCACGAACTCACAAGATCACACACGCACACATGAGAGAGGGAGAAAGAGTCGGCACCGCAAGGTCGGTCCCAAGGAATGTCACGACAGCGACACGGTGGCGGACGAAGTTGCTGCCTGCGGGTGTGATGGCTGTTGACTGCGGGAGAAGGCAGGGAAGCGTACAGGGGGGTCGGTGCATCGGCTGTCACTGCAGGAGGAGGGCAGGGCGGTGCTGGTGCTGTGGTGGTTGCGGTCTGGCGGCGGGGCGGGGAGAGGGGACTAGGGCATCGAAGGGAGTAGGGAGGTGCACCGGGGAAAAGGGTTGCGCTGTGGTTGCCGCTGCTTCGGGAGGAGGCAGCGCAGGAGGAGGGTGCTGCCTGTAGGGGCTGAGAGGGAGGTCGGAAAAGAGAGATGGGCGGGAGAAGCAAGAGGTAGGAGATGGGTTGGTCGGGGCTGAGCAGCTAGGGGATAGCCAGAGGTCGGGAGAAAGAGATGGAGGGACTTTGGAGTAGGCGGCTAGGGTTAAGAACAGGGGAGGGGGTACAGTAGTGTATATAGGCAGTTAGGGTTTTGCATATAGGGTTTCGGGTTGGGAGTATAAATGGGTGTTCGGTTTAGTTGGGCTTAATGGGTAAGGTTAACAGTGGTGTAATAGGGTATAGGATTAAAAGGATCTAATAGGGTTGATGTTGATATTTGCAAGTGTACAAAATCGCACAAGTAATATAGATAGATGAGTAGAGTTTCGAACCCACAGGGACTAGATATTTTACTGAGTACCGATATCACTAGATTAATCACTATTTGGAAGATCAAATTTTATAAGGATAAAATTACTAAATTAAATTAATCTAACTAAATCTAACTAAATTGGTGAAGAGGGAGAGGGCTGTAAAACTTTGAAGCTCTTTTAATTTGCTAAAGGTAAAATTAGTTCTAGGACTCTTGGTTCACCTCGTTTATCACACACACAAAATATAATTCCTTATAAATAAAAATATTATCTTTCCCAATTGTCGACCAAAAGCCTAAAGATATTAACCACTCTATCAACGTAGTCTAAAAATTATTCTCAATTAATCATTCGTCTATCCACCAAATTATTAATTGAAAATTTGGATTTCTTAATGGTCACGTCCTCCAATATACGGTGTTATTTTTTATTAATCACAAATAACCTGTTCGGTCTCTTTATGATTTGAAAAATCATACAAATGTCTATCCACCATGTTGTATGCATAAATAATAAAAATTAAAACACAATCAGGAAAAATAAAGTAATAATAAGGAATTTAAATTTGTGTTCTACAAAACTCGGCTACACCTTAGCCTCTAAAACAATAAATTCAGTTCATATTTGTTTGGGATTGCATCAAAAAAATATAGAGAAGAAAAGATACACAAAAATATAAAATTTAATTCAAACCCCTTTTCTGTCTCAAAAGTCGGAGCTAAAAGTGTTGCTGTCACGCGCCGTCAATCAATGCATCAGTCTGTCACACTGCCGTTGTCGGGCCGCGTGTCCCAAAACTAGTTCGCCACGTCAGCGAAACAGCCGGTCAACCCTGCAGTCTATCCACCTGCCGCGTCGCCTTGGGATCTGTGCGCCAGTCCACGTCAGATCGCACAGAGCCCGTGCTGTTCTGAGCCGCTTCTTCGTTTGTTCCAAGCCGCACGTCAGAAGGAAGAATGAACACGCCACGTCAGATCGCACACTGTCACTATGCTGTCCTTGTCGCCATGCTGTTCTCACGTGCCGCCTGCTGCTTCTCTCGTTCGATTTCACCCGCAAGAGAGAGAGAGACAGAGAGGAGCTGTGTCTCTCTCTCTTCCTTTATTACTTTTTTTTTTATTATTTATTTATTTATTATTAATTAGTAGTGATTAGTCGTCACCTCCTAAGTTTGTACCCTCTCTTTGGTTTGTATTTATAGGGAAACGGAGAGAACCATTAGGGTTTGCACCTTTGCAGAAAAGTCCACATTCTTCCTTTATTTCCTTCCTTTTATAATGCAGAATTTTATTTGTTTCTCGTTCCTTCTTTTCTGCCTTTTCTGCTCACCACGTGCTTCTGCATACACAAAATAATACCTGAAATTAGGATTTTTAAATAAAATAAATTTAATTAGTTTAAAATTAATTAAACCAACTATAAATCATATTAGCATATAAAAATCCTTTTACAAATTATTTGTCGCACTTTTAACTCAACAAAACAATAAAAAAAATGATAAATCAATTATTTTACTTTGTTTGTTGATTTTTTCCACAATTCTTTACTTTTTGCATCAAAAATATTATTTCTTCAAAAATAATTAATTAAATGAAATCATATATAAATAAGATGAATTATAGACAATATCAGCGAAAACAAGTCATTTTAATAGGTAAATGAGTACAAATATTTGCATATAAATTCGACACATCAAATACCCCCAAACTTAAGATTTTGCTTGTCCTCGAGCAAAAAGTAGAATAATAAACAAGGGAATAATAATAGTAGACTCAACCCATCACACCAAGAAATCTTATCATGCAAGCATCAAAATTACAATTAAAAATATAAACAATTGCAAATAAAGTAAAACTAAGCATACCCACTTTGTCCAGTGCAATTATTTATTCATAATTCCCAAAAAAAAATCGCATTTGTCATGCAATTAATGTAATTATAGTATGCAATAACTCAATCTGTGATTATCCCTTCTCTCTACTACAAACCGAGTAGCAAACTAGAGTTTTTTTTTTTTTTTTTTTTTTTTTAGTCTCTTCTTTAAGTTGTCACTTGCCTTTTGACGCGAATGCAAAATATTTGTGATGAATTCACCCGGTTACTCAACAAGTCACAAACTTAAAGTGCTTTGCATACTCATATTTCAAGTTGCTGTTCTACGTAAGTGTAGACATTTGTGATGAATACCCCTAGTTACTGAGCAACTCAAAACATTGGAGTAGATTGACTTTATTCAAATTTTTTTTTTTTTATATTTTTTATTATTACTCTATTTACTTAAACTCTATTTAGGACTAGATTAAAGGGGATAATCACAAGAAAAAGCATCACATTTGTCTTTTATGTATAATAGCATGACCCACACAATTTTGTAAGGAATTTTGAAACTCAATAATCCTAAAGTAAATAAGTATGCTTAATATTGCTTTACAAAAAAAATTGTTTATACCAAAAAAAATTGTTTCAATGCTTATCACAATAAAGAACTCAAAAGTGTAAAGGTAAGTCTAATTGAAATCCTTCTATTTTGTTTTTCTTTTCAAAAATAATAAAAATAAAAATAAATTTGTAAACCTTCTTTTTTTTTTTTTTTTTATTTGATGTGTCGAATTTATATGCAAATATTTGTACTCATTTACCTATTAAAATGACTTGTTTTCGCTGATATTGTCTATAATTCATCTTATTTATATATGATTTCATTTAATTAATTATTTTTGAAGAAATAATATTTTTGATGCAAAAAGTAAAGAATTGTGGAAAAAATCAACAAACAAAGTAAAATAATTGATTTATCATTTTTTTTATTGTTTTGTTGAGTTAAAAGTGCGACAAATAATTTGTAAAAGGATTTTTATATGCTAATATGATTTATAGTTAGTTTAATTAATTTTAAACTAGTTAAATTTATTTTATTTAAAAATCCTAATTTCAGGTATTATTTTGTGTATGCAGAAGCACGTGGTGAGCAGAAAAGGCAGAAAAGAAGGAACGAGAAACAAATAAAATTCTGCATTATAAAAAGAAGGAAATAAAGGAAGAATGTGGACTTTTCTGCAAAGGTGCAAACCCTAATGGTTCTCTCCGTTTCCCTATAAATACAAACCAAAGAGAGGGTACAAACTCAGGAGGCAACAGCGCCAAAAACTTGATGTTGATATTTGCAAGTGTACAAAATCGCACAAGTAATATAGATAGATGAGTAGAGTGTCGAACCCACAGGGACTAGATATTTTACTGAGTACCGATATCACTAGATTAATCACTATTTGGAAGATCAAATTTTATAAGGATAAAATTACTAAATTAAATTAATCTAACTAAATCTAACTAAATTGGTGAAGAGGGAGAGGGCTGTAAAACTTTGAAGCTCTTTTAATATGCTAAAGGTAAAATTAGTTCTAGGACTCTTGGTTCACCTCGTTTATCACACACACAAAATATAATTCCTTATAAATAAAAATATTATCTTTCCCAATTGTCAACCAAAAGCCTAAAGATATTAACCACTCTATCAACGTAGTCTAAAAATTATTCTCAATTTATCATTCGTCTATCCACCAAATTATTAATTGAAAAATTGGATTTCTTAACGTCACGTCCTCCAATATACGGTGTTATTTTTTATTAATCACAAATAACCTGTTCGGTCTCTTTATGATTTGAAAAATCATACAAATGTCTATCCACCATGTTGTATGCATAAATAATAAAAATTAAAACACAATCAGGAAAAATAAAGTAATAATAAGGAATTTAAATTTGTGTTCTACAAAACTCGGCTACACCTTAGCCTCTAAAACAATAAATTCAGTTCATATTTGTTTGGGATTGCATCAAAAAAATATAGAGAAGAAAAGATACACAAAAATATAAAATTTAATTCAAACCCCTTTTCTGTCTCAAAAGTCGGAGCCAAAAGTGTTGCTGTCACGCGCCGTCAATCAACGCATCAGTCTGTCACACTGCCGTTGTCGGGCCGCGTGTCCCAAAACTAGTTCGCCACGTCAGCGAAACAGTCGGTCAACCCTGCAGTCTATCCACCTGCCGCGTCGCCTTGGGATCTGTGCGCCAGTCCACGTCAGATCGCACAGAGCCCGTGCTGTTCTGAGCCGCTTCTTCGTTTGTTCCAAGCCGCACGTCAGAAGGAAGAATGAACACGCCACGTCAGATCGCACACTGTCACTATGCTGTCCTTGTCGCCATGCTGTTCTCACGTGCCGCCTGCTGCTTCTCTCGTTCGATTTCACCCGCAAGAGAGAGAGAGACAGAGAGGAGCTGTGTCTCTCTCTCTACCTTTGTTACTTTTTTTTTATTTATTTATTATTAATTAGTAATGATTAGCCGTCACCTCCTGAGTTTGTACCATCTCTTTGGTTTGTATTTATAGGGAAACGGAGAGAACCATTAGGGTTTGCACCTTTGCAGAAAAGTCCACATTCTTCCTTTATTTCCTTCCTTTTATAATGCAGAATTTTATTTGTTTCTCGTTCCTTCTTTTCTGCCTTTTCTGCTCACCACGTGCTTCTGCATACACAAAATAATACCTGAAATTAGGATTTTTAAATAAAATAAATTTAATTAGTTTAAAATTAATTAAACTAACTATAAATCATATTAGCATATAAAAATCCTTTTACAAATTATTTGTCGCACTTTTAACTCAACAAAACAATAAAAAAAATGATAAATCAATTATTTTACTTTGTTTGTTGATTTTTTCCACAATTCTTTACTTTTTGCATCAAAAATATTATTTCTTCAAAAATAATTAATTAAATGAAATCATATATAAATAAGATGAATTATAGACAATATCAGCGAAAACAAGTTATTTTAATAGGTAAATGAGTACAAATATTTGCATATAAATTCGACAAATATTTACAAATGTTCGATTTAGTTGGGCTTAATGGGTAAGGTTAACAGTGGTGTAATAGGGTATAGGATTAAAAGGATCTAATAGGGTATAGAATAGGATTTTGGGCATAAATAGATCCAAATATAAAAAATAACAAGGTGGAAACAAAATGAATAAATAAGATAAGACATGAACAAATTTAAGAATAGGGCTCAAAATAATAGCTCGAACAATCAGAGACAAAACAATAGGAGACAATAGAATCAAGAAACTCAAGTAAAAAGACGACAAATCAAATAAATGGATAAATAGAAAATGAAGATCCAAAACACGGTCCAAAAAGAGATACAAAGAGAATAAATACACACAAAAAAATACACCCAAAAATATAGAAAATGGAAAACAGGGGTTACAGTGGTGAACATCCAAGCTGCCTACAATGCCAACTCGGCCGACCCGGCCGCCTCGCATCCCTCCAGGAAGTACCCTCAGTGTACCACATAAAGATGAAGTTACCTACTGAGCGCGGAGTAGGTATCGTCCGTGGCAACCAGGAGGAAGCTCGAACTTGCTACATGGCTGCAATGGGAGTCGCGATCCTTCCTCTCAACGCGGTTGACCTCCCCTTCGAAAGAAGTATGATCGGTTCCGAACCTGTCGACGAACTTGAAGAGGTGCTATTTTCTGAGGATAATCCATGCAAATGCTTCCAAGTGAGTCGGTCTCTCCCCCCAGACCTAAGACGCGAGATCATCGAAGTCAGGACCTATTCACTTGGGTCCCCTCAGATATGCCTTAGATCTTTGAAGATCTTATCGTTCACAAACTGAGTGTTCGTCCCGAATCGAAACTAGTGCAGCAGAGGAGCGGCAAGTTCGGTTCCGTTCGGCAATAAGCGGTTAAAGAGGAAGTATAAAGACTCCTCTCCACCAACTTCATTCAGGAGGTGAGCTACTCCGAGTGGTTGGCCAATGTCATGATGGTCAAAAAGGCCAATGGGAAGATAAGGATCTGTATCGATTTCACAGACCTCAACAAGGCCTGCCCGAAGGATCCGTTTTCCCTCCCGAATATTGATGCCCTCATCGACGCGACGTCCGACCATGAAATTCTCAGTTTCAAGGATGCCTCCTCAGGCTACAACCAAATCAGGATGTATCCCCCGGACATCCCCAAGGCAGCTTTCACAACCGACCAATGGTTATATTAGTACTGCGTCATACCCTTCGGCCTAAAGAATGTCGTAGCAACATATCAAAGAATCGTGAACCGGATCTTCAAACATCAAATAGGTCGAAACATTGAGGTTTATGTAGACGACATGCTCGTCAAAAGCCTCGAGGGTCGGGATCATGTTAAAGATCTGGAGGAAGCATTCGGGGTCCTTCGGTCCCATAACATGCATATAAATCTTTCAAAGTGTGCTTTTGGCATAAATTCCGGGAAATTCCTTGAATTTATGGTCAGCCAACGGAGAATAGAGGCCAACCATGAGAAAATTCAAGTCATATTAGACATGGCCCCTCCGAGAAACGTCAAGGAGGTTCAGCGCCTCACGAGTCGGTTAGCAGCTATCGGCCATTTTTTATCCAAATGTGGAGAGAAGTCACTATCATTCTTCAAGGCTCTCAGAGGAGCTAAAAACTTCATGTGGGGGGAGCCCCAACAACAAACCTTCAATTAGTTGAAGACTACATAGCCAACCCCCCACTCCTCAGCAACCCCGTGCCGAATGAGGTCCTCTCCCTCTACCAAGTGCTTCCGAACACGCTCTCAGTGTTGTTCTGGTCCGGGACGAGGGCAAATTGCAGAACCCAATTTATTTTGTCAGTAAAGTCCTCCGCTATGCCGAACTTCGATACTCTAAAATAGAGAAGATAGCATGCACACTCGCGATGGCAGTGAGAAAGCTTCACGCATACTTCCAGGCCCAGTCCATTCAAGTCCTTACTGTTCAACCCCTCAAACAAGTGCTCCACAAACCTGAGATGTCAGGTCGCTTGATCAAGTGGTCAATTAAGCTTAGTCGGCACGACGTCAGCTACTAGCTCCGAACCGCTATCAAGGGCCAAGCACTCATTGAATTCATCATTGAGTGCACCATCCCCGACGGACCCAAAGTTTGAGAAGACGATCCCGAGTGGGATCTCTACGTCGACGAATCATTCTGTGAAGGCGAGAGTGAAGCTGGGGTCATACTCAAAGGACTGGATTCCTCTGTTCTCTAATATTTTCTTTGCCTTAACTTCTCGGCCTCCAACAAAGAGGCAAAATATAAGGTGATGATTACAGGACTCCTCCTGGCCCGTAAAGCTGGAGTCTGACACATAAGAATTTTTAGCAGTTCTGAGCTGGTCATTAACCATGTCTCTAGGGAATACGAGGCTCGCGACCACCAAATGGTTCAGTACCTGGCACAAGTTCGGCTTATCCTTTCAGATTTCTTGGAAACGATAGTAACTCGGCCTCAAGAACAGAATGCTTAGGACAATGCCCTATCCAAGTTGGCATCCTCCTCCTTCGAAGGATTTGACCACACTGTCTTAGTGGAGGTTCTCCTCAAACCCAGCATCGAAGCTGTCGAGCCCCCCGAGGTCAACTGCATCAATACACTTGCGCAAGCAGCTACTTGGATGGATCCAATCCTAAACATCCTAATGGCAATGAGCTACCCCAGGATCCATCTGAAGCAAGAAAGGTTTGGGCTCATTCAAAGAGGTTCACATTCATTGACGGCACGCTCTTCAAACGCTCATACAACAAAGCAAATGGGAGACCCTATCTCTGCTTCCCAAGTCCCTAAGAAGCTAGATTCGTGTTGGAAGAAATACATGAAGGAATAGACAGCTGTCACATAGGCAGTCGAGCACTTGTAAGAAAAATACTCAACCACGGGTATTACTGGCCGACCCTCCTCCAAGAAGCTCAAGACCTCGTAAGGAAATGTGGCCCTGTCAAAGGCATTCCTCCATTCGACACACTCCCCAAGTCGAGCTGAAATCACTAGCCAGTCCGCCCCCCTTCACTATGTGGGGAATGGACCTGGTCGGCCCTTTCCTATGGCGACCGACCAGAAATGTTTCCTCATCGTCGTCGTAGACTACTTTACTAATTGGGTCGAAGATGAACCACTCACCATCATTAACGAGCATCGGTCCCAACAATTCTTTTGGAAGAACGTCAACTGCCAATTTGGTATTCCTCGGATACTTGTAACCGACAACGGTACCCAGTTCACCGGAAAAAACTTTCGCAAGTTCCATACCGACTTGGGGATCCAACAAAGTTTTTCTTCAATCTCACATCCCCAGTCTAAGGGCCAAGCCGAGAACGCTAGTAAACATATCCTAGACGGACAGAATAAGTGCCTGGATAACTCGCCAAAAGGCCTGTGGGTAGAGATACTGCCGAGCTTCCTTTGGGCCTACCGAACGACAAAGAGGATCCCAACAGGAGAATCCCCATTCAACCTGACTTTTAGGACCAAAGTAGTCATTCAATTGGAGTTCAGCCTCACATCTCCCCACATCATAAGTTTGGATGAAGGTTCCAACTCCACTAGTCTAAGAGCCAACCTCGATCTCTTTGACGAGGTCCGCGAGAGGTCGGCCATCAGAAGGTACATCTACCAACAAAGAGTTGAATGCTTCTACAACCAGAAAGTACGACTGACTAACATCAAAGTGGGCAGTCTTGTGCTCCGAAGGCTCACCATTTCCGAACCCCTCAAAAAGGGAAAACTTACTCCAAACTGGGAAGGTCCTTATAAGGTCTCCAAAGTGGTCCGTTCAGGAACGTACCGACTTAAAGACCTGGGGGGCAGGGCAGTTAAGAGAACTTGGAATGTGGAGCACCTGATCAAATTCTATGAAAGCCCTTAAAATGAACTAGACTCGTAGCAAATGTAATAAGCACCAGCTTTCTGTGGACATCAAGTAAAATCAATTTCAGTTTCGTCAATCAATCGCCTACTCCTTAACACTGCTAAATCTAAACCTCGGAAAGAGCACCATGGAAGAGCACCTCGACTCTGAGTCTTACGTAGTTCTCATGCTAAATCTAAACCTCGTAAAGAGTGCCACAAAAAAGCACCTCAACTCTGAGTCTTACGCAGTTCGAAACTGCAAAATCTAAATCTCGAAAAGAGTGCCTCGGAAGAACACATCGACTCTGAGTCTTATGAAGTTGTCACTGCTAAGTCTAAACCTCAGAAAGAGTGCCTCGGAAGAGCACCTCGACTCTGAGTCTTACGCAGTTCTCACTGCTAAATCTAAACCTCGAAAAGAGTGCCTCAAAAGAGCACCTCGACTCTGAGTCTTATGCAGTTCTCACTTCTAAATCTAAACCTTGGAAAGAATGTCTCGGAAGAGCAGCTCAACTCTGAGTCTTACGCAGTTCTCACTGCTAAATCTAAACCTCGAAAAGGGTGCCTCGAAAGAGCACCTCGATTCTTAGTCTCACGCAGTTCTTACTGTTAATTCTAAACCTCGGAAAGAGTGCTTCGAAAGAGCACATCAACTCTTAGTCTTACGCACTTCTCACTACTAAGTCTAAACCTCGGAAAGGGTGCCTCGAAAGAGTACTTCGACTCTGAGTCTCATGCACTTCTCACTGCGAAGTTTTTGAAAAGGGTGTCTCAAAAGTGCGCTTCGATATCGAGTCTCGTGCAGTCCTTACTGCTAAGCCTAAGCCTCGGAAGGAGCACCTCGGTTCCGAGTACTAAGGTAATCTTTCCCTGATACGTCCCGAATACGAGAATCGCCCCAAGCTCGCACTTAAAGTGGATCCCTCCACTGCTAAGAACTTAACATCTCAAATCTCAACAAAAACAAGTCAATTTGAAGGGAAAAGATTCACTTTATTGATCGAAAGATGATTACAAAGCCGGTGGCTAGTTTGCAAAAGGCATACAACATACTGAAAGCTAAACCTACATCTACACACAATTCGCTTCATATCACAGGACACTAGCTACTCCCCACGCCTTGAACAGAGAAGTAGGTGGGGGCGCCACGATAGTCATCCTCGGGACTCCATTATGAGAGAGGCACTCATGAAAAGGTACCATGTCCCTTTCAGCTCGTCCATCTTCCTCGTCGCCATGGCTCGGTCATGCTTTCCTCCGTAGAAGAGGCATCATACCGACGGAAAGCAATGACGATGAAGGCCCCCGGGAATCACCTGTAGAGGATGGCAGTTGAAGCCAAAAATAACTTGAACCACCATCTCCCCAGCCGACCCAGCTAAGAAAGTCTCAAGAGAAGAATGAGGAGCCCTCTGAGATAGGTAACTCCACATCGACCTGAATCTTCGTCCCTCCGACCGACCTAGCTAAGAAAATCTCGAGAGAGGAATAAGGAGTCCTCTGATGAAGGTAACTCCACATCACCTTTCCTCAGCCGCAGGTCGAGGAGGTCAGATCTTGTAATCCGAGTCGTGGGTGATAGTCTCCTACCCAGATCACCTCTAGGAACTTGGTCAATCGAACTACAGATCATGAAATCCGAGCCGGTCAAGTCAGAAGAAGTATCCCATACTCCAATCTCAGTAAGGTCGAATTCCCGAAGGTCGAAACCGACCTCTCAAGTTTTCATTAAGGAAACCATCACTTTGTGGAAGTAAGTCATTTTGAGCCAAAGGATTTTATAGACAACTCAACCAACCTCCTCATTTAATGAGCATTCGAACGGTCAATGCTTCAACTTCCAAGGCATACAGTAACCTCGATCATCACAAAAGTAATGACAAAATGAACACGTGGCATTTATCTGTGCGCGTACCAAGGCATGGCTACAGAGACAAAGTTTCGATTAACTAACTCAAACCCGGAAACACTCGACAACTAAACAAAGGGAAAAAGGGAACAAAAGCGAATTTTATTCATTAAAAGAAAGATTACAAGGGTTGTCGCCAAACCGTTGCAATGGAAGGGATACAAATGGCTCATCACCGGTGCTTCAGCATCGGTTCTTTCTCGTTAAGAGGGGCAGATTTTTTACGAGCTGCGACATCCAGTTTGGCCCTCAGTTACAAGTCCTTTTCATCCGCCTCGAAGGCCAAGCCCTCGAGCGAGAAGTGCAGGTACCGGATCTTCATATGCGTGAGGGCCTTGCCGTGCCCCGCATTCTACGTATCGAGCACCTGCAGCACCATTTCCTCCAGCTCCTGCTTATCCTTAGCCACGTGCCTAGCCACCTCTTCTAGCATCCCCAACAATTTCTTCTCCTCGACATGCCACTCCAATCGCTCCTTGGCCCATCTCTCCTTCTCGGTCAACAAATCCTACCGACCACTTCTCTCCTCCTTCAATGCCTTCTCTGTATCTTTGGTATCTTGCCAGAGCTCCTGGTTTCGACTCACCAAATTCCTGCCACTCTCCTCGGACACCATAGCCCGTGCAAGCATCGCATCCAGCCTTTGCTTCAGCTCAGCCCCAGTGACGGAGGCCTATAAAAAGGAAGGTTGTAAGGAAAATTAGATATTAAAACTGAGGGAGGATACCGACTTCAAGTGAGAGACCCTTACCAGGACTGAAGCCTAAGCCCAATAGGAGTAGACGTTCCCTTAGGCCTCCCTCTTCAGGGACACTGATTGTCGGGGAGGTGACCAGGTTTGTGACCACCTGAACTGCGTTCACGTAGTCCATCACCAGAATCGTCTCGGTTACAGTCCAGGAAGGGATCTGCACCTTTGTCGGCGATGGCACCTTCGGTTTCGTCTGAGGAACCCCCTCCAGGGGGACCGGCAACTCCGCAACAACGATGGAAAGGTCGGCATCTTTGTTTTTCTTCCTCCCCGGAGGCGCAGAAGAAGAAGGAGAAGAGGGCGCTTTGGAATCCCCCCCTAAACTTTCTTCCCCTTAGAGTCCTCAGATCCCACGATCTCCTCTTTCCTTGCCCTGGCCTTTCCTTTAGCCGGCTTCCTCCCCGCGTGCATCTCGGCCTTATCCCCTGCCTCCTCTTTGGCTCGAGCCTCCGCCTCAGCCTTAGCCTTGGCCTCGGTCTCCTTCAGTGTCACCTTATGGGCCAGACGCCATTCCATCAGAGTCGCGTCGAAAGCCATGATCAATGTCATGCCCCGCTTTCCAAAAAGAATACTGATACGCAACTCAACCCAGGAAATGATTTGCATCATCCATAAGCTATTCAGAATATTTACAACAAATCTCAGAATAATCAGAGTCGGAAGCCAAAAGAATCATCCTCACACAGACATATATATCTCAAAACAAAACAAAGTGCCAACAGAAATTAATTGAAAACCAATAATATAATAGTCTCAAATAAACAGATCTGAACAAGTTAATATCCTGGGTCACATTGTCCAAATACAAATAAAATCCAAATACTCAAATACATTGTTCAAAAGCAACAGATAATAATAATAGCAAAAGAAGTCCAGCACTAATATTTCATTTCTCCAATACCAACGGGCAAACGACCATCCTGATCTGCAATCAATAAATTGCAGGAAAAAGAAAAAGAAAACAAGTACCTGTCAATGCAAGTTACGGACCGCTTGTAATGCAAGATACAAGTACAAGAAAAGCTAACAAATCTAAATAATAGCAGAGACAGATATAGCATGGTATAGCAGAATTAACTAGCATGGTATACTAACATGTGTCAAGTGTCAAAAATCAAATAGCATGCAGAAAGATATACAGATAGTGTCAAAAAATGGTGTGGACTGATAGTATCAGATAGATAACAGATAATCAGATAATCAGATGACAGATAGCAGATTCAGATATTAGATACAGATACAGAAGCAGATGTCAGATGCAGATTCAGATACTTATAAGTCTTGTATTAATTACTAACTAGGTAGCACTTCATGTGCCATCCTTCTATCACATGGTTGCTACATTCAAAACAGTTACGTTTGTAGATTTCGTAGGGGATCATATAGGGCCGTGTACTCAGGGTTCAGACAGACAGATATCAGATAACAGATCCAGACAGACATATAGAATCTAGTGGTTCTCTTCTTCCCTACACCTTCCTATAGGAAGTAATGTAGACAGGGTACAGAATAACAGATAACAGATAATCATATGGGAAACACGGGCCCCCTTCTAAGTACACATTTCTATGCTTTCCCACTACTAGAACTTTCCCATAAACCCCGGCTAGATCATTTTATAATTATTATCAGACAGATATGTATGTGCACAAAACAGAGTAAATCTAGCATGGTATAACGATCCACAAGTTCAGAATAACAGATAAGCATATACAGATGGTAAGATAGTCACATAACAGAACAAAATAGGGTACTTCCTAATTCAGGACAGCACGACAGTACAGTACTAAAACAGCAATTTCTATTACCACAAATATCAAAACCTGAATCCGTCAGAGAATCTGGAAAACAGACTTCCAACCGAATCCAGTGAATACATATAAGTCATATAGTGTTTTAGAAAAACATAACTCAAAACTGATTTGAAACCAGAAAATACATTCAGCCAGAAATCAGTAAATCGAATTCAAAGTCAGGAAAACAGCATCAAAACATCATAATAAATTCCACGAAAAATCTGTGGTATTCCCCTATATATCTATTATCATAATATAAAGTTTCATAATTTTCCAGTAAGATTAGTTTAGCCCACAAAAATCAGAAAAATATCAAGAAACGATAGCTTGGCAAATCTGGAATTCCCAACACTGCTGTACGAAAACTGTGACATCTCGCAAACCGTGAAACGAAATCCAGATCCGTCAAAGGGAGATGAAAATAGAAAAAATAGGCTCTGGACAGTTTTTGTAAGGCGCTTGCACCGAGAAAGAAGCTAGAAGTAGAAGAAAGGTTGGATTCTCACCTGCAACAGGCCCATGCAGCCGCCAAGATGCTTCCGCCTCTTAACAACGCTAACTTTCATATTCACAAATAATTTTCATACAGAGAAAGGAACTAGGGTGAAAATACAAATCTTTACAGAACAGCGAGCAAAATCCAGCAAGTATAGTTTTTATAAACAAGCTTGAAATGGCATATAATTCTTATCAAATAAATCCACCAAAATTCTGGGTAATCGCTAAATAGGTATAGAAATATTGTGCAAAATTTCAGATTAAACTAATATGCTTAGCACTAGTATCAAAATAGTTTAGTCATCGAAATCATCAAGAAACGAAATCTAGAAATATCATATACCTCTGTAGTAAAATAGACATAATTCGCAAACCAAAAATCAAAACTAAGTTCCGTCGAAAGGGTTGGAAAATAGAAAAAATCCTCCACAAATCATGTTCACAAAATATTTTCAAATACTGACCTTAATATGGTCTAAAATACCAATCAAAACTGATCGCTGACAAAGTACATATTTTTCTCTTAACAACAAATCAACATACAACATACGAAACTCGTTCCAAACACAACCAAACATGTTATAGAGTCTACTAAGTGTCCAAACAACATGAAATAGGGTATATAGCATTTCCACAACAAGTATATCACATGGATCGAACGAATCCCACGAAAAAAACCATGAACCGAACAACCACACGTGTAAACTTCGTGCACGTGCAAACCAACCAAGAGAGAGAGCGAACTCCTGACCCTAAAATAGGTTGGTCGTTATTCTATATTAGAAGTTTTGTTACATATTTTCCACACAATATTGTAACATGAGACTTTCTTGAAACAGGGCTTCAGGTCCGTAGATGAGTACGCAGTTGAATTTACTAGACTTAGCCGCTTCACAGCTGTTCTTGTGGCCAACAAAAAGGATAGGGCTCGTCGGTTCATTTTGGGACTTGCTCGTGACATCAAGGTGCATCTTGTCTCTCTCTGCTTGTGCACTTATGCTGATGCTCTCGAGGCAGCTCGAGCTCAGGAGCAGGCTCGTGGTGGATTAGTTCCTCCCCAGCGGACTGTTTCGCTCTCCTCTGCAGTTGTTAGGCCTTCTGGTGGGCCGATTCGGAGGTCTGTCCCAACCCCTCCGATCAGGGCAGCTCCTTACCCTCCTACCGCTACTCGGAGAGAGGGATTCTGTGATTTCTGCCAGATGCTCGGGCATGTGCACAGAGACTGCAGGCATGCCAATCGTCGTTGTTTTGGTTGTGGTTCTGCTGATCATACAGTGTGGGATTGCCCGCTGCGTAGGATGTCTCTTCCAGCCGGGGGTCCAGTTCAGCAGGTAGCCCCAGCTTGGGGTTCAGTCAGGCCACTGCTTCCCCTCCAGCGTCAGAACGTCGGTCAGAGGACCGCTGCCCCCAGGAGAGGTCAGGCTTTCAACCTGATTGCTTTAGATGCTGAGTTTGATGAAGAAGATGCTCCAGGTATATTTTGCATTTGTTGTTTTGTTGTTTCTTTTGCTTCTTCCATTTTCTTGCATTATTCTTTCATATTATTCTTCTGCATTGTGTTTCCTCACTCCTGTTCATCCATTCATTTTTTTTTCCTGTCTCTTTGCTTTGTTATCTTGCAAGTCTTGTGTTGTTTCTTCTTCATTTTTTATATCGGTTACTTCTTTCTTGCATTCCATTCTGCCATCGTGTACCCAGTCATTTTTTGATTCAATTCTTTCCTGTCCTTTCTCCCTTTGATTCCAGTTTTGCCTACCTCCCAACCTTGTTTTGCAATATTGTGCTGTTTCTCTCCTTTTGGTTCTGTTTGTTCACTTTCTTGCATTCCATTTGACCTCATTGTTATCCACTTCCTTCTTTTCTGGTGTTGTTCCTTTCCCATTAGCCCTCGACTTTGTTACCCCTCCCTAAGTTTGTTTTTTCTTGTCCTATGTACCGCCTACGCAAATTTTGAGGACGAAATTTTGTTGTAAGGTGGTTAGGATTTGTAACCCCTGTTTTACCAAAAACGTATTTTTGTGTATTTTCTATATTTAAAATTTTCGCAAATTTTTTTTTCCGCTTTTCAAATTTCTTTGGTCAAACTATATTGTTGGATCTCATATTCAAATTAGTTTTTGTTCAAAAATTTTATTTGTGACTATCTTATATGATTTTTATATTGTAATACCATTCTTATATATTGTTATTATTTCTCTTATTATTGTTATTATTAGTATTATTTTTATTATTGTTATTTCGACTAGTTATTAAAAATTCACTTTTATCTTCTAACTGTAGTTGTAGTATTTTAAATAAATTATATTTTGTAATGCAAATTGCATTTTTATTATGAACAATATTTTTATTAGTTAATTTATTTTTCCTATTGAATTTAAAATAATAAAAAAACCTATTAACTTTTTCATATCTTATTATAACCAAACCCAACTATCCATTATAAAATCCTACCTACTATACAATCCACCCACTTCCTGTTTATTAAAACCATATACCCTTTTTACTAACCACCTATTAAATCTTTCATACCATACTCTCCTAGATTAAAACCTTCCATTCCTACCTGTGCATCCCAACCGTTAGCCACATGCCCCCAGACCCGGTTGCACCCAAAACCAACCCGACCCTTTTTTTTTCCTGTAGCCGTCAGCATGTGTGCACCCTCCCCTTTATTCAAACCCTAATACATATGTACTCCTATATATATTACAACCTTGCTGCATATTTTAGTTTTTCCAAACCATTGCCCCCTATCCCATGCTTCATCTCTCCCGTTTTCTCTCCATCCGCCGTCTCGCGCTCTCTTGCTCTTGGGGTTTTCTTATGTGTGCTTGAGTGCGCGTGTAGATCGTTCGTGAGTTCGTGGACTTTCGTTCGTGAGTTTTGCTCCTACTTTTGAGTTCATCGTTCTTTATCCCGATTTAAGGCAAGTAACTTGTACCTCAATTTATTTGTTTGATACAAGTCAAAAAGTTCACTTATAGTATAGTTGGTTCTAGAGACGACTCTTGTTTGTGATTTGCTTGATGGTTTTGTCTCTATTGTGAAAACTTGACCATAGATGACTCACGACACAATATGAACATGAATTAACTTAGGATTTACCCATTCTTGATTTTTGATCTTGTATGTGAGACTTGTGTAAGAATTTGTGTTTTGGTTGAGACTCATGTGAAATACTTGGCGTGGACATGTTAGATATCCTAAATCATGATATTTAGACACTTGGTAGACTCAATTTCATGTTTGAAGGTGTTTGGATCAATTTTCTTGAATCTATGTTGATTTTGTTTATAAGGGAAAAATCTGTAGTTTTGTCGCTGTTCTGTTTGGTTTGCTATTTTTGACTGTGTTAAAGTCAATATCTTAACTTCAGTATAAAATATGAGTTTTAGATAATTTTGTCTATTTTCAAACCCCTCAGACCTTGCTTGATTTTGATTTCGTATGACTGAGTTATGACTGTTTTAGTACAGAGGTGTCGATCTTTTCCAGATTTTGTTTTTCGGTAATTTTGATGACAAACCATTTTAAAGAACTATGCTACATATAAAAATAAAATAAATAGATTTAAATAACTAAACAATAACTATACTATATAGAATATATATAATATAAAAATTTGGTTAGTGTTTCTTTACCTAGTTAGGGATTACCCAAAATTTTGGTGAATTTTATTGATGAGTTTTATGTGTTATTTCATGCTCGCTTATGAAATCTATACTTGCTGTATTTTGCTCGTTGATTTGTACAGAACCATATTTTCACTATGATTCCTTTTACTGTATGAAAAATATTTGTGAAATATGAAAGTGAGTTTATTCTATCTATTTTCATCTCCCTTTGGTGGATTTGGATTTCGTTTCACTGGTTGCGAGATACTTCAGTTTTCGTACAACAGTGTTGGGACTTCCAGATTTTCCAAAGTGTCGTTCTTGATGTTTTCTTAATTTTGATTGACTAAACTAATTTTACTGGAATATTATGAAATATTATATTTTTATTCTAGATATATAGGGGAATACCCCAGATTTTTTTTGAATTTATTTGAGAGGTTTTGATGCAGTTTTCCTGACTGAGAATTCGTTTTCCTGATTTCTGATTGAACATGTTTTCTGTTTTCAAATCTATTTTGAGTTATGATGTTGTGAATTACTATATGACTTATTTATACTCGCTGGATTCATGCGGACGCCTACTTTCCAGATCCATCGACGGATCCAGATTTGGATGTTTGTAGTAGCGGGAATCACTGTTTTAGTACTGTACTGTCATGCTGTCCTAAATATGAACATACATTGTTTCACTCCTTTATGTGACTGTATCTCATCTATGCATGTTTATTTGTTTCCCTGAACTTAGTACTGATTATACCATGTTAGTTTGATACTATTTCGTACACATTCATGCATGTTTGATGACATTAATAATAAATAACCAGGCCGGGGTTTAAGGAAAAGATCGAATAATGGATAATTCAGAAGTGTACTCGGAAGGGGGCCCGTGTTTCCCATTTTGATTCATGTTGATACATGTACCTGTTGCTGCATGGACCTATTAGTTCATGTACCTATTACCTGTTGCTGCATGGACCTGTTGGTTCATGTACCTATTACTTGTTGCTGCACGGACCTGTTGGTCGTATACCTGTTGCTTCATGAACCTGTTGCTACATGAATCGGATAATTCGTGTACCTGTTGCTTCATGAATCTGTTACCTGTTTCTGTTCTGATTTTTGAGTACACTGCCCTTTATGGTCCACTATGAAATGTTAAGTGAAACTGTTTGTTGTAGCAATCATGTAGTAAAAGCTGGGATGCATGAAGTGCAACCTAGATAGTAATTCACTACAAGACTTGACACATGAGACCTGAACATGCTACTTGATCACATGATACAAGCTTTCTTGATACTTGACTACATGATACCTGAGACTTGGTACATGATTACATGACACTTGACACTTGATGCATGTTTACATGATACTTGATTTACTTGATACTCGATACATGATTACTTGGTACTCGATACTTGACACATGTTTATAAGATACCTGTTTACTTGACTCTTGATATATGCTACATGATACTTGATCACATTACCATGCTAGTCGTTTATTTTGACATCACACTTATTCCATGTTGCTAGTTAGTTTTCCCATGTGCTTGTATCCTACATTATAAGTAGCCCGTAACTTGCAATTGACAGGTACTTGTTTTTCTCTTTTCCTCTTTCCTGCATTCGTTGAATTGCAAATTTTGGAGAACAGGTTCCAGATGGTATTGGTGACATGATGTCCTAGGTGCTGGAATTTTGCTATTATTATTTCTTGTAGTTGCTTGAACAATAATTATATTTATGTACTTGGATTTATTCTTGTATTTGGAAAATGTGACCCAGGATATTTTTTTTATTCAGATCATGACTATTTGAGATTAATATATTTTATTTCAGGTATTCTTGCTGGTATTTGGTTCATATGTGCATGTGGTTGACTTTTCTGGCTCCGACTCTGATTATATTGTGGTATGTTGTAAAGATTCTTGAACAGCTTTTGGATGATGAAAATTATTCGCTGGGCTTTTGTTACGTACCAGTATTCCGTATTCTTTTTGGGAAGCAAGGCGTGACACTATTATTTCTATTATTGAAATTCGGGGCGCTAGAATATTATACAAGGACTGATACATAAGAAATTGGACTGATATGCAATAATCTTTCCATACTTCAAAAGAGACTTTAACAGAGATTGCAACTTTGTGAAGCTTGTAAATTCAATTCATGGAAATGGATCATTCCTTCTCCCTTCAAAAGGAGCATCCATAGCAGCTTGAAAAAAGGAAATCTCCAATAAATGTCCCAAAAACTTTCCCAAGTTGCCTCACTCTCACTGCCATGCTTCCATTGAACCAAAACCTCAGTGACAACAATCTCTCTCTTGGGTACTATGTGTTTGGCTAAGATTTTAGAGGGATTGGGAGCAGCTTCAACATAGTTAGAAGGCATCGCAGAGGGAGGAGAAAGCACTACAGCAGACATACCAACATGGGTCTTGAGCTGAGAAACATGGAAAACATCATGTATTATGGAATCCTCTAGTAGCAAAAGTTTGTAAGTAACAGGTCCAATACTTTTTGCAATCTTGTAAGGACCATAATAAAGTGTAGAGAGCTTGTGAATGCGATGATCCCCTGCAAAAACCTGTCTATATGGCTACAGTTTGAGATATACCTATTCTACAACAGCAAAATATTGTATGTTCTGTGCAAATCAGCTTTACTCTTCATCCTACCCTGAGCTCTTGACAAATTATTCTTTAGAAGTTGTAAAGTAACATTCCTAGAGAGTAATGCATCTTTCAGATCTTGCACTCTAATAGTGTGTGGCACATAAGAGAGGATAGTGGGAGGGAGCTTCCCATTTACTGCTTGATAAGGAGATAGATGTATGGAGCTGTCAAATGGGTATTATAGCAAAATAATGCCCAAGGCCACCAGCTTACCCACTCATGTGGCTTGTAAGCAGTGAAACATCTAAGGTATGCTTCAAGTGCTCTATTCACTACCTCTATCTAACCATCTGCTGGGGATGGAAGGCTTTAACTCGTGCATAATTTAGTGCCCTGCATAGCAAACAATTCTCTCCAAAAGTTGTTGGTGAACACTGCATCACTGTCACTAACAATGGTCTTGGGCAGGCCATACAATTTGAACACCTAATTGAAGAGAGTCAAAGCCACACTCTTTGTAGTATAAGGGTGACTCAAGGGAATAAAATGACAGCATTTGTACAATTTGTCAACTATAACTAGAATTGTAGTAAAACCTAAGCTCTTGGGAAATCCCTCAATTATATAAATTCTAATATCCTCCTACATATTGTCTAGAATAGGTAGAGGTTGGAGCAAGTTAGCTGGAGAAGTACTCCAGTATTTATTTCTTTGACAAACATCACAAGATATGATGAAGGCTTTGAGAGATTTCTTCATTCCTTGCAAATATACCACTTGCTTCAGCAATGGCCAAGAGTTATCAACACCCAAATGATCTCCCTTAGGAGAGGACTTGACATCATCCAAAATATATGTTTGGCAGTAGATACACGACTCGGTAGTACTTTTCCTTTATAGTAATAAACTCCAACTACATACCCTACCTTAGTGTTAGTACCAGCATCCAACTGTGCCTTGATATCCACATAAAAGGGATCGTAGAGGACCAGCTGTTGTACATGTTGAAGCCAAGTTGGTTGAACAATGGATATTGTAGAAAGAGACCCCCCAGCTTGTTCAAACTACCTAGAATGTCCATCTGCTACCACATTATCTCTACCCTTCTTGTATTCAACCACAAACCGATAGCCATGCAACTTAATGAGCCACACATGTTGTGTCTAGTGTATAACTCTTGTTCCAAGAGATACTTCAATGGTTTGTGATCTGTTATGATAATAAATTTTCTGCCCAAGCGATGATGTCTCCACTTTTACACTGCAAGCAAAATTGTCATCGTCTCTTTCTCATAAGTGGATAAAAACTTGTTCTTTCCTTTTAACTGTTGACTCAAATAGGCTATAGGGTGATCGTCTTTCATCAACACAAATCCAAGACCAGAACCACAAGAATCACACTCCAAAACTAATGGCTCACTAAAATTTGGCAACCTGAGCATTAGGGGAGAGATGAACACTTATTTCATGTTATCCTTTATGGTCACAATCTTCTTTGGATCCACAGATATACCTTGAGATGAGATTACATGCCCTAAATACTCCACTTTCTCAACCCCAAATGAACACTTGCTGAGCTTAGCATATAGGTGGCTGTCTTGTAGAATTTGTAGTACTTCATCCAAGTGTTGAACATGTCCTTCAAGACTGTGATTGTATACAAGTATATCATCAAAGAAACGTAGGACAAATTTCCCTTAAAAATTCTTGGATATGTCATTCATGAGTGACTATAAGGTTGAGGGAGCATTTGTCAACCTAAAAGGCATAACTAGATATTTATAATGGCCTTCATGAGTCCTAAAGGCAGTTTTGTGCACATCTTCTTCCCTCATCCTGATTTGATGATATCCATTCCTCATATCAAGCTTACTGGTAGCTCCATGCAATTCATACAACAACTCATCAATCATAGGTATTAGATATTTATCCATGATAATAATATCATTTAAACTCATATAATCAATGCACTTCCTCTAGCTTCCATCATGTTTCTTAACCATGACAACTGAAGAAAAGTAAGTGTTGTGATTGTGCCTTATGATTCCTGATGTGAGTATTTCTTCTAATAACTTTTCTATCTGATTCACTTGAAGTCAGGGGTGTTTGTAGGGTCTCTGAATCACTAGTTTGGCTCCAGGAATCAGTGTAATGCCTTGATCTGCTTCTAAGTCGACTTGATCTCGTCCTCCAGTGGCACTCGATCTCCTCCTTTGTTTGATTGTACTTGATCTTCTTTCGTTGATTCCTTCTCTCTTAGATATATTTTTTTTCCTGATTCGAGATATCCTCCAAGCTGTGTATTTCCACCTTTTTATAGTTTCTTTTGCCCCCATCTACAGATCTCAAGTTCCAGATTTCTATCTTCTCACACATCAGATATGGATTGAGTCAAATCTTAATACTTGCCAAACCCAGGTCTCTAACTTGATTGTTGGGAAGTTGTTATTTGCAGCTAACCTGGATTTTTACCACTCAATCTGATTTATTTATGGATTTGGATGAGGGTGAATCTCAACTGTTCTTATCTCTAATTCCAGATTTCATGCCCGTTCAGTCGAATATTGGCTAAGAATTAGTCGACTGTTCCGCAAACTTTTGGGAACTCAAACCAGTCATAGCAGTCGACTGTTGAATAGGAGTCAGTCAACTGTTCTGCAAAGCTTCGGCAACTCAACCCACTCTGTTCAGTCGACTGTAGTTAAGGAATCAGACGACTGTATTCAGCAGCTTCTCAGAAATGTTTTGATGCAAAATTAGGGTTCTTCATTCCAGTGTATCATCCTCACAGTGTTGGATTAGTCTTGAATCTGCTTCGTTTAGTTGCTTTTAGGTTGTTTCCTATGGAAAAGAGAAAAGAAGAGTAAATTACCACAGATAGAGAATTTAACTGTCTAATTGCATTCAGATGTAGCTCCAAAATGTGGACATTAACAGATTTATCAAATACCCCCAAACATAGCTTTTGCTTGTCCTCAAGTAAAAATAAAAACTACAGACATTGCAAGACTCACTTGATCCTTCCAACTTTTACCCTCAGAGAACTTGCTACTTTTAGTGTCAATGTTAGAACAAGCTTTAAGATAGGCCTAAAAAATATTAGTTCAAATGTTAATCACTTAATCACAAGAATACTCAACTTGAACATCAATAAGTATGGTGACCAATGCCTATGCAACATAATCACAATTAAGATTAGCAAGTTCGACTATATTTCAACTCCAAAATCTCACCATGGTATACACTTCCAAAAAATATAATAGCTCACATTAACATGGGTAGTTCAAATTAGATCTCTTGACAAATATTCATTACTTAGATGAAATGAAACCATATGCTTGATCTTGCTACTACATCTTCACTCTATTGATTTGCACAATACTTGGATCAAAAGTTCTTGTATAGGTTGTACTGGGGCCATGGGAGGGGATTAAGCAATTGAAGGTGAAAAGGAATACAAAATTTCTAAAGAATTAGTAGAGCGACTTGTATTGTTCTAAGAGATTATATTTCGCACCATTTTTTTTTTTTTTTTGCACAATCATGAGGCCATATATCACAGGCCTATACTTTATTTCTACCAACACCTCTCAACCACCCACAACTCAGCATTTTTCATTTGATGAACAACTTTTCATATTTCTTATGACAATCCTCCAACTTTTCTTTCCATTTTTTTATATAATTCAACCCCTCACCTTGACATACCACATCTCTTTTACAATTTTTGCTCTACTAACTCAATAGATATAGGTAAGGTAACCTATTTATGTAGGCATGGTTAAGGATGATGTGTCTTACAAAAAGGAAGCTTTTATAGGCTTCAAAGGGGCAACTAGTGAATAATTGATGTTGCGTAGGCTAATTGTCTTTGGTGATAGATTCTTAGGTGCCTTAATCACTTCCAAGTTTTCATGCAAAAACCAAAATAAGTTTCGAAAAGTAGCAAGAACAAGTTCTAGTTCATCTCAAGATACATGCAGTCAACTGAGATCTTCAAGTGTATGACTCTCTCAAAAAAAAATATGTGTTAGGCTCAAAACTCACAATTTGTGTATTTAAGTTTACTCATAGTTGAACTCGCTATTCTCTTTCAAAATTCGTCGAATTGACATGGCCAAAAGAATAAAAGTTTCAAGCATGATCCATATGATAAGTTATTAACATTTTTAAAGATAAAGACAATAATTAATACTTGTTCTCCACTCTCTACCTATAGTAACTGAGCTCATGTTGTCATCATTGTTGTTAGAAGGGTTTTTTTTTTCTTTTTTTCTTTTTTTTTTCTTTTTTTTTAAACACAAAATCAAAAGACTCCAAATGTGAATAAATACCCCCAAACTTAGATGGAACATTGTCCTCAATGTTTGGAAAAAAAAAACTTAAAATAGGCATTTGTCACCATCCAGTTTAAAGGAAAGAAAATGAATAAAGAAATGAATAAAGAGAAATAATTAAAGATAAAAGTGTAAGAACTTTCCTGACAATTGGGTTGCCTCCCAATAAGCGCTGCGTTTCTTGTCTTCAGCTAGACTTGATGAGTTTCTTGAATGTTTGATTTTTCTCTTTGCTATGAACCTCCAACGCTCCATGTGGAAAAACCTTTGTAACAATGTACGGACCGCACCATCTTGAAATAAGCCTATCTGCAATGGTCCACCCTAATGCACCCTTGTGTTCTCGCAATACTCTCAACAGCTTTTCTTCTACCTGCATACTCAAGTTTGCAGCAACTATCACAGGTAACGTCTGGTTTTCACCCAAGTATGCATACTTCAGGTGTTCAGGTAGCGACTTTAGTTCCACGTCTAGTGTCCTGGTAACAGAAGAAACAAAAGTGTTATTAGACACAAGATTTTCAAACACAGGTGCAAACTTACCTGAATATGATTTTGGATTTTCAAGGTAGTGTACTGTCTCTGTAATCCTCCAATCATCATATTCCTGTTCAACTTGAGATAGTGTTAGAGAGTGTGTAATTGTGACCTGTAGTGGATCGACACTATGTACCTGAAATGTTTGGTCAACAATCTCCTAGACCACATCAATATTATAACATTCATGATCATCGTGTGGTAATTTTAGTGCATCAAACATTTTAAACTCATTCTTTTCACCATTTATTTTCATACTTATATTGCCCTTTTTAACACAAATTTTAATATCAGCAGTACTCATAAAGGGCCTACCTAAGATGATCGGTAAAGAAGATGGCATTGACGAGTCTTCCATATCCAAGACAACAAAATCTGTAGGCAAAATGAAATCATTTACCTGAACTAAGACATCTTCTAAAATACCTCTAGGTCTCTTGATGCTGCGATCAGCCAATTGCAACGTGATTGATGTTGGTTTGAGTTCCTCAAATCCTAGTTCTTCGTAAACAGAGTATGGAAGAAGAATGGTGCTTGCCCCCAAATCTAACAGTGCCTTTTCAAAGAAATGCTCACCAACCCTGCAAGGAATGGTAAAACTACCTGGATCCTTCGACTTAGGAGGTAATTTCCTCACCAAAACCGCACTCACTTCCTCTGTTAGATCCACATTCTCCCGAACCTGAAACATTCTCTTGTGAGTACAGCATTCTTTCAAAAATTTGGCATAAGAAGGAATCTGTTTAATAGCATCAAGTAGGGGAATATTGATATCTACCTTCCTGAGAGTTTCAAAGATATCAAGTAAATGTTGTACTTTCTTGCTTGACTAACCTTTGAGGAAATGGTGGCAATACTACCCTTTCTTTGTCACTTTCCTTGTTGGAACCTAACGATTTTGCTGGTTGTGTGTCTGATTCGTCCGCGTTTGTTCCAACTTTGCTGTCGAATATCTTACCACTTCTTAGAGTTGTCACCGATTTGAGCTGTTCTTGTCCTCTAGGGTTTGGTATAGTTTGTGATGGGAGTTCTCCTGCCTTTCTTTCACTTAACTCCTTAGCGATTTGACCAATTTGGGTCTCCAATTTTTGAATGGCTTGCCCTTGTTGGTTGCTTGTTTGATGTTGCTGTTGGAGTAATTGAAGAACGGTGGATTCGAAATCCAACTTCTTCTGTTCTTGAACTGGCCGATCAAATCCATTCTCGGTCTGGAAGTTCCGCGCATGCCCTTGTGCGATTTGAGTGCCTTGATTGTTTTGATTATTGTTCCATAAGAATTTTGGATGGTTTCACCACCCCGAGTTGTACGTGTTTGAAAAGGGGTTATTCTTGGGTGGATACACTCCCTGTCCTACGTAGCTTGCGTGCTCCTGATTTGTAAAAGACGACATGGGACATGCATCAGTTGTATGGTCAGAATGAGAACAAATTACACAAATTTCTTTTGCTTGGTTTTTTACGCCACCTAACGTCGAAATTGCTTCAACAAGCATATTAATTTTTTTGTTCATGTTTACCATTTCTAATTGCATGTTGTTACTACTAGAAATTTCGTAAACTCCCTGTTTTTTTTTTGAAAAATTTCTTCCCCTTATTGAGAATTGTTGTGAGTTCTCGCTTAGTTCTTCGAATAGCTCGATGGCCTCCTCACCACTCTTTCTCATCAAGATTCTATTGCAAGCTGAATCTACAATTGCTTTGTTAGTGTCATTTAAACCCTCATAGAATGCTTGTACCTGATCATCCTTAGGCATGTTGTGCGTAGGACACTTGAGAAGTTTGTTCTTAAAGTCCTTCCATGCCTCGAAGAACAAATCGCCATCTTTTTGTTGGAAGAGTTGAATTTCCCTTTTTAGTTGTTTGGTTTTCTGATCTGGGAAAAATTCCTTCAAGAACTTTGTTGCCAATTTCTCCCATGATTTAATTGATCCTGGTTCCAAAGAATTATACCACAATTTAGCATTAAGTTTTAATGAAAATGGAAAAAAAATTAACCTGATTTGTTCAGGGGTAAGCCCTTGGACGCTTTGCGTTCTGCAAAGGTCAAAGAAATCTTGCAAGTGGAGATGAGGATCCTCGTCTAGTTTGCCATTAAAGTGGGGAACAATGCTGAGTAATTGAGGTGATAGGTGCATATTCCATGTGACATTCGGTTGATAAGCTATGCAAGAGGGTTGCTCAATATTCTTCGGAGTGAATTTGTCCTGCATTGGTACTCGATTTGGTACTTTCTCACCCATTGTTGCTTTTGGAATGGATTGTTGTACAGTCGACTGGCTTCTTCCTGGCAGTCGACTTAACTGACTTAATCTGTGTAGAGTGTGCTCTATCTCTTGGTCAATAAGTAGTAGCTTGGGATGAAGTGATCGTCTCCAGTGCATACGCCACAGTCATGTAACCTCAAATTGGATTGTACCTAAAAAAAAGAAGAAAAAAATATTCACAGTAGATAAAATAAAGAAATTTTTTTTTTATTGATTTGCAAGTTAAAGTACTAAACAATCCCCGGCAGCGGCGCCAAAAACTTGTTGACAACTCAGTTTTCTAAATGAATAGGTAATCTGAACACAAATTATAAAACATCGCAAGTGTACGAATTGTTTTCAGAAGCGTAGTGAAAAGCAAGGGTCGATCCCACAGAGATTGAAGTAATTAACTCGCTAATCAATAATCAGAAATGCTTGTCATAAAGTTTCGTTCTAAAAGTATGTTTTGAAAGGAAATGAGATCTAGATCAAGTAGTCCTCAATTTGAATCACAAAATATCTATTGAATTAGTTGGGCTTTATTTCCACCTATAGTCACAAATGCTAAATTAACTACTACACTACTTAAATCACTCATGTTCGTTCATTTAAGGGCATGCTATCTACTTTTTAAATTTAAGATTTCCCTAGACTAAGAATTAGGCATGGTATCTACTCTAATTCGTTTCTTTCCTTAAGTATTTAGCATGATATCTACTAAGTTGCACTTGAAGAAAGCATAGGAACGATGGAAATTAACAAACACTCAAAGCTATAGAAGTTGGTATCAAATCTAGATCCTCCAAGTTGATTAAACCAAGAACCTAAATAATTCTTGTGTTACTAGTTATGAGCATAAGACATTGATCATCTCTATTACTCATATAACAGATTCAATTTTATAATAAGAAACTTGATAACTTAAGGTTCTTCAGTTCAGTCGACTGTCGCTAGATCTCAGTCGACTGAACTGCGAACTTTCTAACACATGTTTGATTCATATTATAAGTTTGATCAAGACAACCAGGTTTAATCAATAAGTGATAAAAATAGTGTTTTACACTACAAAACATGTGCGATTTATTGGTGTATATTCCCCGGCATTTTACCATTCGCGGCGGGGTAGGGAGTGACCAGGAATGGGGCGTTGGATTGGATGGTTATATACCGGCGGCCTCTATAAAATGCCGGGGAATCATGACATTCACCGGTGTTTTATTTAGAAACGCCGGTGAATGGCATTATTCACCGGCATTTTAATAACAAACGCTGGGGAATATATAGATACATTCACCAGCGTTCGTAATTTCAAACGCCGGTGAATTAACTGAGGTAAATCCCCGCGAACCCTAACATTTCGCTCGCTAATTTCCCAAACCTAATTTGGCCGCCTTCGTTTTCCCTCCTCCCTCTCTCTATTTCTCACACTTCGCCTCCGGCCCTTCGTCATCTTCGATAGCCCAATTCGATTTCCCTCCTCCCTCTCTCTATTTCGCGGTGAATTTGCGATCGAAAACCACCGCTCGTCGCCCCGCTCTCTCTCTATCTCCTACGCCACTGCTCGTCACCCCGCTCGTCGCCCCCCTCTCTCTCTTCGGTAATTTCTCTCCTTTTCACTGTCAAAGATGCTAAATTCATGCATCTGATTGTCATCTTAGCATGATTTTTTTACCAAAATGGGTTAACTGTTAACTAAGGATGCTGGCTATATACCAAAATCCTCCAAATCTGTACAAGAATTAGGCTGAACAAACCTTGTGCAGGTTTATTTTGGAGCCACAAACATCATGATTTAGTTGGGATGAAGAATTAATAGAGAAACATATATGCTTAGATACTGGAAATTTTTATTTTCTTTTACTGTTAAAGAAACTGATCGCATGCATCTGATTGTCATCTTAGCATGATTTTTTTACCAAAATGGGTTCACTGTCAACTAAGGATGCTGTATGTATATCAAAATCCTCGAAATCTGTACAAGAATTGGGCTGAACAAACCTTGTGCAGGTTTTTTTTGGAGCCAAAAACATCAATGGTTTAGTTGGGATGATGAATTAATAGAGAAACATATATGCTTAGATACTGAAAATTTTCATTTTCTTTTACTGTTAAAGAAAATGAATTCATGCATCTGATTGCCATCTTAGCATGATTTTTTTACCAAAATGGGTTGACTGTCATCTAAGTATGCTAGCTGTATACCAAAATCCTCCAAATCTGTACAAGAATTGGGCGGAACAAACCTTGTGCAGGTTTCTTTTGGAACCACAAACATCAATGGTTTAGTTGGGATGAAGAATTAATAGAGAAACATATATGCTTAGATACTGGAAATTTTCATTTTCTTTTACTGTTAAAGTAGCTGAATTCATGCATCTGATTGCCATCTTAGCATGATTTTTTAACCAAAATGGGTTCACTGTCAACTAAGGATGCTGTATGTATACCAAAATCATCCAAATCTGTACAAGAATTGGGCAGAACAAACCTTGTGCAGGTTTCTTTTGGAGCCACAAACATCATGATTTAGTTGGGATGAAGAATTAATAGAGAAACATATATGCTTAGATACTAGAAATTTTCATTTTCTTTTACTGTTAAAGTAGCTGAATTCATGCATCTGATTGCCATCTTAGCATGATTTTTTAACCAAAATGGGTTCACTGTCAACTAAGGATGTTGTATGTATACCAAAATTCTACAAATCTGTACAAGAATTGGGCTGAACAAACCTTGTGCAGGTTTCTTTTGGAGCCACAAACATCATGATTTAGTTGGGATGATGAATTAATGGAGAAACATATATGCTTAGATACTAGAAATTTTCATTTTCTTTCACTGTCAAAGATGCTGAATTCATGCATCTGATTGTCATCTTAACATGATTTTTTAACCAAAATGGGTTAACTGTCAACTAAGGATGCTGGCTGTATACCAAAATCCTCCAAATCTGTACAAGAATTGGGCTGAACAAACCTTGTGCAGGTTTATTTTGGAGCCACAAACATCAATGGTTTAGTTGGGATGAAGAATTAATAGAGAAACATATATGCTTAGATATTGGAAATTTTCATTTTCTTTTACTGTTAAAGAAGCTGACTTCATGCATCGGAAGATTTAAGATCCAGGATGGCAAATTTTCATTGGGCTGTAATTGGATTGTTTAGTGGTTGCCGTCTATGTTCTTAATTGGGCTGTGATTAGAAAGAGAGGGCTCGAGTGGAGATCTGAAAACCCATATAGAGACATCTCGTTTATAATAATTTATTATTATTGTTGTTCTTGTCGCTCTTGCTGTTGTTGCTGATGTCTCTTTGTGTGCGTGTGCTGAAGGGAAAGAAGGGATGAGAGAGAGATGAGGAAAATGCCGCTATGTTAGCCTAGTGTATCCTCATTCTCTACCATTCTGTGTTTCCATTTTTGGCTTCTATATTTGGTTTCCTTCCACGATGACAGTTCCTTAAAACTACACTTGATATGAGCCCCTTCTTATTTTTCTTATTTTTCTTATATTTGGTTTCCTGTTGAACTAAATTATTGTTTTTTTTCAGAGAGCGGTCACCCAGATGAAGGAAATTCTGATGATCAGCACTGAAGCTACTCGAGGGGTATGGATCCATGGTCGGCCTACTCTAGTTGTTGTTGTTATGTTGTTCTTGTTGTTGTTATGTTCTGGATTGTTGTTTTAAGTAATTGTTGAGATATTTGGGATGTTAATTACTGTATTTGTAAATTATGACACTGTGTTAATTAAGCGGTGAATTTGGACGATTAATGGACTATGTGTGAAACTTTATTATCTTAATTAATTCTTGTGTTTGGTTGTGATTTGCGCATTAATATGCCTGAAATTGATTGAATTAGTTGTGAATTAGTTTACAGGTTTTTTAAATGAAATTGTGAATTGAAATCGAATGAAAATTTGGAGCAGGAAAAACCAACGGGCATACACCGGCATTTCATAGAACGCCGGTGTATCTAATTGTTTAGTTGAAAATTTCGTTAGAGAGGCGTTTCCACACAGGCCGGTGTATCCGTTAGTTGCAACAGTCCTAAGATACACCGGCGTTTTATACAACGCCGGTGAATATCTCTATAGCGGCATTTTACGACACGCCGGTGTTTGTAAGTAGGGAAAGAAGGGCGCTTAGAAACAAGCATACACCGGCGTTCTATGACCGACGGTAAATATTACACGTTCACCGGCGTTTGTACAATTGCCAGTGAAAAGATATATACCGGCGGCATGTGACCGCCGGTGAATGTATATTGGGGAAAGAACGGAACCCAGAAATCGCCTGTGACCGCCGATGTATTTTAAAGATATACCGGTGTCCAGTAAAAATGCCGGTGAATACACCTATCTTTCCGCTACGCTCGATTCGGCGGAATTTGCACCGGCATTTTTATAAACGCCGGTGAATGTTTCACCGGCGTAAAAAACCGCCGACGAATAGGTTCTGTGTTGTAGTGTTAGAAGTTTTGTAAAACACTACATGACTAAGGTTTCAATCAGCCCAACAATGAATTTAGTTGCACATAATCCAACTTTTATTGACTAACAATTTTGAATACATGACTCTAACCATAAGAAAAAAAACTAGAGAGAGAAAAAGTAGCACTGATTTGTATGATGTTCAGCTTTGAAGTCGACTTGATCTGCTTCTAAGTCGACTTGATCTCGTCCTCCAGTGGCACTCGATCTCCTCCTTTGTTTGATTGTACTTGATCTTCTTTCGTTGATTCCTTCTCTCTTAGATATATTTTTTTCCTGATTCGCGATATCCTCCAAGCTGTGTATTTCCACCTTTTTATAGTTTCTTTTGCCCCCATCTACAGATCTCAAGTTCCAGATTTCTATCTTCTCACACATCAGATATGGATTGAGTCAAATCTTAATACTTGCCAAACCCAGGTCTCTAACTTGATTGTTGGGAAGTTGTTATTTGCAGCTAACCTGGATTTTTACCACTCAATCTGATTTGTTTGCGGATTTGGATGAGGGTGAATCTCAACTGTTCTTATCTCTAATTCCAGATTTCATGCCCGTTCAGTCGAATATTGGCTAAGAATCAGTCGACTGTTCCGCGAACTTTTGGGAACTCAAACCAGTCATAGCAGTCGACTGTTGAATAGGAGTCAGTCAACTGTTCTGCAAAGCTTCGGCAACTCAACCCACTCTGTTCAGTCGACTGTAGTTAAGGAATCAGACGACTGTATTCAGCAGCTTCTCAGAAATGTTTTGATGCAAAATTAGGGTTCTTCATTCCAGTGTATCATCCTCACAGTGTTGGATTAGTCTTGAATCTGCTTCGTTTAGTTGCTTTTAGGTTGTTTCCTATGGAAAAGAGAAAAGAAGAGTAAATTACCACAGATAGAGAATTTAACTGTCTAATTGCATTCAGATATAGCTCCAAAATGTGGACATTAACAGATTTATCAAATACCCCCAAACTTAGCTTTTGCTTGTCCTCAAGTAAAAATAAAAACTACAGACATCACAAGACTCACTTGATCCTTCCAACTTTTACCCTCAGAGAACTTGCTACTTTTAGTGTCAAGGTTAGAACAAGCATTAAGATAGGCCTAAAAAATATTAGTTCAAATGTTAATAACTTATTCACAAGAATACTCAACTTGAACATCAATAAGTAGGGTGACCAATACCTATACAACATAATCATGATTAAGATTAGCAAGTTCAACTATATTTCAACTCCAAAATCTCACCATGGCATACACTCCCAAAAAAAATAATAGCTCACATTAACATGGGTAGTTCAAATTAGATCTCTTGACAAATATTCATTACTTGGATGAAATGAAACCATATGCTTGATCTTGCTACTACATCTTCACTCCATTGATTTGCACAATACCTGGATCAAAAGGTCTTGTATAGGTTGTACTGGGGCCATGGGTGGGGGTTAAACAATTGAAGTGAAAAAGGAATACAAAATTTCTAAAGAATTAGTAGAGCGACTTGTATTGTTCTAAGAGATTATATTTCGCACCATTTTTTTTTTTTTTTTTTGCACAACCATGAGGCCATATATCACAGGCCTATACTTTATTTCTACCAACACCTCTCAACCACCCACAACTCAGCATTTTTCATTTGATGAACAACTTTTCATATTTCTTATGACAATCCTCCAACTTTTCTTTCCATTTTTATATATAATTCAACCCCTCACCTTGACATACCACATCTCTTTTACAATTTTTGCTCTACTAACTCAATAGATACAAGTAAGGTAACCTATTTATCTATGCATGGTTAAGGATGATGTGTCTTACAAAAAGGAAGCTTTTATAGGCTTCAAAGGGGCAACTAGTGAATAATTGATGTTGGGTAGGCTATTTGTCTATGGTGATAGATTCTTAGGTGCCTTAATCACTTCCAAGTTTTCATGCAAAAACCAAAATAAGTTTCGAAAAGTAGCAAGAACAAGTTCTAGTTCATCTCAAGATACATGCAGTCAACTGAGATCTTCAAGTGTATGACTCTCTCAAAAAAAAATATGTGTTAGGCTCAAAACTCACAATTTGTGTATTTAAGTTTACTCGTAGTTGAACTCGCTATTCTCTTTCAAAATTCGTCGAATTGACATGGCCAAAAGAATAAAAGTTTCAAGCATGATCCATATGATAAGTTATTAACATTTTTAAAGATAAAGACCACAATTAATACTTGTTCTCCACTCTCTACCTATAGTAACTGAGCTCATGTTCTCATCATTGTTGTTAGAAGGGTTTTTTTTTTCTTTTTTTCTTTTTTTATTTATTTTTTTTTATCACAAAATCAAAAGACTCCAAATGTGAATAAATACCCCCAAACTTAGATGGAACATTGTCCTCAATGTTCGGAAAAAAAAAAACTTAAAATAGGCATTTGTCACCATCCAGTTTAAAGGAAAGAAAATGAATAAAGAAATGAATAAAGAGAAATAATTAAAGAGAAAAGTGTAAGAACTTTCCTGACAATTGGGTTGCCTCCCAATAAGCGCTGCGTTTCTTGTCTTCAGCTAGACTTGATGAGTTTCTTGAATGTTTGATTTTTCTCCTTGCTATGAACCTCCAACGCTCCATATGGAAAAACCTTTGTAACAATGTATGGATCGTACCATCTTGACATAAGCCTATCTGCAATGGTCCACCCTAATGCACCCTTGTATTCTCGCAATACTCTCAACGGCTTTTCTTCTACCTGCATACTCAAGTTTGCAGCAACTATCACAGGTAACGTCTGGTTTTCACCCAAGTATGCATACTTCAGGTGTTCAGGTAGCGACTTTAGTTCCACTTCTGGTGTCCTGGTAACAGAAGAAACAAAAGTGTTATTAAACACAAGATTTTCAAACACAGGTGCAAACTTACCTGAATATGATTTTGGATTTTCAAGGTAGTGTACTGTCTCTGTAATCCTCCAATCATCATATTCTTGTTCAACTTGAGATAGTGTTAGAGAGTGTGTAATTGTGGCATGTAGTGGATCGACACTATGTACCTGAAATGTTTGGTCAACAATCTCCTGGACCACATCAATATTATAACATTCATGATCATCGTGTGGTAATTTTAGTGCATCAAACATTTTCAACTCAATCTTTTCACCATTTATTTTCATACTTATAGTGCCCTTTTTAACACAAATTTTAATATCAGCAGTACTCATAAAAGGCCTACCTAAGATGATCGGTAAAGAAGATGGCATTGACGAGTTTTCCATATCCAAGACAACAAAATCTGCAGGCAAAATGAAATTATTTTCCTGAACTAGGACATCTTCTAAAATACCTCTAGGTCTCTTGATGCTGGATCAGCTAATAGCAATGTGAATGATGTTGGTTTGAGTTCCCCCAATCCTAGTTCTTCGTAAACAGAGTATGGAAGAAGATTGATGCTTGCCCCCAAATCTAACAGTGCCTTTTCAAAGAAATGCTCACCAACCCTGCAAGGAATGGTAAAACTACCTGGATCCTTCAACTTAGGAGGTAATTTCCTCAACAAAACCGCACTCACATCCTCTGTTAGAGCCACATTCTCCCGAACCTGAAACGTTCTCTTGTGAGTACTGCATTCTTTCAAAATTTTGGCATAAGAAGGAATTTGTTTAATAGCATCAAGTAGGGGAATATTGATTTCTACATTCCTGAGAGTTTCAAAGATATCAAGTAAATGTTGTTCGTTCTTTTGCTTGACTAACCTTTGAGGAAATGGTGGCAATACTACCCTTTCTTTGTCACTTTCCTTGTTGTAACCTAACTATTTTGCTGCTTGTGTGTCTGATTCGTCCGCGTTTGTTCCAACTTTGCTGTCGATTATCTTACCACATCTTAGGGTTGTCTCCGATTTGAGCTGTTCTTGTCCTCTAGGGTTTGGTATAGTTTGTGATGGGAGTTCTCCTGCCTTTCTTTCACTTAACTCCTTAGCGATTTGACCAATTTGGGTGTCCAAATTTTGAATGGCCTGCCCTTGTTGGTTGCTTGTTTGATGTTGCTGTTGGAGTAATTGAAGAACGGTGGATTCGAAATCCAACTTCTTCTGTTCTTGAACTGGCCGATCAAACCCATTCCCGATCTGGAAGTTCCGCGCATGCCCTTGTGCGATTTGAGTGCCTTGATTGTTTTGATTATTGTTCCATGAGAAATTTGGATGGTTTCTCCACCCCGGGTTGTACGTATTTGAAAAGGGGTTGTTCTTGGGTGGTGTGAGACCCCGTATTTCTAGAGAGTATATACCCTTTTGAGGCAGTCTGTGGTGGGCGTGGCTAGAATTTAATTAATTGTACGCGTACGAGTTGAGTACGGGGCGTTACAGATGGTATAAGAGCGAACTTTCGACATCGAATGTAGGACTTGTATATAGGAAGTGCGTGGGACGCAATATATATATGAGATGCGTAAGACCCTGGGAGGGCAGCGATTAGGAGACAAGTCTACATTCGACTAGAAAGAAAGATCCTGTACTAGATTGCACGTCCCGTATTCAGCGAGAACGCTAAATTCTTAAGAGAGGGTGAATGTGAGACCCCGTATTTCTAGAGAGTATATATATATATAGGATATATATACTAGTAGAAAGAAAGAAAAAAGAAGGTAGAATGAAGGGAAGAAGTGTGCATATATTAGGAAGCCAATGAGAAAGGTGTACCCAACGTCCGGACACCCTTTTGAGGCAGCCTGTGGTGGGCGTGGCTAGAATTTAGTTAATTGTACGCGTACGAGTTGAGTACGGGGCGTTACAGGGTGGATACACTCCCTGTCCTACGTAGCTTGCGTGCTCCTGATCTGTAAAAGACGACATGGGACATGCATCAGTTGTATGGTCAGAATGAGAACAAATTGCACAAATTTCTTTTGCTTGGTTTTTTACGCCACCTAACGTCGAAATTGCATTAACAAGCATATCAATTTTTTTGTTCATGTTTACCATTTCTAATTGCATGTTGTTACTACTAGAAATTTCGTAAACTTCCTGTTTTTTTTTGAAAAACCCCTTCCCCTTGTTGAGAATTGTTGTGAGTTCTCGCTGAGTTCTTCGAATAGCTCGATCGCCTCCTCACCACTCTTCCTCATCAAGATTCCATTGCAAGCTGAATCTACAATTGCTTTATTAGTGTCATTTAAACCCTCATAGAATGCTTGTACCTGATCATCCTTAGGCATGTTGTGCGTAGGACACTTGAGAAGTTTGTTCTTAAAGTCCTTCCATGCCTCGAAGAACAAATCGCCATCTTTTTCTTGGAAAAGTTGAATTTCCCTTTTTAGTTGTTTGGTTTTCTGTGCTGGGAAAAATTCCTTCAAGAACTTTGTTGCCAGTTACTCCCATAATTGAATTGATCCTGGTTCCAAAGAATTACACCACAATTTAGCATTACGTTTTAATGAAAATGGAAACAAAATTAACCTGATTTGTTCAGGGGTAAGCCCTTGGATGCTTTGCATTCTGCAAAGGTCAAAGAAATCTTGCAAGTGGAGATGAGGATCCCCGTATAGTTTGCCACTAAAGTGGGGAACCATGCTGAGTAATTGAGGTGATAGGTGCATATTCCCTGTGACATTCGGTTGATAAGCTATGTAAGAGGGTTGCTCAATATTCTTCGGAGTGAATTTGTCCTGCATTGGTACTCGATTTGGTACTTCCTCACCCATTGATGCTTTTGGAATGAATTGCTGTACAGTCGACTGGCTTCTTCCTGGCAGTCGACTTAACTGACTTAATCTGTGCAGAGTGTGCTCTATCTCTTGGTCAATAAGTAGTAGCTTGGGATGAAGTGATCGTCTCCCATGCATACGCCAAAGTCATGTAACCTCAAATTGGATTGTACCTAAACAAAAGAAGAAAAAAATATTCAGAGTAGATAAAATAAGGAAAAAAATTTATTGATTTGCCAGTTAAAGTACTAAACAATCCCCAGCAGCGGCACCAAAAACTTGTTGACAACTCAGTTATCTAAATGAATAGGTAATCTGAACACAAATTATAAAACCTCGCAAGTGTACGAATCGTTTTCAGAAGCATAGTGAAAAGCAAGGGTCGATCCCACAAAGATTGAAGTAATTAACTCGCTAATCAATAATCAGAAATGCTTGTCATAAAGTTTTGTTCTAAAAGTATGTTTTGAAAGGAAATGAGATGTAGATCAAGTAGTCCTCAATTTGAATCACAAAATATCTATTGAATTAGTTGGGCTTGATTTCCACCTATAGTCATGTATGCTAAATTAACTATTACACTACTCAAATCACTCATGTTTGTTCATTTAAGGGCATGGTATCTACTCCTTAAATTTAAGATTTCCCTAGACTAAGAATTAGGCATGGTATCTACTCTAATTCGTTTCTTTCCTTAAGTATTTAGCATGATATCTACTAAGATACACTTGAAGAAAGCATAGGAACGATGGAAATTAACAAACACTCAAAGCTCTAGAAGTTGGTATCAAATCTAGATCCTCCAAGTCGATTAAACCAAGAACCTAAATGATTCTTGTGTTACTAGTTATGAGCATAAGACATTGATCATCTCTATTACTCATATAACAGATTCAATTTTATAATAAGCAACTTGATAACTTAAGGTTCTTCAGTTCAGTCGACTGTCACTAGATCTCAGTCGACTGAACTGCGAACTTTCTAACACATGTTTGATTCATATTATAAGTTTGATCAAGACAACCAGGTTTAATCAATAAGTGATAAAAATAGTGCTTTAGAAGTTTTGTAAAACACTGCATGACTAAGGTTTCAATCAGCCCAACAATGAATTTAGTTGCACATAATCCAACTTTTATTGACTAACAATTTTGAATACATGACTCTAACCATAAGAACAAAAAAACTAGAAAGAGAAAAAGTAGCACTGATTTGTATGATGTTCAGCTTTGAAGTCGACTTGATCTGCTTCTAGGTCGACTTGATCTCGTCCTCCCTGTGGCACTCGATCTCCTCCTTTGTTTGATTGTACTTGATCTTCTTTCGTTGATTCCTTCTCTCTTAGATATATTTTTTTTCCTGATTCGGGATATCCTCTAAGCTGTGTATTCCCACCTTTTTATAGTTTCTTTTGCCCCCATCTACAGATCTCAAGTTCCAGATTTCTATCTTCTCACACATCAGATTTGGATTGAGTCAAATCTTAATACTTGCCAAACCCAGGTCTCTAACTTGATTGTTGGGAAGTTGTTATTTGCAGCTAACCTGGATTTTTACCACTCAATCTGATTTATTTGCAGATTTGGATGAGGGTGAATCTCAACTGTTCTTATCTCTAATTCCAGATTTCATGCCCGTTCAGTCGAATATTGGCTAAGAATCAGTCGACTGTTCCGCGAACTTTTGGGAACTCAAACCAGTCATAGCAGTCGACTGTTGAATAGGAGTCAGTCGACTGTTCTGCAAAGCTTCAGCAACTCAACCCACTCTGTTCAGTCGACTGTAGTCAAGGAATCAAACGACTGTATTCATTAGCTTCTCAGAAATGTTCTGATACAAAATTAGGGTTCTTCATTCCAGTGTATCATCCTCACAGTGCTGGATTAGTCTTGAATCTGCTTCGTTTAGTTGCTTTTAGTTCCAGTGTATCGACTGTTCCTATGGAAAAGAGAAAAGAAGTGTAAATTACCACAAATAGAGAATTTAACTGTCTAATTGCATTCAGTTATAGCTCCAAAATGTGGACATTAACAGATTTATCAACTTCCACTTAGAGTGTGTAATGATATGGCTGCGTACTCCTGGGGTTTGATATACTTGGAATTTGGTGGCAATTCTTCCTTTGTAGCTTCCATGTCATGTTTCTGTTTTGAATTATCCAAGTTGTCTTCTGCATTACCATCAAGAGCGCCCAGGAATTGCATGAAAGTACTACTCTCAAAGGTTCCAATCATATGCATAAATGTCTTCCTAGTACACTTATGTCCTCTAACAAATTTCTTATCACAATGAAAACACAAACTCTTTTCTTTTCATTCCTTCATGTATTGCAGGAATTAAGGATCTTCAGATCTTGAAGGAACAACTGTCAAAGATACATTTCCACCTACAATAGGTTTAACTATAGGAGTAGTTGATGATACTTGTGTCTTAGGGAATAGAGATGTGCCTACAGTAGCTGTATTAGGCTTTACATGGCCATAAGGTTTCCAAGATTTTTTTGCTCATTAACTATAGACTCTTGCAATAGCTTCTATATATGCCTATAAAACATTCTTAGAATGCATAAGCTTCACCTCCTTCTTCAATTCTCCTTTTAACCCAAAGATATAATAGCTGACTAATGATGACTTGGCCAAGGGTTTGGTTAAGTGACTTTACTTCAAGAACTCTCTATGATACTCCACCATAGTACCCACTTGTTGTAGCTTATACAGTAGCCTTAGGATCATCTAACTCAGCAAGCCATCTGCCACATTAATTCACTCTTAAGCATTTCCCAATCAATCTCATCCTTTTCTTATTGCTCAAACCATCTCCACCATAACGGGGCTTCTCCCTTCGGGTAATATAGACTAAAAGCAATCTTATCAGAGTCACTAACTTTCTGAGTATAGAAATGATGATCCATATGATAGATCTAATTGTTGATATCCTCAGAGCCATCAAAGCTTGGAAGATCAATTTTAGGATGTTTTGGAAAGAAAGTGTCATCATTAGCTTGTTTGCGATCTCCAATTCTTGCTTCCTTACCACCTAAGTGATTATCCCGTCGTCATGGGCCCTTCCATTATCTCTATATCGACATTGTTGATTGGGTTCCATCATCGAACATTTCACGACCGTCAAGAGCCCCCAAAATCATCCTACTCTTCCTCACTTTCATCAGACTCCCAGCGCTCCTTTGATCGACTAGAATGATGTGTGTGATGCGAATCTTGAAGCATTTGGAAGATTTTGTCCACCACTAACTCCATTCGATCATATCTCTCTTCGAGGTTGGATTGCTTGTGAGCTCCATTGCCATTACTGGTGACATCTCACACAATCCGATCCTTGGCTCAAGACATGGATTCATGTGGATTATCAACCTCTAGCTCAAGTTCTTGATCGAATACTTCATCATGATTTAGTTCGGGCTCTGATACCATTGTTCCAGCTCGAGCGCCGACGTGATAGTTAGACATTGTGTCCTTCCTCGGTATTAGAATGCAAGAAAACTAGGTTTCGAGGACCAAGAGAGGAAGAAGATGATGATGAAAAGAATGGATATCTTGATTTCTATTCACTCTTATTCCAATTACAATTTGGGGATTTTATACTAGCCCCAATCTAATGCATGTTCATATACGGAATCGACGGTTAGAGCTGGGATCCACTTAATACACTGAACTGACCTGATATGGGTAAAATCGGAGCCACTAGATCATAACGTGCATCTAAAAGATTCTCAAGGGCAAAACAATAATTTCCCAATAATAGTAGGCCCACTAGAAGAACATGGGTCATCTTCAAACTCATCAGCTTAACTAGATCCACAATCAGGGCTACAGACAGCCTAAGAAAGAAGAATTTCCAGGAAATTACATCTGTCAGCAAAATACACCACAAATCTGGAATTAAATAACTAATTCTATCCCTTAACTAGGGGAACCTTCAACCGAATCTTGGAAGATACTTTTCCAAGTTATCTTCCTATAACTGATTCTTAGCATATAAATACTCCCCCCACCCCTCATTCAATAAAAGGTAATCAATATTTTCTACCAAAACCCTAATCTCCTTTCTGAGTTACTGACTTGAGCATCGCAGGGTCTTTCACCGGAGCCACCTACGGTGTTAAGACTTTCTGCAGGTTCGTCGTACATTTTCAAACACCCAGATCTAGATCCAGACATTATCAGCTATTCAGGAAATCTTCATTTGATTGCTCCCACACCAAAAAAAAGCAGCAATAGATTGGCGTTGTTTGTGGGAATGCATAGATCTGACTCTTTGATCAGATCTCGACGATAAAAAACCACTTCCACCATGCCTTCAGCAAGAAAAATGAACGCGCTAGCTGCCACCAGCCGCCATAGGGACTCTCCTCCTCCTCCATCATCGCAACTTCCTCGTCCACTTTCACAGCCTCCCACCAGCAGGGTTGGATCGGCTGGCCCCAACACAACCATCCAGTCTAGAAATGGGGGTCGGCCCACACGACCTCCCCCTCCATGGTGCCCCCTGCGCATCCAGACCTCTGTGATTTCATCAACTCCTGATAGCAGGGAACAGACCTCCGCCATTGCTTGGATGAAAGGCGCTCCAAGGTGTAGTTCCCCACTTAGAAAGCTACAAAAGTCAAAGAAGCCCTCCCCCTGGATGGCAAAAGTCTGAACAAACATCCTTGCCATTGGGGCGAAGAAGCAGGAAGAGCACAACTCCATTCAGTCAGCGAGCTCCTAAGAAAAACGGAGAAGAGGTAGCACCCATCACTTAAGCTGAGCTCTCTGACTTCAAAGACCAAGTCCTCGTAGCCTTCCAAGTTGCCCAACATAGAGACTATCGAACAAGAGATCACCAAAAAGGAGTCCCCGGGGTCATCTTGAACCAACCGGCGAGAATACGAGGTCCTCCGTCGACTCCAAGAATTGGAGGAATGCCTTTCTTGGATCAGTCCAGCAGAAGGACACCAATGCAGGCGGTATCGCCCCATCCAGCTTCCCTTCACTGTATCTATTTTGAAAGCCCCAGTTCCAGAGAACTTCAAGCCTCCTGCCTTCGAGTCATACGACAGTGAGAACGACCAAGTAGATCACATCGAGAGTTACAAAACCCTCACGATGATCCACAAAGCCCCTACTGCGCTCCTCTGCCAAACTTATTTGGTCACCCTGAAGGTGTCAACATGGGAATGGTAATTTCGTCACCCTCCAGGGTCTATCTTCTCCTTCGATCGGCTCGATGAGCTCTTCCTCACACACTTCGTCACCGGCCGTAAGACTAAAAAGACGAGTGCTACCTTGCTTGAATTAAAACAAAGTGCAGGGGAACCAATCAAGGACTATGTCAGGCGCTTCATAAGCGAGTCTAAGTCCATCCCTGTCCATGACTCGGCGATAGCACCAGCCGCCATCAGACACAACGTCCATAATACCAACCTCAAGGCATCTCTTACCAAGAAGCCTCCTCGGGACATCTCCAAGCTCCTACAAAGGTGTGAGAATTACATCTAAGCTAAAGAGGCTCTTCATCCCTAGGACCGAAGTGAACCCACATATGGAAACAAACAAAAAATTACAAATGAGAAGGGGCCCAAGAAGTCCCAGAGGGACGGGTCCGGTCAATATCACCCTCCACTGGTCTATTGTTTCAACAAGTCACACCTCTTAACGCTAGTATATCAACAGTCCTTATGGATATTGAAGGAGACAGGCAACTCTGCCCCCTCTTAAGATGAACCCAACAAGTAGGAAGAAGGACAACAACCAATGATTTCGGCTCCATAGAGACGATGGCCACAATATAGACGAGTGTTGAGCTCTCAGAGATAAAATCGAAGCTCTCATCTGCGTGGCCACCTCTCCAAGTACACTCAGACAGACAAGGTTGAACCTCTTTAGGCTCGGGGAGCTAACAAGCTTGTAGAGAAAGATCTCGAATCCCAAGACTTGAAACCTATGGCCGTTTTCAACTCCAACCACAAAGGACTTATGAGTGGGAAGTCTAACTGCTCTTGAAAGGCATTCGTCCGATAGGTAAATTTAGTACACAACTTTCCCTCTGCTAAGAGCTTGGGGGTTCTAGTAACTTTCTCAGCAAAGATCTAGAAGGCATCTGAATACCTCATTGTGACGCACTAGTAATCAGTCTCTGCATGGTGAATCATGAAGTACAACAATCTTGATGGACAATGGTAGCTCGGTGAACATTCTTTTCTTAGAAGCATTCAAAGGCCTCAGGCTCTCCAGAGACCGTCTGAAGCCCATAAGGTACTCCCTGCATTGGTTCTTCGGGGCTCTGACCCATATTGAAGGAATAGTCACCCTCGATGTGACTGCAGGAAATGCCCCGGCTACCCAAACTGAGGCCATAAACTTCATAATCGTTAATGTGAAAGTTACCTACAATGTCATTCTCGGCCATCTCAGCCTAGCAGATCTCCATTTTGTAGCTTCAACCTACCATATGATGATGAATTTACCCACATCAGCTAGGGTGGGAGAGGTTAAAGGCAACCATGAAGCAGCTCGCGCATGTCACAGAGCCATAATTGGGGATCGGTCCTTCCCCTCGATGCCATAGAACTCCCTCAAAAAAGGGTTTAGGTTGACTCAAAGCCCATGGATGAAATAAAGGAAATCCCCTTCTCCATAGAAGATCACACCGAGTATTTTCAAGTAAGCCAAGCTTTCCCCCGCCGAGTCAAAGAAAAACTTGTTAGTTGCATTAGGGAGAACCGAGACTTATTCTCTTGGACTGCTACTGACATGCTTGACATCTCTAAGACTTAATTATGCGATGGCAAGCAGCTCCAGCAAAAGCATCGCAAGTTTTCCCCTGACAGACAACAAGCAGTCAAGGATGAGGTCGAAAAACTCCTAGCTGCTCGCTTCATCCAATAAGTTAGCTACCCCGAGTGGTTAGCCAATGTTATCAGGGTTAAAAAGCTAATAGCAGATGCAGGATTTGCATAGACTTCACCGATCTAACAAAGCATATCCAAAGGACCCCTTTCCTCTTCCTAGCATTGACACATTGATCGAAGCCACATCCAGGCATGAGCTCCTCAGCATCATGGATGCCTTCTAAGGATACAATCAGATCCGAATCTTCCCTTCTAACATCCTGAATACATCTTTCAACACTGATCAGGGCCTCTACTGCTTTTGGGTCATGTCATTCGGGCTAAATAACATGGGAGCTAATTAACACGGCCTAGCGAACAAAGTCTTCAAGGAGCAGATCAGCTAAAATATGGAAGTATACTTGAACGATGTGCTCGTGAAAAAGGCTCAAGAAGAAAAACCATGTAGCGGACCTCCAAGAATCTTTCGACACCTTACAAAAGCACAATATGCGGTTGAACCTCTCGAAGTGTGTCTACGGGTCTCCTCGAGGAAGTTCTTGGGATTATGGTTAGCCATATGGGAATTGAAGCCAACCTAGAGAAGATTCAAGCCATACTGGACATGTATCCTCCGTCCAACATCAATGAAGTTCAAAAACTCACAGGGCGCATCGCCTCCATCGGACGCTTTCTCTCCAAGTATGGAAAGAAGTGCCTCCCCTCTTTAAAGCTCTTCGAATATCAAAATGCTTTGTGTGGGGGCAAGTGTAGCAAGAAGCCTTTGAACAACTCAAGGCATAACTCGTCAATCCTCTGCTCCTAAGCAAGCCCGAGCCAGAAGATGTGCTCCACCTCTATTTGGCCACTTCAGATCGAACCCTTAACGCCATCTTGGTGAGGGAGGAAGACCGGGTCCAAAAGCCAATCTACTATGTTAGCAAGGTGCTTCACGATGCCGAACTTCATTACTCCAAGATGAAGAAGATAGTCTATGCTCTGATCATGGCCGCCCATAAGCTCCGCCCTTACTTCTAAGCACACTCCATCTTAGATCTCACCGACCAACACTTCAAACAAGTACTTCACAAGCCTGAGAACTTTGGGCGACTCATGAAGTGGTCCATCGAGTTAAGCAAATACGACATTAGCTACTGATCAAAGACGGCTATCAAAGCTCTTGCCTTAGCTGAATTCATTATAGATAGCATTATCCCCGATCCCCCTGAGGAACGAGAAGAACCCCCCAGTCTGGAATGTCTTTGCGGATGACTCCTCTAGCACTAAAGAAAGTGGGGTTGATGTCATCCTACTCAGCCCAAATGAATTTGCCCTCCAATACTCGGACCACCTCAATTTTTTAGCCTTCAACATTGAAGCTGAATATGAGGCATTGTTTGCTGGCCTCCTCCTGGCTCGAAAAGAGGGGGCCCAAAAGACCAAGGTGTTCAGCGACTCCCAATTGGTGGTAAGTTAAATCCTGAGAGATTATGAGGCCAGAGATGACTACATGTAATGCCCCAATTTCCATACACTGAGAAATCGTTACATAAGCTAGAATATTTCCTTCAATTAGCCACAATACACAGAAAAACAGAAAAATTTAAAACTTTTTATTCAACACAAATGTATTACAAGTCCGAATGTTACAAAATTGCAATACATTACAACAGTGTTACAATAATACCTTTACAATCCCAAGTATTACAACTTTCAATAATTTACATCAGAGTACAATGAATAAAGAACAAAACTTAGTACTTCACTTGGATGCTTTCCAACAAATAAATAAATTATAACAATTGTTACAAAAGAAACAATAGTAATCAACATATATTACAGCGGAAAACTTAAATAAAATCGACTCCTTGCTTCTCTTGCCTTGAGTCCTCCTGAATCCTATACCTGTACTTCTGCAATCCAGTACTTATTGAAGTGGAGACTTTAGTACATAAACTGACGCTTTAAGGCTGATGACTAGCAGCGATTCTCAGCTATATAAGCAAACAGATTGATGAAAAGAGAAATGTGTACATATATTTGATGTGTCAGTATATGCTATGACTTAGACTCTAATGCAAGATTAACTAATGCAATGATGAACTTATTCTAATGCAAGCGAGACTCTGGGACAGTATGCAGCCCATACTACATATGCCCCATATCAAGCCGTTTCTCCATATATAGAGATTTGAACCCACTTCATGAATTCTATTTTTGTACCCATCCTATTCCTGACACATACTACATAACTGATGAGGTTGTAGGTACGGTCTAGTTCCGCTACTGCCGTCCAATAGTGGTGTCCCCGTTTTTCACTATTGCCCGGCGAACCGGTCCTCGCTCAAAGCCAACACGAACTACAAGATACTTGTCAAACTTCTTCTATGCCCTAAACTCGTCATGAGAAGGCATAGAACCTGATGGAATCGTAGGGTCTTTTTCCCTAGAAAAACCTCCCGTTCTTATCATGGCAGTTCAGGAATTAACAATAAATATACGGATCCCGTGCTCCCAACTCATCATGAAAAGACACCGTCCATATCCCTTTGATAAGGGAATACATCCCAATAACACCACCTAGTGTCAGCCTATAGGAGAGGTTGGATTACAGGGTATCACCCCTAACACCAACTCTCACCCTTCAGCAATTTATAGATAAAAATGGTTAAGTAACTGTTACTACCCTAACGATGTCACTAACCCTAACCAAACAAGCGAGGCATACTACTGTGCTTCCAACTTGTTATGAAAAAGCACTATACGTGTTCCTCTTCTAACCAAACAAGCGAGACATGCACTTTGCTTCCAACTCGTCCGTGTCCCTTTTCTAACCAAACAAGCGAGACATGCACTATGCTTCTAACTCGTCATAAAAAAGTACCGTACGTGTCCCTCTTCTAACCAAACAAGCGAGACATGTCACTGTGCTTTCAACTCGTCATGAAAAGCACTGTACATGTCCCTCTTCTAGAGAGTGTAACAATTTGTCGATATAATTAACCAAGTCTTAACCTAGACTTCACAAGATCTCCTCGGATCCACTCACAGCCTACCTATTCAAGACAATACCTACATACGAGCCCAATGAGCTTCGTACGAGACAACAATATACATACGAGCCAAATAAGCTAAGTATGAGACCAACAACTACATATGATCCAGACGAGCTGTGTATAAGCAAAACAACATATAGAAACAACCATGCAGGTATTCTAACGACCTAGAAGCAACCAAACATGCTTACTAGCAAAAATTAATCTTCTATAATTAAAAGCAACAGAAGGATCTTCTAATAGTCTATTACAAACATACTACCAATGAAAAACGCCAAAGCGACATAAAAACCTTCCAATAGCCTAGAAGCAACTAGTGCTACGCTTATCGGAATATGATAAAAATAGACTTTTTTTAGGAAGGTAAGAACATCTACCACAACTCTCTAGTTGAACACATTTTCAGATTCTTTAAGGAATCCAAAATTCGGTCCATCGAACACATGCGAACAGTTTAACCAAACTGCGGATTTTCAACAAAAAGCTACAACTTCGCAAGCTGGTAACTCTTGCTCTACTTGTCGGAATATAATGAAACTGGACAATTTGAAAATGTGGGAACATCTACTACAACTTCCTAATTGACCACTTTCTTAGATTCCTTAATGAATTCCGAATTCCTGCCCTCAAACATACGCAAACAGTTAACCAAACTACAGCATTTCAACAAAAAGTTGAACTTCTATAGCGGGTAACTTTTGCTCTACTTGTCGGATTCTAATGAAACTGGACAATTTGAAAAGGTGCGAACATCTACTACAACTTCCTAGTTGACCACTTTCTCAGATTCCGTAAGAAATTCCAAATTCCTACCCTCGAACATACGCAAACAGTTAACCAAACTGCAGCATTTCAACAAAAGAATGAAACTTCTATAGCTTGTAACTTTTTCTCTACTTGTCGGAATTTAACCAAATCATACTTTCTGGAAAGGTGGGAATATATACTACAACTCTCTAGTTGAACACTTTTCCAGATTCCTTATGGAACTCAATCCACCGTCCTTTGAACATACGCAAAAGTTAACGAAAACAGCAGGTTTTGAGAAAAAAAAACTAAAACTTGCAAAGGTCGTAACTTTTGCTACACTTGTCGGAATTTAACCAAATCATACTTTCTGGAAAGGTGGGAACATATACTTCAACTCTCTAGTTGAAGACTTTTTCAGATTCCTTATGGAATTCAATCTACCGCCCCTTGAACACACGCAAAAACTAACAAAAGACGGCCAAAGGTACAACAAAGCTGAAACTATCAAAGCGCATAACTTCTACTCCGCTTATCGGAATCTAACCAAATTGGGCAATTTGGAAAGGTGAGAGACTCTACTACAACTCTCTAGTTGAACGCTTTCCCAAATTCAGTAAGTAAAAGATCCAGAAACATCGAAAAACCCAAACAGTAAGCTTTTCAGCTTAAAGGCTGGCTGCTGCAATTTGTAAAGACCATAACTTCTACTCTGCCTATCGGAATCTAACCAAATATGGCAATTTGGAAAGTTGAGAACGTCTACTACAACTTCCTAGTTGGTCACTTCCTCTTATTCAGCAAGTAAGAGGCTCAAAAACATATATCAAGTCAAACAGTGAGCACTTCAGCCCAAGCTGGCTACTGTGACTTGTAAAAGGCATAACTTCTACTCCGCTTATCAGAATCTAACCAAATTGAGCAATTTGGAAAGGTGAAAACGTCTACTACAACTTCCTAGTTGGTCACTTCCTCTTATTCAGCAAGTAAGAGGCTCAAAAATATATAACAAGTCAAACAGCGAGCACTTCAGCCCAAGCTGGCTGTTGTGTCTTGTAAAAGGCATAACTTCTACTCCGCTTATCGGAATCTAACTAAATAAGGCAATTTCGAAATGTGAAAATATCTACTAAAACTTCCTAGTTGGTCACTTCCTCTGATTCAGCAAGTAAGAGGCTCAAAAACATATAACAAGTCGAACAGCGAGCACTTCAGCCCAAGCTGGTTGCTGTGTCTTGTAAAAGGCATAACTTCTACTCTACTTATCGGAATCTAACCAAATAGAGAAATTTGGAAAGGTGAGAACATCTACTACAACTTCCTAGTTGGTCACTTCCTCTTATTCAGCAAGTAAAAGGCTCAAAAACATATAATAAGTCAAACAGCGAGCACTTCAGCCCAAGCTGGCTGCTGTGTCTTGTAAAAGGCATAACTTCTACTCCGCTTATCGGAATCAAACCAAATAGAGAAATTTGGAAATCTGAGAACGTCTACTAAAACTTCCTAGTTTATAACTTTTTCCAAATTCCGCAAGGAACATCAAGATACAGCCCCTTGAATATAGCCGATGTTAACCCCAAAATAGTAGGGTTGCTGTTTTTGGATAAACTCTCGCTGTTTTGGAGAAACAGTTTGTTTCACCCATCAAACCAACTCATAAAAACCCTCAAAAATTAGAGCATGGTAATAACACCTATAAGAACCTCCAAAATAAGTTGGTGAAAACTCCACCTTTAACCTAGTTAAATAATTCTAACCCTAAAACAATAAATATCGAATCTTTATGCTTCTATTTTGTGTTCTACCACTTGAATATTTACATGCTCTTTATTATAGAACATATGCACCTTAAATTAACTCAATACAACAACATACAACAATAATAACCCTAATAATACAAAAAAACGACCATGAGAATGAGAAACCCCCACCCAATCGGTTGTAGGAAGGACTTGCTCTTCTTCTCCTTGCTCCTTGTTCTTGATCCCCTTCAAGAACACACCATGAAAATAGAACCAATGAAAAACCCTCTCTTTTCTTTTGATTTGTTCTCTCTTTCTTTTCCTTTCTCAAATTTTTTTCTAAAATAAAAACTAGTAAGAAGTAGAAGTAGAAGAAGATGGAGAATGAGATGAGAAGGATGGAGAATACACCAATTGAAAAGGGTTTCTTTGCCCTTTCTAAGTGTGGTCGGCCAAGGGAGGGTTGGGGGGGGGGGGGGGGGGGGGGGGGGGGGTGTTATAAGATGGGGGGAAGGGGTATGTGGGTATGGAGAGTGCCACTTGTCCAAGTTCTCATGGTGAGAACAATTGACAAATTAATTTGCAAATTTAACTGCAATCACCCCCCTAATCCAATCCTAACCCTTCATCTCATCATGATGGATCAAAAATAAAATATATTTTTCCCAAATCACATACTACACGATTTCGTACAAACGTACGAAATCAATATAGTTCAAATATGTACATATATCTGAATATACATATAATTTTCATTAGTTAAAACGAATCAATCTGTACAAAAATAATTTAATTTCGAGAAATAAAAATAAAATAATTTTATTACCGGGTCGGAAGATTCTAGTATCAATTTCATACAAAACAGTCATATACTGACTAGTATACATTCATAGATAATGTTTATTAACAAAACCGGGTGATGTCCACTAAAAATATTTCATTTCTGAAATTAAAAATAAAAATAATAATTTTTTAATATCTGTCCGGGATTTTCCATACATTTTATCAAAAACGCAGTTTTCAAGATTTCATACAAGTACACAAAGCTGATACAATACATGTATATACTTACTAGTATATATATCCAGATAACTTTTTATTAGAAAAACCAAGTAATTTCTATAAAAAATATTTTTAACTTTAAAAATAATAATTATATAAATATAATATCCGTCCGAGATATTACAGTACATGACTAAGTACTTAGCTCGTGTCGAGAAACTCATAGCTACATTTTGATAGACTAAAGTCCATGAGGAAATGGGCCAGTAGATGCCCTCTCAAAGTTAGCATCATCTTCTTTCGAAAGGCTAGATCACACAGTGATCATTAAGGTCTTACTCAAGCCAAGCATTGAAGAGGAAGCTGTAGAGCCCATGGTCATCACCCCTCAGACGCCCAAAAATAATACGATGAAACCCTTGGTCGACTTCTTCGAAAAAGGGATACTCATGGCAGATCCTCAAGAAGCTAGAAAGATTCGGGTAAGAGCAGAAAGTACACACTTGTTTAGGAGATACACTGATAAATGACATACCTTACTTGTGATGCCTCTCCTCCAACTAGACCAAGTATGCTCTAAGAGTAGTACATCAAGAAGTTGGTGGTGGCTACATGGGAGCGAGGTACTTTTCTCAAAAAATTCTTAATCAGGGATACTATTGTCCTTTTCTCCTTGACGATGTCCAAAGGTATGTTCGTCGTTGCACTCCTTGCCAGAGGTTCTTCCCAATTAAGCGAGTGCCCTAGGTCAATCTAAGTACCATGTCAAGTCCAATCTAGCATTGTTATCGGGTCAGGTAGTGAGATACCCTATGGCAACGGGTCCGGGTCTGGGTCCGAATATGGGATATTCATTTTTTCTAAGTCGAGTTCGGGTCCGACCGATTCCGGTGTACCTAACAGGTCCGAAAGTACACAACAATAATTTTATTTTTTAATGTATACTAAAGATTTTTGTAACTCCTGTTTTCGTAAATATGTATTTTCTGTGTATTTTCGGTATTTCAAATTTTTGTAAATTAGTTTTCCGCTTTCGAATTATTTTTGTTAAAATGTATTATTGGATCTTCTATTAAAATCTATTTTTTGATCAATAATTTTATTTGTAACTATTTTCTACAATTTTTATAATGTAATACAAATCTTATTATTGTTATTATTATTGTTACTATCAGTATTATTTTGTTAGTGTTATTATTTGCACTATTATTATTATTGTTAATATTATCATTATTATTATTTTATTTTTAGCCTGAATATACTCTAATTTATCTAATATTTTTATAATTATTTTCTATTGGATTTTGCACCTTATACCCTACCCATTTATACCACCTAACCCTAACCCATTATCTATTCACCCCCTACCGGTTACCCATTACTATACCCAACACCCGTTTACACCCTAACCCATTATCACCCTTACACCTAACCCGTTTACCCAATTACCTGGGCACACCTAACCCTAAATCTACCCTGCCTATATATACATCCCCCTGCTGCAACCCTACTCCCCTACAAAACCTAGGCGCTTTCCTATATCTCATCCCCGACCTCTCATCCTTTTCAAAAACCCTACCTCCCGATCTCAACCCATCTCTCCCGAACCCATCTCTCTAACCTACTCTCCCCTCTCTCCCGATCACCCCGTGCCCTGCTCCCTATTCTACCGCAGCGTCGCCCTCTCCCGAAGCTGCCAGAGCAGTGCCAGCCCCTGAGCTTCCACCTGTGGCACCACCCTCCTGCGTCGCGTCACCCACAGCAGCGACCTCGATGCCACAGCGCCCCTCCTCAGCTTCGTCGACAGCAGCCACATGACAGCACCAGCGTCGTCTCCTCCCATTCAGCCAGCGACCCCAACGTCGCAACGCAGTACAGCAATAGCCTTGGCAGCCCCTCCCGGCACTCCCGTCCTACCACTCACGCCAGCACTCCCCTTGTGCGTGCCCTACCTCCCAACACCGCAGCCCTGCGTTGCTGCGTGTCCTCCTCTCCCTGTGCATCTCATCGACCAGCATCGACTGCAGCTACCTGTGCCTCCCCTCCTCCGTCGACAGGCCAGTCACCCTGTGCCCCTATCGCCCTGCAGCCGTGACGACACAGCAGCCCCTGCCGCCGTCTTCTCTTCTGCGGTTGACAGCACCCCTGTGCGCTTCCCTGCCTTATTCTACAGTCAGCAACTGCAGTGCAGACCTCCGACGCAGCCATCGTTCTGCCTTCCATTACCGTCCTCCGCCTTGCCGCTGCCAGCTAGCCCTCGCACCGCCGCCCGCCATCGGAGCCAAGCCAGTGCAGCCCCATTGCCATGGGTTGTTGTTGATCAAGTGGTTTTTGATCAAGTGAACCATGGCCATCGATCTCCTCTTGATCAATATCCATCATCATCAAGCTTTTCTGGCCATCCAATCTGATCTGATCATCTTGATCTTGATCTCTTGGATCTAGCCATTGGATCTCTTGATCTTCATCATCTTGATCATCCTCTTGATCATCGAGATCTGTGCTTTGTGTTCGTGACTGCGATTGTGATCGTGTGTTCGTGATTGATTCATGATTCGTTGGCCTAAGTTCATTGCCCAGGAATCTGTTCCCGTTATTCTTTCTCTTGCTTTGTTCTTATCGTCGGCTTTAAGGCAAGCAACTTGTATTCTTTTCATTGTGTAATACAAGTACTAAATACCACCTGTAGTGTAGTTGTATTCTAGAGACAACTATTGTGTGAATCCCCTGTTGTATCTTGTCTCTATTGTGTTGACCCACCGTAGTTGCCTCGTTACACACATGACATGGAATAACTTACGGATGACCACTTCTTGTTGTATACATACATGTTATTCGTGATCCATGATGTATTGTATGATCTTTTATGCTTGATGTGTTATTCGTAGTATAACTCGTTGTAGACTTGTGAAATATCCTATACCATGTTGCTTGGACATCTAGTACACTATATTTCATTCTTGATTATATTTTGGATGAGTTTCATACGAACTAGCTGATTTTGTGCATGAAGGATATTTTCTGTTTTGTCGATTCCCCGTTTTTGTTCAGTAATTGAGACCCAATTAAGGTCAGTATATGAAAATATTTTCTGAATATGAATTATAGAGAATTCTGTCTACTTTCCATATTTCTGACAGATCTCAGTTTCGGTTTATGACTATTTTACTACAGTTTCGATTTATGACTATTTTACTACAGATGTGTTTAAAATTTCAGATCCAGTTTTATATGAATTCTGTATGGTAAATTATTTTTCTACTGATGCTAAAGATAATATTTTGATCCAATATTTTGCTGATTACAACAATACTTGATTGGAATTAACCCCTAATTTTTTTGGATTTAATTGATGACTTTTATAAACTATTCTATGCTCGCAAACAACTACTATACTTGCAGAATTTTTATGTTGTTCAGTAAAGAACCTTAATTTTGACATGATTCTATTTGTTTTTTATAAAACCTTTGTGAATATGAAATATAGCCTACTGTATCTATTTTATCACCCTTTTGACGAATCTAGATTTCGATTTATATTTTGTGAGATATTACTGTTTTGGTACTGCTGTGTTTATGATTCTAGATTTACAAAACTACCTGTATCTTGATGTTTTCTTATTTTACTTGACTATTCTATCTATGTTGAAAAATTATGAAACTTTATTTTCTGTTACTAAACATACTTGGGAATACCCCAGATTTCTCTTGGATTTAATTAGTAAGTTTTGATGTTGTTTTCCTGTCTATGAATACAAACTTCTGATTTCTGGCTGAACATATTTTTTTGGATTCAAATCTGTTTTGAGTCATGTTTTTGTGAAGTACTATATGACATATATATTTGCTAGATTCGACTGAGAGTCTATTTTCCAGATTTTCTGACGGTTCTAGATTTGCATGTTTGTGGCAACGGAATCTCAGATTTGGTGTAGTACTGTCTTGCTGTCCTGAATAAGAATTCTCGTTGTCCTAATCTTTTATGAGTTGTCTTTCACCCGTGCATGTTTATCCTCCAACCTGAACCTGTTACATATTCATACCATATTATTCTTGCCAAGTTTTGTACACGCACATGCTTGTTTGATAATAATAATAAGAAACTAGGATGGGGTTTAAAGGGAAAGATCTAATAGTGGAAAATACAGAAACGTGTACTCAGAAGAGGATTCATAGATCCTATTTGGTTACTTGGAGCTTGACATTTGGTTACTTGGAGTTCGATATTTGGTTATTTGGAGCTTGATAATTGGTTATTTAGAGCTTGATTACTTAGAGCTTGTCCCTGAGTACACTACCCTCTATGATCCGCTATGAAATCTAAAATGAAATTGTTTGAATGTAGTAACCATGTGGTAAAAGTTTGGGACGCATGAAGTGCTACCTAGATAGATTAATACAAGACTTGAACATGATCACTTGACACTTGCTACTTGTTACTTGTTACTTGTTACTTGTTACTTATTACTTGTACATGATACATGATATTTGGTACTCAACACTTGTTACTCGTTTACATGATACTTGTTCACTTGACACTTGATACATGCCACTTGACCTTCTTCAACTTGCCATGCTAGTTGTTCTATTTTGTTATCTTATCTATTTCATGCTATGCTTACTTCCGGTATTATTCTATATTTGTTACTTCATATTAGTTTATCACTTTCCTGTACTTGTGCCTGCACTACAAGTGGCCCGTAACTTGCATATACGGGCGTTTTGTTTTCTTTTCCTCTTTCTGCAGTTTACTAAATTGCAGATTTTGGAGATCGACTGCCCGATGGAGTAGGTGATCTGAGATTTTAGATGCTGGAGTTTTGCTATTATTATTTCCTGTTGCTTATTTGAATAAATGTATCTGTTACTTGGATTATTTTGTTTTGGGCAATGTGACCCAGAATTATTGATTTGTTCAGATCTGGTTTATTTTGAGATTATTAAATTTGGTTTCAAGTAAATTCATGTTGGTATATTGATTCAGTTATGCATGCGTGGTTGACTTCTCTTGCATCCTACTCTGATTATTCCTGTGAAATGTTATAAAGATCCTGATAGTTTATGGATGATGAAAATCATTCGCTGGGCTTAGTTACTTATCCGTATTCCATATTTCTTTTTGGGAAGCGGAGCGTGACATTTCAATATTCAAATTCATAACATATATTACTTCTTTAGAGGGTCACATGAATTAGCTCCACAAAGAAAGTGAAAATAAAATTAACTAATATGTAAATAAATATAGATAATTTGATTTTACAATATAAAGAGTATGACATTCAAATAGGGAGACTCTCTATTAAGTTATATTAACATATTAATCTTTATTTTCTATATATATATATATATATATATATATATATATATATATATATATATATATATATAGGGTAGCGATCCGGTGAGAACCGTTCTCACGATAAGCTTCGTGAGAACCGTTCTCACGATAAGCTTCGTGAGAACTCCACGCCTATCTATCCTATGGATAATCCGAACTGTTCACATTGTTTAACATAACTAAATTAGTCTAGAAATATAAAATCAAGTCATTTGATATTCATTTGTCCATGCATCATGTCACTATAAAAAATAATGATTTTTCATCCACACAATTTGTAACACTTCAATGCATTGGCAATCGAATCTCAAATGACTTGATTTCTCATCCATAGACTAATTGAGTCGTGTAGATCAAAATGAACGGTACAGAACTTTCAACTAATGTCCCAAACAAAAGTTCTCACGTGGTTCTCACCAAAAGAGTTCTCACTCGATCATTTCCCTATATATATATATATATATATATGAAAATAAGTATAGATAAGTTGATTTTTCAATGTAAAGAGTATCACATGCAAATTGGGAGTGAAAAAAAGGATTACACACTCTCTATTAAGTTATATTAACATATTAAACTTTATTTCTATCAAAATATATAGTTTTAAACACATATAATTATCATGTTCTAATATATTAAAATTTAAGTTATTGATCTACTACCTGGTCCATGGGTCGAGCCAGGTCCGGTCGGATCATTCCAAAATCATCGGACCCTAATGAAACCGATTTAGGATCAGGTCGATTTCAATCCAATGTTGGATCTATGTTGGGCCCGAGCCCGGGTCTGGGTTCGAGTGTGGGTTTTGAGTAATTGTGACAATGCTAGTCGGAACCCCATCGCCATGTGGGGAATGGACCTACTCAGTCCATTTCCCCCTACAGCCGGGCAGAGGAACTTCCTAGAAGTGTATTGAAGCAGAATTGTTGGCCAGTATCACTGAACATAAGATTCAACAATTCTTTTGGAAGAACATCATCTGCATGTTTGGGGTCTCTCAAATTCTTGTTACCGACAATGGAACCAGTTCGCCGCCAATAGATTACTCACCTTCTATTCTAATCTAAGGATCGAACAACATTTCTCATCAACCTTACACCCCAAACCAATGGTCAAGCTGAGAACACTAATAAAAAAATCCTGGGTGGACTTAAGTAGAGGCTCGATGAAGCTCCTAAGGGACTATGGGTCGAAGAGTTCCTGAGTGTACTTTGGTCATATAGGACCACAAAGAGAACCCCTACAGAAGAATCTCCGTTCAACCTCACCTTTGGATTCGAAGCTCTGATCCCCTTGGAGGTCAGGTTACCTTCTCCCTACCTTATCTCTTTCAATGAAGAACAGAACTCGAATGATCTACATGAGAACCTTGACCTTGTTGAAGAAGTTCACGAAAAACCAGCCTTACAGAGACAGATCTATCAGGAAAGGGTGAAGAAGTTCTACAACAAGAATGTTTGGCCAGCGAAACTCAAATAGGGAGACCTCATTTTTAGAAAGCTCTAAATCTCCGACTCGCTCACGAAAGGAAAGCTCGCTCCTAACTGGGAAGGACCCTACGAGGTCTCTTAAGTCGTCGGCCCAGGATCTTACTAACTTGAAGACCTGGGGGGCAAGGTGACATTAAGGACTTGGAACACCGAACATTTGAAGAAGTACAACGGCAGTGCTGAACGCTTTCCATTAAATATTTTAAGCTTTGTAATAAGATCAACGTTTATAACTATCAGAGCATGTAATAAAGGTCAGCCACCAAGAAGACCACTTAGATTTACTTTTCAATAAATGTTCAGCATTTACTTAGTAAATTCTCGCACCACTCTCACAATGCAAACAATGGGATCGTGATCAACTTGTCGTTCAAGCACCTCACAAGAAATATGCCTATCTCTCAGACCTGGTGCTCGACTTGTCATTTGAGCACCTCGCAAGGAATATGCTTATCTCCTAAGCTCGATGCTTGACTTATCGTTCGAGCACCTCAAAAGATTTGCGCAAAAATCACATAGGCATGGTAGTTGACATGTCATACTAACTCTCAAATAGCTAGTTCCAAGTCCAACTTATGGCTCAAAGCTACTCCCAAAACTCGCTAACAAGCAAGTTAGAAGCTCAACTCGTCACTCGAATTGCTCTCACAACTTGCTAATTCTCAAACTAGCTAGTTTGGGGTCCAACTTGATGCTCAAAGCTACTCCCAAAACTCGGTACAAGCAAGTTAGGAGCTTGGCTATGTAACGCCCCAGTTTCCAAATACTAGAAATCCATGACATATCTAGAATCTTTTACTTCAATTTGAGTACAAGCACAATACAATTTCCAGGGAAAAATAAAACTTTAATTACATCACAACTTATAACATTATTTAATCATGTTCAAAAATACAATTAATTTTATTTACACCATTCAAATTCCAAACTTTGATGCACGACAAGGCTCAAATCCGCGCCACCAACGATCAAACGATCTTGCAAAACTGCCAACTGTGGGCACGTTAGTTGCTGCAACTGACACAATGCTGATAATAACAGTGATCCCTAACTTTCTCAACAATAAAAAAAAATTGCCAAATAAAGTGAATATCTGAAGTAAATATTTTGGGTGTGTTGGTGTATGCCATGATCCTAAAAGTATAATGTACAACAAATGCACACAATGATCTTTTCTAATGCATGCTTGTTTGGAACCCTATGCCGTCCAAACGCCATAGTTTTTGAATGCAAGCCACTAACGTTTCTTCTCTTTATACGGGTCAATCTCCCGCTATGCACACCTATCCATGTGGTGAAATATTCAAGACATAGGCGTCTGTGGGTCTCTTATTGCATCTATGGATCCTTCTGATGGTACCGCCCACCATGCGACATCCTGTGAATCTATTTTTCCTCCAGGCGCAGAGAGTATCTCTCATCTCCCTAAAAATTTTGGGGAATAACCCACGTCCACTTATCATTTTGGGGTATGTCCGCTCCCATCCCATAATACTAGAGATCTGTCTTACTACGTAGATAATTCTGAAGCCTATTTCAGCTCCCATTCCAGAATACGGGAGATTCATCTCACTCCATAGATCATTCTGGAGCTCTCACCTTCGCTCTTTTTTTTCACGTTTCCTTTCTAGTGCATGTCCTTACAAACATTATTAACACGGCCTAGGGCTAGCGTCTTTCTACCAAACTTATGCTAATACCTAACTCAACCTCTAGAACCCTCACTCTAGTTTACGAAACCTAACCCTTGAACTAAGTATTCCAACACTACCCTAATCATTTGCTAATTAGTCAAACAGAGATAAGGGTACTAGTTTCTCAAGAATTTTTAATTCAAGTTAAAATACTAGACTACGCTTAATCTCATTATCCAATTTATCAACTTTTATGCATCATACCAAAATGTTGCACAACTCATGGTCTCACAAGCTACTCGGGTCACACTAATATTGGATTTGGCTTATAATAAAATGCTCGCTGTTTATCACACTTCTACCACAACTAACTCCATTTATTCTCAAATAGTTAACAAATTAAAAGACAACGAACTATACGACTAACCCGTTCAGTAGAAATCTAACTTAAACACTACATGAATTCACCCAACTCGGCAAGAGTCCTACTCGACCCAACAGAACCACACACTTAGCCCACACAATGGCCAAACCTGGCCCTAACATTAACCTAAACAGTGGCCAAAACCTGGCCCCAACAACACTTTATTTGGGCTGAAATTATGTTTATTTGAGTCCAAACTCGAACACTCACTTGACTTGGCTTATCAACACTCTTAACATCATTGAACTCAAGAAATAGAGCTATAAACAGTAGCTGAACCACTACTAAATAGGGGTCGACAGTCCCAAAAAATACAGCATACAAACGACAGCCCAAAATGACATATAGCCCACACAGTCAATGAAAATAAATCCAATCATGTCCTTTTTTAGAACTAATCAGGTGCTACCATTCCTAGACCCCAACTATCATATAAACAATGGTATATGGCTCATTTGAGTGCATTTACATCTGTTAAAAGATGAAACATGTAGCCCATACAGTCAATGAAAATAAATCCAAAAGAGTGAATAATATATCATCAACCCAATTAACATGTTACTTTGTAATCTATGATGCAACAACCTAATGATTCTAATAAATTATGAAAGACATTCAAACAGGAAGCATTACTAGCACAAATAAAGTAGTAAACAACTAAACTATTTACTGAACAACAAAACAAAATCTCATCTCTACATAGTTGATTGTTTACTAAACATGCTCGTTATAATCATGATTAGATAATGACCATTACTTTAATAGCAAACTGCTTCCTGTTAAAATTACAACCATTAACAACAAGAAAAGGAGAATACCTACCTTAACATGCTTGAAAATTAGTTCTCCTACGATGCCAAACTTCCGACATTTCCTCCTTGCTCCAACTTAGCCCTTCTATAGAACAATGGCAGTCAAAAATAAGAAAAGGAGCTTGCTTTCGATCTCATATATTGGCTAGTTAGGGGTAGGGGAAGGGATGAGGGTTTGCATGATCTATCAATGCACACATTAAATGAGACCCTTGAAATTATTCATGTAACTCCTTTCCTACACTTAAAGAATCTCACTTTACTCCTGGAAAACTCAATCCCCTTACCCTATCTCTCATGTTGGCTGGCCAAACCTATGTGCACACTTGTACAAAGTGGTCACACTCAAATGATACAAGTTGGCAAGAATTGGTTTGGTTGTTCTAGACTTGGTTCCACCATTGTCTCAACCCAACCTAAGTTCAATTCATTCAAGCCCTAGTTAGATTCTAGACACAATATTCATAGCATTCATACTGAGTTAATATAACACACAATTCCATTAATACTAATTTATATTCAGAAAAATATAACTAATACATGCCTTTACACGTGCTTTGCATGTACCAACTTGGAAGCAAAATAGTCACTTATTATTTTGTGGGGTATTACAGGATCGTCACTCGAATTGCTCTCACAGCTTGCTAACTCTTGAATAGCTAGTTCCGAGTCCAACTCATGGCTCAAAGCTGCTTCCGTAACTCACTAATAAGCAAGGTAGAGGCTCGGCTCATCACTCAAATTGCTCTTAGAACTCACTTAACTCTCAAACAGCTAGTTTGGGGTCCAACTCGTGGCTCTAAGTTGCTCCCAAACTCGCTAACAATCAAGTTAGAAGCTCGGCTCATCACTCGAATTGCTCTCACAACTTGTTAACTCTCGAACAGCTAGTTCTGAATCCAACTCGTGGCTCGCAGATGCTCCCAGAAATTGCCAATATGCAAGATAGAAGCTCGGCTCGTCACTTGAATTGCTCTCACAACTTGCTAACTCTAAAAAAACTAGTTCAGATTCCAAATCGTGGCTTGAAGTTGCTCCAAAAACTCACTTACAGGCGAGTTAGGAGCTCAGCTTGTCACTTGAATTACTCTCACAGCTTGTTAACTCTCGAATGGCTAGTCTGGAGTCCAACTCGTGGCTCGAAGTTGCTTCCATAACTCGCTAACACGCAACTTAAGAGTTTGGCTTGTCCCTCGATTGCTCTCAATATGCTCTCTCAAACAGCTAACTTAGAACCCAATCCGTGTATAGTACTTCCCCATGACTCATTGGCACTAAACTCTAAGTCACAACATAGAGAAAGCAAGAGTTGATATAGAAACAAATGAAACCTGTATTTCACATCAATATCCCAGTACAGGTACGAAAATAAAACACCTCAAAAGCAAGATAGGTTTACAAGTCTTTCCTACCGAGTTCACCTCCGACCACTCAAGAGAGGGATACTTCGGATAAGGGACACAGCTCATCTGTGAAACGTCCTCATCGAGAAGCCTCACCTCGACCACCCGAACTACCCAAACGAGGCATTATTCCAACCAACCGAATCTGAATGTCACGGTTAAAAGAATGTGACTCCCTCTTGGTCGAAGCCAAGCTCGACCAACTCATTTCTTTCATTAACCAAAAAAATAAGATACATAGTGGTGGTCAGTCCACAGTTCAGCAAGAGTACAAAAGGAGATTCAAGCCTTATGATCAAGGGAGCACCTCCTTGCTAACAGCGGGACACGTCAGAGGCTCACTCCAACGTCCCCCCATCCCCCCCACACCTTCTAGGGTCGCCGAAGTGGTATCCTTTACATCCACCTTGAGTGCATCCTCGGGTCCGTCCCATCTCTCCTCGCCCTCTTCGAGGAGGAAATGGTACTCCGAATCGCTAAAGTTGGTGACCCGCATCTCCACATCCTTTGTTGATTGTAACCCTCATCTTAGGATTCGATGACCATGTTAAGGTTCTCTTGTCAGGCCACCGCCATCTCCTCCTTCATGCCCCCCCTGCTCCTTCAGCCAGCCTTTCCTACTTGTTAGTAAGTGAATGACTTCAAGCGCGAGGGCTTACTCATTCTTTTATTAAAGTGTTGAGTGCCTCCTTGGTGTCAAGGCACTCCTGCAATATCCTTACAATCCTGCCCTTCAGCACCTTCGTCTCATACTTGAACTTCTTTCATCTCAGTCCCGTGGAGAGAAGACTGCACAGAAAAGCCCCCAAACACTTGGAAGTTTAAACAAGTGAAAAGGAGAAAACAGAGCAGTTGACTACTCACCACACACTGAGCTTGAGACCACTTGAGGTAGCTGGACTCAAAGGTCTTTCGATCTAGCGACACCCAGTCCCGAGGCAGAGTGGAGTTTTTTGATCGCCTCGACTGCGACCCTCGCATCGGTTGTCAAGTCTACGTTGCTTACCTTCTAGTCTAGTTACGTTGACTCCAATGCGAAGGTAAGGACCACTTGCACCATAGGAGTGACGGCGGGGAAAGGACCGCGAACTAGTTCGGTGGCAGCGAGGGCAATGGAGCTCAGAGGCACCTTTGTTGGCTCGGCAGGAACCTCTTCCACCGCCACCATCATCTTCTTTGAAGGCTAGATAGTTGAGTTTCGACGTGGAGGGCCTCTTGCGACCCTTCGGCTTGTTGCCCACCTTCTTCTTCGCTAGCTCGACTATCCGAGCATTGAGTTCGTCATGACTGATCATATCTGCAAAAAATTAAAAAAAAAATAAAAAAATTAAACATGCACACACACACAAATTAGAAATAAGCTAAACAAACATTGAAAGCTGCAACAAATAGAACATACTAGGGTTTGCAAGACTCAGCCTCCACTTCACCAAGTGCCTTTATTTCACCTTGGTCCAAATCACCGCCCCCTCGGCAAACAGACATTCAAAATCCTCTAACTCCTCCCCAGTAAACTTCTTCTACTTAAGAGCCTTCACCTTCGGCACATCAAAAACCAACTGCGTGGGTATGTCCCATGGTTTGACATTGGTTCGGTGCTATAAACCACCAGGTTCTTTGAATTCTAGTCCTTGATAGAGTCGGGGCGCCCTGGACCGCATGCATCTTAGTCCGAGAGGAGAGATAGTACCTCCTCCCCTTCGATACAAAGGGAGCAGAGGCCAAAGCACCAATAGAATATTTTAGGCTTGGCATCACCCCCATTCTTCCACACAACAAGAGGAAATTGACCATATGCTTCCAAGAGGTGGGCCCCAGCTACATTAAGCTTACTCTGAATCAATTCACCTCCTCCTTAATGAAAGGGTGAATTGGTGGACGAAGACCAGACAGAAATGTGTCAAAGGGGAACATGCAGAACCCCAACAAGGACGTGGGTGGGCCGGATGCTGAAACCAGGAAGAAGCAGCCCATATTCCCTCGAAATAAAAAAAAAAACATTCTGAATAGTCAAAGAAGTCCTCCCTCGATAGAATGTTCTTAGTGTAATCAGCTTCGATCAGAGGCCTCCCAGGCAAAGGCGGCCGATCCCCAAATTGCTCCAAGTCACAAAGATCTCCAGGGTACATTCAGACCAAGCTTGGATCTTGAAAATGGGGGCGCTCCAAACTACCTCCATCATCGTACTCGATGGACTCCTCCTTTACCACTAAGTTCTTCTCCGAAAAAATCAACTTCCTTTTCCCCTTACGACTCAGGAACTTCACCAGCCAAGGGTAATATATGCACATCATACTGCAATTTGGAGGGTGATGCCTCTACTTTGCCTTCTTCTTTAGAAAGCAATACCTCGTCCTCTTCACCCTCTTCCTCCAAGAATACGACGTTAGAATCCCGCTCCTTTAATGGCTCAGAAGACCTTACCTCACAATCATCTTGGCGGCCAGACGAAGAAGCTAAGTCGTTGGACTAGACCTTAGACATTAACTTAGAAAATAAATTACCTGAGAAAGAAGATGGTGAAACTAGCGACGAAGGAAGCCGACAATCTCGCTGGAATCGGAGAACTAGAGAGATAAAGAGCAATGAAGAGATTGAAGCTCAGAATAAGAAGTGAAGAGTAAAGAGAAAAATGAGAAGGGGTGGTGGATTATATAGAATGAAAGAGGGGGGAATCTATAGAGATGCCATGATAATTGCACACGTTGATGTGCCACGATCTCCATCACCAATGTGTAACCCCATCCATCACTGTAACCCCATCTAACAGCGAAGACCAAGAGGCATGGGAGACACATCGGGAACCATAACGATAATGTGGCGCAATCTCTGTTGCTCACATGTAACATCATCCAATGGCGGAAACCAAAAGGCATGGTAACACATCAGGAACCGCAACGATGACATGGCGTGATCTCCGCCACCCGAATCTAATCCCATCCGATAGAAGAAATCAAAAGCCGAAAGGGAACCAAGTGTGAAAGACTTTTTAAGTATGGAGGTTCGACCATCCAAACCCCTAATAGTCACCCTTCCCGAAGCCTAAGCTCCCTGATCGACTCGTCGTTCGAGCACCCCGCAAGAAATGCAACTATATCCTAGGCTCGATATTCGACTCATCGTTCGAGCACCTCACAAGAAAAGTGCCCATCTCCTCTGCTTGGTGTGCGACTCGTCGTTCGAGCACCATGCAAGAAATGTGCCTATCTCCTAGGATCGGTGCTCCACTCATCGTACGAGCATCCTACAAGAAAAGTGCCTATCTCCTAGGCTCGGTGCTCAACTCATTGTTTGAGCACTCCACAAGAAATGAGCTTATATTCTAGGCTTGCTACTCGACTCATCGTTCGAGCACCTCACAAGAAATGCACCTATCTTCTAGGCTCAATTTCGAGCACCCCGCAGGGAATGCGCCCATCTCCAAGGCTCGGTGCTCGACTTATCGTTCGAGCAGCCAGCAAGAAATGTGCACATATCTTAGGCTCGGTGCTTGACTCGTCATTCGAGCATCCTGCAAGAAATGAGCATATCTTCTAGGCTCGGTGCTCGAATCATCGTTCAAGTACCTCACAAGAAATGTACCTATCTCCTAGGCTCGGTTTCGAGCACCCTGCAAGAAATGTGCCCATCTCCGAGACTCACTGCTCAACTCATCGTTCAAGCAGCTAGCAAGAAATGCGCCTATATCCTAGGCTCGGTGCTTGACTTATCGTTTGAGCACTCCACAAGAAATGTGTCTATCTCCTAGGCTCGATGCTCTACTTGTCGTCCAAGCACCTCACAAGAAATGAGCCTATCTCCTAGACTCGGTGTTCAACTTGTCGTTCGAGAAACTCACAAGAAATGCGCCTTTCACATGCTCGGCGCTCGGTCAAGTCGAACCCCACATGGGCTGGTCAGACTGAGCACCAATGGGTTCAGTGCTCGGCGTCTCGTTCAAGCACCCAAGCAAAAGTGCACCATAAAGACCCTCAAATCTCCCCAAAATTCACGCCCACTCCTGATTTTTTATTTAAATTCCAAAAAATAATTATAAATTCGTGAAAATTAATTAAAATTTCGAAAAAAATATTATAAACTTGGAAAATTAATAAGAACTTCTAAAAAGTAATTATAAATTCATAAAATTAATTAAAATTTCTATTAAAAAAATAATTATAGATTTGGGAAAATTAATGAAAATATCCCGATAAGTAGTTAAAATTTTGTAGAAATCAATTAAGAATTCCAGAAGTTCGGAAAAAGCAGATTGGAAGTACTATGTGATTGCAACTACCTAGAGCAATTCTAAAGGCATCCCCAAAGATCATATATGTTTGCCTGATTTTTCAAAACAACTACTCCTTGAAGGCTGTGATACCCAACCTTCAGGATATAGGTAAAATCAGAGCCACTAGATCACGACACACATCTCAAAACTTATCAAGGGTAGTACAGTAATTTCTCAGCAACATCAGGCCCACTAGAAGAACATAGGTCGTCTTCAAGCCCATCAGCTCAACCAGATCCATAATTAGGGCTTACTTACAGTCTAAGAGAAAATGATTTTCAGCTAATTCCAACTGTGAGTCAAATCCCCCAAAGTCAAGAATTAAATAACTAATTCTATCTCTTAACCAAAAGAATCTTCAACAGAATCTTGGAAGATACCTCTTCAGGTCAATCTTCTAGAACTGATTACTAGCCTATAAATAGTCTCCCCCCTCATTCAGTTAAAGGTGATCAATATTTTTCCACCAAATTACTAATCTCCTTTCTGGGTTACTGACTTAAACATTAGAGGTTCTTTCTCCGGGCCACCTCCGGTGTTAAAACTTTGTGCAGGTTCGTCAGACGTTTTAATTGTTAAAATCTTCAGATGTTATCAGCCTTTTAGATCCAGATCAAGGAGCTTTCAATCATCCAAATTCAGATCTTGAACATTCCTCCTAAAAAAGAACTCATCATCTGATTGCTCCTAGACAAAAAAAAATAGCAACACGACCCATTACAAATACATGGTATCTGCAATGGACACCAACATAAAGAACAAGGGCTTAATTGAAAGAATACAAGGAACAAGGACTGATACATAAGGTTCTGTGTTTGGGGTTATGCCTACCTTTGTGTACGCTATTTTGTTGCGGATGGGAATTTCTCGATGTTGTTTGCAATGTGAGGCTACGATCATCACTTGGTTGGTGTTCCCTTTCATGTCGTTGTTCGTGGGCTAGCCCGTATGTTCTCCTTCGGAGTGTCGAGCGGTGACGCCGCTGTGATTCCAGCGGCGGACCTTCCTGGTTTGCGGTTGTTGTGGGCGGAGGGAGCGTTTCCTTGGTTTCTTCCTCCTAGCCTGATGGTGTTCCGTGTCTCCTTGCTGCACTTCTAGTTGCTTCGACTGTGCTGTCTATCTTGGGGATTTGCTGGACCTTTGGCTTTTTGTTGTTATCTTCGGCTTATCTGTTGTTGTTATCTCCCGGTTGTATTCTGGTTTTTCTTAGTTTTACAACTTGTAAAATTGATTCGTTGTATGCTACTCTTAATTTATTGCTATATATTATTCGGGATGGAGCCGTAAGGCTCTATCCATCGTATCAAAAAAAGGACTGATACATAAGAATTGGACTGATACGCAACAATCTTTCGAACTTCAATAGAGGCTTCAACAGACACAGCAACTGTGGGTAGCATGTAGATCCAATTCATGGAAATGGATCACCCACCTCGAAAATCATGCTCCATCAGGCCGAGCGCGAATCTTAATGCAAATAACAAAAAAGAGAGTGAAAAAAAACGAGGTAGTAGATGAAGAGGATGACAATATCTTATTGGGCCAATAACTTAATGAGCTTTAACACTCTCACTCTCTCTACGTTAGGCCCGTCTATAGCACGCACACGTCACGCCCCCCCCCCAAAAAAAAACCTCTAAAACCCTCGTCCTTCCTCCCATTCCACCGGCTCCATTTCTCAGCCACTCTCGATCTAGAAGTTTCCAGAAGCTTCCGTCTCCCTTTCCCCCTTATCTCCCATTTCTATCATCTCATATTTCATTCATTTCAATTTTCAGGTTAAAAAATTACGGAAAATGCCACTAGGGCTGATACTAGGGTTAGGGCGGGCGATGAGGAGGAAGAGGACGTCATCTCTTCTCATCTTCTCTTCGAAAAGAGCGCCGAGGGATTACTACAAAGGGAAGAACTGCAAGCCCACTGGGTTCCACACTTGCAAAGGTCAAAAATTTAGTCCTTTTTCTTGAAAATTAAATTTGTTGATGTAGTTGCTAAAGGATTAATTGGTGTGGAAACAGGTGGGTATGTTCTGCAGGATGAGAAGTTGCCGCGATATATCGTGCTCGATCTGACCGACTTCAAGGTAGTCTCCCGATTTGTTTATTTTGAATGATCCATGAAATATTTGATCTCAATGTAAATGGATGCAGACTGTTTTACAATCAATGTGATTTACACTATGCAAATGTTTTATTGTATGGTACATGTTGCTGCTAATTGGTATGAGAGCAAACAGATGAATTTGCAGATTCTTTTTGGAAACAATAAAGCAAACCTAGTGACCCTCACCAACGTGTTGACTTGTTTCTCGCTGCTGCTGCGAACTTGCACAAAGTTTGATACACCGGGATGGATCCCGGCGACGAACCCTCCGACGCTCTTGTCAGTAATCAGAAAGATTAAGAAAGAGCTTTAGGTAGAAAAAGATTGATTACCTTGTCACGGGGGGGAGAGGATATTTATAGTCGCCTTAGGGACTCGTTTCGAGATAAAGATAAATCTCTACTTCCCAGTATTTTTAGATAAGATGTAGAGTTTAAATCGTTTCATGGAGATAACCATGAATTTGAATTACTCTTTATCCATCTGGGTCGGTTTGTAACGGATTGCTACCCATATCGAGTAGGATAGATCCGTTTATGGATTATTGGCCTTTGAATAAAGATCCACTTCACATTTTAGACCTGTTTGTAGGTGAAATTATCGTTTTACCCTTGAGAGCTTTAAAATTCGTGCCCGATTTGAACGGTCCCAATTTAATCCCACTTTTAGCCATATCACGAGCCCCCCACTCCTGGAGACTGAGTTCTACAGTCTTTGAGGAGTAGTTTTGTTAATCTAATGGCATACGGGATTTTATCGAAATTCTTAAGGGAGTTCGGATCTTGCTCGAGGTGTAACGGTGTTGTTCTGAGTTTGTAAAATGCCCAAAATTATTCTCGGATTTTTCTGGATTTTTTGTGATTTTTCAGATTTTTCTGAACTTTTTCGAACTTTTTATTCAATTTTCGAATTTAAATAATTATTTGTCGAAAATATTAATTAATTATTCTAATTTAATAATTATATTTTCAGAAATTTTAAATTATTTTCTGAATTAATAAATATTTTAAGAATTTTTAATTATTTTTTTTCGATTTTTAAATATTTTTTTAGATTTTTTAAAATATTAGTTCAATTAATTAATTAATTAAATATTACCTGTACACGTGGCGCAATCCTGTATGTTGATCGCGATTAGAGGGCGCGCATCTCCAAGCTCTAGGAGAGAGCCGTTTAGGAGACAAGTTTGAGGGGGAACTCTAGGGAAGAGTTGTGTTCCGAACTCGTTGAGAATCGGTCCGCTCTGGAGACGAGCAGACCGAAGAGCTTCACCAGGCTCTAGGAAAGAGCGGTTTGGGAGACGAGTTTGAAGAGCAATTCTAGGGGAGAGTTTTGAGCTCCGAACTCGCTGTTTAAGTGAGATTTGACAATTGTGGGAGCAATTCCGAATGCTGAGCTACTTTGTACTCGCTCGTTCGCAATTAGCAAAAGTGGCATCGAACCAAGTGTTAGACTCCGAACTTGTCGTTTGAGGGGGTTAACGAGTTGCAGGAGCAATTCCGTGTGGTGAACTGCTCCGCACTTGCTTGTTGCAAGCGGCTAAAGCGGCATCGAACCAAGTGTTGGACTCCAAACTCGTTTTTTTTTTAGCTTAGTAAGTTGCGGGAGCAGTCCTGTAGGACAAGCTCGACTCCGAACTCACCATTTAACGGGTCGTAGATGTGACTCGGAGAGGTAGAAATGAAGCAAGTGCAATAATAGAAAAAAGCGAAGTTTTATAGAGATAAACTAAGTGGCCACTTTAATGGGGCGAGCCATTATTACATGCTTCTGGGCCGTATTACAAGTATCGGCCTTATTGAAACTGAAAACCTACTTCTACGATAGGGTGAAGGCCTCTTGGGAGGAGTTTGGTTCTCCCCTAATTGGACCTCCTTGGATAAGGTGGAGGACGGCCCCAGGTTCAGAATCTTAGAACTCGGTGGACCTCTCTGTTCACTTGTAGACTCCTCGGGGTGGAAGGTCGACCCCGTCTCTTCGGACGAACTTGGCCAGGTGTCCTACTGTATGAGTTCTTCGATCTCTTCTTTGAGAGCCTGACAATCATTGTGGCCGTGGTCCCTATGAAAGCGGCACCACTTATTCCTGTTTCTTTTCTTGCCAGGAGTATTCATTCTAGGGGAAACACGGAGTAGCCCTTCCTTGTCCACCTCCATAAAAACTGCTGATATACCAGCATTGAGAGGGGTGAACTTCTCAAAACGAGGAGCTGGGCGGTGTTGGCCATTGTCGTCCCTCTGGAATTTCTGGGATCCTTCTTCGCTCGCATTATTCCATTTGTTCCCAGAAGACGATTCCTTAAGAGTAGGGGGGTTGAGAGCCTCTTCCACTCGGAGGTACTTCTCACTCCTAAGTAGAAATTCTGAGAAATCCCAAGGAGGCTTCTTGGCAAGGGACGCCTTGAGGTCGGTGTTAGTGACATTGTGCCCGAATTCCGCCAAAGCTACTGATAGGTTGAGAGAGGCAATAGACTGGGCTTCGGCAGTGAAGCGCCGAACGTAATCTCTTAGGCGTTCACCTTTTCTTTGGTTGAGGGTCACCAAAGATGCACCTGTTTTCTCGGCCCGGCGGCCACTCACTAAATAAGTAAGGAAGAGCCCTTCAAACTGATCGAAGGAGAAGATGGAGGCTGGGGCGAGTCGAGAGTACCATTCTCTCGCAGGCCCCTTCAGTGTGGCAGGGAGGTTTTGCAAAGGAGCGATCCGAAGCCTGGTGGATCATCATGAGAGTTTTAAAACTCTCGATGTGGTCGGTGGGGTCCGACTCCCAGTTGTATGACTCAAAGTTAGGGAGCTTGAATTTTTCCGGGACCGGGGCTTCCATGATATCCGGGAGAACGGAGGCCTGCTCGGGCAGAAATTCCTTGCCCGTTGATATGGCTAAAAATGGGGTTAAATCGGAACAGTCCAGATTGGGCGCGAATCTTGAAGCTCGGGGGTAAAACGGTAATTTCACATACAAATGGGTCCGAAACGGGTACTGGATCCCCTTCTCACAGATCCAATAACCTACAAACGGATCCACTCCAATTGGGTACGGGTCCTGACCCGAGGCGAACCCAGACCAACAAGAGGCAAATCAGGGTCACTGATTTGACCAAGTCAACGGGCCTGATTTGCTCTCACCGGGAATCAGGAATTAGTTTCCCAAACAGACTGTGAAGATTTTACTCCTGACAGTTACACAGGGAATCAGGCCCCTAATCACTCCCATGGCGACTATAAATACTACCCTCCTACCACTGTGACCAGGTAATCACTCTTTTTCCACCTTAAGCTCTTTCTTAATCACCCCTGATTACTGACAAGAGCGTCGGAGGGTGCGTCGCCGGAATCAACCCCGGTGTATCGTACTTCCTTGCAGGTTGCGTCAGGAATCAGAAGGCTTGGATCCACTGTTCAGGTTTCTCTCGAACTCACAAATCTCATCTGTTTACCCCCACACCGAAATCAGCGGTAACAAATTGGCACCGTCTGTGGGAACTAACCACACGAATAGCCTCCGCCTCTTCCTTGTCGTATAGCCCTTCTCTAACCATGCCTCCCAAGAAGGTCAGGTCTAGGGGGTCCAACTGCGGACCCAACCCCGCCGATCAGCTAGAGGAGGTCCCTGTCCATCCTGCTCCGCAGACCGAACATCTCCCTCCCTCGGCCCAACAGGGCCAGCCTCCTCTTCCGAACCAATAACCCCCAAATGGTCCTGCTGGTCAGAACCAGCGGAGGCAGAAGCAACCACTCCACCCAGACCACGTCTCGATTCACAATGCCTCCTCAGACTCTATGGCTTCCCATCACCCCAGAGCCTCCGACCTCCGCAACACCATCCTGAACCGCCAAAAGGAAGAGGACCTTCGCAACCACCTAGATGAGAGACGGGCCCGAGAGGGAGCCTCCCGCCAGCATCATGGTAAGTGATCTCCTCATCGCCGAAACGGTAGGAGGTCTCCGGACCGAAGGGGCCGGGCCGAATCTCCCGAGCGCCGAAGGAGGAGACCATATTCCCCCGCAGATCGGCATCACCCGAGGAACAATGAGGCACCTATCACTCGTGCCGAGTTCCTACAGTTCCAGGAGACTGTGTTGCAGGCCCTCAACCTGCGCCCTAACAACCATAATGCCCAGAGGGTTCCAACACCCCCGCGGGTTCCCAGTCCTCGCCACCGATCCGGAAGTCCTCTCCCGGCTCCCAGTCGCCAGCAGCACAATTACAGTCCTCGCCGATCCCAGGACTACCGACGCCGCAGTCCCCGCTCCCCTTCCTATGAAGAAGAGTCCCGGGGGTCGTTTGATTACCAGCGGAGGGACGATGCCCTCTACTGTCGTCTCCACGAGGTGGAGAGGCGCATCGGTCGCATGGACAAAGAAGAGGAGTCGAGAGCAGGAATCGTCCGCCCCAGCAAACCCCCCTTCTCTCGGACAATCATGAAGGTCCCCATACCGAGGGGTTTCAAACCTCCGCAGTTTGAAACGTACTCAGGGGAGTCCGACCCAGTTGATCACGTCGAAAGCTTCAAGACCTTAATGCTGATCCATCAAGCTTCCGACGCCATGCTCTGCAAGACCTTCCCCGCCACCCTCAGGGGGTCGGCTCGGGAATGGTACTCCAGGCTCGCTCCCTCTTCCATCTTCTCGTTCGAGCAGTTCGAAACGCTCTTCATAACTCACTTTGTGAGTAGCAGGCGAGCTGAGAAGACGAGCCTCTCCATACTCAACCTGCGACAGGAGAGGGGAGAAAAGCTAAGGGACTATGTGAGGAGATTCACCACAGAGGTCAGGTCTATCGCCTCCCTAGACCAGTCGGTGGCGACCGTTGCGTTCCAGTCGAACGTCCTCAACTCCAACCTCCGGTCGTCCCTCGCCAAGAAGCCCCCGCACAACTTCGACGATCTTCTCCTAAGGTGCGAGAAGTACATTCGGGCGGAAGAGGCCGAGTCCCTCCCGAACTTTGGGGGATCGGCCTCCGGATCGAAGAGGAAGGTGACAGAGGAGGAGGGGTCCAAGAAACTGCAGAAGGACAACGGCGGTCAGCGCCGTCCTCCGTCCAGGTTCGAGAAGTTCACTCCCCTCACCACAAATGTCTCCACCATCCTGATGGAAGTGGAGAAAGAAGGAGTCATACCTCCGGCTCCGAGAATGAACACCCCGACCAAGAGGAGGAACAAAGAGAAATGGTGCCACTACCACCGGGACCACGGCCATGACACCAACGACTGCCGGGCGTTGAAAAATGAGATAGAGGCCCTCATCCAGAGGGGGCAGTTGGCCAAATTTGTGAAGGAAAACGATCGGGCGGATCGCAACACTCCTCCGCCTCGGGGGGCTAACAAACGCTCCGAGAGGCGTGACGAGACCCCCGAGTTCGAGGAAGAACGAGTTCTCCACCTCATCCATGGAGGCCCCATGGGGGGCTCCTCCAACGCCTCTCGGAAGGCCTTCGTCCGAGAGGTCAACTCGGTTCACAGTGCCCCTCCTCCCAAAGGCCTCGACGTCCCAGTGACTTTCTCCGACGAAGACCTCGAGGGGGTCCGAACTCCCCACTGCGACGCCCTCGTCATCGACCTTCGCATGGCAAACTTTAAGGTACAGAGGGTCCTGGTTGACAATGGGAGCTCGGTGAACATCCTCTTCCTCTCGGCTTTCCGAGGGCTGCAGCTGTCCCGGGACCGTTTCAAGCCGGCCGGTTACACGCTCCACGGGTTCACGGGGGTACCAGTAACGGTCGAAGGGGTTATAACCCTAGACGTAACTGCTGGGAAGACCCCTACCACCCGGACCGAGCCGATGGACTTTATGGTTGTCGACGTCCCGACTGCGTATAATGTCATCTTAGGCCGACCCAGCCTAGCTGTCCTGGAAGCTGTCCCTTCAGCGTACCACCTTAAAATGAAGTTCCCCACTCGGTCGGGAGTGGGAGAAGTCAGGGGCAGCCAAGAGACGGCTCGGAAGTGCTACATGACTTCCACGGGGGGTCCGGTGCTCTCCCTCGAGACCCTAGAGATTCCCGAGCCAAATGTCCGACCCACGTCCGAGCCGGCGGACGAATTGGAAGAAGTACTCTTTTCGGACGAGGACCCGAGCCGAAAGTTCCTCATCAGCAAGTCCTTACCGACTGCACTGTGTTCCGACTTGGTGCAATGCATCCGGGATAATTGCGGCCTGTTTGCTTGGTCAGCCACGAATATGCCCGGAATTTCCGAGGAGCTGCTAGTCCACCGCCTAAGTGTCAAACCGGGGTGCAAACCGGTTCAGCAGAAGAGGCAAAAATTCGCTCCCGAGCGACAGCAGGCCATCAAGGAGGAGGTGGATAAACTCTAAGAGGCTCGGTTCATACAGGTGGTGAACTACCCCGAGTGGCTCTCCAATGTTGTAATGGTCAAGAAGTCCAACGGTTCTTGGAGGATATGTATCGACTTCACCGACCTGAATAAGGCGTGTCCGAAGGATACATTCCCTCTCCCAAATATCGACACCCTCATTGATGCCACCTCGGGCCATGAGCTCCTCAGCTTCATGGACGCCTTCTCCGGCTATAATCAGATCCGAATGTTCCCCCCGGACATTCCGAAGACCTCCTTCATTACCGACCAGGGCCTCTACTGCTATAGGGTCATGCCATTCGGGTTGAAGAACGCTGGAGCCACCTACCATTGCCTCGTCAACAAGGTCTTCCAAAGTCAGATAGGCCGCAACATGGAAGTGTACGTCGACGACATGCTTGTCAAGAGCATCCGAGGTACCGACCACGTGGCCGACCTCCAGGAGCCATTCGGCATATTGAGGAGGCACAATATGCGGCTTAACCCGAACAAATGTGCATTCGGGGTCTCATCGGGAAAGTTCCTAGGCTTTATGGTAAGCCAGCGAGGGATCGAAGCAAATCCCGAGAAGATTAAGGCCATACTGGACATGGCCCCACCCCGGAACGTCAAGGAGGTGCAGAAGCTTACGGGTCGGCTCGCCGCTATTGGGCGGTTCCTTTCGAAGTCTGGGGAAAAGTGCCTCCCCTTCTTCAAGGCTCTCAGGGGGGCTAAGGGTTTCGACCACAACAGGAGTCATTCGACCAACTGAAGGCCTACTTGGTGAACCCCCCTCTGCTCAGCAAACCCGTTCCGGGGGAAACCCTCTTTATCTACATGGCTGCTTCCGAGCAGACCCTGAGTACTGTGTTGGTGAGGGAAGAAGACCGGGCCCAGAGGCCCATTTACTATGTGAGCAAAGTGCTCCGGGACGCCGAGCTCCGCTATCCGAAGATAGAGAAGATGGCTTACGCCCTGGTGATGGCGGCAAGGAAGCTCCGTCCATACTTTCAGTCCCACTCGGTTGTGGTCCTCACCGACCAACCGCTGAAGCAGATCCTCCACAAGCCTGAAACCTCAGGCCGGCTAATGAAGTGGTCCATAGAGCTGAGCCAACATGACATCTCCTACCAACCTCGGACTGCAATCAAGGCTCAGGCCCTGGCCGACTTCATCGTCGAGTCCACCATTCCCGAGGTCAGCCACGTCCCGAATGGACCCCCCCATTTGGACAGTTTTCGTGGACGGGTCCTCATGCAACGAGGGTAGCGGTGCCGGAATCATCCTGAACGGTCCTGATGACTTCGTCTTCCAGTATGCTTTCCGCATGAACTTCAAAGCCTCAAACAACGAGGCAGAGTATGAGGCATTAATCACGGGCCTCGGACTTGCCCGAAGTGCCGGGGCGCAGTGCCTCCGATTCCATAGTGACTCTCAGCTAGTTGTGAACCAAGTCTTGGGAGAGTACGAGGCGCGAGACGAGCGGATGGCGAAGTACCTCGCCAAGGTCCGAGCCCTCATGAGCCGGTTCGAAGAGGCACTCATCAACGAGTCCCTCGTGAGGAGAATTCACAGGCCGATGCCCTCTCCAAGTTGGCCTCATCCTCCCTCCTAGGTCACGAGCAGACCGTTTTGATCGAGGTCCTCTCGAGGCCGAGCATAGAAGACGAGACATCCGGCTCGGTGGAATCGTTGTCGGTCCTGCTGTAAGATAATTGGATGAAGCCGTTGGTGGAGTTCCTAAGGGACGGACTTCTCCCCGAAGACCCCAAAGAAGCACGTCGAATCCGAACCAGGGCCGAGCGGTATGTCTTGATCGAAGGGATCTTGTACAAGCGCTCCTTCTCGCGGATTGACGGTCGACCATACCTAAGGTGCCTCTCCCCAGAGCAGGCCGACTATGCCTTACAGGAGCTCCACGAAGGCATCGGCAGGAGCGCATTCAGGATCTAGGTCCTTGGCCCGGAAAGCTTTGAATTATGGATACTTCTGGCCGACTCTCCTCCAAGATGCCGAGCGACATGTTCGGCAATGTGGCTCCTGTCAGAGACATTCCAATGTTCGTGCATCCCTCAAGCCAACCTTGCCTCCCTATCAAGTCCTATCCCCTTCGCAATGTGGGGAATGGATTTACTAGGGCCTTTTCCACCAGCTCCAGGGTCAATTCAAGTTCTTAGTCGTAGCCATCAACTACTTCTCGAAGTGGATTGAGGCCGAACCCCTCGCCACTATCACCGAGAACAAAGTGCTTCAATTCTTCTGGAAGAACTGTAACACCCCAAATTTTTTTTTTTGAAAACTAAGTCTCCAAATTCAATTCTTTCAATTTCTATATCACTTTGATCATAAACTAAGAAAGTTATATTTCAGGGAAAATTTTGACAGAATCTCCCCTGTAAATTTTGCCCCGAAACACAAAAAGCTTACGGAATTCTGCTCAAAATTCCATAGCTCACAATCCACATAATATTTTCATTGGCTCCCCAGGACAAAATGAGCAGATACACACAGGCAATATAATATAATGCTCTGGGGGCCAAACTCATAACGGATTATCAAATATCAATTAAAAACTATAAATTTCTTTGAAAACGGGGTAAAATTTTAGAAAAATCCTTGTAAAGCCTACCACAGAGCCCGGTACTCCACAACGAGATGGGTACGGGTCACAAACATACCATACCACCTCACACTATACTCATCATCGTCATATACATGCTTATACATCCCTAATACAATTTAAATCATAAACTTTACTATTCCTATAACTAAATAGTACAAATTTTTAAATAAAAATTTATCCTACCAATCCACGCCTCACCTCTGCACTGATGAGAACCTGCAACAGTGGGGGATCTAGGGTAGTTCTCAGACACCCCTAACCCCCCAAACACTAAGGGGTTAGCCATTTCTGGTGTGAGTATAGTTATTAATCTAATAACAAATTAAAATAGTATAAAGAAAATAATTTAAACTTACAAATACCAAGTTAAGATAATGCTATCTGAATCCTGAACACAACAACATCATCAATACGACGATATATCAAATACTTTGCCAATCCTGCATTCAACTATTTAATTATCCACAACTTCCCACATTTCATAATGTACTTCACATCAACTTCGTATATATATATATATATATTCTTATTTTACATTCGCAATATACGAATTCACATACAATCCATTACTGTTCAATTTAAACTCTCTAACCCCAATATTCATTCTTCCACAATTATCGTCATAATAGTATTATATGAATATAACCACATGATGCTACTACATATTTTCTTCATTTCTATTTGGCTATGCGCTTCATTTACTTATATTATATCATCAACTCACCCATTCATTTGGAAGTTGTGCCAAGGCAAGTAGTTCCCACCATTCCCACGAAATTAGCGGGCGAGTAGTTCCCTGACACACCTCCATGGTACACAACTCATAACAGAACATACTTTCTTTAATAACCATTTTCACAACTAATTGCATAATACGGGTATTTATTTTATTACTAGGTTTGCCCGTTGACACGTGTCTACGGCACGTCTTCGGAATGGTACACCATTTTTAATCATATAAAATAGTTTTGGAGGTCCAGCAAATTAATTGAAGTAGAAAACATAGAGCAAAAAACATATTATATGATTTTTCTGATTTTTTTGAATTATTTTTAGAGTTTTAAAATTTTTAAATTTTTTAGTTTTTAATTTATTAATTTTTAAAATTTTTTTAAAATTTTTATTTTCTTAATTTTTTGAATAGAAGAGGGAGGGAGAGAGAGAGAGAAAGAAAAAATAATTAAATAAATATAGGAGTTGTTTTGGTTGGGAGATTTGAATTTGAGTTTTGGGAAGAAACTTTTGGAGGGAAAATATGTTTTGTGAGGTTAGATCTAGGCCTTTGATTTTTTTGGGATTGAAGGATAGCCACTTGATAGCTTTCTTTGTGTTTTATTATATAGACTATGTTTGTCCGTTGACACGTGCCTACGGCACGTTTTCGGAATGGTACACCTTGTTTTATCATATAAAATAATTTTTGAGTTCCAGCAAATTAACACCAGCAAACATAGAGCAAAAAACATAATATTTTTGAATTATTTTTAAAATTTTAATTTTTAATTTTTTTTTTGTTTTTAAATTTTTTTTATTTAAAAATTTTAAAAAATTTTATTTTCTTAATTTTTTGAATAGAAGAGGGAGGGAGGGAGAGAGAGAGAATTTTTATAAAAAAATAAATATAGGAGTTGTTTTGGGTGGGAGATCTGAATTTGAGTTTTGGGGGGAAACTTTTGGGAGGAAAAATATGTTTTGTGAAGTTAGATCTGGGCCTTTGATTTTTGGGGGATTGAAGGAGAGCCACTTGATAGCTTTCTTTGTGTTTTATTATATAGATATAATATCAAGTATCACTTCTTACATATATGCTTCTATTCTCATAATGCCACTTTCATTCGTGTTTTATGACGCAAATATAACATCTTAATTCTTATTGCAATGCTCTCATATTTCATCACATCATTAACACATCATTAATCGAATACATATACTTATTACCTCAAAAACATGCTTTATGGTTCATTTCCATCTCATTATACCACTTTAGAAATTCTCACTCTTATAAGTAATAGATCTTATTATCATTTTCACTTAATCCCCAAATGCAATCTGGGGCCACAACATATCACATCCCATAGCCGATAGCTTGGGTAATAATCACTGTACATCAAACACACAGTTTGGGTAATATCACATCACATCTCAAGCTGATAGTTTGGTTATTAATTTACTTCAATCACTTATCATCTTCACTTCACTTTATTTCTCATTTCTATCAATCATTACCACTATTATATCCACTCACCCTGCGAATTATGCCAAGGCAGGTAGTTCCCACAATTTCCACACAAATTGCGGGCGGGTAGTTCCTTGACACAATTCCAAGGTACAACTCATATCAATCTGTATTTACTTTAATGATCACGCACATAATACAATTACTTCATATTATTCATGATAACACATCTCTTTTATTATTTTCATCTTAAATTAATCACATGCTGCATTTATCATTTCTTTTCTTACACTAACTCATAACACGTTCACTTTCACATTTACTACATTCACAACAACTTTCTTTCCCACACACAGTTCACATTTCACTATCCACTTTCTTTTCCACACGCAATTCACATTTTACTATCCACTTTCTTTTCCACGCACAATTCACAATTTACTATCCACTTTCTTTTCCACACGCAATTCACATTTTACTATCCACTTTCTTTTCCACACGCAATTCACATTTTACTATCCACTTTCTTTACTATCACATTTTTATTAACACAAAGTTATTTTATTAGTTTGTCGACCAGTGAGCCATAGTATCCCAACATACTGAAAGCCAACAGCCCAGTAAACACGCGGTCCGATGCTCACACAGAGTCTTACTCGTCCGAGGCTACGTCTTCCTCCTAGCCGAACTAGCGAGGGAAAAACCACGCCCCAGGTAAACTGAGTACTTTCTCGCGACGTCTGTCATCGAGGGAAAAACCACGCCCCAGGTAAACTGGGTACTTCCTCCCAGCCGATAGCCAGGAGGGAAAAACCACGCCCCAGGTAAACTGGGTACTTCCTCGCGACGGCTGTCATCGAGGGAAAAACCATGCCCTAGGTAAACTGGGTACTTCCTCGCGACGGCTGTCATCGAGGGAAACCGGGCCTTAAGCCGATAACTTGGGCGATAAAATCCACGCACCCCAAACATAGTTTGGGTCCACTATTCCCAAGCCGGTCCTTGGGCGTTAGGAGGTCCAGCCCAAACCCCCAGGATTGCTGTAGGTACTGGTCAACAAAACCATTTGTTATTAGCATTAATCATTGCATCTTTCCATTTTACTTTATCAACACACGCATTTCACTTATGAATTAAATAATTGCTACACCTTGACTTTAATCACAAAAATTAATACCACATTTTATTAGCACGTACCCGCTGAACTTTTATTTTCATATCAATATACCAGGTTATGCACACACCCTGTTATTCCACACATAACTCATCATATCATATTATTACATAATATTAATGCGCCAAGATAATTATTTTGCCATAACAATCCACATTAAGGGTACCATGATATTTACTACTTTCTTAAATCACATATAGACATACGCCAAGTTATATCATTAATAAAAGAATTATAAGGTGTTATTCCGTATCGTAAGCATATCAAAATATACTTCACCACATAATAACATCATATGATTACCCATTACTTGTCTTCGAACATGATTAGAATGTAAACATGCACCCACTTATTTAATTTCATCAATTATTGCATCACACATGATAATCATCTATATATATATTACACATAAACACCACACATGCGGGTTTCCCATCATAAGGGGCCAAAACCACTTATTTCCTCTAATTAAATCTTATAATATCTAATTATAGCATACTAGCTCATACATCATGTTTCATATAAGTAAAATCACCTATAAGGGCTTATATGCCCCAAAACATGCACAAAACGAGCACTATAATTACACGGATTTTCAAAACATGATCACAATCACTAATTTCGTCTAATTACATCTTATAACATCCATCCATAGCATGCTAGTCCATACACCAGGCTCCGCATATACCCAATTGCCTATCTCGGCCTATATACCCCAAAAACATGCACAAAACATGCACGAGGTAAAAATATGCATAAACGATTTAATATATTTAATTTTTATATTTCAACACGTCACATTAACCCATAATATAGGTTTTGTATACTTAAAATAGTTAATTTCCTCAAATATCCCAAAAACTCAGTTTCGGACCTTTAAAAATCCGTATTTTTATTCAAAATCAATTTTTAATATAACTTCTACAAAATACATCACAAAGCCATGGAATTCGGCCACAATATAAAATATTGATAAATACAACATACTCACCTGACGGATCAAGCAAACGATGTCCCATGTCCGTCCTGTAGCCAGTCGAAGTTCGACTTTTTCATCCTAATTGAAAAATTATAGAACCGATTAGTTTAAATCTCAAAACTCAACCTTCGGACCTCTAAATTTCAATCCGTCTTCACCCACGCGTCACAAATGACATATGTAGGTGAGCTACATCAATAGATTTCGAATTCGGGTTCTAATACAAACACTCCCTTATTGATCGGAGGCTTTCTAATAAAAAAAATTCATATTTTCTAAATTCCTTAATCCCCTTTGTCCTAATCTCACATATTAGGGTTAATAATAATAAGACTCAACTACACCTCCGAACCCATCAAATTCTCACCTAAATCTCGCTCGGGCATTTCATCGAACACCCGGCGTGCACTTTTCACCTATAGTCTATTTCACTCAATTTAATTGAGCTTAAAGCCTATAAAAATTACCAAAATTTCTCATTAATCCTCTTATAACATTTTTCACCCTCCACTAATTTTTTTTCTATCATCAATGGAACCAATTTTCCTTTCCAAATTCACAAATCCTAATTTATTAACAACTTGCCAACTCTTTAATAAAATACTAATTTCTCACCTCTACTACTCCTACCATCTCCAAACCTCCCTACTATAATATTTCTACTCAATAAAACTAACCACACTAAATTTTATTCAAATAAATAGAATAGGGTATACCTTTTCGGAGTTATTTCCCCAAATCGATGCTACCACGGTGTAGAGGACCCTTCAATTAGCCATCCCTCCAAATTAATTCGAAAATCATGAAGGATTTGAGTGGATTTGGGAGGGAGAGAGAAGGGGCCGGATGGGTGCGGTTTGATCGGGAGGAAGAAAACGGAAAGGAAAAGAAAGAAGGAAAGAAGGGGAAAAATGGGAGAAAGGGGGTTATTTTAGTAATAAATTTAATAATAATAATAATAATAATATGGTATATTCACATATGAGCCCTCCAAAACCAATATATTACAAATAAACCCCAACTCTTTTCTATCATAATACAAACAATACAAAATACATTAAAATTATCTTATAATAATCCCCCATAGTGATAAAATAAAATAAACTATATTTCCTCACACAAAATCTCAACTCTTAACTCTAATATAACAATAATACCAATCTACCACAAATATTCAATACTAGTATCGATATTAAAATAAATAAAATAAAATGTCACTTAAAATAAACCCCTACAAAATATAAAAGCGAATATTTTCGGTATTTTAGAATCCGAGGTGTTACAAGCGTCATATGTCGGTTCGGCGTCCCTCGTGTCATCGTAACCGATAACGGAACTCAGTTTACCGGGGCTGCATTCCGAGCTCTGTGCGAGGATCTTGCCATCCAACAGCGCTTCTCTTCCGTCTCCCACCCGCAGTCGAACGGCCAAGCAGAAAACGCCAATCGGCAAATCCTCTCTGGCATCAAGAAGAGATTGGACAAATGTTCCAAAGGCCTATGGGTCGACCAACTCCCCAATGTACTGTGGAATTATCGCACCAACAAGCGGACCCCCACCGGAGAGTCCCCTTTCAACCTCACCTATGGGTCCGAGGCGGTGATACCCCTCGAGGTCGGGATACCTTCCCCTCGCCTCGCTGCCTACAATGAGGATCAGAACGCCAGAGACCTCAGGGCGAACTTAGATCTGGTGGATGAACTGAGGGAGAGAGCATCGATTCGGCAACAGAGCTACCGAAGGAGGGTCGAATTGGCATATAACAAGAAAGTACGACCCACCAATCTCAAGCAAGGGGACTTGGTCCTGAGAAAACTGGCCATATCCTTCCCCAATCAGAAGAGCAAGCTGGCTCCGAACTGGGAAGGGCCTTACAAGATCACAAGGGTAGTTCGGCCCAGAGCATATTGTCTGGAGGATCTAGAGGGCAGAGAGATTCCGAGGACCTGGAATGCCGACCACCTCCTAAAATACCAAGAAAGCGCCCCGGCGCCTCTCTAAGTATTACAGGATATCGAGCCATTCCTCTCCTCTAACTTGTAATATGTAAAAACGGTTCGCCGTCTATTATCAATGAAGAATGCTCTTTCATACTTATAAATTTGCTTGCGTCTCTCCGCCTTTATCTTTTGTTTTTTAATTTAATTTCAACCAATGGTTCGGAGTCCAATGTCCGGCTCGACTTTACCTCCTCGACTCGCCCCCGGACGAGCCAGAGGTAGATCGCCGTTAGGAACTGCTCCCACAACCGTTGAACTACACCGATGGTTCGGAGTCCAACACTCGGCTCGACTTTACCTCCTCGGCTCGCCCCCGGATAAGCCAGAGGTAGATCGCCGTTCGGAACTGCTCCCACAACCATTGAACTACACCGACGGTTCGGAGTCCAACACTCGGCTCGACTTTACCTCCTCGGCTCGCCCCCGGACGAGCCAGAGGTAGATCGCCGTTCGGAACTGCTCCCACAACCGTTGAACTACACCGATGGTTCGGAGTCCAACACTCGGCTCGACTTTACCTCCTCGGCTCGCTCCCGAACGAGCCAGAGGTAGATCACCGTTCGGAATTGCTCCCACAACCATTGAACTACACCAATGGTTCCGGAGTCCAACACTTGGTTCAATTCCATGCCCCAAGCTTGCTTCTCGGCGAGCTAGGAGTGGATCACCATTCGGAATTGCTCCCACAACCGTCGAATACTCGCTATGATCGGCGAACCCCACCATGGGGAAGGGCTCGACTCACCCCTCGACTTCTCATGAAGAGGGAGACCGAGGCACTGTTCGGCATCACCGGCCGAGCGCTCTTGTCGCCGAGACGAAAGCGAACAAGAGGAAGGTTCAGATCATGCTGTCCCCGGTCGGCTAACCGAGCAAGTGCCAATCCGAGCTCGCAAACGGAGAAAACTCACTTTCTCCTCATCTTTCGTGTAGGATCTCGATCAGATGGCCCAGATCTTGCCAGCGACGCTAAACGACAAGATAGCATTTTCTTGGGAACTGAGCCGCCTCGAGATTCGTACCAGAATCCAACGGCCAGATCCTGTCAGCATCACTAAACGACAAGATAGCATTGCCGTGGGGGGGTGGTCCACCTCGAGATCCGTACCTAATACCTATGCCTCAGAACGTGCCAAGGTGTCGAACCACGAGCAAAAGAGGGTTCAGCTCGGAGACCTTGGCACGACGAACACAATCATAAACGAGACAGCTACGCAGAGCAGCAAAAGACGTGCTAGTTCATGAAAGAAATTTTATTAATGGTTGGGACATAATACAAAGCAATCCTTCCCCGGTTACAAGGCATTAGAAAACAAAAAGTACAGTGCCGACCCACTACACTTGGTATTTAAACGAAAAAATCATCACCGTCCCGCTCGGTCGCCAGCCCGGCCACTTCGGTCGCTAGTTCATCCACCTCCTTCCGAAGCTTCGCCTCCAGGGGCTGCAAGTGACGGATCTCCGAGAGCAAATCGTCCCGCTCGGCAACTATCTTCGACAAATTGTGCCGAATACACTGAACCTGAAGGGCGTTGCTAAAAGCAGTTTGCGAATCCTTGTCCTCTCCTATAGGGGTCGCCTCGGTGATCCTGTTCTCCAAGCGCCTGATCTCGGCGTCTCGCTGATCGAGGACGAGCTGAAGGTGGCCCCGCTCACTTTCTGCTCGGCGTAATTCCAGCTCGACTTCATAGAGTCGCTCCCGGCACCTTGCCGAACGCGACCTCGTCACCGCCGAGCCAACCTCGGTCCGAACGTCGTTGTCCGAGCAATTGGAATCGGCATCTTGAGCTGCCACCATGAGCTGAAAAGAAGAAAAAACGAATAACGAAATTTCAAGACATTGCCGAAGACCAACACTTGAAGAATTTTCCAAACAAACTCTTAAATTCGTATTCAGATATAGTAGCTCTACATACTACAAGACCGATCCTACAATAGAGTTTTACAACAGCCAGAAGAAACATAAAACGACATGTTCAGGGCCTCTTCGGAAGGGGTACGCTTCGGTTCAAGGAAACGCGAGGACGACGAGGCCTGGCCTCCGAGCTCGATTCCAAACCAACGAAGCGTGATCCCCCTTCGCCACTGACCCTAACTGTGGCGCCAACCGAGGCGCCGCTGAACGAGACGGCCACGCTACTCTGGGCATCGGCAGGACTCCGCCTAGCCGTAGGCAAACGAGTCGCAAGTTCATAGAAGGTGATCCCTCTCTCGCTCTCTTCGCGAGTACATGATGTACTGCGGACGTTGGCCCTCTCGGGCAGAGGCTTGAGTGACGCGACCTCTTCCTCCAGTTCAATGATTCTGTCTCTCAAAGCGTCGTCCTTCGCCAACTTCTTCAAACGAGGAGGCCTTGACGAGCCCGAGGCGTTGGCGCTATCGATCGCGAGCTGTCGGTAGTGGGTGACCTCGATCCCCCTATCTATCGTGATCCTCCTAAGCTTGTTGACCTCGGCCAACAACTTTTTGCGCTCGGACGACACCTTCTCCAGCTCGGAAGCAAGCTTCTCTTCTTCTGCCGAGTGACCTTGCTCCGCTATCTCCAAGTGTCTGATCTTGGCCGAGAGCTCATCGTTCTTCCGCTCAGCAACGGCAAGCTCTCTACGAAGCCGCTCGACCTCGCCTTCGGGACAAGGGGCTTGGGGTTGCTTCTGCAGTTTCTTCAACTCGCGACAATACCCCCTCACAGCTGCCTTTGTCTCCTCCAGCTTCAAGAACATGAAAAACCGCCTCTGTCGGCTATTGGAGAGCTCTCCCTTCGTTTTGGCCAGCTCCTTACGAAGGTGCGCAACCTCCGTGATCGGACCGAACTTCACCTGAAAAGCAGAGATAAATCCGAGACCCAACACTTGGAGAATTTTACGCCTAATCAAACACAAAATCCGGAGACTAACACTTGGATAAATTTTGGCCAAACAAAGTGCTTTCATTCAAAACTCAGGAAAAGTTTTACAAGAGCGGTGGCCAGTCCGCGGTGAGTCTTACAAAAAAGAAACAAAAATAACAAAAGACTAAAAGAGGCAACCGAGTTAGGGTTCGACCTTTTTGTCGTTCGGGTCTATCGACCCCTCGGCCTTGTCCTCGTCCTCGACCTCGTCCTCGCTCCCGCTCTCCTCCTCAGAGTCGTCCTCCTCTTCATCCTCGGCCTCAGTCTCACCCGGGCCTTCGACACCGTCAGTCTGTCCCTCGGGGCCGAGCATCCCCTGGGGAACCTCCTCCTCCCCCTCCACAGGGTCATAGAAATGGTAGGGGGACGTGTCGAAACTCGGATTCCGAGCGGCGACATGAAGCAGGGCTCGGCCGTACGCGTCCTCCATGTTCTTGAACATGTGATGCTCGGCCTCGTCCTGGACGGCCTTCTTCGCCTTTGCCACCTTAGACCGGTGCCTAGCCATGATCTTCTCGGCCCTCTTCCGAGCCGTCTCCTGCCTCTGACCGAGCATTGGCCAGCTCCTCCTTCAGCTCGGCATTCTCCTTCTCCGAGGCCTCAAGCTTGGCTGCCGTGTCCTTCGACCGTTGAACGGCGTCGGCCAACTGCTTCTCCAACCCTGCCACTTCGGCAGCCCGTTTTGCCGAGAGAAGTTGCTCAGCATCGAGCAGCTTCGTAGCTTTGACATGCTCCAACCTCTCCCGGTTATACTCCTGTTCCTTGCTCGCAAACTCCTCGAGCAAGAAGTTGAAATGGCAGAGGGTCTGAAAAGAGAACAAACCATTAGAGTCCGAACCCAGGAACTTAGAAAATTTCAGAAAAAGTTTCAATAAGAAAGTGCTCGGTCCACTTACCGACATTGTGTTCCGAGCTATCTGCATTGTGGCATCCCCAGCCAGCCCGGCCTTAAGGGCCACTCGATCCTTGGGGGTCGGCAAGTGCTTCACGGCTTCCATACAGATATTGCCGTCGCCCAAAAAACCGTCGACAGTCATCACTTGCCAGTCGGAGACGAAGATCTGCTTGTGCCGCTCGGTCAAGATCTTCTCCGCATCGGCAGTGAGGGGCGGAACTTGGAGGGATAGTACCTCTTTCACGCCGAACGCTCCGCTCGACGAGCCGGGGGCACCCCCCTCCGCTGATGGTGCCGGCGCATCGGGAGCTGGAGGATCGGGGACCGCGACCTTCTCCTGCTCGGGACCGGCCACCGGGACAACAACCTTCTGCGGGGCGGCGGTCTCCGCGACCGAAGGCATCTTCTGAGCTCGGCCGCCCTGAGGCCCCTCCGAGGGTCTCTTCTTCCTCGACCCCTGTTCCTTCGCCATCAAAGCCCTGTAGTCCATCTTGGAAGATTCTGCGCAAGCCGAATGAGAAAACTTAGGAAAATTTTTCAAGAACTTTACGCAAAGAAATAAAATACAAGAATCATACTAGGGTCGATCAGACTGAGACCCCCCCAGAACAAAGCTTCCTCGGTAATGTCTTTCTAACTTAGCGTCGGCAAGGCGAGGAGCTTCTTGAGGACTTCGGCCTCCTCATCACTCAGTACCGGCTCCTTCTTAGCTCGCTTGGGCAGGCCCGTCCCTCCTCCAAGCCGTCGGTATTGCCCAAGGTGCAGGAGCTCGGATAATGAAATACTTCTCCCTCCAATGTTTGATCGAGTCCGGGTTCTCGATCAACTTCACTCCCGTCCGTGGAGACAGGTAGAACCTCTGTTCATTCCTGTTCGGCTGGCAAGGGCGGTAGAGGCTCCGAAGGAGGAACAAGCTCGGTTCAGCTCCAATCTCTTGACACCGGAGAAAAAATGCCAAAACATGCCTCCAAATGTTCGGCATCCACTGGGCGGGGCTCAAACCGTACCAAACGAGAACCTCTACAATAAATGGATGAAGCGGAAAACGGAGCCCGGCATGGAGGGAGTCAAGGGAAAAGACACACGCGTCAGTCGAAGACGACGTGGAGGCTCGGAATCCCGGTCCGGGGAGAAGCAGCCCGTACTCGACTGGAATCTGGAACCCAGCTCGGATCCGGTGCAGATCGGCCTCGGAAAGAGACGAGATGGTATGGTCCACCTCAGATAACTCTCTCGGCTCATTCTCCTCCACGGACTTGGCGATGCCCTGAGTCACCTTCTCCAACATCTCCTCAGAGTACTCCCGAACGCCTCCCACGCTCGACAGAACAATAGGCTGCCGACCGAACTCCCCAGCCGTCTTCGGCTTCTCGATGATTGTGACCACTCCTTTACCCTTCAGAGACTTCGCCACGACATCCTGGGGCGGCTCGGCTACTTCACCTTCCTTGCTCGGCCGAACAACACTCTGATCGGTCGGCTCTATCACCTCCTTCCTTTTGCCCGCTCGGCCTACGACTTGGTCCGAGGCAGGGGTCTCATCCGAGGAAGTAATCTTAACCATTTTCTAGAGAGAAAGGAGAGAGACTGACCTTGAAGTGACAACTACGGTCGGAAAAGTTCACCGGAGCCAAGGAACGCCTTGCCACGACAGCTAACAGCGCCACCCAGGAGCTAAAAACTTCGATGGTGAAAGTAAAAACCTGGAGAGAGAGAGTGAAAGTGAATAATGAGACTTGGATTGAAGGGGGTGAAGATTTATAGTAAAAAAGAAAAGTCCCTTGGACTTCCAAACGAACGGGCACGACTTTTGGGCCGCTCTCGAAACGTCGCGAAGGCCCAAAACCACTTTGTCTTTTCACCAAGTCAGGTAGCTCGGTACAGCAGGATCTAAACCCGAGCTGCGTGCGATCCGAACCTAGCAGCAAAGGGCCCGGTCTGCCAACCGAGCAAGTGCCATTCCGAGCCTGCAAACGGAGAAAATTCACTTTCTCCTCGACTTTCGTGTATGATCTCGATCAGACGGCTCAGATCTTGCCAACGACGCTAAACGACAAGATAGCATTTTCTTGGGAACTGAGCCCGTCTCGAGATTCGCCCCACCATCTGACAGCTCAGATTGCGCCACGTCGCTCGGAAAATCGTGCCCCCGGATCCCGGTCGACCAACCGAGCTAGTGCCTATCCGACGGCCCAGAATGTCGCTCAGACAACCGTGCCCTCGGATCCCCACCTCCGTCTAAAGAAGCCAGGAAAAATTTTGGATTAAAAGTTTTAAGGTGCCGCCCTCGGCGAGCCCCCCGGGCCCCAGGTCTCGGTCGGTATCCCTCTCACCCATGAGCAAAACAAAGCATGCAGCCTCGGAGCCGAAGCCACGAATTGTTCAGGGATTAGAGGGAAACCGCCAACTCACAGGGCCCGGTTAAAAAGCAGATCGGCACACCTCCCATCTCTAACTCCTTCGGGCTGACGACCATCAGGAGCCGTCAGCCCGGAAGGAAGACAGAGATCGGAGGAGACCCATCCTTCCGAAGCACATTATCCCCCGGATCTGGACTTTGGTCATCACCTCTTCCACCATGATCTCCCCTGACCCTGACAACCACATCGGGGCCGTCAGAATCAGGAGAAGATCATGGTAGAAGAACGACCACCCATCCTTCCGAAGCAACTCGTCCCTCGAGTCCGGACTACGGTCGTCACCACTCCTGCCTTATTCTCCCTCGACCCTGACACCCACATCGGGGCCGTCAGGATCGGGAGAAGAACAAGGCAAAAGAGTGACCACCCCTCCAAACCTCTCGAGGTTAAAATTTCGCAAGACAGGCATCCGCCTTGACTCCGGTCATCACCTCCTCTGCTATGATCTCCCCCGACCCTGACATCCACATCGGGGCCGTCAGAACCAGGAGAAGACCATAGCCGAAGGGCAACCACCCAAGGCAGACACCTCCGAGGGCTAAAACCCAACATTTTTTGTGACTGAAATGACAAGGGGAATGGGGTACTTATAACCTACCCTCCAAGAACCAGCCATTATGACCCTCGGGAGTTGAAACGCCATGCATTAATTGAAGGGCACTATTCTTAATAATCCCGGGAAGATGGAACGCCGCACAAACCCCGGGACACCATTAATGCCCTTGGGAACAGGACTGTCTCAAAACTCGTTCCGCCAGTCAACGACCCGGACCACCACACCACACTCGGACCGCCGAACAGTCCGAGCTCCGGTCGGCCAACCGAGCAAGTGCCCTTCCGAGCCTGCAAACGGAGAAAACTCACTTTCTCCTCAACATTCGTGTAAGATCTCGATCAGATGGCCCAGATCTTGCCGACGGTGCTAAATGACAAGATAGCGTTTTCTTGGGAAACGCGCCCGTCTCGAGATTCGCGACACCATCCAATGGCTCAGATTGCGCCAAGTCGTTCGACCAGCCGAACCCTCACAGCTCCGGTCGGACAACCGAGCGGACACACATCCGACGGCCCAGAAAGTCGTTCGACCAGCCGAACCCTCAGAGCTCCGGTCGACCAACCGAGCGAATGCACATCCGACGGCCCGGAAAGCAGCTCGACCGACCGAACCCTCACCCCTCCGGTCGGCCAACCGAGCAAGTGCCATTCCGAGCTCGCAAACGGAGAAAAAAGCATCCGAACCACCAAAACCGTTGGATCTTCCAGAAAATCGCGCTCCTGATGATGAACGGCCCAGATCTTGCCACGTGTACTAAACGACAAGACAGCGTTTTCTTGGGAAGTGCGCTCGTCTTGAGATCCGCGCCACCATCCGACGGCTCAGATTGCGCCACGTTGCTCGACCGACCGAACCATCACCCCTCCGGTCGGCCAGCCGAGCAAGTGCCCATCCGAGCGTCAAAAGCGAGAAAATGTCTGCCGAGCGACCACAACCGCCAGATCTCTCAGAAATTCGTGCTCGTCCATGATCGACAGCCCAGATCAGGCCACGCCATAAATCAGTATTTTAAAATCATTTTTTTATTTATTTAAATCGTTTTATTTATTTAAAAATTGTGAAAAATTGCTAAAAATTCGGGAAAATTAACTAAAAATTCTAGAAAATAATTAAAAATTCGGGGGGATATTTTTGAGCCCCTGAACGAACAATTATTGCCTTGAATGTACTGTTAAGGCCCCCGAACGATTAGTTAACACATCGCAAAATTAAATAAATAGTCTGAAAAAATAGATAAAAGCCGTCAAATACTCGATATGGCTACAGAACAGCACATGGCATCAAAAAATTACCTCACTACCTCCTTCGAGATTCAAAATCTCCCATTCGGGCTCCGATACAACTCTACCAGCCACTAAAACAGTTAAACTACTCCTCAAAGGCTGATCACACTCAGTCTTTAGGAGTGAGGGGCTCGTGATATGGCTAAAAATGGGGTTAAATCGAAACCGTCCAGATTGGACGTGAATCTTGAAGCTCGGGGGTAAAACGGTAATTTCACATACAAATGGTTCCGAAACGGGTACTGGATCCCCTTCTCACAGATCCAATAACCCACAATTGGATCCACTCCAATTGGGTACGGGTCCCAACCCGAGGCGAACCCAGACCAACAAGAGGCAAATTAGGGTCACTGATTTGACCAAGTCAACAGGCCTGATTTGCTCTCACTAGGAATCAGGGATTAGTTTCCCAAACAGACGGTGAGGATTTTACTCCTGACAGTTACACAGGGAATCAGGCCCCTAATCACTCCCATGGCGACTATAAATACCACCCCCTACCACTGTGACCAGGTAATCACTCTTTTTCCACCTTAAGCTCTTTCTTAATCACCCCTGATTACTGACAAGAGCGTCGGAGGGTGCGTCGCCGGAATCAACCCCGGTGTATCGCACTTCCTTGCAGGTTGTGGCAGGAATCAGAAGGCTTGGATCCGCTGTTCAGGTTTCTCTCGAACTCACAAATCTCATCTGTTTACCCTCACACCGAAATCAGCGGTAACACCCGTTGTTCCTCTTCTCTGTCAAGTCGGCCAAGACGCCTCTCCATCTCGTGGAGACGGCGATAGACTGAATCTTCCCTTCAGTCATATCTTGCCAAGCCCCGAGACTCTTTCCCATGCGGAAGGGAACTAGGAGTGCGGTGGTGATGGCTTGGGGTAGGTTGAGGACTGGACGCCCGTTGCTCGTGGTTGGGAGCAAGATTGAGGGCCCGCAGAATAGCTTCTTGAAAATCCTGGAACTCCGCCCTTGTGACTGGTGCCCCTTCAGCTTGGCGGTCCCTGGGTGTGGCTCGGCTTACTGGAGTATGACTTCTCTGCCGATGACGTTGAGGGGACTCTCTTCGCCTCCTCGCGGGAGATATTCTGGTCCTCGGTCCGCGGGGGGGTCCGGACTCTCGAGATCCCTGGGTGCTCAGGTTGATGGACTCCCTCAAGGGCTTTCCATCCATTCAAACGAGTTTGGAGGTCGATCCCCTATTGGCAGTTGACAATCACTTGATGGTGATCTTGCTCGGGAGGGCTTTGAGAAGCCATAGAATCAACTGAAGGATCGGGAACAGCGACATGGTCATGAAGAGGATGTTGGTTTGGACGGCTCCAACGGGAGCCCCCTAGGCAGCCCCCCGAGACCCTGGAGGGGCCTGTTGAGGAGGAGGCTATTAAGGAAGAACATCTTGAACTGGAGGAGGAGGAGGAAGAGGAGTGGCTCTTCGGCTGGAGACCGTTGCCTTCCCCTTCTCTTTCGGATGCATAGCTTGAAACTACTTCCGCTGATGAAGTAAGGTTGGATTTCTTTTTCGTTTCCTACAGACAGTACCAATCTGTTGCTGCTAATTTTGGTGTGTGAGCAAACAGATGAATTTGTGGATTTTTTTTGGAAACAATAAAGCAAACTTGTTGACCCTCACCAACGTGTTGACTTGTCTCTCACTGCTGCCACGAACCTGTACAAAATTCGATATACCGGGATGATTCCCGGTGACGAACCCTCCGATGCTCTTGTCAGTAATCAGAAAGATTAAGAAAGAGCTTTAAGCAGAAAAAGATTGATTACTTTGTCACGGTGGGAGGAGAGGGTATTTATAGTCGCCTTAGGGACCCGTTTCGAGATAAAGATAAATCTTTACTTCCCAATGTTTTTGGATAAGATGTAGAGTTTAAATCGTTTCATGGAGATAACCATGAATTTAAATTACTCTTTATCCATCTCGGTCGATTTGTGACGGGTTGCTACCCATACCCAGTAGGACAGATCCGTTTATGGGTTATTGGACTTTGAAAAAAGATCCAGTTCGCATTTCAGACCCGTTCGTAGGTGAAATTACCATTTTACCCCCCGAGAGCTTTAAGATTCGTGTCCGATTTGAACGTTTCCGATTTAATCCCACTTTTAGCCATATCAGTACACTTACTTGGATAGTCGGATTAGCATGACAGGAAATGTGAACAAAGGGAGTATTCTTATATTTCTATATTAAGATGTTCAACTAGAGATGAAGTTTAGGGATTACTGGTTTAGTGTGCTAAAGATTCTAGTTTGATTACCTGCTCCTTGTGAGGGTAACAAGTAGTATTTGTCTGAAAGATTTCGCCCTTTTTTGTTTGGAATGTTTAGTTGATGGAACAAGTTTTAAACTAGGGATGTACCTAGGTTTTGGTTAAGTGGGTGTAGTGTACATGTAGAATCCTTCTTTACGGTTAAGTGGTTGTAGTGTACATGTAGAATCCTTCTTTTCAGTCATTTCAAGATGGTCGGTTTAAATGTCTTAAGGAAAGGATACCTTTTTGAAGCTCGACGCTGTTATTGACAATGTGTGTGATAGTGATTTTTAAACGGAGGACGAGATAGAGGATAAAATGGAGACATAACATAGTAGTTTATGTTGAATAGTGGAGCTTAAATATAGAGTTTGTTTAATGTGGTGAAGGAGATGATGCAAGGGAATTTAGGATTTTACATGAATTTGAGACCAACAGTACTGTGTAGCCTGCTTAGAATGTAATGCAGTTTTGACAGATGTGTGGTTGAAGCTCCGGTTCTTTGTTGTTAATAATGTGAAATATAACAAATGTAATGGTTTTACTGGTAATACTTGTTTCTTAGCAAAGGTTTGCAAGATGCATGGAACATTATATTATCTTCTGACTTCCTCAAAAGAGAAACTGAAAAATGTCAGGCTAACTTTTGGGTGAACAGAAACTCTCTATATTTCAGCTAAAAGGAGTAGGATGATTCTCCTAGAACTTGTGGTTGTGATACACTCTATAAGAGCATCCACTGTCCTTGGCTAAAAACTCAAAAATTAGAAATAGGTTTAGAAAAACGCACTGCAGCCGTTTGCTAAAAACTCAAAAATTAGGATAGAAACGCAGAGTAGCTTGCTAAACTTAGCAAAGGCTGTAGAGAATTGCTAAATATAGGAGACGGAATATGTTCATCCGTTTGACGAAAGGGACGGATGAAGATCATCCGTCTAGTTGAATAAAAATTAAAAAAACCAAGATACGGATGAAGATCCTCCATCTCTCGTCGAAAACAAATATAAAAAAAAAAATCACTGAAAAAAAACCCAAACGGTTTGGTGTTTTTTTTTATGATTTTTTTTGATTTTTTTTTATTTTTTTATGATTTTAAACAGAATAATAAAATAATAAAAAAAAGTCAAAACCCACCAAATGGATGATTCATCAGTTTGGGACGTTTTTGACTTTTTTTTGAGTTTTTTTTTTTCGTTTAAAATCACTGAATACCCAAATGAAAAAAACAAAAAAAAAATACAAAAACGGATGATGTTCATCCGTCGCTTCTATTTTTAAGATTTGGACGACTGCAGCGTGGTCCTTCTATCGCTATTTCTAAATGCTATAATTAGCAATGGCTTTAGAAAATGATAGTGGATGCTCTAATGACATCTTTTGTTGCCTCTATTAACACAAGGAAACCATCCCTAGTTCTTGCATTTGTTAATTCCTTATGGATCCTGAATTTGTTACAATTGATATAATTGGATGTGATTTTTTTGATTGAAATGTTTTACTATCAGTAAGAAACATTGTTCCTCAGGCGTAGATAGTAGCGTTTTGTGAAAGATTGCACCTTATCTTGTTTAGTATGTTTAGTCAATGGAACAAATTTTTGATGGAGAGATGGGGTTCCTTGTCTATTAGGATTTTAGGATCTTGATAAATATTGATTAAGTGAGCACCTGTGGGCATGGAGAGGGCTTTTTTTAGGTCATTTCAAGCTGGTCGATGTATGTTTTTTAAGAAAACCTTTTTGACGCCCGATGCTTTAGGTAACATTTCAGATTTTAGTTTTTAAATGAAAAAATAGGAAAGGATTGGTGGTGAAACGAGGAATATGATAGTTTATGTTGGATGAACTCGAGGAATATCAATATCAGTGCATGTTGCTTGGAAATTAACGCAGTTCTCATGAATCCATGGTTGAAATTCTGTTCTTAATGGTTAATAATGGGGCATGCATAACTATAAGTGATGTTACTATTAATAGTTCTTTATCTCCTTCCTTGTACAAACTATAGAGACATAATTTATCATGTTGAGTTTTGGTGAGCACAAGTTCTCTTTCTTTGGCCTAAAAGAAACAGGATGAGTTTCTTAAAGCTTGAGGTTGTGAATTGTGATTGACCCTATAATGACATCTCTATCCTCTCTATTAACACAAAGAAACCATCTCTTACTGCATGAGTTTGCTTCCACGATTGAGTCTTTATTCTCTGAAAGTGGCAACACTGACATTCTCTGCAGTGGAAACTCAACTAGCCATCACAAACACAAAATTATGCTTCTACTAACAGTGAAAACCTTCCATTTAATTAAAATGTGTCGTAATCTTCATGATTAACATCATGGACCATCTGATAAACTACAGCTATCAGCATGTATCTTATGATTTTATGTGGTTTATGAATGGTGGGATTGTCAGGTCAAATGGATAGATCATCATCTTTTCGCATCATAATGGAGTTGACTATTAAGGACACGAGTCTAGAATAAAAAATAAATACTTTGTGCAATTGAGTTTTTCCTCTAACCTCTTTCCTATTTCCCATCATAATGGAGTTGACTATAAGGACACGAGTCTAGAATAAAATAAAAAATTACTTTGTGCAATTGAGTTTCTCTTCTAACCTCTTTCCTAGTTCCAGATTACTACAACTATAACAGCAAAATATACATCCTTCATAACTTCATATATTGAAGTTTATTGACGAATTCCTCCAAATTTCTTTGGCTTCATTGACTGCGATCTCTTCACTCTTCCAGACTTCATCCTTGATCATCACTCCACGTCCAAACTATCTCAGTCGGTTCTCTCTTATTTTAGCTACCTTTTATTACCTTATGGTGCACTCATTTTTGGTGTCGTAATCATATACAAGGACTTCTGAACATGAAGCAAACATAGTTGTTGAGACATGAGTTGGTTCCTCATATTTTATATTGCAATTAATTGTCTTGAAGATGGAGATAGATGAAATTTGTGATGTATAGGAAATTGCTTTTCAGAACTCTTGAGGCAACAGTAGAGCGGAGAGTTAAAACTTTATGCCTACACAATTATTTTCCTGTTGTTCACTAATTTAGTAAGGAACTGTAGGTGCTATAAACAATGTCTGCAAGTTATGCAATAGCAACAACAAAACCTTTAGCCAAAATGTTAGCAGTTGGCTGTTGGCTGCAGGAATCTTTTTCTAAACACCCAGCTATATCAAGGATTCAAGGGTAACACCTATCATATTCTTCCTAGCCACTCAATCCAAAATTTGTTTAGGTCTACCTGTATCTTTTCTCCGTTAACTGCACTCCTACCACTTTCCCCAACTGGAGAGAGATTGATCCACATTCCTCGTGCTCTCATCTCATTCTACTCCCCCCTCATTCTGTCCTCAATTGAGCGTAGCTCCAATTTCTTTTAGATGCATTCGATTCTTTATCTTTTTAAAATTGAACGTTCCCATTTCAGGCTTTCAGCTCCACCTCATTATTCAAACATGTTTTTTTTAATCTGTAGTGTGTAAGTTATAATGTCTATTAACCACATTAAATTGTTAGTAATTCTTCTTACAGAATAGATTATTAAGATAAATATGTGCATACTGTTGAAATATTAACTTGATTTGGGTCTTAACCCAAATAGATATGTTATCTTATGTATTTAATGTAATAGGCCCAACTTCTAGAAACTTACTGTAGAGAAATCTTATCTAGAAGTTTTTTCTAGATAAGTCTTAGGAGTTATCTAGAAGATAAGGATAACCTTAAACTTGTGGAGAAAATTCTAGAGAGATAATTAAAGCCAAAAATTAGAAACACTCACTAATACAAGTAGTCTTCCTTTTCTAAAATCTCTAATCTCACTACAAAAGATACTTGTTTTACCGGCGAATATTCCCCGACGTTTTACTAGTAGCGCCGGGGTAGGGAGCGAATAGGAATGGGGCGCTAGATGAGACGATTATACACCGGCGGTCGCTTTAAACCGTCGGGCAATCTTCGTATTCACCGGCGTTTTATTTAAAAACGCCGGTGAAGTGTATTATTCACCGGCGTTTTGATAATAAACGCCGATGAATATACCGACACATTCACCGGCGTGTCTAATTGAAACGCCGGTAAATAAGCTGCGATAAAATCCGCGAACCCTAATCTTTCGCTCGTCATTTTCCCAAACCCCCCCCCCAAAAAAAAGGGGGCGCTTCGTTTTCCCTCCTTCCTCGCTCTACTTCCCGCGCGTTTGCCTCCGCCGCGTCGTCATCTTCGACGGCCTTCGACCTTTCGTCATCGTCCCTTCTTCCCTTCGTCATTTTCGATTTCCCTCTTCCCTCTCTCTATTTGGAGGTGAATCGGCGATCGGAAACCACCGTGTCGCCCCGCTCTCTCTCTCTCTCCTATGCCCCCGCGCTCGTCGCCCCGCTCTCTCTCTCTCTCTTCGGTATCATCTCTTGATTTCCCTTATTTTTCAAAAAAAGCATGTTTTTTCAGATTATGCATCTTGATTTCCTTAACATGAATGGTTTAGTTGGGATGAAGAATGAATAGAAAAATATATGCTTAGATACTGGAAATTTTCATCTTCTTTTACTGTTAATGAAGCTTATTTCATGCATCTGATTGTCATCTTGGCATGTTTTTTTGACCAAAATGGGTTCACTGTGAACTGAGGATGCTATAGGTACGTATGCCAAAATTCTCCGGCCGGATATGCACAACAATTGGATTTTAGATTTAGTTGGGCACAGTGAATTAGTAGAGCAACATATAAGCTCAGATAATGGAAATTTTCATTTTAAGATACTGTTAAAGTAACCTGTTTGCCCTCGTTGGCATGATTTTTTAACAAAAAATAGGTTCACTTCCAAACTAAGTATGCTGCTAGCATACCCATTTTCTTTCACTGTTAATGAAGCTGATTTCATGCATCTGATTGTCTTCTTGGCATATTTTTTTTACCAAAATGGGTTCACTGTGAACTGAGGATGCTATAGGTACGTATGCCAAAATCCTCCAGCCGGATATGCACAACAATTGGATTTTAGATTTAGTTGGGCTAAAGAAGTAGTAGAGCAACATATAAGCTCAGATAATGGAAGTTTTCATTTTAAGATACTGTTAAAGTAACCTGATTGCCATCTTTGGCATGATTTTTTAACCAAAAATGGGTTCACTTCCAAACTAAGTATGCTGCTAGCATCCCCATTTTCTTTCACTGTTAATGAAGCTGATTTCATGCATCTGATTGTCATCTTGGCATGTTTTTTTGACCAAAATGGGTTCACTGTGAACTGAGGATGCTATAGGTATGTATGCCAAAATCCTCCGGATATGCACAACAATTGGGTTTTAGATTTAGTTGGGCTAAAGAAGTAGTAGAGCGACATATAAGCTCAGATAATGGAAATTTTCATTTTCAGATACTGTTAGAGAAGCTGATTGCCATCTTAGGCATGATTTTTTATCATAAAATGGGTATACTTCCAAACTAAGTATGCTGCTAACATCCTCATCTTCTTTTACTGTTAGTGAAGCTTATTTTCATGCATCTGATTGTCATCTTGGAATGTTTTTTTGACCAAAATGGGTTCACTGTGAACTGAGGATGGTATAGGTACGTATGTCAAAATCCTCCGAATATGCACAACAATTGGGTTTTAGATTTAGTTGGGCACAGTGAATTAGTAGAGCAACATATACGCTCAGATAATGGATATTTTCATTTTCAGATACTGTTAGATAACCTGATTGCCATCTTAGGCATGATTTTTTAACATAAAATGGGTTCACTTCTGTAATACCCTGATTTTCCAAATATATGAAAAATTATTTACTTTTACACGTGGTGTGCACGTGCAACATTTTGATTGAATTAAATCTTATAATTATTTTATTGTGATGAGTATAAATATTTAAATATGTGTTCTCAAATTAGTTTATACAAAAGCCTTTTCCTTTAAATAAATAAGAAATCCCTATTTTAAAGTCTTTTCCTAAAGCCCCAAAATTTAGTTTGTTTTTCTTTAAAATAAATTATCTTGGCCCAAATTAATTTAAGCCCATGGTTTAATTCTGTTTCTATTTTTCTACAACTTGTAATGTGTAACATTTTTTTTAAAAAAGAGACTTATTATTTATGTACAAGTTCTTGTAGGGGTGATTTGTGCATGCACGTGCATTTCACATACACGTGCATTGAGCACTATTCTTGGCCGGATTTGAGTAGAGAAGTGGGTGTGAGTCATGGGTAGTTATGTGGAGTGTGGGTGGTTATCACAACTCCCTAGTCCATCCTAGCCCTTGATCCTATAACTATCTACTAAATCCTAGCCCTCCATCCTACTCAAGTTTGTATATAAATACTCCTCTCATTCCCTATTTCTTTTACACTAGAATCATTATTGTAAGAGAGGTATTTTGTGAGAGAGTTGTGTGTGCTTTTCTGTGAAGGCCGAGTAGCATTTCTGAAGGCTTCGGTGTGGAGCAAGGAGCAAGGAGTGAGGAGTCGTCCACTACATTAAGGAGCTTTTGCTGGATTTCGATTATTTCGTCAAATAAGGTGGGTGTTTCTCAGGACTTCTAATGTAGATAATATGACATGATTTTGATGATTGCTACATATTTATGAAAAGTGAATTCGAACATATTAGAATTTGCCTGAGTATGACTATGATGATGATTATGAAAGATAAATAGGGTAATAACGACACTGTAAATTAAGAATGATTTGGGTCTGAACAGTCGACTGCCAATTGGATGAGTCGACTGATACGAGACGTGTGCTCTCAAGTTTTGTTAGAAAGTTTCATGATGTAGGGATGTAATAACTAGAATGAAATAGAAATGCAAATTTGTATCTTCGATGTCGCATATGACTAAGAAGACATGAACATGTGGAAAGAAACTAGTGATAATTAGTAAAACTGAGAATGGCCTATGCAGTCGACTGACGATGTGAACAGCCGACTGGTGCATTGATTAAATTATGATTATTCTGCAATTCCATGAAATGAGATATTCCATTGTGTTGACCTAGTATAATAAATTGAGTTTAACATCTCATCTCTGCACGAAAGTTATGAATAAGTGTAAATGTATGTCTAGTATTTTCCTCGAAGGAAGGACAATATTAGTTACTTGAAATTCCGTGATTATGATGTTACTGAACAGTTAAGAAATTACACGTTTTGTGACATGGATATATTGTAATTTGACACCATGATGCATGTGTATATGGTGACTGATGGAAGAATAATCCCTTAATTTGAAATATGAACCTGTTCAGTCGACTTAATGCGAGTAGTAAGTCGACTGGGCTGAGCATGAAAATGTGTATTATTAAGACTCGGTGCAGACGACTGATCTAGAGATAAGTCGACTGATAGATGAATGATTTTGAATATAGAAAGTTTCAGGACAGCCGACTGGTCATGTGCAGCAGTCGACTCTCCCGAGCAATTGTGAAGAGTTTGATTTGACTGAACAAGTCGACTGGACTTTCTCCAAGTCGACTGTCCAGAGTATATTTTGATATGTCAGAGATTTCATTTGATATTGTGTGAAAAGTTATGAATCCTGTGATTAATGTTAGAAATCCTATTTTTGTTGCTGTACATGAAATGAATCATCATTTATTGAGAATTTATATGAAATGAATCATAGTTTTGAACCGAGAATTAAATGAATATGAAAGTTAAAGAACATGATATGCTGAGGCAATGATAAATGAATTCATGAGTAGGAAATGCTCCAATTGGAAATTGTGAATTGTAAATTGAAATGGAGAGTAGCTAAGTCTCCCCCGGCATTGGAAATGAATGAATGAAATGAAAATTGAAAGGAAGGCCAAGGTTGGTCATGTGTAAATGAAATGAGTAAGTCCTGTTTGGTGGAGAGGCTAACTCTAGAGCTTCGATTTTTATTCATGATTCTAATGATTTTAGTACATAGTGAAGATGTGATGAAAGTGAGAGAAAACATAAGTATGAGAACTAGAGTTTACGGTGCGGGTGTGTGAGCCACAGAATGCATGCTTGATGAGTCAAGACATGGCGTGGGCACAACTCAGTAATGATCGGACTTTAGCCACGCTTGTGGGATGTTTGGTGACTGCAAGAGGATCGTGTTCAGGGAGGAGGCTTGAATTGCCACAGAATGCATACTTGATGAGTCAAGACATGGCGTGGGGTTTCCCTCCAGGGTCCAGGATACGTGCTTGTACTCATAGATCATCTAGGATACTCACCGTAGTTACAGTAGTAGATTAAGTCATGACGAGTGATTGAACCCTACAAAGATGAAGAACGAATAAGAGGCTTGCCCCCGGACCTATGTAGTATGGGATGCATAGAATCCGAACAAGTGCGCATTAGTGTCATGTAAATTAAGTAAATGCATTAAGGATTAAGTGCACAATCACAACACGACATCATTAAGATTATTTCCTTTGTTTTATTTTTGATATGTGAACAAGTTTGTGATCTGTTAAGAAATGAGAATCATTATACTGTTTCTGGCATAGAGAGGATGGCCATGTATAATTATCGTCAGTTGAATAAACTGACGTACCCACAGTTTTGTATGCAGGATAAATGACCTGTTAAAGAGGAATGGATGCATAAAGATTTTACCATGTTGTTGTGTATTTATTCAAATATTGTATCTTTTACTTCCGCTGTGCAAATGTAAATGTAATATATGATGTAACTCTGATGTAAAGTGAAAAGTTTTGATTTCCTTGTAAAATTGTACTAAAGAAAGTGAAAAGATCCTGTAGAACATCTCGAATTCAGTGTATTTGGGATTCAGGGCGTTACAGAGTGGTATCAGAGCCACGTTTTCTACGCTTTCTACACTTGTACAAATTTATAAGGAACGACACCCTAGAAGTGGACATTAGAGTGTGTGTCTGAGTTTAGAGATTTAAATGTAAGTGACTTACATTTGTGTTGCTCTATGACTTATGCTTCTTTCTCCCCACTTTCTAAGATGGCTGATCACTTCGACCCTGCTGGAGGCGACGACTGGCATATTATTGAGGAAGAGTACCATCCTGGACAGGCAGATTCCGAGGACGAGTACTACCCTGGACAAGCAGATTCTGACGGTGAAGAATGGCCTGAATCCCGAGAGATCACCCCACCTCCGGATTCATCTGATGATTCTTCTTCTGATGAAGAAGAGGGACCAGTTCTGAGTAGTACTGTGGCTTTTCTTCAGAGGCAGGTGGAGACCCTGCGAGATAGAGTTGGAGTATTGGAATCTCAACTGGCGAAGCGAAAGGACAACTTTTCTGTTCTCAGTCACCGGGTATAGGAACTTGAGAAGAAAAAGAACCTGACAGATGTGTTGAAGGATGAGGTTGATGAACTACGGGGAGAACTGTGAGCATCAAAGAGGACCCGTAGGAGTTAGATTGTTGTAGCTTCTATTTTCTTCCATTCTGATGTTAAGAAATGTTTTAATTCGAATGTATAAAGTTGGGATTCAATGAAATGCAAGTTGGTTTAAATTCTTGTCCTATACTTCGAATTTAATGGATCTTTTGCATCAGAATATGTCGAGAAGAGGAGCTAGGAATGGGGAAGGTTTAGATCTGGAGACTGAACTTGCAAGGGTCTACCAGACGCTGAATGCAGTGGCTATGAACCAAGGAAGGGGGCCGGTGAATCCAGTGCCCGAGGCGACTAAGCTGGTGGAATCGTTCAAACGAATGAAACCACCTGTATTCGAGGGAAAGTCAGACCCAGATGCGGCTGACAACTGGATTCGGCAAGTGGAGACAATCTTTGAGGTGTTGGAGACCCCGAAAGGCAGCAAGGTCAAGTTGGCGACTTTGCAATTCGAGAAGGATGCGGCTGTGTGGTGGCAGTCGATGAAGAGAACCATGGGAGGTATAGTGCTTGGCTGGAAGGAATTTCTGGAAGAATTCCGCAGTCACTATTTCCCCTCCGACGTCCAGGAGAAGAAGGCTATGGAGTTTCTGTCGCTGCAGCAAGGCAGCATGTCAGTGAGAGAGTACGAGACTAAGTTCACTTAGCTCTCTAGGTATGCGCCTGAACTGGTGATGGATGAAGCGAAGAAGGCTCGTAAGTTCGAGCATGGACTGAGGCCGAGCTTGAGATCCCGGATGATACCCCTTGGTATCAGAAGATTCGACAAGTTGGTGAAGAGGGCAGCAGCGACGGAAGCGGATATGGAGCAGTTCCATGTTGTTCAGAACCGGAGGAACAACTGGCAGTCTGGAAAGAGGCCTGCACATTCTGGGAGTTTCAAGGGGCAACCATCTGCACAGAGGTTCAAACCGACAGGGGCGAACGCTATTAGTGTAGCTGGAGGACCTGAGAACAATGTGGTGAGACCTCCTGCGGTGACTTGCTTCAACTGTGGTGAAACGGGACATTACCGATCTCAATGTCCCAAACTACGGAATGGTGATAGCAACGCACCAATGCAGCAGGCTTGGAAGAGGCCGTACCAACCAGGGCGAGTATTTGCCTTGACGGAAGCTGATGCTGATGAGGCAGATCAGGTCATCTCTGGTACGAGGGCTGATGTTTAGTGGGTTTTGTCATTTCTTCTTCCCGTTCATATTGTGAAACTGTTATTTAATGGTGTGTATTGTGTAACAGGAGAACTCTATCTTAATGGAATGAAAGTTGTTGTATTGTTCGATACTGGATCCTCTCATACTTTTGTGTCTCCTAGATTTGCTAAAGTATTGGGAGTTGAACCGAAGATTTTTCCAGGCAAGATCTTAGCAGTAGCTACTCCATCAGGGGAAACTTTGACCACTGATCGGTATTACGCTGATTGCGAGATTGTGATTGGAGATCGAATCTTTGGCATTGATCTGATCGAGCTGACTATCTTGGGAGTCGATGTTATCATTGGCATTGATTGGATGTCGGTGTACAGTGCAAGCATCGAGTGTAAGACCAAGACGGTAACAGTGAAGGCTCCAGGTGGACCTGAAGTTACTTTTCAAGGGAAGCAGAAGTGTTCTAAGCTGGTGGCAACTATCCGCAAGGAAGAGACTCCTGTGGAAGTGCAAGGGATTCCTGTGGTTCGGGATTATCCAACTGTGTTCTTGGAAGATTTTCCTGGGTTATCCCCGCATCGTGATTTAGAGTTCAGCATCACTATTCAACCGGGAAGTGCACCCATTTCTAAGGCACCGTATGGGATGGCTCCAGTAGAACAGGATGAGGTGAAACGGCAGATTGAGGAACTGTTGGAGAAAGGTTTTATTCAACCTAGTGCGTCACCTTGGGGAGCACCAGTGCTTTTGGTAAAAAAGAAGGATGGATCGATGAGAATGTGTATCAATTACCGGGAGCTGAATAAGGTCACTGTTCAGAATAAGTATCCGATTCCTCGAATTGATGACTTGTTCGATCGTCTACAAGGAGCAGCTGTATTCTCCAAAATAGATCTTCGATCAGGATATCACCAAGTGCGAGTGAAAGCTGAAGATGTGCACAAAACTGCATTTAGAACTCGGCATGGGCATTACGAATTCTTAGTTATGCCATTCGGAGTGACGAATGCACCCGCAATCTTCATGGACTTGATGAACAGAGTTCTGAGGCCGTTTATTGATTCTTTCGTCGTGGTGTTTATCGACGATATTCTCGTGTACTCCAAGTCAGAGGAGGAGCACACTGAGCATCTGGCAGCAGTTTTGCAGAAGCTGGAAGAGCAGAAGTTGTATGCCAAGTTATCCAAGTGTGATTACTGGAAATCTGAAGTGGCATTCCTAGGTCACATCCTTTCTAAGGAGGGAGTGGCAACTGACCCTCAGAAGATAGATGCAGTGAGAGATTGGGCTAGGCCTACTACAGTGAAGGAAGTCAGAAGTTTTCTTGGGATGACTGGATACAACAGGAGATTCATTCAAGGTTATGCTCAGATAGCTGTACCGCTTACTGGACTGACCAAGAAGAATGTGAGCCTCAAGTGGACTGAGCAATGTGAGGCGAGCTTTCAGGAGTTGAAAGATAAGCTGACTACTGCACCTATTTTGGCTTTGCCTAGAGCAAGTGTTGAGTATGATGTTTATAGCGATGCTTCACATTGTGGGCTTGGTTGTGTCTTAATGCAAGAAGGAAGAGTAATTGCTTATGGGTCTAGGCAACTACGACCACATGAGAAGAATTACCCGACTCATGATCTGGAGTTGGCTGCGATTATCTTTGCTTTGAAGCAATGGAGACACTACGTGTACGGTGAGAAGTTGAATATGTACACGGACCACAAGAGCTTGAAGTATATATATCAGCAGAGGGATCTGAATCTGAGGCAGCGGAGATGGTTGGAAGTGCTCGAGGATATGCGACCTGAGATCAAGTATCATCCTGGAAAGGCTAATGTTGTGGCTGATGCACTTAGTCGCAAGAGCAGTTTAGCCAGTTTGATTACGACTCAGAAGCATTTGATTGAGGAGTTAGACCGAGCAGGTATTGAGGTTGTCTTGCAAGGATTGGGAGCATCTTTGGCTCAGTTAAGGCTTCAGCCTACTTTGAATGCAAGGATCATTGCAAGTCAGGAGCTTGATGCTGATATCTTGGTGATGAAGGAGCAGGTTGGGGCTGGCAGGTTGCCCGGATTTCAAATCAGGAACGGAGTGCTGTGGTTCGGAGATAGGCTGTGTGTTCCAAATCAGGAGGACCTGAAAGAGAGTATTCTTCAGGAGGCGCATGCCACTCTTTTGTCTGTACATTCTGGGAGCACTAAGATGTACAAAGACATCAAACAGCATTTCTGGTGGTCAGGTTTGAAGCGGGATGTGGCTGAATTTGTTGCGAAGTGTGAGGTTTGTCAGCAAGTCAAAGCCGAAAATCAGAGACCCGGAGGTCTATTACAGCCGTTACCTATTCCGGAATGGAAGTGGGATAACATCAGTATGGATTTCATTACGGGATTGCCTAAGAGTCCTAAAGGCAATGATGCGATTTGGGTCATAGTCGATCGACTAACCAAGTCCGCTCACTTTTTGGCGATGAAACTCACTGCTTCGATGGACAAATTAGCCGAGATGTATGTTGGCGAGATTGTCCGACTTCATGGTGTTTCTTCAACTATTGTGTCTGATCGAGATGCGCGGTTTACTTTGCATTTCTGGAGGAGTCTTCAGACAGCTTTGGGTACCAAGACGGATTTCAGCACTGCTTTTCATCCGCAAACCGATGGGCAGACCGAGAGAGTCAACCGTATTCTTGAGGATATGCTTCGGTGTTGTATACTAGACTTTGGAGGCAGTTGGGAAAGGCATTTACCCTTGGTAGAGTTTGCCTACAACAACAGTTTTCAGGCTAGCATCAGGATGGCGCCGTACGAAGCTTTGTATGGCAGGAAGTGCAGGACTCCTGTTTGTTGGTATGAAGTTGGGGAGCGTCAGTTGTTTGGTCCTGAGCTTGTGCAGCAGACTTCTGAGAAGATTGTTCTGATCAGGAAAAGGTTGGTGGAAGCTCAAAGCAGGCAGAAAAGCTATGCAGATAACCGGAGAAGGGACCTTGAGTTTGAGGTTGGTGACTTCGTCTTTCTGAAGGTATCACCCAGTAAAGGTGTGGTTCGTTTTGGCAAAGGCAGGAAGTTAGCCCCGAGGTTTATAGGCCCGTATAAGATATTGAAAAGGATCGAGAAAACTGCTTACCGGCTTGAATTACCGGAAGAGTTGTCTCAGGTGCACAATGTCTTTCATGTGTCTATGCTGAGAGGTTACATTCCAGATCCGAGTCATCATTTTCCTGAAGTGCCGGAAGGTTTGCAGTTGGATCTGAACTACATCGAGTCTCCAGTCGAGATTGTTGACCGTAGGGAGAAAGTCTTAAGGAATAAGACGATACCGATGGTCAAGGTAGTCTGGAGAAACCATTTGGTTGAAGAGGCTACTTGGGAATCTGAGGAGAGGATGTTGAAGGACTACCCTGAGCATTTTGCTTGATTGTATCTTTGTATCTTTTGGTTCTTGTTGTTGTGTTTTCTGTTTTCTCGCTCTTGACTGTAGTTCCGGGGACGGAACTATTCTAAGGAGGGAGTGATGTAATACCCTGATTTTCCAAATATATGAAAAATTATTTACTTTTACACATGGTGTGCACGTGCAACATTTTGATTGAATTAAATCTTATAATTATTTTATTGTGATGAGTATAAATATTTAAATATGTGTTCTCAAATTAGTTTATACAAAAGCCTTTTCCTTTAAATAAATAAGAAATCCCTATTTTAAAGTCTTTTCCTAAAGCCCCAAAATTTAGTTTGTTTTTCTTTAAAATAAATTATCTTGGCCCAAATTAATTTAAGCCCATGGTTTAATTCTTTTTCTATTTTTCTACAACTTGTAATGTGTAACATTTTTTTTAAAAAAGAGACTTATTATTTATGTACAAGTTCTTGTAGGGGTGATTTGTGCATGCACGTGCATTTCACATACACGTGCATTGAGCACTATTCTTGGCCGGATTTGAGTAGAGAAGTGGGTGTGAGTCATGGGTAGTTATGTGGAGTGTGGGTGGTTATCACAACTCCCTAGTCCATCCTAGCCCTTGATCCTATAACTATCTACTAAATCCTAGCCCTCCATCCTACTCAAGTTTGTATATAAATACCCCTCTCATTCCCTATTTCTTTTACACTAGAATCATTATTGTAAGAGAGGTATTTTGTGAGAGAGTTGTGTGTGCTTTTCTGTGGAGGCCGAGTAGCATTTCTGAAGGCTTCGGTGTGGAGCAAGGAGCAAGGAGTGAGGAGTCGTCCACTACATTAAGGAGCTTTTGCTGGATTTCGATTATTTCGTCAAATAAGGTGGGTGTTTCTCAGGACTTCTAATGTAGATAATATGACATGATTTTGATGATTGCTACATGTTTATGAAAAGTGAATTCGAACATATTAGAATTTGCCTGAGTATGACTATGATGATGATTATGAAAGATAAATAGGGTAATAACGACACTGTAAATTAAGAATGATTTAGGTCTGAACAGTCGACTACCAATTGGATGAGTCGACTGATACGAGACGTGTGCTCTCAAGTTTTGTTAGAAAGTTTCATGATGTAGGGGTGTAATAACTAGAATGAAATAGAAATGCAAATTTGTATCTTCGATGTCGCATATGACTAAGAAGACATGAACATGTGGAAAGAAACTAGTGATAATTAGTAAAACTGAGAATGGCCTGTGCAGTCGACTGACGATGTGAACAGCCGACTGGTGCATTGATTAAATTATGATTATTCTGCAATTCCATGAAATGAGATATTCCATTGTGTTGACCTAGTATAATAAATTGAGTTTAACATCTCATCTCTGCACGAAAGTTATGAATAAGTGTAAATGTATGTCTAGTATTTTTCTCGAAGGAAGGACAATATTAGTTACTTGAAATTCCGTGATTATGATGTTACTGAACAGTTAAGAAATTACACATTTTGTGACATGGATATATTGTAATTTGACACCATGATGCATGTGTATATGGTGACTGATGGAAGAATAATCCCTTAATTTGAAATATGAACCTGTTCACTCGACTTAATGCGAGTAGTAAGTCGACTGGGCTGAGCATGAAAATGTGTATTATTAAGACTCGGTGCAGACGACTGATCTAGAGATAAGTCGACTGATAGATGAATGATTTTGAATATAGAAAGTTTCGGGACAGCCAACTGGTCATGTGCAGCAGTCGACTCTCCCGAGCAATTGTGAAGAGTTTGATTTGACTGAACAAGTCGACTGGACTTTCTCCAAGTCGACTGTCCAGAGTATATTTTGATATGTCAGAGATTTCATTTGATATTGTGTGAAAAGTTATGAATCCTGTGATTAATGTTAGAAATCCTATTTTTGTTGCTGTACATGAAATGAATCATCATTTATTGAGAATTTATATGAAATGAATCATAGTTTTGAACCGAGAATTAAATGAATATGAAAGTTAAAGAACATGATATGCTGAGGCAATGATAAATGAATTCATGAGTAGGAAATGCTCCAATTGGAAATTGTGAATTGTGAATTGTAAATTGAAATGGAGAGTAGCTAAGTCTCCCCCGGCATTGGAAATGAATGAATGAAATGAAAATTGAAAGGAAGGCCAAGGTTGGTCATGTGTAAATGAAATGAGTAAGTCCGGTTTGGTGGAGAGGCTAACTCTAGAGCTTCGATTTTTATTCATGATTCTAATGATTTTAGTACATAGTGAAGATGTGATGAAAGTGAGAGAAAACATAAGTATGAGAACTAGAGTTTACGGTGCGGGTGTGTGAGCCACAGAATGCATGCTTGATGAGTCAAGACATGGCGTGGGCACAACTCAGTAATGATCGGACTTTAGCCACGCTTGTGGGATGTTTGGTGACTGCAAGAGGATCGTGTTCAGGGAGGAGACTTGAATTGCCACAGAATGCATGCTTGATGAGTCAAGACATGGCGTGGGGTTCCCCTCCAGGATCCAGGATACGTGCTTGTACTCAGAGATCATCTAGGATACTCACCGTAGTTACAGTAGTAGATTAAGTCATGACGAGGGATTGAACCCTACAAAGATGAAGAACGAATAAGAGGCTTACCCCTGGACCTATGTAGTATGGGATGCATAGAATCCGAACAAGTGCGCATTAGTGTCATGTAAATTAAGTAAATGCATTAAGGATTAAGTGCACAATCACAACACGACATCATTAAGATTATTTCCTTTGTTTTATGTTTGATATGTGAACAAGTTTGTGATCTGTTAAGAAATGAGAATCATTATACTGTTTCTGGCATAGAGAGGATGGCCATGTATAATTATCGTCGGTTGAATAAACTGACGTACCCACAGTTTTGTATGCAGGATAAATGACCTGTTAAAGAGGAATGGATGCATAAAGATTTTACCATGTTGTTGTGTATTTATTCAAATGTTGTATCTTTTACTTCCGCTGTGCAAATGTAAATGTAATATATGATGTAACTCTGATGTAAAGTGAAAAGTTTTGATTTCCTTGTAAAATTGTACTAAAGAAAGTGAAAAGATCCTGTAGAACATCTCGAATTCAGTGTATTTGGGATTCGGGGCATTACAACTTCCAAACTAAGTATGCTGCTAGCATCCTCATCTTCTTTTACTGTTAGTGAAGCTTATTTTCATGCATCTGATTGTCATCTTGGCATGTTTTTTTGGTCAAAATGGGTTCACTGTGAACTGAGGATGGTATAGGTATGTATGCCAAAATCCTCCGGGTATGCACAACAATTGGGTTTTAGATTTAGTTGGGCTAAAGAATTAGAAGAGCAACATATACGCTCAGATAATGGGTTTTTTCATTTTCAGATACTGTTAGATAACCTGATTGCCATCTTAGGCATGATTTTTTAACCAAAAAATGGGTACACTTCCAAACTAAGTATGCTGCTAGCATCCTCATCTTCTTTTACTGTTAGTGAAGCTTATTTTCATGCATTTGATTGTCATCTTGGCATGTTTTTTTGACCAAAATGGGTTCACTGTGAACTGAGGATGGTATAGGTACGTATTCCAAAATCCTCTGGATATGCACAACAATTGGATTTTAGATTTAGTTGGTCTAAAGAATTAGTAGAGCAACATATATGCTCAGATAATGGAAATTTTCATTTTCAGATATTGTTAGAGAAGCTGATTAGAGAAGCTGATTGCCATCTTAGGCATGATTTTTTAACAAAATGGGTTCACTTCCAAACTAAGTATGCTGCTAGCATCCTCATTTTCTTTTACTGTTAATGAAGCTTATCCCATGCATCTGATTGTCATCTTGGCATGTTTTTTTGACCAAAATGGGTTCACTGTGAACTGAGGATGCTATAGCTGTATGCCAAAATCCTTCGGATATGCACAACAATTAGTTCACTCTGAAAAATATATGCTTACATACTGGACATTATCATTTTTCTTTTACTGTTAATGAAGCTGATTTCATGCATCTGATTGGCATCTTGGCATGTTTTTTACTAAAATCCTCCAAATCTGTACAAGAATTGGGCTGAACAAACCTCGTGCAGGTTGTTGATTCTTGATTTTGATGATCACAACACAGTGCCACATGTGTTTATATTATACAGCTAACAATGCAGCGTTCATATCAAAAGACAATTCTAGCTGAACAAATGCACAAGCTCTCAAGGATACAGCTCAAGACAAGGATCAAGACTTTACTCAAAGCAAGGATCAAAGACTCAATTCAACTCAAGACTCAAGCTTAAATGTGTTATATTGTTGTGTCTTGTAAACATTGTAATGTACTTTCCTGTTGAGTCTTTAGTCTGATGTAAAGCCTTGTCAAACACACACACACACACTTAACAATTTCATACTGTGTGTCTCTAAAAAAACCCCTCAAAATAAGTCAAAACAGTTTGAAGAATTTTAGCTTTTAAGTACCAGTCGACTTAAGCCTATGCCAGTCGACTGATAAGTACGAAACTGTTTAAAATTATTCAAACTCTGATCAGTCGACTCATATGGCAACCCAGTCGACTGATCGAGAGCTTTTTGACCGTTTTCTGATTTTCAAAAACGAACTTTTTCAAATTCAAACGGTTTGATCCGTTGGTTGACAGTTATGTAACTGCTTTCCAACGTTCAGAAGTACAAAACTCTTTATATAGAGTTTCTTCTCAAACAGAAACACTCACTTAATTCACTTGACTACTTGATTTCTTAAAAACACCCGAGCACTCTTGAGAAAAATTTAAGTGATTTTCTGTGAAGAAAAAAGCTTTCAAGTTCACATACTCTGGTTCTCTACACTCAGTCCAGTATAGCATTGAATTCGCTTTGGACTGAGTATAGAAGTCAACCTATTGTTTTAGCCACGTGCATCAACACATACAACAACAAGGCTATAGGTTGATTGTAAAATTCCTCTTGTACTCTTGCTCTCGGTTGGAGAGTGTTTTTGACTCTTGGTTGTAGAGTCGGTGTCTTTTCACTCTTGGTTGAAGAGTGGGTCTGCTTTCTCTGGTTGAGAGAAAGGACTACGGGTTAGACAAGGTTGTTGTCTTGAACGCCGTAGGGTATTCTTGTATTTATTTTTCAAGAATAGTGGAAATCTCAAGTGGGTTGCTTGGGGACTGGATGTAGGTCGGGAGGACCGAACCAGGATATATCTTGTGTACTCTGTGATTGGTTGTCTTGTGATTGCATTTACTTTTGATCAATTATACTCTGCAAAACTAGTCTGACCAGTCGACTCAGCTTCGTATCAGTCGACTGATCAGTCTCGTATTAGTTATTCTCTTTGTCTCATCAGTCGCCTGTATTATCTATCAGTCGACTGTTTCGAGAGGTTAAATTTATTTTGATTTTGGCTATATCAGTCGACTGGTTCCCCACTGAGTCGACTGTGCCGAGAGAAATTTCTTATTCCGCAATTTATTATTATAAACACTATTCACCCCCCCTCTAGTGTTTGTTGCTTAGCCTACAGGATCCAACACTTGGTATCAGAGCAAGGTTACAGGCAATGGCAACTACATCAAATACTAATCAGTACCATGAAGGACAATCTACACAACGACCACCACTATTTGATGGAACAAACTATAACTATTGGAAGTGCCGAATGCGAATCTATCTCCAATCAATCAACTACGAGATATGGCAAATGACAGAGACGGAACATACTGCTCCTACCATTCCATATGCACAATGGAATGATGATCAAAAGAGTCAGACTATGAACAATGCCAAAGCAATGAATGCCTTATTCTGTGCACTGACGAAGGAAGAATTCAACCGTGTATCCAATGCTACAACCGCATATCAAATTTGGCATACACTCGAGGTAACACATGAAGGAACGAATAAAGTAAAAGAATCTAAAATTTCTGTTCTTGTCCACAGGTTTGAAATGTTCAGAATGAAGGACAATGAGACTGTGTCTGAGATGATTACAAGATTCACAGACATTACCAACTCTCTTGTGGCGCTTGGAAAGACTTATACTCAAGCAGAGATGGTCAGAAAAGTACTACGAGCACTCACTCCAGAATGGGAAAAGAAAACCACAGCAATAGAAGAGGCAAATGACTTGTCAACACTTTCTCTCGAGAATCTTGTTGGTAATCTCATGGCATATGAGGTTCAACTTGAAGATCGAAAGAAAGATACTGAATCACACCAAACAAAGAAGAAATCATTGGCTTTTAAAGCAATGACTGACTCAGAAGATGAGGAAGAAGATGAAGAAGAAATAGCAATGTTCACTCGGAGATTCAAGAAGTTCTTAAAGAAGGGTAAGTTTCATTCTAAGAGTAAAGATTCTAATGACCCTCCTACATGTTTCAGGTGCAATAAGATAGGTCACATGAAGAAGGACTGTCCCTTAGAAAATGCAAAGAACAAGGGAAAACATCCAACTTCAAGAAAGACAAATATTCAAAGAACAAATTTGCCAAGAACAAAAAGGCGTATCAAGCCACATGGGATGATAGCGATTCATCTTCCGAAGAAGAAACGGATGAAAATAACGAAGTGGCAAATGTATGCTTTATGGCTGCACAAGAACATGTAAGTAATGATTATGATTCTGAAGATCTTCTTGATGCATTTAATGAAATATTCCAAGAATTAAAGAAAGAAAAGATTAGAGTTAAGAATCTTGAGAAAGTGAATCAAACACTTAATCAAGAAAATCTTAACCTTGATAAGGAAGTAAAATCCTTAAATTCTCGTCTTGCAAGTCTAGATACTGATCTTGAAACTCTCAAAAAGAATTATGAAGAGATTTCAAAGAATGTATCTAAGTTTAACAAAGGCAAAGAGAATTTAAATGATATGCTTCATCATCAAGTTGCATCTAGTCATAAATTTGGACTTGGTTTTAAGAAATCTTCTATAAAAGAATCTCCTGTTTTAAACACTAGTAAGACTAAGTCAGCATCTATTTCTAGTGTTACACACAAGTTATATGATTTCTTTGCAAAACCACAGGTTGTTAAATTCAGTGATAAAAGTGATACTAACGTTCGGTTAAGTCGACTGAACCATAGCACCAGTCGTCTGTCCAGAGAAAGTGGATCTCATTCCACGGGATCAAAACCTCTTATAAGTCGACCTAGTGCATCTACCAGTCGACTGATACATACCAACAGTCGACTGATAAACACTGGTAAGTCGACTGGACAGAACAAACTAGTATGGGTTCCAGTCAATCTTAATCAGAATGATAGAATTACTTATATCAATTCTTATATGCTAAATGTGTGTAATTCTGCCTATTATATTTCTGCTTATGGAGGAAGATCAAACTCTTCATGGGTTTGGTTTCCCCCAAACTAATATGTTTTGGACCCAATAAAAAGGGTACCATATTTACCTCAAATGTTTTATAGGTACCCAAGAAAGAACGCTGGATATTAGACAGCGGATGTTCAAAACACATGACAGGGCATGCCAACTTACTATCCACCATTCAGAATATAGATGGAGGAACCGTCACCTTTGGGGATAACAACAAAGGCAAAGTCATCGGTATTGGCATGGTCGGTAAAATATCTAACCCTATTATAGAAAATGTGCTTTTAGTAAATGGTTTAAAGCATAATCTCTTAAGTATTAGTCAATTGTGTGATAAAGGTTATAAAATAGTCTTTGAAAAAGATGCATGCTTAATTTATGATTCTACTATGGAAAAAGTTATTTTTCAAGGTTGTCGCAAAAACAATATTTATGAATTATGTTTGAATGCAATTGATTTTTCAAATGATTTTTGTTTGATAGCCTCTAACAATGAATCTTGGTTATGGCATAGAAGATTTGGACATGTGAACATGAAAAATCTCTCAAAATTATCTAAATATAACCTAGTTAAAGGACTGCCAAAATTATCCTTTAAAAAGGATAAGTTATGTGATGCATGTCAACTAGGAAAACAAATCAAATCCACTTTTAAAACAAAAGATGTAATCTCTACAAGTAGGCCACTTGAATTAATCCATATGGACTTATTTGGCCCTACTAGAGTTGCTTCTTTAAATAAAAGTAGATATGTGTTTGTTTTAGTAGATGATTTTTCAAGATTTACTTGGACATTCTTTTTAAAACATAAAAATGATGCTTTTGAAGAATTTGCACATTTTTGTAAACGTGTTCAAAATCAAAGATCTCTAACCATAGTCACTATTAGAAGTGATCATGGTGGAGAATTTGAAAATGAAACATTTACAGAATATTGCAACAAGAATGGTATAACACATTCATTTGCATTTCCTAGAGCTTCACCACAAAATGGTGTGGTTGAAAGAAAGAATAGGACTTTGCAAGAATGCGCACGTACTATGCTTGTTGAAAGCAATCTACCAAAGCATTTTTGGGCTGAAGCTGTTGCTACAGCTTGTTATGTTTTGAATAGAATTCTTCTAAGACCTAAACTAAAGAAGACTTGTTACGAGTTATTTTTTAATAAAATTCCTAAAGTCTCTTACTTTAAAACATTTGGTTGTAAGTGTTTTATTCTAAACACAAAAGATAATCTAGACAAATTTGATCCTAGATCTAATGAGGGTATCTTTTTAGGATACTCAAATAGGAGTAAAGCATATAGAATTTTCAATAAGTCTACTATGACTATTGAAGAATCAATGCATGTTACATTCGATGAATCCTTACCTTCATCAACATTAAATAAGGATGATGAAACTGATTTTTCACCTTTAGATAATGTGATTACATCCTTAGAGCAAACTAATCTATCTGATAAGTCGACTGATAAAGTCTCCAAGTCGACTGACTTAAACCAGTCGACTGAAGAACAAGTCAAGTCGACTGATCCGATTGTGATATCTTCAACTTTACCAAAGTCATTTGTTGAAGTTAAAGATCATCCTCATGACTTAATAATTGGTGACATCTCCCATGGTATTCAGACACGTTCACATATTAATATGATCTCTCATACAGCATTCTTGTCAGATTTTGAACCAAAGAATATACAAGAAGCTTGTGAGAATGAATATTGGGTGAATGCCATGCAAGATGAACTAAACCAATTTGTAAGAAATGATGTATGGGATTTAGTTCCTAGACCTCCTGATCAGACTATCATTGGTACCAAATGGGTATTCAAGAATAAGTTAGATGAATCAGGACAAGTTGTAAGGAACAAGGCTAGATTAGTTGCCCAAGGATATAATCAAGAAGAAGGTATAGATTTTGATGAAACATATGCTCCTGTTGCTAGACTAGAATCTATTCGTATTTTATTATCTTTTGCTTGTTTTATGAATTTTATACTTTATCAAATGGATGTGAAAAGTGCCTTTCTTAATGGGTTCATTAAGGAAAATGTTTATGTTAAACAACCACCAGGTTTTGAACATGAACAATTTCCAGATCATGTTTATAAATTGAAAAAGGCTTTATACGGTCTTAAACAAGCACCTCGTGCTTGGTATGATCGTCTGAAAACTTTTCTTTTAGAAACAAGATTTGAAATAGGTAAAGTAGACACTACTTTGTTTATCAAAAGAGTTAAGAATGATATCTTAATCATACAAATATATGTTGATGATATAATTTTTGGTTCTACTAATAATAATCTATGTCAAGAATTTGCTAATACCATGAAAAATGAATTTGAGATGAGTCACATGGGTGAACTCAATTATTTCCTTGGATTGCAAATTAAACAATCTTCTACTGGCATATTTATCAATCAAGGCAAATATGCAAAGGAATTACTCAAACGTTTTCACATGGATAGTACTAGTAGTAAATCCACACCTATGGCTACTACTACTACTCTTGACAAAGATTTATTAGGTAAGAGTGTTGATCAAAAACTCTATCGAGGTATGATTGGTTCACTCTTATATATTACTGCAAGTAGACCAGATATTATGTTCAGCGTATGTTTATGTGCTAGATATCAATCTAGTCCTAAAGAATCTCATTTAAAAGCAGTGAAACGAATTTTAAGATATATTAAAGGCACATCTGAATATGGTTTATTTTATCCACGCACCGATATTTTTCAACTTTTGTCTTATAGCGATGCCGATTTTGCTGGAAGCAAAACTGATCGCAAGAGTACTAGTGGTACATGTCACTTTTTGGGACATTCCCTAGTATCTTGGTGCAGTAAAAAGCAAAATTCTGTATCCCTATCAACCACAGAAGCTGAATATATTGCTGCAAGTTTAGCATGCGCTCAAATTTTATGGATGAAACAAACTTTGTTAGATTATGGCATTTCATTTGAGAAACCCTCAATTATGTGTGATAATACCAGTGCAATTAATCTATCTAAAAATCCGATTCAACATTCACGTACGAAACATATTGATATTCGACATCATTTTCTACGTGATCATGTTTTAAAAGGAGATATATCTTTAGAATTTATCTCTACTGATCAACAAGTAGCAGATATATTTACCAAGCCCCTTAAAGAAGAAACTTTTATCAAGTTAAGAAGAGAACTTGGAATTTGTGATTTTATTGATATTTGTTGAAAATCACTCTGTTAAGTCGACTGTGTTTTGAATCAGTCGACTATATTGAATTGTTATATATACATATTTTGTTCTCGACTAAGTCGACTGATTATCAATCCAGTCGACTGGTCAGCAGATATAAGATGTTACTTTCTTCTCGACTCAGTCGACTGCTATATCATACCAGTCGACTGTCGCGAGATCAATCTGTCTTCAGCGACTTTTCATCACAACTTTTGAGATAAAAGCTTTTCTCTATCTCACCCGTGACAACCCTATCTGACCGTTGATTTCATTTCCCTTTAATCTGAGCCGTCCTTTCTCTGTTAAAAACCCCTTTACCTGCCCCTCTTTCTTACCGATCTCTTTTTCACTTTTACCCCCAAATTGGAAACCCTAACGCAAGAAGAAGAAGAAGAGGCTCTAATCCGACAAGTCGACTGCTGTTTTTGTATCTATCTCTCTTCAATTTGGTAACATCTCCTCTTTTTGTTTCCTTTTCAAAACCCTAATGGCTCCCAAACGATCAAAAAGATCTCATGAGGGTTCTTCCTCTACACAGGAGTACACTCAATACCTTTTGAGCCCTGATCTCCTTGATCGTTGGTATTTATTTTGTACCATTCAAATCTTCCCTGGAAGATTTGTAAACTTTAATGATCTAGATCCTTTTAATCTCACTCCACTTTTTCAAAATTCTAGTCTTTATGATATCCTTTCATTATCTAATCAACCCAATTACTACCCCCAACTCATTTATTTGTTTTATACAAATATGAGGATTGTGAACAGACCTAATGGGGAAGTACTAATCCGATCATCGGTGAAGAATGTTAGAATGCAACTCACACCGACTAGGATTAATGAAATTTTGGGTTTCGATGATGTCAGATCACCTCTTGATGACATTGTGTTAGATAACCCCTCTATTTTGTCTAGAATTCTTTTACCACATTCTCGACTACCCATGACAAGCAAAAATCTACAACCAATTGCTAAGCTAGTTGGTAGAATATTAGCATATAACATCCTTCCTAAAAAGGGAAGTTATGACCAATATTCTCTTGAACTACAAAAAGCTATATATGCAATTTTTGGTAGAATAGCTGTTAATTGGGGTCATGTCCTCTTTTCGAAACTCAATCAAGATCATACTCACTTTTTACCTTTTGGAGGACTTCTGACTAGAATCTTTTTCGCATATAAAATTGATCTTGAGTCTGAGACACATGTTGTCTCTAGATATGAGTGTTTCGATCGTGCTAGTTTGGCACGTATGAAACTTCTTGATGCACCTCCTCAATCACCACCTCGATCTCCTCCAATGTCCCAAGCACCTTTAGGTTCTTCTGCTAGACCTTCTGCCTCGTCTAGTTCATCTCTTCCCACAGCCAACTATGATGATCCACGTACCATGTATGAATGTGTCAACTACCTTATGAAACATTCACAGACTGTGGATACACATATTCACGCCCTTGATTCCAGACTTGATTCCTTTGATTCCCAACTCCACCACATTGATTCCAAGATTGACAACCTCACCAATCTCTTCACCTCTCAATTTCATCCTCCTTCTCATGATGACGATGAAGACTCGGATGAAGAAGATTGAAGATTTTTATTCTTTTTATATGTACTCTTTAATGGACTTATTTCTGTATGCAACTTTCTATTAGTCTCTTTTCTATGAACAAGATGGTTATTATGTGCTTTTTGATGATTACAAAGGGGGAGAGATCTCTGCGTTATGTTTATGCTTGCTTATATTATCTGTGTTTTGTGATTTTATCATTATTATCTGTGTTATTTTTGGCTGTTGAAAATCTCTGGTCAGTCGACTGCTCAGTCGACTGTTCCTAATGCTACTGTAACTTCTGCTACTGTATATTTTTATATAACTGTCTGATCAGTCGCCTGCCAGTTGACACAGTCGACTGATACTTGTTTTAAGAAAATGCATTATGTGTTTTTAATAGGGGGAGCATATCCTTACTGTGCCTATATACATATTATCTGTTAATATCAGCTATTGTGTTGTCATCATCAAAAAGGGGGAGAATGTTGATTCTTGATTTTGATGATCACAACACAGTGCCACATGTGTTTATATTATACAGCTAACAATGCAGCGTTCATATCAAAAGACAATTCTAGCTGAACAAATGCACAAGCTCTCAAGGATACAGCTCAAGACAAGGATCAAGACTTTACTCAAAGCAAGGATCAAAGACTCAATTCAACTCAAGACTCAAGCTTAAATGTGTTATATTGTTGTGTCTTGTAAACATTGTAATGTACTTTCCTGTTGAGTCTTTAGTCTGATGTAAAGCCTTGTCAAACACACACACACACACTTAACAATTTCATACTGTGTGTCTCTAAAAAAACCCCTCAAAATAAGTCAAAACAGTTTGAAGAATTTTAGCTTTTAAGTACCAGTCGACTTAAGCCTATGCCAGTCGACTGATAAGTACGAAACTGTTTAAAATTATTCAAACTCTGATCAGTCGACTCATATGGCAACCCAGTCGACTGATCGAGAGCGTTTTGACCGTTTTCTGATTTTCAAAAACGAACTTTTTCAAATTCAAACGGTTTGATCCGTTGGTTGACAGTTATGTAACTGCTTTCCAACGTTCAGAAGTACAAAACTCTTTATATAGAGTTTCTTCTCAAACAGAAACACTCACTTAATTCACTTGACTACTTGATTTCTTAAAAACACCCGAGCACTCTTGAGAAAAATTTAAGTGATTTTCTGTGAAGAAAAAAGCTTTCAAGTTCACATACTCTGGTTCTCTATACTCAGTCCAGTATAGCATTGAATTCGCTTTGGACTGAGTATAGAAGTCAACCTATTGTTTTAGCCACGTGCATCAACACATACAACAACAAGGCTATAGGTTGATTGTAAAATTCCTCTTGTACTCTTGCTCTCGGTTGGAGAGTGTTTTTGACTCTTGGTTGTAGAGTCGGTGTCTTTTCACTCTTGGTTGAAGAGTGGGTCTGCTTTCTCTGGTTGAGAGAAAGGACTACGGGTTAGACAAGGTTGTTGTCTTGAACGCCGAAGGGTATTCTTGTATTTATTTTTCAAGAATAGTGGAAATCTCAAGTGGGTTGCTTGGGGACTGGATGTAGGTCGGGAGGACCGAACCAGGATATATCTTGTGTACTCTGTGATTGGTTGTCTTGTGATTGCATTTACTTTTGATCAATTATACTCTGCAAAACTAGTCTGACCAGTCGACTCAGCTTCGTATCAGTCGACTGATCAGTCTCGTATTAGTTATTCTCTTTGTCTCATCAGTCGCATGTATTATCTATCAGTCGACTGTTTCGAGAGGTTAAATTTATTTTGATTTTGGCTATATCAGTCGACTGGTTCCCCACTGAGTCGACTGTGCCGAGAGAAATTTCTTATTCCGCAATTTATTATTATAAACACTATTCACCCCCCCTCTAGTGTTTGTTGCTTAGCCTACAGGATCCAACACAGGTTTCTTTTGGCGCTACAAACATCAATGATTTAGTTGGGATGAAGAATTATTTTAGAAAAACTTATTAGTAGCCATATCAGTTTCTTTTGTTTAGTATTATTATTATTATTATTATTATGAGATAAGTAAGTGATTATTAGTAGCCATGAACAGAATAGTTCATGAGTCATCAGATCTTCTTGTTACCGTAGTTATAGCACGACGCGCTCATTATTCGGCCGATTCCTCTTCATCAGCAAAATACCCTTTACCATCATCATCTCCTTGAACGGAAAGCCAAATACAGGGGAGACTATAGTCGAATTTTTTTTACACTCGAACACAGGGTGTGCGATAAAATACCACTAAGGTGGTTGTGATAATTTCCACAAAAGGTAGTTTAAGGTTATGTGAATAGAGTAGATTGTGTTAAGATTTAATTTTTTTTCGTACATTTTTTGGAACCACAATTTCTTTATTTTACAGTTAAAGATTATATCGTTTATTTATTTGCAGCTAGGGATAGTTTTCAAAAAAGGTGAAATTTAATATACAAAATGCCTTCTACTGTTATTACTATTTAATATATCAAATTTTAATTTCAGATTGTGTGCTATTGTTATAATGGATAAAAGTTGGATTAGTAAACCACGATTATCCAAGGAGTACCGTGATGGTATTAAAGATTTTATTATCTTTGCCAAACGACATTCCCGTGATCCCAACCTAATCCTTTGTCCATGCCTCCGGTGTACAAATTTTAATTTGAGGACATGTGACGTAGTACATACACACTTGGTTGTCAACGGTTTTCTTCAAGGGTACACAAGGTGGTTTTGTCGTGGAGAGGATCATACGTCAGCTCCTGTTCGTCCGGTTGTATTAGAAAATGAAGATGAGCCCTTAGTGAACGAAGACTTAAGCGTTTCCGATGAGATGCATGCTTTGTTGCAAGATGCCATGGGGATTCATAATGTTCCTTTCCACACCAATAACCCAACAACCCAAGTTCACAATGAGTCAACAGAAACAAACCAGATTGGTGGTGGGGTGGACGAGGAAATGTCTGGCCCCACCCCTGAAAATAATAAGCAGCCAGAATCCTTCGCTAAGTTACTTGAAAATGCTAGTACTCCGTTGTACCGCGATTGCACCAAATTTTCTAAATTCTCATTCATTGTCAGACTATTTCAGATTAAATGTTTAAACGGGTGGTCTGCTAAGTCCTTCACTATGCTACTTGAATTGTTGAATGAAGCATTTCCTGAAATCTGTATTCCAAACTCAGCCTATAAAATCAAAAAATTCCTAAGTTCTTTCGATCTAGGGTATGAGAAGATAGCAACATGTCCAAATGACTGTATGCTTTTAACGAGTGGTAAGGAAAGTCTGGAATTGCGAAGTGTGTGGTTCTTCGAAATAGAAAGAAAGACCAAATCAAGACGAGGGAGCCAGTGGATCTACTAAGCGAAGTAGGAAAAAGAAGCCTGCCAAAATACTGCGTTACTTTCCTCTGATTCCTAGGCTACAAAGGTTGTTTATGTCTACGAAAACTTCTTCTGATATGAAATGGCATGCTGAAGGTCGCACTAATGATGGGATTCTTAGACATCCTGCTGATTCTCAATCTTGGAAAAAATTTGATGAAAGATATCCTGATTTTGCGGAAGATCCTCGAAATGTGAGACTTGGACTAGCTAGTGATGGTTTCAACCCTTTCAAGCAAATGAGTAGTACATACAGCATATGGCCGGTTGTGTTGATACCATACAATTTGCCGCCTTGGAAATGCATGAAGCAGTCCTCATTTATTTTGTCCATGATAGTTCCTGGACCGAAAGGTCCTGGAATTGATATAGATGTGTGCCTACAACCGTTAATAGATGAACTTCAGAAGCTGTGGGTGGGTGTTCCAACCTATGATGCTGTGGCTAAAGAAACATTTTCTCTTCGGGCCGTGTTGTCTTGGACAATCAATGATTTTCCAGCATATGCAAATTTATCTGGATATAGTACTAAAGGATGTTATGCATGTCCATGCTGTGCTGACCAAACTAGTTCAAGGTGGTTGTACAATGACAGAAAGTTTTGCTATATGGGTCATAGGAGATGGTTGCCTGACACACATATATTTCGGGCAGAGACAGCGACATTTGATGGTACCGACGAGTGGGAACATGCTCCTGGGTCTTCTTCTGGTTCAGACATTTTGAGGCGGGTAGATGGTCATCAATTCAAATATGGAAAAGAACCAGAAGTCAGGACAAAGGGCAAGAAAAGGGCAAGGCCGGAGCAAGGTGAGGAGACTGATCTATATGGCGAAGATGAGGATCAAAACATGACGAGTTTAGGTACATGGAAGAAGAAGAGTATTTTCTTCAAGTTGACGTATTGGGAATTCAACTTATTGCGACATAATTTAGATGTGATGCATATCGGAAAAAATATTGGTGAAAATTGTATAGGAACAGTTATGGGAGATGATCGGAAGACAAAGGACAATCTCAAGAGCCGACTTGATTTGAAGTCAATGGGCATCCGACATGAGTTGCACCCAGAAGAATTACCGAACGGGAAAGTACTCCTACCTCCTGCAATCTATTCAATGTCAAAATCGGAGTTGGAATTGTTTTGCAAAGTACTACTGGAACTTAAAGTTCCTGATGGCTATTCTTCTAACTTGGCAAGATGTGTCAACTTTAAAGAGAAGAGGCTTCAGGGTCTAAAGTCACACGACTACCACATCCTAATGCAGGATCTCCTTCCTGTGGCCCTAAGGTCTTCAATGTGTGAGCAAGTCACTACTGTCCTGAAAGATCTTTGTAGCATATATAAAGGTATTTGCTCAAGAATGCTTCGTGTTGAAGATCTGGACCAATTGGAGCAGCAGGCGGCATTGACACTTAGTAAAATGGAGATGATATTTCCTCCATCGTTCTTCACTATAATGATTCACTTGATAATCCACCTTGCTGGTGAAGCCAGAATCGGCGGTCCTGTTCACTATCGGTGGATGTACCCCATTGAGAGGTAAAAGAATTCATTCATCTTACGAAATTGAATTTTCAAAGGCTCATTTCTTTTAATCCCCTAATCTGCTCTAATTCATTAATTGTACATGTTCAGGTACCTATACCGGCTAAAGGGTTATGTGAAAAATAGAGCATATCCTGAAGGGTCAATAGCTCAGGGATATCTATCAGAGGAGTGCTCACATTTTTTTTCCAGGTATTTGCCGGGTGTGGAGACATCTTCTAGTAGACAACGTAGAAATCCAGACATTTACAATCTTGATGGTGCTCAATATCTTTTTGATACCGCTGGCACTACTGTTGGTAAAGTTGATGCATTTGAGCTAGATAACTTAGCGTGGGAACAGGCACATCGATATGTGCTAGACCACCATGCATCAGTGGAACCATTTCGAAAGTAAGTTGCTTTTGAATTTAAATCGAATACAGTGAAAACCGCGGAGTTCGATATTATCTTACTTTTTTTATTCCTTATTTCAATTGATTGTTTTTTAGCGAATTTGTCAGGGACATCAAACGAAGGGCTAGACCAAGAAGACTACCACCACGTGAACAAAATAAGTTGATGAATGAAAAATTTCATAAGTGGTTTGAATCTCATGTAGGTGAATTACAGTTATGCGAGTTAATCTTCATTCTATCTACATTTTCTATGGTGCTGATACGATTTGCGCAAAATTAATAGGTACATTCTTTGGATCCTGAAGGTGCGTCATCTGAAATACAAGTACTTGCCAAAGGTCCATTTAAGATGGTCAAAAGATACGGAGGATACATATTCAATGGTTTTAGATTTCGTACTAAGGATCGTGAATGTAATTTGAAGTCTCAAAATAGTGGAATGATAGTGACGTCTAAGACTAGAAGTTATGCTTCCAAATCGGACACGAGGCCTGTAGATAGAGATCTCGACTACTATGGAGTGCTCACGGATATCACTGAGTTGAATTATTTTGGTCATTTCCGTGTTGTCTTATTCCGTGGGGATTGGGCTGAGTTTGATAGGAATTTTGCTAACAACAAGGATAAGCTTGGCTTCACAGTTGTAAACTTCTCAAAATTGATTCACATCGGTACACACATTAGCCATGAGCCATTTGTGTTTCCATCCCAAGTGCAACAAGTGTTCTACATTGAAGATCCAACCCTGCCAAAATCGTATATGGCTCTCCCTATGCAACCAAGAGATGTATTCCAACTGGGCGATACTTCAGAAGATGAAGACGGTGAAGTCATGAATAGTTACATTGCTTCTGAGTTTCCTGTGTTTGATGTAAACACAACCGACATTGGAATTTGCGGGACTTGGCTCCGCAAGGATGGAGAAGAGGGCGATGTACTGGAAGATGTCGTATTGTAGTTTACATGATTTTCAATCTCAATATTATATGTCTGTAATTTTATGTTTTAAATCTTGTTGTAATATTATGTCTATAATTCCGAATATGTTCATTGTGAATTTAATACACCGGTTTAATTATCTTTCTATTTTCTACTGCTTGGTATTATTTACATTAAACTATGCTTAGTGTCATTTGAACCAAACTATCGTTGTAATTTAATTTGTTACAAATCTCATTTTTTTAATTTTTTTATAATTATGTTGGTTTGTTAATCTTACTCAAGTACAAATTTTATGATAGTTATTATAAACATGTTATTAATTAAATTTGCATCTCTAAGGAAGTTATCGAATCCTTGACAGGTACAACATGCCGAGGCATGGAAAGAGGATAAATATAAATGATGGCAATGAGAGCCATGGGAATGAGCAGCCACTAAATAATAGTGGCAGTCAAACATATGAGGGTGAGGGTAGCACGCCGCCCACTGTCAAAAAACATCGGTAAGTCTTTAAATTGGTATTTTTAAAGAGATTATGGTCTTGAATGCATGAAAGACACGTACTAGTGTTTGTGAGTCTGCATTGTGGCTGTCGTCTATAAGCATTTCGTCTATGTTTCTTAAGTGGGCTGTGATTAGAAAGAAAGGGCTGGAGTGGAGATCTGGAAACCCAAATAGAGACATCTCGTTTATTATAATCTACACTTATTGTTGAACCAACCCCCTCTTGCTGTTGTTGCTGATGTCTCTTTGTGTGCGTGTGTTGAAGAGAATGAAGGGATGAGAGAGAGTTGAGGAAAATGCCGCTATGTTAGCCTGGTGTATCCTCATTCTCTACCATCCCTCTTTCTGGCTCCATATATGGCTTCTATATTAAATTGGTTTCCTTCCACGATGACAGCCCGTAATACTACACTTGATATGAGCCCTGTTCATAGCTGCACCCTATTGCATACTCACAAACAACTAATACGTGTCGTTCATGCATTGTATGACCAACCCCACTTTGGCACATAACATGGTATAGATGACATTGTATGACCTGTAAACAAGGTTTGTTCAGCCGTGTTGTTGTACTGATTTGGAGGATTTTGGTATGCTAGCAGCATACTTAGTTTGGAAGTGAACCCATTTTGGTTAAAAAATCATGCCAAAGATAGCAATCAGATGCATGAAATCAGCTTCTTTAACAGTATATGAAAATGAAAATTTCCATAATCTAAGCATATATGTTTCTTTAACAGTGACTGTGAACAATTGTTCTTAATTGGGTTGTGATTAGAAAGAGACGAGTTGGAGTGGAGATCTGGAAACCCATATAGAGACATCTTGTTCATAATAATTTATTATTATTGTTGTTCTTGTCGCTCTTGCTGTTGTTGCTGATGTCTCTATGTGTTCGTGTGCTGAAGGGAAAGAAGGGATGAGAGAGAGATGAGGAAAATGCTGCTATGTTAGCCTGGTGTATCCTCATTCTCTATCATTCCTCTTTCTGGCTTCTATATTTGGTTTCCTTCCACGATGACAATTCCTTAAAACTACACTTGATATGAGCCCTATTCGCATTTTTCTTCAATGAAGAATTGATCTATGACTACAATCTCCATTCAAAACCCAATTGTTCTATATTTGGTTCCCTCTTGCTGTTGTTGCTGTTGTTGCTGATGTCTCATCTTCTTTTACTGTTAGTGAAGCTTATTTTCATGCATCTGATTGTCATCTTGGCATGTTTTTTTGACCAAAATGGGTTCACTGTGAACTGAGGATGCTATAGCTGTATGCCAAAACCCTCCGGATATGCACAACAATTGGGTTTTAGATTTAGTTGGGCTAAAGAAGTAGTAGAGCAACATATAAACTCAGATAATGGAAATTTTCATTTTAAGATACTGTTAAAGTAACCTATTTGCCATCTTTGGCATGATTTTTTAACCAAAAATGGGTTCACTTCCAAACTAAGTATGCTGCTAGCATCCCCATCTTCTTTTACTGTTAATGAAGCTTATCTCATGCATCTGATTGTCATCTTGGCATGTTTTTTTGACCAAAATGGGTTCACTGTGAAATAAGCTTTAGATTATGCCAAAATCCTCCGGATATGCACAACAATTGGGTTTTAGATTTAGTTGGGCACAGTGAATTAGTAGAGCAACATATAAGCTCAGATAATGGAAATTTTCATTTTCAGATACTGTTAAAGTAACCTGATTGCCATCTTCGGCATGATTTTTTAACCAAAAATGGGTACACTTCCAAACTAAGTATGCTGCTAGCATCCTCATCTTCTTTTACTGTTAGTGAAGCTTATTTTCATGCATCTGATTGTCATCTTGGCATGTTTTTTTGACCAAAATGGGTTCACTGTGAACTGAGGATGCTATAGGTACGTATGCAAAAATCATCCGGATATGCACAACAATTGGGTTTTAGATTTAGTTGGGCTAAAGAAGTAGTAGAGCAACATATAAGCTCAGATAATGGAAATTTTCATTTTAAGATACTGTTAAAGTTACCAGTTTGCCCTCGTTGGCATGATTTTTTAACAAAAAATGGGTTCACTTCCAAACTAAGTATGCTGCTAGCATGCCCATTTTCTTTCACTGTTAATGAAGCTGATTTCATGCATCTGATTGTCTTCTTGGCATGTTTTTTTGACCAAAATGGGTTCACTGTGAACTGAGGATGCTATAGCTGTATGCCAAAATCCTCCGGATATGCACAACAATTGGGTTTTAGATTTAGTTGGGCTAAAGAAGTAGTAGAGCGACATATAAGCTCAGATAATGGAAATTTTCATTTTAAGATACTGTTAAAGTAACCTGATTGCCATCTTAGGCATGATTTTTTAACCAAAAATGGGTTCACTTCCAAACTATGTATGCTGCTAGCATCCCCAGTTTCTCTCACTGTTAATGAAGCTGATTTCTTGCATCTGATTGTCTTCTTGGCATGTTTTTTTAACCAAAATGGGTTCACTGTGAACTGAGGATGCTATAGCTGTATGCCAAAATCCTCCGGATATGCACAACAATTGGGTTTTAGATTTAGTTGGGCTAAAGAAGTAGTAGAGCAACATATAAGCTCAGATAATGGAAATTTTCATTTTCAGATACTGTTAAAGTAACCTGATTGCCATCTTTGGCATGATTTTTTAACATAAAATGGGTATACTTCCAAACTAAGTATGCTGCTAGCATCCTCATCTTCTTTTACTGTTAATGAAGCTTATTTCATGCATCTGATTGTCATCTTGGCATGTTTTTTTGACCAAAATGGGTTCACTGTGAACTGAGGATGCTATAGGTACGTATGCCAAAATCCTCCGGATATGCACAACAATTGGGTTTTAGATTTAGTTGGGCACAATGAATTAGTAGAGCAACATATAAGCTCAGATAATGGAAATTTTCATTTTCAGATACTGTTAATGAAGCTGATTGCCATCTTTGGCATGATTTTTTAACAAAAAATGGGTTCACTTCCGAACTAAGTATGCTGCTAGCATCCTCATTTTCTTTCACTGTTAATGAAGCTCATTTCATTAAGATCCAGGATGGCAAATTTTGATTGGGCTGTGATTGGATTGTTTAGTGGCTGTTGTCTATGTTCTTACTTGGGCTGTGATTAGAAAGAGAGGGCTCGAGTGGAGATCTGGAAACCCATATAGAGACATCTTGTTCATAATAATTTATTATTGTTGTTGTTCTTGTCGCTCTTGCTGTTGTTGCTGATGTCTCTTTGTGTTCGTGTGCTGAAGGGAAACAAGGGATGAGAGAGAGATGAGGAAAATGCCGCTATGTTAGCCTGGTGTATCCAAAGTCTCTACCATTCTTCTTTCTGTTTCCATTTCTGGCTTCTATATTTGGTTTCCTTCCACGATGACAGTTCCCTAAAAATACACTTGATATAAGCCCTATCTTATTTTTCTTATTTTTCTTATATTTGGTTTCCGTCCACGATGACAGTTTCATGGATTGTCTGAACAATCCATGAAAGACATGCCTAGATACTGAATTTTCATTTGTTTTACTGTTTTAAATAGTGGATATTCCCAATCAGAGGAGAATATAAAGGTTTCAAGTTAGATACTGAATTTTCATTTGTTTTGTTATTTTAAATATATTTAATAACAAAATTAAGTACTAGATTTTTAGCATTGCAATGTAATTATTTTACCTCTGTATATATCATTAACAATTCCATTTGCAATTGGCACTTTGATCTTATAATTTAAGATACAGGTAGATCTTTTTGCAAGTTCAAAAAATATGTATATTCTGTATTGTGGTCTACTGTTGAATTAAACTATTGTTTTTTTTTTACAGAGCGGTCGCCCAGATGAGGAAATTCTGATGATCAGAGCTGAAGCTACTTGAGGGGTATGAATCTGCGGTCCTCCTTGCTGTTCTTATGTCCTCCTTGCTGTATGGTTGTTGTTCTTATGTCCTCCTCCTTGCTGTTGTTATGTCAGACTGGGTTTTTTTTTATGAGAGTTATGTCAGACTTTTAATTTGGGATATTTTGGATATTTGTCAGACTGGTTTGTTTGGATATTTGGGATGTTAGTCCCTATATTAATTTGTTAATTATGACACTGTTAATTAATCAATGAATTTGGACGTTGATATGACACGTGTGAAACTTGATTATCTTTAATTATTCTTGTGTTTGGTTGTGATTTGCGTAGTAATATGCAACGAAATTGGTTGAATCAGTTGTGAATTAGTTTATAGGTTTTGTAAATGAAACTGTGAATTGAAATCGAACGGACAACCGGAGTATCGAAAATAAACGGGCATAGCTAGACCGGCGTTTTAAAAAATGCCGGTCTATCTAATCAATTTGTTAGAGTGTGTGATATACCGGCGTTCCCACACACGCCGGTGAATGTCGTCAGCTGGTCAGCTGTAACGGCACCGACTAACACCGGTGTTTTTGGTCACGCCGGTGTTTGTAAGTAGGGAAAACCGGGCACTCATAAACGCACATACACCGGCGCTCTATGACCGTCGGTATACTTTCGTTCTACACCGGCGTTTATAGAAATGCTGGTGAATGTATAAATACCGGTGGTTTACGGCCGCCGGTGAATGCATATAGGGTGTAAAAGAACGGCACTCAGAGACCCACATACACCGGCGTTTGCTGACCGTCGGTGTAGTTTTAACATTTACCGGCGTCCATTAAAACCGCCGGTGTATACCCCTTCCTTTCCGCGACGCTCGCTTCGGCGGCATTTGGACCGGCGCTATTATAAACGCCGGTGAAAGTTTCACCGGTGTAAAAAACGTCGGTAAAGACGTAAAAAAACGCCGGGAAACCGAGTATCTTTTGTAGTGTCTCTCCCATTTTTAAACACTTCCTCCAACCACCTAAAATTTCCTTCCAACAAAGTGGTATCAGAGCTTGAAGATCCTCCTAGAGATGGCGAATAGCGGTGTTCCCTTCCAAGTCCTGATGCTCACCAAGAGCAACTATGACAATTGGAGCTTAAGAATGATTGCTCTCCTTGGAGTACACGACGTGTGGGAGATGGTTGAGAAAGGTCTCACCGAACCGGAGAATGAAGGTAGTCTATTTCAAGCTGAAAGGGATAGTTTGAGAGACTCAAGGAAGAGAGACAAGAAGGCTCTTTGTCTAATCTATCAAGGATTAGATGAAGATACGTTCGAGAAGGTTTCGAGAGCAAAGTCAGCCAAGGAAGCATGGGAGAAACTTCGAACCTCATACAAGGGAGCCGATCAAGTCAAGAGAGTACGTCTTCAAACTTTAAGAGGAGATTTTGAAGCTTTGCATATGAAAGAAGGTGAGCTTGTCTCCGATAACTTCTCAAGAATTTTAACGGTTACTAATAACCTAAAAAGAAACGGAGAGAAGTTAGATGATGTGAGAATTATGGAGAAGATTCTTAGATCTTTAGATCCAAAGTTCGAACACATTGTCGCCATCATCGAAGAGACAAAAGACTTAGAGGCCATGACAATGGAGCAAATTCTCGGCTCGTTGCAAGCTTATGAAGAAAAGAAAAAGAAGAAGGAAGAGATCGTGGATCAAGCACTCAAGACGCGGGTTGATTCAACAAAAGAAGAAAGCGGTCGAAGCAAACAAAGACGAGGTTGCGGTCGAGAACGAGGTCGTGGACATGGACACGGACGAGGTTGGAGGCCCAATAACGACAACGACAACAACAACAACCAAAGAGGAGAAAGCTCAAGAAGAGGTCGTAGGAGAGGAAATTCAAAATCAAGGTATGACAAGTCATGCGTCAAATGCTACAATTGTGAGAAGGTTGGACATTATGCTTCAGAATGCAGAGCTCCTAGCAACAATAGAGTCGAAGAGAAGGCCAACTACGTTGAAGAAAGAAGTCAAGAAGATGGTACCTTACTGTTCGCTTACAAGGATAATGGAAGAGGCGTGGAGAATCAATGTTACCTAGACAGCAGTGCAAGCAACTATATGTGCAGAAGAAAAAGCATGTTTGTGGAGCTTGATGAATCGGTCAAGGGCAATGTAGCTGTCGGAGATGAATCAAAGGTGGCGGTGAAAGGTAAAGGAAATGTTCTAATCCGATTGAAGAATGGAGAGCACCAATTCATTTCAAATGTTTACTATGTGCCAAACATGAAGAGTAACATCTTGAGCCTAGGACAACTATTAGAGAAAGGTTATGATATTCGATTGAAAGATAGTAACCTTTCTATAAGAGACAATGCAAGCAACTTCATTGCTAAGGTGCCGATGTCAAGAAATAGAATGTTCGTGCTCAACATTCAAAATGATGTCGCACAATGTCTCAAGATGTGTTACAAAGATGTGTCTTGGCTTTGGCATCTTTGATTTGGGCATCTCAATTTCGGAGGATTAGAGTTGCTATCCAAGAAGGAAATGGTAAGAGGATTACCTTTCATCAACCACCCCGATCAAGTGTGCGAAGGATGTCTACTTGGAAAGCAATTCAAAATGAGCTTTCCAAAGGAGTGGAACTCTAGAACTCAAAAGCAGTTGGAATTCATACACACGGACATGTGTGGTCCGATCAAGCCAAGATCACTTGGTAAGAGTAACTATTTCTTTCTCTTTATCGATGATTTTTCAAGAAAAACATGGGTATATTTTTTGAAGGAGAAATCAGAGGTGTTCGAGAACTTCAAGAAGTTCAAAGCTCATGTGGAGAAGGAAAGTGGCCTTGTGAATGAAGCCATAAGATCCGACCGTGGAGGAGAGTTCACATCAAAAGAATTCCAAAAGTTTTGTGAAGATAATGGAATTCGACGACAACTTGTAATGCCCCGAATTTCAAAAATACACTGAATTCGAGATTCCACAGGATCTTTACACTTCTTTCGTACAATTTTACAAGGAATTTAAAACTTTTCACATTACATCAGAGTTACATGGAAACTTTACACTTTACATTTAACAGCGGAAGCAAATTTACAACATTTAAATAAATGTACAATAACATTTGAATAATCAACATTTGAATAATCTCTAAGCATCTGTGCTTCTTTAATCTTTATCATGTCAATTACCCTACATACAAAACTGTGGGTACGTCAGTTTATTCAACCGACGAACATTATACACGGCCATAATCTCTATGCCGGAAATAGTATAACTGATTTTTCATGTTTAACAAACACAAACTTGTCACATATCAAACTAAAGGGAATACCCTAATGATGTCGTGTTGTGATTGTGCACTTAGTCCTTAATGCAATTATTTATATTACATGACACTAATGCACACTTGTTCGGATTCTATGCATCTCATACTACATAGGACCGAGGGCAAGCCTCTTAATCGTTCTTCATCTTGTAAAGTTCAATCCCTCGTCATGACTTAATCTACTACTGTAACTACGGTAAGTATCCTAGATGATCTATGAGTACAAGCTCGTGTACAGAAAACCTGGAGGGGAATCCCATGCCATGTCTTGATGCATCAAGCATGCATTCTGTGGCAATTCAGCCTCCTTCATGGCACACGATCCTCTTGCAGTCACCAAACATCCCACAAGCGTCGCCAAGATCCCGATCCTTCTGGAGTAGTGCCCACGCCATGTCTTGACGCATCAAGCATGTATTCTGTGGATCACACCCACATCGTAGACTCAAGGCCCTCATACTTGTGTTTTTCTCTCACTTTCATCACCTCTTCACTATGTACTAAATCCTTAAATTTAATGAAATCATGAACAAAATCAATCTCTTAGAGTTAGCCCTCTCACTACTACCGGTCTTATTTCTTTCATTTCACAATGACCCAAACTGGTCTTTTCAATATCAATAATCATAATTCATCACTTTCACTTGCCGGTGTGAGTTTTGGCTCCACTCTAATTTTCAATTTCAATTCACAATTCATATGTTTGAGTTTTCATGCTCAATAACATTCTCTTTTCCAATCACATGATTTCTAAATTATTCATGAGTCCATAACCATACATGGAATTCAATTATCATGCATGCATTTCATCAAATATTTATTTCCACATTAAAAATCATATCACCAATTATATGGTCAAAATGAATATTCACAACACATAATTATCACACTATTCTTCTCTTCACTTCATATATTTTCTTTCTTATTTATATTTCCTTTCTAGCACTTTATTTTAAGTTCTTTTGCAAAATACAACTTTCACCAAAATATAAGTGTAGAACCAAAGTTCCAATTACACTTTTGTTCTCAAAAATATACTCTATTTCATTTTAATAAATCCCAATTTATTTTTCATAAGTCCCACGAAATTTTAGAATAATAATAATATTTTTTTCATAATTTTTAAACATCAAAAACCATCAAAAATCATTTTTTCCAAAAAGTTTAATACTGGTCGAGACTAGGATTCGAACAAATAACCACAGAGAAACAAGCCGCACGCTCTGGCCACTAGGCCGATCGCACCAATCGATATAAAGGGGATTAAGAGCTTTAAATGCTCTCGGTTGAAGCTTAATTAATTTTTTAAATGCGCAACAAAATATATGGTGCTAACAAGAATCGAACCATCGACTTGTGAGAACCCAACCGCACACTGTAGCGATTAGAAGCCTCCCGACCACTTGAGCTATAGGCTCAAGTTGTCTCAATACAACTTGCATTTTAATTAAATCAACCCTCTGTCTAATAGCACATTTCGATGTTTCAAAATCTCTCATTTGAGTTTTGCTTTTACTAAACTTACTGTAAATTTCCAGATTAATTATTCCCATAATAATTTATACTCCAGTAATTTAAAAATAATTTTTCCAATAATTAAACACATATTTTGCATACAATTAGTTTAAATTGTATGCTACTACTACCACATTTCTTTTTTGACATTTTTATCTAACTTAACATCAATATTCTCTATATCAATTTCCTGTTTATATTCATTTCACAAACCCACAAATCATATTTTAAGTCATTCATTACAACACTATCACAAAAGGTTCATTCAAGCACATAAAACAATATTTTCATCTACTAACATTTGCATTTAGTTTTTGATGCTAACAATGAATTTTTCTTCAAGCAATCCATAGCTATAATTATTTTACACACAACATAAGTTTGATGATGGAACCACATACAAGCTGTTTATCAACATTCCAATCAACTAATAAGCCGTTTTTCCAATTAAAATGTACTCTTATTAATCTTTTTCATGCATTAATATTTCAATTCAATCTTAGCATGCTTTCTAATTAGAAACATGGAAAATAACCCACCTTAATTTGGAGAGAAGACAAATTGCAACACCTCCTAAACAAGAGTCCTTGCCAAAAGAGCGTTCCTCCTCCTCCTCGATGTGTACCCAAGCCTTCAAAGATGCCAACCCGAGCCTCCCTAGTGATGCCGGCCTTCCCTTTCTTGGTGCAAACACAACTCACAACTCTCAATCTTTTAACTCACTTACTGTACTACTAACAATGTATTTTATACTATAGGTTGTGGAGAAATAAAGAGCACAAAATAACTAGGCTAGGGGGGGTATTTATACTAAAATTTGGAGTGAATGGAAGGCTATGATCAAACTAGGAGTTAGAAATAAAAGGCTAGGATTCAAGGGAGAGTTATGGTAACCAACCATGATCAAACAACTACCACCCATAACTCCACTCATATTTCCCTTTTCCCTCCATGTCAAAACCGGCCTCACATGGTGCATTTGCACGTGTACGTGCAATGCACGTGCATGCATTAGTCCTCCATTTTAAAAAAAGTTGTACATTATATTTTCTATAAAAATAATCTTTAAAAGATGTTCTACATTACAAGTTGTAATTAAAATAGAAATAACTCATGGGCTTTAATTAATGGGCCAAAATAATAGTCTTATAAAAATAAATTAAATAAATTAGATTTGGGCTAGAAAGAAAGGCTTATGTTTATTTGAAGAAAAATGGGCCTTTAAAAAATATAATTAAAGAGCACATATACATATATATATACATATACTCACCATCCATAATGAAAATAATTATAAGATTTCACACTGCAAAAAAATTACACGTGCACACTACCTGCAAAATTAAATAATTTTCATAAATGAAAATCGGGGCATTACAACACTCCCTCCTTAGAATAGTTCCATCCCCGGAACTACAGTCAAGAGCGAGAAACAAAACACTCACAATAAGCACAAGAAAAAATACACAGTACAAATCAAGCAAAAAGCTCGGGATAATCCTTCAACATCCTCTCCTCAGACTCCCAAGTAGCCTCTTCAACCAAATGGTTCCTCCAGACTACCTTGACCATCGGTATCGTCTTATTCCTCAAGAATTTCTCTCGATGATCAACAATCTCGACAGGAGACTCGATGTAATTGAGATCCAAATGCAAACCTTCCGGCACTTCAGGCAAATGATGACTCAGATCTGGAATATAACCTCTCAGCATAAACACATGAAAGACATTATGCACCTGAGATAACTCTTCCAGTAACTCAAGCCGGTAAGCAGTTTTCCCGATCCTTTTCAATATCTTGTACGGGCCTATAAACCTCGAGGCTAACTTCCCGCCTTTGCCAAATCGAATCACACCTTTACTGGACGATACTTTCAGAAAGACGAAGTCACCTTCCTCAAACTCAATGTCCCTTCTCCGGTTGTCTGCATAGCTTTTCTGCCTGCTCTGAGCTTCCACCAACCTTTTCCTGATCAGATCAATCTTTTCAGAGATTTGCTGCACAAGCTCAGGTCCAAATAATTGACGCTCCCCAACTTCAAACCAACAAACAGGTGTTCTGCACTTCCTGCCATACAGAGCTTCGTACGGCGCCATCCCAATGCTAGTCTGAAAACTATTGTTGTAGGCAAACTCTACCAAAGGTAAATGCCTTTTCCAACTGCCTCCAAAGTCTAGTACACAACACCGAAGCATATCCTCAAGAATACGGTTGACTCTCTCGGTCTGCCCATCGGTTTGCAGATGAAAAGCAGTGCTGAAATCCGTCTGGGTACCCAAAGCTGTCTGAAGACTCCTCCAGAAATGCGAAGTAAACCGCGCATCTCGATCAGACACAATAGTTGACGGAACACCATGAATCCTGACAATTTCGCCAACATACAATTCAGCTAACTTGTCCATCGAAGCAGTGAGTTTCATCGCCAAAAAGTGAGCGAACTTGGTTAGTCGATCGACTATAACCCAAATCACATCATTGCCTTTAGGACTCTTGGGCAATCCCGTAATGAAATCCATACTGATGTTATACCACTTCCATTCCAGAATAGGTAATGGCTGTAATAGACCTCTGAGTCTCTGATTCTCGGCTTTGACTTGTTGACAAACCTCACACTTCGCCACAAATTCAGCCACATCCCGCTTCAAACCTGACCACCAGAAATGCGGTTTGATGTCTTTGTACATCTTAGTACTTCCAGGATGTACCGACAAAAGAGTAGCATGCGCCCCCTGAAGAATACTCTCTTTCAAGTCCGCCTGATTTGGAACACATAGTCTATCTCCGAACCCAACACTCCATTCCTGATTTAAAATCCGGGCAACCTGCCAGCACCAACCTGCTCCTTCATCTCCAAAATATCAGCATCAACCTCCTGACTTGCAATGATCCTTCCATTTAGTGTAGGCCGAAGCCTCAACTGAGCTAAAGATGCTCCCAATCCTTGCAAGACAACTTCAATACCTGTTCGATCCAATTCCTCCATCAGATGCTTCTGAGTTGTAATCAAACTGGATAAACCGCTCTTGCGACTAAGTGCATCAACAACAACATTAGCTTTCCCAGGATGATATTTGATCTCAGATCGCATGTCCTCAAGTACTTCCAACCATCTTCGCTGTCTCAAATTCAGATCCTTCTGCTAATATATGTACTTCAAACTCTTATGGTCCGTGTACATGTTCAATTTCTCACCGTACACGTAGTGTCTCCATTGCTTCAGGGCAAAGATAATCGCAGCTAACTCCAGATCATGAGTCGGGTAATTCTTCTCATGCGGTCGTAGTTGCCTAGACCCATAAGCGATTACTCTTCCTTCTTGCATTAAGACACAACCAAGCCCACGATATGAAGCATCGCTGTAAACATCATACTCAACACCTGCTCTAGGAAAAGCCAAAATAGGTGCAGTAGTCAGTTTCTCTTTCAACTCCTGAAAGCTTGCCTCACATTGCTCAGTCCACTTGAAGTTCACATTCTTCTTGGTCAAACTAGTAAGCGGTACGGCTAACTGAGCATAACCTTGAATGAATCTCCTGTAGTATCCACTTAATCCAAGAAAACTTCTGACTTCCTTTACTGTAGTAGGCCTAGCCCAATCTCTCACTGCCTCTATCTTCTGAGGGTCAGTTGTCACTCCCTCCTTAGAAAGGATGTGACCTAGGAATGCCACTTCAGATTTTCAGAAATCACACTTGGATAGCTTGGCATACAACTCCTGCTCTTCTAGCTTCTTCAAAACTGCTGTCATGTGCTCGGTGTGCTCCTCTTCTGACTTGGAGTACACGAGAATATCGTCGATAAACACCACGACGAAAGAATCAATGAACGGCCTCAGAACTCTGTTCATCAAATCCATGAAGATTGCGGGTGCATTCGTCACTCCAAATGGCATAACTAAGAATTCGTAATGCCCATGTCGAATTCTAAATGCAGTTTTGTGCACATGTTCAGCTTTCACTCGAACTTGGTGATATCCTAATCGAAGATCTATTTTGGAGAAAAACAGCTGCTCCTTGTAGACGATCGAACAAGTCATCAATTCGGGGAATAGGATACTTATTCTGAACAGCGACTTATTCAGCTCTCGGTAATCGATGCACATTCTCATCAATCCATCCTTCTTCTTTACCAAAAGCACTGGTGCTCCCCAAGGTGACGCACTAGGTTGAATAAAGCCTTTCTCCAACAGTTCCTCAATCTGCCGTTTCACCTCATCCTGTTCCACTGAAGCCATCCTATACGGTGCCTTAGAAATGGGTGCACTTTCCGGTTGAACAGTGATGCTGAACTCTACATCACGATGTGGGGGTAACCCAGGAAAATCATCCAAGAATATGGTCGGATAGTCCCGAACTACAGGAATCCCTTGCACTTCCACAGGAATCTCTTCCTTGCGGATAGCTGCCATCAGCCTAGAACACTTCTTCTTCCCTTGGAAATTTACTTCAGGTCCACCTAGAGCCTTCACTGTTACCATCTTGGTCTTGCACTCGATGCTTGCACTGTACACCGACATCCAATCAATGCCAATGATAACTTTGACTCCTAAGATAGTCAGCTCGATTAGATCAATTCCGAAGATTCTGTCCCCAATCACAATCTCGCAATCTGCATAGTACCGATCAGTGGTTAAAGTTTTCCCTAATAGAGTAGCTACTGCTAAGATCTTGCCTGGAAAAATCTTCGGTTCAACTCCCAACACTTTAGCAAATTTAGGAGACACAAAAGTATGAGAAGATCCAGTATCGAACAAAACAACAGCATTCATTCCATTTAAATAAAGTTCCCCTGTTACATAATACACACCCATTACGTAACAGTTCACCAAATAAGCGGGAAAAGAAAACAACATAAATCTCTAAACATCCGCCCTCGTACCAGTAATGACATGATCTACTTCATCGGCATCAACTTCCGTCAAGGCAAATACTCGTCCTGGTTGGTACGATCTCTTCCCAGTCTGTTGCATTGGTACATTGCGATTACCATTCCGTAGCTTGAGTCATTGGGATTGGTAATGTCCCGTCTCACCACAGTTGAAGCAATTTACCGTAGGAGGTCTCACAACATTGTTCCTGGGTCCTCCAACCACATTGATAGCATTCGCCCCTGTCGGTTTGAACCTTTGTGCCGATGGTTGACCTTTGAAATTTCCAGAATTTGCGGGCCTCTTTCCAGACTGCCAGTTGTTCCTCCGATTCTGAACAACATAAAACTGCTCCATGTCTGCTTCTGTGGCTGCCGCGCGCTTGACCAACTTGTCGAATCTTCTGATACCAAGAGGTATCATCCGGGACCTCAAGCTCGGCCTCAATCCATGCTCGAACTTACGAGCCTTCTTCGCCTCATCCATCACTAATTCAGGAGCATACCTAGAGAGCTGAGTAAACTTGGTCTCGTACTCTCTAACTGACATGCCACCGTGTTGTAGTGATAGAAACTCCATAGCCTTCTTCTCTTGGACGTCGGAAGGAAAATAGTGACTGCGGAATTCCTCCAAAAATTCCTCCCAGCCAAGAACAATACCTCCCATTGTCCGCTTCATCGACTGCCACCACATAGCCGCATCCTTCTCAAGTTGCAGAGTCACCAACTTCACCTTGCTGTCCTCAGAGGCCTCCAGTACTTCGAAGATCGTCTCTACCTGATGAATCCAGTTGTCAGCCGCATCAAGGTCTAACTTCCCTTCGAACACAGGTGGTTTCATTCGTTTGAATGATTCCACGAGTTTGATTGCTTCGGGTACCGAATTCGCAAGTATCCCTTCCTTGGTTCTGATTCATGGCCACGGCGTTGAGTATCTGATAGACCCTCTCAAGTTCCGTTTCCAAGTCCAGACCTTCACCATTTCTAGCTCCTCTTCTAGCCATATTTTGATGCAAAAGATCCATTAAATTCGAAGTATAAGACATGAATTTTAAATCAACTTGCATTTCATTAAATTCCAAACTTTATACATTCGAATTGAAAACATTTCTTGACATCAGAATGAAAACAGTAGAAGCTACAACAGTCTAACTCCTACGGTTCCTCTTCGCTTCTCGAAGTTCTCCCCGTAGTTCATCAACTTCTTCCTTCAGCACATCGGTCATATTCTTCCTCTTCTCGAGTTCCCAACGCTTTGCCAACTGAGCCTCCAATAGTTCAACTCTCTCCCGCAGTGTTTCTACCTACCCCTGAAGAGATATTAAAAGACTATTTGGAACTGGTCCTTCTTCTTCATCAGAAGAGTCATCAGATGAATCCGGAGGTGGGGTGATCTCTCGGGACTCAGGCCATTCTTCTCCGTCAGAATCTGCTTGCCCTGGGTAGTACTCTTTCTCAGAATCTGCTTGTCCAGGATAGTAATCTTCCACGATGATATGCTAATTGTCGTCTCCAGCAGGGTCGAAGTGATCAGCCATCTTAGAAATAGGGAGGAAGAAGCATAAGTCATAGAGCAACACAAATGTAAGTAATTTACATTTAAATCTCTAGACTCAAACACACACTCTAATGTCCACTTCTAAGGTGTCGTTCCTTATAAATTTGTACTAGTGTGAAGCGTGGCTCTGATACCATTCTGTAATGCCCCGAATTCTAAAATTACACTGAATTCGAGATTCCACAGGATCTTTACACTTCTTTCATATAATTTTACAAGGAATTTAAAACTTTTCACTTTACATCAGAGTTACATGAAAACTTTACACTTTACATTTAACAGCACAAGCAAATTTACAACATTTAAATAAATATACAACAACATTTGAATAATCAATATTTGAATAATCTCTAAGCATCTGTGCTTTCTTTAATCTTGATCATGTCATTTACCCTGCATATAAATCTGCAGATACGTCAGTTTATTCAACCGACGAATATTATACACGGCCATTCTCTCTATGCCAGAAATAGTATAACTGGTTTTTCATGTTTAACAAATACAAACTTGTCACATATCAAACTAAAGGGAATACCCTAATGATGTCATGTTGTGATTGTGCACTTACTCCTTAATGCAATTATTTATATTACATGACACTAATGCACACTTGTTCGGATTCTATGCATCCCATACTACATAGGTCCGAGGGCAAGCCTCTTAATCGTTCTTCATCTTGTAGGGTTCAATCCCTCGTCATGACTTAATCTACTACTGTAACTACGGTAAGTATCCTAGATGATCTATGAGTACAAGCTCGTATACAGAAAACCTGGAGGGGAATCCCACGCCATGTCTTGACGCATCAAGCATGCATTCTGTGGCAATTCAGCCTCCTTCATGGCACACAATCCTCTTGCAGTCACCAAACATCCCACAAGCGTCGCCAAGATCCCGATCCTTCTGGAGTAGTGCCCACGCCATGTCTTGACGCATCAAGCATGTATTCTGTGGATCACACCCACATCGTAGACTCAAGGCCCTCATATTTGTGTTTTTCTCTCACATTCATCACCTCTTCACTATGTACTAAATCCTTAAATTTAATGAAATCATGAACAAAATCAATCTCTTAGAGTTAGCCCTCTCACTACTACCGGTCTTATTTCTTTCATTTCACAATGACCCAAACTGGTCTTTTCAATATCAATAATCATAATTCATCACTTTCACTTGCCGGTGTGAGTTTTGGCTCCACTCTAATTTTCAATTTCAATTCACAATTCATATGTTTGAGTTTTCATGCTCAATAACATTCTCTTTTCCAATCACATGATTTCTAAATTATTCATGAGTCCATAACCATACATGGAATTCAATTATCATGCATGCATTTCATCAAATATTTATTTCCACATTAAAAATCATATCACCAATTATATGGTCAAAATGAATATTCACAACACATAATTATCACACTATTCTTCTCTTCACTTCATATATTTTCTTTCTTATTTATATTTCCTTTCTAGCACTTTATTTTAAGTTCTTTTGCAAAATACAACTTTCACCAAAATATAAGTGTAGAACCAAAGTTCCAATTACACTTTTGTTCTCAAAAATATACTCTATTTCATTTTAATAAATCCCAATTTATTTTTCATAAGTCCCACGAAATTTTAGAATAATAATAATATTTTTTTCATAATTTTTAAACATCAAAAACCATCAAAAATCATTTTTTTCCAAAAAGTTTAATACTGGTCGAGACTAGGATTCGAACAAATAACCACAGAGAAACAAGCCGCACGCTCTGGCCACTAGGCCGATCGCACCAATCGATATAAAGGGGATTAAGAGCTTTAAATGCTCTCGGTTGAAGCTTAATTAATTTTTTAAATGCGCAACAAAATATATGGTGCTAACAAGAATCGAACCATCGACCTGTGAGAACCCAACCGCACACTGTAGCGATTAGAAGCCTCCTGACCACTTGAGATATAGGCTCAAGTTGTCTCAATACAACTTGCATTTTAATTAAATCAACCCTCTGTCTAATAGCACATTTCGATATTTCAAAAGCTCTCATTTGAGTTCTGCTTTTACTAAACTTACTGTAAATTTCCAGATTAATTATTCCCATAATAATTTATACTCCAGTAATTTAAAAATAATTTTTCCAATAATTAAACACATATTTTGCATACAATTAGTTTAAATTGTATGCTACTACTACCACATTTCTTTTTCGACATTTTTATCTAACTTAACATCAATATTCTCTATATCAATTTCCTGTTTATATTCATTTCACAAACCCACAAATCATATTTTAAGTCATTCATTACAACACTATCACAAAAGGTTCATTCAAGCACATAAAACAATATTTTCATCTACTAACATTTGCATTTAGTTTTTGATGCTAACAATGAATTTTTCTTCAAGCAATCCATAGCTATAATAATTTTACACACAACATAAGTTTGATGATGGAACCACATACAAGCTGTTTATCAACATTCCAATCAACTAATAAGCCGTTTTTCCAATTAAAATGTACTCTTATTAATCTTTTTCATGCATTAATATTTCAATTCAATCTTAGCATGCTTTCTAATTAGAAACATGGAAAATAACCCACCTTAATTTGGAGAGAAGACAAATTGCAACACCTTCTACACAAGAGTCATTGCCAAAAGTGTGTTCCTCCTCCTCTTCGATGTGCACCCAAGCCTTCAAAGATGCCAACCCGAGCCTCCCTAGTGATGCCGGCCTTCCCTTTCTTAGTGCAAACACAACTCACAACTCTCAATCTTTTAACTCACTTACTATACTACTAACAATGTATTTTATACTATAGTTTGTGGAGAAATAAAGAGTACAAAATAACTAGGCTAGGGGGAGGGGGGGTATTTATACTAAAATTTGGAGTGAATGGAAGGCTAGGATCAAACTAGGAGTTAGAAATAAAAGGCTAGGATTCAAGGGGGAGTTATGGTAACCAACCATGATCAAACAACTACCACCCATAACTCCACTCATATTTCCCTTTTCCCTCCATGTCAAAATTGGCCTCACATGGTGCATTTGCACGTGTACGTGCAATGCACGTGCATGCATTAGTCCTCCATTTAAAAAAAATTTGTACATTATATTTTCTATAAAAATAATCTTTAAAACATGTTCTACATTACAAGTTGTAATTAAAATAGAAATAACTCATGGGCTTTAATTAATGGGCCAAAATAATAGTCTTATAAAAATAAATTAAATAAATTAGATTTGGGCTAGAAAGAAAGGCTTATGTTTATTTGAAGAAAAATGGGCCTTTAAAAAATATAATTAAAGAGCACATATACATATATATATATACATATACTCACCATTCATAATGAAAATAATTATAAGATTTCACACTACAAAAAAATTGCACGTGCACACTACCTGCAAAATTAAATAATTTTCATTAATGAAAATCAGGGGCTTTACACAACTGACGGTGCCAAGGTCCCCCCAACAAAATGGAGTAGCAGAAAGGAAGAGTAGGACAATCCTTGAGATGGCGAGGAGCATGCTCAAAAGCAAGAAGCTGCCAAAGGAATTTTGGGCGGAAGCGGTTGCGTGCGCGGTTTACCTATCAAACTTATCTCCGACAAGAAGCGTATGGAAAAAAACACCACAAGAAACATGGAGTGGAAGGAAGCCCGACATTTCCCACCTAAGAGTCTTTGGAAGCATAGCACACGTACACGTACCGAACGAGAAGCGAAGCAAGTTAGATGATAAAAGTGAGAAGTACATTTTCATTGGCTACGACACTAACTGCAAAGGCAATAAGCTCTACAATCCTGATACGGGGAAGACAATTATCAGTCGAGATGTCATGTTTGATGAAGAAGGAGAATGGGATTGGAGCACACATAATGAAGACTACAACTTCTTTCCACATTTTGAAGAAGAAGACATGGAGCAATCAAGGATAGAGCAACCAAGAGAGGAGCCTGCTATCCCACCAGCTTTACCAGCCGTGAGTTCTCAAGGAGACGAAAGCTCAAGTGAAAGGACTCCGCACTTTAGAAGCCTACAAGAACTTTACGAGGTAACTGAAAATCAAGACAATCTTGCTCTCCTTTGCCTATTTGTGGATTGTGAGCCCATGAACTTCCAAGAAGCTATGGAAAAGAAGAGTTGGAGAAATGCTATGGATGAAGAGATAAAGGCAATCAAGAAGAATGACACATGGGAGTTAGCTTCACTTCCAAAAGGGCACAAGGCAATCGGTGTGAAGTGGGTGTACAAAGCAAAGAAGAACGCCAAAGGAGAAGTTGAAAGATACAAGGCGAGATTGGTGGCAAAAGGCTACAGTCAAAGAGCGGGCATCAACTATGACGAGGTATTTGCTCCGGTTGCTCGACTAGAAACTGTTAGACTAATAATTTCATTGGCAGCTCAAAACAATTGGAGGATACATCAAATGAATGTCAAATCTGCATTCTTAAATGGAGTCCTCGAAGAAGAAGTCTACATTGAGCAACCACAAGGCTACGAAGTGAAGGGAGAAGAAGGCAAGGTCTTGAAGCTGAAAAAGGCACTCTATGGGTTGAAACAAGCTCCAAGAGCTTGGAATGCTCGAATTGACAAATACTTCCAAGGGAGAAACTTCACCAAGTGTCCATACGAGCATGCACTCTATATCAAAATCCAGAACTATGATATATTGATTGTATGCTTGTATATAGATGACTTGATCTTCACAGGTAGCAATCCAAGCATGTTTGGCAAATTTAAGAAAGAAATGACGAAGGAGTTCGAGATGACGGATATTGGGCTCATGTCTTACTACCTCGGCATAGAAGTGAAGCAAGAAGACAAAGGCATCCTAATCACTCTAGAAGGCTATGCTAAAGAGATACTCAAGAAGTTCAAGATGGATGACTCTAACCCGGTTGGCACGCCAATGGAATGTGGAATCAAGTTGTCAAAACACGATGAAGGAGAAAGGGTGGATCCAACACTCTTTAAGAGCTTGGTCGGAAGTCTGCGATATTTAACTTGCACAAGACCCGATATTCTATATGCGGTTGGAGTTGTCAGTTGATACATGGAGAATCCAACAACAACTCATTTGAAGGCGGCAAAGAGGATTCTTCACTATGTCAAAGGTACAACAAACTTTGGCTTGTACTATTCTATTTCTAACAATTACAAGCTTGTTGGATATAGCGATAGTGATTGGAGTGGAGATATGGATGACCGCAAGAGCACAAGTGGCTTCATATTCTATATGGGAGACACGGCCTTCACATGGATGTCAAAGAAGCAGCTGATTGTCACTCTTTCCACATGCGAAGCGGAGTACATAGCTGCTACTTCATGTGTTTGCCATGCAGTTTGGTTACGAAACCTGTTGAAGGAGTTGAGTTTGCCACAAGAGGAGCCGACCAAGATTTTTGTGGACAACAAGTCAGCAATAGCTTTGGCCAAGAACCCAGTCTTCCATGATCGAAGTAAGCACATTGATACACGCTATCACTATATTAGAGAGTGCATCACCAGAAAGGACATACAACTGGAGTACGTGAAGTCTCATGATCAAGTTGCTGATATCTTCACCAAGCCTCTCAAGCACGAAAACTTCATAAGGTTAAGAAGTTTGATTGGAGTAACAAATCAAGTTTAGGGGGGGGGGGGGTGTTGAAATATTAACTTGATTTGGGTCTTAGCCCAAATAGATATGTTATCTTATGTATTTAATGTAATAGGCCCAACTTCCAGAAACTTACTCTAGAGAAATCTTATCTAGAAGTTTTTTCTAGATAAGTCTTAGGAGTTATCTAGAAGATAAGGATAACCTTAGACTTGTGGAGAAAATTCTACAGAGATAATTAAAGCCAAAAATTAGACTCACTCAATAATACAAGTAGTCTTCCTTTTTCTAAAATCTCTAATCTCTCCCATTTTAAAACACTTCCTCCAACCACCTAAAATTTCCTTCCAACACATACATATGTACGTACTCTTGGCATTTGCTTGTATCTTATGACTTCTTGTTTCATTGCATCTTTTATGATGCCTTACATTGATGTACCTATATCCATGCACATTAGGATGTAATGAGATATTATGTACGAGCTAAATGAGGAGTTTCATCATATCTCAACCATTGGAGGTCTGCAAATTGTGTGGCTATGCAATGAAAACTACGAAATTGTAAAATTGAAAGAGCACGACACACACAGAAAAGAAGAATTGAAGTCTTAAGAAGGGGTTTTCTGCTTCAAATTTGATAGCATGTTCTTTTGAATTGTTGTATCTGCTCACGACTACTCTTACTATCAATTGTGTAAGCTTGATTGCTTTTGATTGTATATAGATGTTAAGTAAAGAAGATGAATTAAGAGAACTCAAAAGTTAATATACAGGTCTATACAGAACCAAGGGAGAAATTGATAAGAAACAGGAGGTGAAAGATCCCTAAAGATTCTGAATAGTAAAAATGATCTTTTGAATGGAAAATAAATTATGAAAAAAAAAGAGAAAGTATGTAGAAAACCATATAATTACTACAAATATTCATTGGATAAGTATATTTTACACATCTCATTGTGTACTTCTTCACTTTTATGCGTTCCCATGACAGAGCTGATGGAGAAAAAAAGATCAAAGTGGCTGACCCTAAGTCCCTAACGCATTGTTCTTGTTGTTTATTCTAGTATAGATGAATTCGAGTCTGAGAACTGCCAATAGACATGCACACATCTTCTTAATATTTAACTTGCATGGTTGAATAGTCTAGCTTGCTTTATGCTTAAGCATGATGTGTTCCTAACTTATCAAATTATCTTTATGCAGCTTAAACCATATGTGTCTCAATGCGCAAGGGATGCAACCACCACCTCTGAGGCATCTACTGCAACAAAATGATTACGTTTTCGTCGTCTACATTTGGTAGTTACCTCTAGATAACCAAATGCCCTTTATATAATGTGGCCTAAACACTAGGAGTTGTCGGCCCTTTTTTTGTGAACGTTGGATGCATTTGCGTATATTTGGCATTAAATGCTGATTTTCCTTTACCGGCTGCTGTGGAAAATGTTCTCGCTGATAATCAATTGCCCAACCTAAGATCAATGTGAACTCATGTACTTGCGGTTGTGCTTGTGTACTAGATCTTTTAAGCTGCCTGTTATAAATTGTTTTATTTGCTGCAGGGCCCTTGTATTAGATCTTGTAAGCTTTCTTTATGCCAAGTATGTTATTTTAATTATTAATTATGGACAACTGGCTTAACCAGCGAGAGATGAAGTGTTCATGTGGGAAGTGTTCATGTGCGAATAGTATGAAAATGACTGGATTTATTTGTACACTTTTATTTATTCAAAAATAAAAGTTCAAAATACATTAAAAATTAATGACAATTGTTGCGAGACTTTGATAGTCAAAAACCATATGCATGGTGCCTGCCGAAAAGTCTGGTTAGCCGCAATAATTTCCACATACAAAGTTGACCAAAGAGAAAAAGGAAAGGCAAGAGGAAAGCAACTCAAAATATGATATGCATGCACCACCCAGTTCATATTATGCATCAATCATGCAGTTACTATTGACTGGGCGGTAATCGTGTAGCACACATTAACACATTTTGAGAAAGAAATGCGACGTTACTTGACGAGCTTAATTTTACTTGCAAACCACACAAAAAAAAAATGGTGCACCAAAATACTAGAAATCATGAAAGGCAGTGTCCTTGTTTTGACGATTCAGAACTTGCTGGCAATCCACCTTTCTTTGTGTGGTCCACGTCATCATGCATACAAGGTGGATAAGATTTCATGTACTCTTCACAACAGCAAGGAGCAAGCTCAGCAGAGAGCATTGCTGGATCAGCATTATTATGTTCGTTGTCAAAAACAGTATAAAATTATTCTATGTTCTCAAGATAACTATGCTACGTTCGCTTTTTTAGCATGTGTAAACCTATCAAACTCATACTTTTAAAGATAGCAACCCTAATACAGGTTAGGTTTTGAAAAAAATTGTCATAGTTTAGAATAGTTTCTTTGAAATCATATAAAAGTTTGAGCAGATAATCGTTATAGTTTGGGAGAAAAATGAAAGCTTGAGGAGGCTATGCATATTAAGGCAACTTTAGGTAGTTATTTGAAAAAATGCAACAAAAAAATAGTTCTTTTTATTATTTAGCGAAATAATAATCTCTAATCTCTAATCTCTAGTCTCTAATATTATAATGGGAGAAAACCTGAGTGTCATTTGTCATTTTGTCATTCTACCAGCATGTACAACGCACGTACATAACTAATGTAAGAAGAATTCCAGTTCAAATTCTCCTTATGTCAGAGTTTTTGTTTTTATTCTTATTTTTTAAAATTATTAAAATGTACATCTAACGCGTTAATTACTAGTAACATTGATTGCAATTGATGTGACACATTTTCCAATTATTTATGTTCTAAAAAATTCATATAATACGATAAAGATTGTGCTATATCAGTTTATCAAATAATGTTTAGTACATAACGTTATTAAATATTTCCTCTTCTCCCATTATTTTCAACTACTTTCATCATTCCATGTCAAAACATAATCCGTGTAAAAATGCAACTTGCATAAGTAAATGTTACTGTTTTTTTTTTTTGTTTGAAGAAATTGTGAAGTATAATCTTCATGTTTTATTAACAAGAAGGTAATGAAATATACTATTAATTATAGGGCTACAAAACATCAATCTCAAAAAGACAACAATAGAAAAAATTACGTGAACACAATCCAAAAATCTCACAACACGGTCGAAATAAAAGTCTAAACAACCCCGATGGCCAAGTGAACTGCATGCAACCTATCCTCGGTGCTCCTCTCTAGGATCTCATTCCTAGATGCATTTTTTTTCGTTCTGACGAGACCATTACTTCGAATCACCAATTTCACAGTGGTGATCCAAATACCTAATTAAATCAAGTGCAAGGCCGTGTGTATTAATCCCCTTTGACCACATTCCTTAACCAATTTGACCATCGTGCTTCCTTGTTCATTGACAACCCCAATCAACATGACCCCTATGATCGGTTGCGATGCCTTCTTCGGTGTTGCAAAATGAATTTCAACTACGGTGATAGGTTGAAGATGTTCCCAGCAACGATCTCATCGTCAAGACTTCAACATTGATTTGGTTCAAGGGTGTTGGGGTCACGTCTGACCCAAAGTATAGCGCCCCGAATTTCATAATAGGAAATATGAGACACAAATTCAGAATCTTTACTTTAATGTAAACCAAACACAGCACAAAAATTTAGAAAAATTTAAATTTTCTTTACATCAATACCATTACAATGCATAGCGGAAAAATTACAACACTTTTAATACAACTTGGATCAATTACTGAAATTCAATCTTCTCTTAGGCCAAGATTTAACTCTTACTAAGCTACTCACTTGCAAATCCTGCAAAACTGACAAAAACTGTGGGCACGTCAGTTGAATGCAACTGATGCAATGCTGATAAAAATAGCGACTCTCCAATATCTCATAACCACAAACTTGTCGCACAACATAAAATAAAACAATCATAGAAAAGATTCATAAATCAACATGTGAAATTGAACTAAAAGAATAAGTGTGTGTTAAGAAAACAAAGAAAAATGCATAAAACAATATTCAAGAAAACACAATGTACACGATGCACACTAATGCATACTTGTTCGGATTCTATGCATCTCATACTACTTAGGTCTGAGGGCAAGCCCTTAGCGTTCTTTACATTACAGGGATTAATCCCTCGCTATGCAACCTACTACCATAACTACTACGAGATTTAGACATTTTACAAGTATTGGCTTTCGTCCAGGAATACTGGAGATCAATCCCACTCCGCAAATCATTCTGGAGCCTCTTTCATTCCTCGTCCAGGAATACTGTGGATTATCTCACTCCGTAGATCATTCTGGAGCCCTCATTGCACAAATATCCCATGAGCGTCGCTCTCGTCCTAAAATACTGGAGATAATCTCACTTGGCAAATCATCCTGGGGCCTCTTTCATCCCTCATTTCGGAATACTGGTGTCACGCCCCGCTTTTCAAAAAGAATACAGAATACGGATACGCGACTCAACCCAATAAATGATTTGCATTATCCATAAGCTGCTGATGAATCTTTACAATATCTCACAAAATAATCAGATTCAGAAGCAAAAGAGAATCAACCACACATGCAAAACTAAATTAATGAACCAACAGAATTTACTTAAAACAAAATGTATTTATCTCAAATAAATCAGAATCTGGATAAGACAAAATCCTGGGTCACATCGCCCAAAAATATAAAGGAATCATCCAAGTACTCAAAATACATTATCCAAAGCAACAATAATAGCAATACTAATAAGCAAAAAATTCAGCATTAATATCTCATTTCGCCATTACCATTGGGCAGCTGAACATCCTGATCTGCAATTAATAATTACAGGAGAAGGAAAGAGAAAACAAGTACCCGTCAATGCAAGTTATGGGCCACTTATAATGTAGGATACAAGTACATGGGAAAGATAAACAAATAGCATGGAATAATACATCAACAGTAATAACTAGCATGAATCAGTAAAACAAAGTCAACTAGCATGGTATACTAACAGTATAAATGAATGTGTCAAGTATAGTGTCATATGGCAACTAACAGTATCCAGTTTCAGTAAGCTCAGTATATCAGTATAACAGTATAACAGTATCAGTCCAACAGTATCAGTCTAACAGTATCAGTCTAACGGTATCAGTCTTACAGTATCAGTCTAACAGTATCAGTCTTATGTTCTTACATTCTTGTGTGTATTACTAGCTAGGTAGCACTTCATGCGCCCCATATTATAACACATGGTTGCTACAACAAATATTTTTACTTTTAGATTTCATAGTGGACCATAATGGGGCAGTGTACTCAGGTATCAGTAACAGTAGCAGTAGCAGTAAAAGTAACAGTAATAATAGCAATAAAAGTAACAGTGACAGTAACAGTAACAGTATGGAACACTAGTTCCCTTCCAAGTACACATTTTCATATTTTCCACTACTAGATCTTCCCTTAAGAAACCCTGGCTTGATTACTTTTATTATGGTTATCAACAGACATGGTAGTGCATGAAATAATGTCAAACTAATATGGTATAATCAGTATTTGGTTCAGGAAAACAAATAAACATGCATAGGTGATATACGGTCACATAAACGAGCAAAACAGTGTATGTTCATATTCAGGACAGCAGGACAGTACAGTACTAAAACAGTGATTTCCGTTACTACAGAAATCCAAATCTGAATCCGTCAAAGAATTTGAAAAATAGACTTTCACACGAATCCAGCGATTATATATAATCCATATATTACTTCACAATCATAACTCAAAACTGATTTGAATCCAGAAAACACGTTCAGCCAGAAATCAGTAAACCGAATTCTCAGTCAGAAAAACAGCATTAAAACTCCTCAAATAAATCTAGAAAAAATTTGGGGTAATCCCCTATATGTCTAGTATCAGAATATAAAGTTTCATAATATTCTAGTAAAATTAGTTTAGTCAACTAAAATCAGAAAATATCAAGAAATGATAGTTTGGCAAATCTGGAATTCCCAACACTGTTGTACGAAAACTGTAATATCTCACAAACGGTGAAACAAAATTCAAATCCACCAAAGGAAGATGAAAATAGACAAAATAAGATAACTTTCATATTTCATAAATATTTTCCATACTGTAAAAGGAAATGGGGGAAAATACGATTCTTTACAGAACAGCGAGCAAAATACAGCAAGTATAACTTTTATAAACAAGCCTGAAACGGCATATAAAACTCATCAATAAAATTTACCAAAAATTCTGGATAATCTCTAAATAAGTATAGAAATACTGTGCAAAGTTTCAGATCAAAATAATATAGTTAGGATTAGTAACAAAATAGTTTAATCCTCAAAATCATCAAGAAACAAAATCTGGAAATAAATTACACCTCTGTAGTAAAACAACCATAACTCACTCATACGAAAACGAAATCGATCAAAGACAGAGATATTGGAAAGAAGACAGATTTCTCTACAATTCATATCAAATACAAAAATTAAGAATTCTGACCTTAATATGGTCTAAAATATAAATCAAAACTGATCATCGACAGTTACAGATTTTTCTCTAACAACAAAACCAACATAAATCATACAAAACTTGTTCCAATCACAATCAAACATGGTATAGAATTTACTAAGTGTCAAAATATTATGAAATAGATTATATAACATATTCACAATCATCATATCACATGGATCTCATCAAACACATAATTTCACCTAATTATCTCACATATATGAATAGATCAAGAACGGTCAAACCTCGCTGTTTTCATGTCGATTTTGTGTCGTGAGGCAACTATGGTCAATAACACAATAGAGATAAAACCCATCAAAGATAACATACATATGAGTTGTCTCTAGAATCCAACTACACTATAAGCGGTATTTTTGACTTGTATCATACAAATGACAATGTACAAGTTACTTGTCTTAACCGAAGACGAAAATGAAGAACACCAAGAATAACAGAAACGGATCCCGACAACAAACAAAACCCACGAATAAGAATTACGAACCAAATGACGATCCTCATGTGCAAACTCAACACGTGCAATACCCACAAAGGCGAGAGAAAGCAAGAGAGCATTGGCGTCGGGAGTGGCGGTTGGCTGCTACTCCAGCTGCTGCTGCTGATCGGCGCACCGGCGACGGAAGAGATGGAGAGAGAGATATGGGGATGAAGGAGATGGGTGTCGGGCTATGGTGATGGTCGGGGAGTTAAGGATCGGGTGTGGGTGAGGTGCAGGCCGAAGGTGTTGGTCGGCCAGGGGAGTTGGGGTGTTGGCTGAGGGTTTTGGGGTGTCGACGCGCACAGGACAGAGAGAAAGAGAGGCTGGGAGATTAGGGTTAGGGTTTAAGGAGAGAGGATTAGTTTATATAGGGTATGGTTTAGGGTTTGTAGTAGGATATGGGTAATTGGGTATTTGGGTTTAATTGGGTCCAATAGGAGAAGAAATAGGATTAGTTTAATTAGGATTTGATTAGGATAAATTGTATAGGTCTCAAAATAGAATTGTAGGTCAATTTGGCTTTGGTAATCAATTAGGGATCAAAAGCAATAGGATTGGAAATAGGGTAGCTAACCAAAACACCACGAGCACCCAAGAACAAAATAAAGACAACAAGAATCCAATAAAGAGAAAAGAGCAACAATCAATGGAGAACGAAACCAAAAGACGAACAAATCAACACAAAGAGCTCAAAATGAAACAAAAATGAATATATATTGAAAACAACTCTAATATACGGTCCAAGAAAATACATGAGAGTACAAATACTCAAGAAAGAGAAAAATACACCAAAAATAAGAAAAACGAAAAACAGGAGTTACAACTGGGGAATATCTCACTCTGCGGATCATCCTGGAGCCTTCATACTCACGTTTGCTCTTGTTTCATCATATCACCAACTAGTGCTTGTCCTTACGAGTAAAAATGAGTGTCTTGAGCCACCTAGACCTAACTCTACCCTTCCGGACTTAACTCTACAAAACTAGGAACACTAGCCCCTCTAGCTAATTCCTAAGATCAATTAATTTACTGCCAGTAATCCCGGATCCTGCTCAGCCTCTATTGCTCACAAAATGAATTCCTCAACAATATCATCCCAGGGTTCTCACAATAATCCTAAATTCCCAATATTAACCGCCACTTGGTCCGGTTATCACAACATTCTTTCTTTTATTTATTTATGGAAACACCACTTTTCCACAAAACATCTCAATTAAGATGATCTCATTCCAAATATAAACATTCATTTATCCACAATCATTCTATCATAACTCATCTATAATTTAAGATGCATTTCACTTCCATAAAGACTCCCTTCATTTATAAAAACAAAACAAATTAATTATATCTCTTCAATTTCAAGTCACAATACCCCTTTTCCATATTTGAAATTACACTCAAATTTTTGGAAGATTTATCAACTTTAAAACTGAAATAACTCTCTTTCAATTAGAGGATTTATCCCTAAAAATTTGAAATTTTACAGTTTCAAAATCTGAAATTCACACCTCTTTAAACTGAAAATAACTCTTTAAAATCTAAAATATTTATCCTTCAAAATTGAAATGTCTGAGGCTCCTAGTTGGAAGGAGGGACAGAACGTTAGCTTAGGGGCGAATGCTCTCTTCTTTCTTATACTCCCCTCAAAACTGAGAATTTCATCCATAAAATTATAGTTTATACATTCGAAATCACAATTCAAACTTGGCAAAACTGAAACTCATTTCTCTTTAAATCTCAAATTCACACGTTCTTATCTTTAAGAACATTCCATTCAAAAATGAATATTTAATTCTGAACAATTGAGTTTATATTTACTCCATAAATATAGATCACTTCACCAAATTTATAATCCATTCGCAAAGATTGAAGCTCTAAATCATCAATAAACTAAAACTCTTTTATATAATAAATGACAAGGTAATTTGAAAAGAAAATATCAAGTGGCTCTCCTTCAATTGAAACAAAATCAGTGGCTCACATTCATCATCCCAAAAGACATTTACCCTCCAAAAGTTTTTCCCCCAAAATCAATTTTTCCCCACAAAAGTTTTCATCCTCACTTTATTACTATATCTCTCTCCCCTCTTTACTTTTTTAAATCTCTCTCTCTCTCTCCTCCTCTCTCTCTCTCTCTCTCTCTCTCTCTCTCTCTTCTTCACTTTTCAGAAAAGAAGCAGTTACAAAATTAGAAATTCTTCAACAGCTTGGATGGTTAGTAGTAACACTAGCATACCAAATGTTCTTAACTTCTTTATGTGTTTTGCCTGTATTTCTTTATGTGTTTTACTTTACCTGCATTTCATATGTTGCATCATTCACGAAGACATGCCGTAGGCACATGTCCACGAGTAAAACTAGTTTTTTTATAAAATCTGAAACTTGCAACTCTAGAATTTGATCAACAAATCACTTAAAACTTCACATTCTTGCCAAATATAATCATATACATACATACCCATATCCGCCATAGGGTTTGCAACCCTAGTGCACAAACAAAACCCTCACACACACCTCAAACCCCGAGCATCAACACACAGCTGAAACCTTTCCAAAACAGCAGCCTCAGGTCTGCACAGTGCTCGGGTTGCACTGTGCAACCCCGAGGCTGTTCAACCCCAAACCCTCAACCCTCGACATTGAAGAATTCGATTCTTTGGGAGTTTATGCATGTTATTTTCAACTCCAAACAACTCGAATATAATATTTAAAAATTTTAACATATTTAAACAGCAAATAGTTTCCAAATTTTCACTTTATACATCTCAACATAGATCTAAATTCATACCATAAGATCTAATATCTACAACAATATATGGGTTTATTAAATCAATTTCCATGGATAAAGATTTGATCTTTCATGCTTAATAATATCCATGATTCAAGAGCAAATTAAATAAGAACATCACCAGTGTTACCATATGCAAATTGCACAGACTAAAATAGTTTTGAGCGACTCATAAAATTATATAGAATTCCAAAAGTGTTAAAGAATTGGGAGTAACTCAGAAATATCACTTGTCCAATTTTGGATGAATACATATTGAGAAAGCCTTTGCAAGCCTAAAATAGGAAATGTGTCAATTCTAACATCCACAAAAGATCTCACAAACATAACCACACCAATTTAGCATTAAATTTAAATTAAGATAGATGGTACAATAAAATTTCCTATATATGCATGAAAATAAATATTAAATTAGAATTGCAGAAAATTTAACTAGTTTTTTACAACAATACTTCATTGAATATTACAACAGACTTTACTTTTATCTAGAAAATTGTTGACTGTAATGATATTTCGTAAAATATAGCACTAATATTTCGCAGATTAAAGAAAATGGGTAGGCACAATTATCAAAAAGAAGAGTAAAGAAAAAAATAGTTGTACCCCATGATAACCCAAGGACATTTCAGACAACTTGCAAACTATCTCGCTCAAACCTCGGTCTTAGAACTAAGTAAAGGCCTAATATTTATCCGGAGCATCAAACAAATCACTGGTTCAACTCAAAATCGACTGAACAGCCCTCAATTGGTAGCAGGGTAGTCACCCAGTGAAAACTATAAAAGGTCCTAACGGTTTGTGCTTATTGCTTATTATAGAGAACCAAGAATGGTTGGCCAAACTCAAACCTTATATCAAGAGATGGTTTGCACTAACCACTAACCTTCATATTTAAAAGTTATAATACATGTACCACAACTCATAAGTGAAACCAAAGTTGGATAAAGGTTAAACAAATAAAAATAAAAATTTAACAACCAACAACAACTAAAGGTGCACGGTAGAACTAACAACATAGCACACGAAGGTTTAATCTCAAGTAAATAAAAAATATAACATATACCTCATAAACATCAAATGCTTTATCAGCTTCAATATAAACAAATCCCGTAATGTGCTACAAACTAAACACAGAAATTATCTCCATCTTCGCATCAACACTCTGCGTACATGCATACTTATGCATTAACACAACCAATCTCTAATTAGGACTCCAATTCACACACCAAAGCCAATACCATAACACAAAGTAACTCACAAAAATCAATCAATCAACCACTCACCATGCACTTAACCTTCCAAATACTCGGATCCTCCTTCGTACGCTCAATCACTACATCATCGAATTCTTTCGGATCTTCATCATACACAACACACTCCGATCCTCTCCCACACCGGTCATTAATTAGTTCCTCCAATTCATCGCCACTCAACTTCTTTTCTTTCACAAACAAAGGAAAATGATGATACATCATCCCTCATTTATAGCTACTTTCTGCTTTCCCCTTCTTGCTTATATCTAACCACCAAAACAAACAATACTCACTTAAGGCACTTAAATTTGAATAACATGAAGTAATTAATGCATTTCAGTGTTATAAACCCAAGAAATTACTAAATGCAAACCTAGAACGAACTATTTTTGTTCAATCACGGGAAAAGGAAAATCCCAAACCCTAAAAGATGGAACTTTTATTACCGAGATCGATGTCGTCATTGTCGAAGAGCAATCTAAAAATAAAATGAGGTAAGTAAACTTACAGTCCAGTAAGAGAAAAGTCTAGTATTGTTATTCCCATAAAGATCTGGACTAACCTGGTTTCACATAAGATGCAAAATTACAAATCAAACTCATTCTTAACCCAATTTAACTCCTAACTAACCACATTACATTTAACATGTATCTTTACCTGCCAACTAACTTCAATGCTATTGAGATCCTGCCCAAAAGGCCTCCTCAAAACCCATAATTGTGACAGACTAAACTCATTTGGTTGGTGAATTTTTGGTTCCACACATTCATAGTTGCCTTTGCTCCATAGTACCTATCTCCCTCTACATAGGCAATTGCATATGCTACTCAAAAAACCACACAAAAAACCCAAAAAAATAAAAAAACCCAAAAACAGAAATTAGTAAAATATTGAGATGGGCAATCTAAAAATCAAATCTTTAACCTTTTCCAACTGTCAAAAGTCAAATTTACCTGATGTCAAATCTAGGGTGAGCGGGTTTGGGTTTTTTGTTTTTATTTTTTGTTTTTGTTTTTACTTTTTTAATAAGAACGTGCGGATTGCACGTGATAATTTATATAGAAATTTCTACTTTTACTCTCCTTTCTTTATTTCAAAATAGAGAAAGGAGAGAGGGGGAGGCCGATTAGCTTAAGATATAGTACAATATAGATATAATAATTTGAAATAATATAGATATAATAATTTGAAAGCAAAAGCATGGGCACTATCATAAAGAGAGAGAGTAGAGATATATATCATATATTCAAAAGATGATGGAGGTGCGGGGTCAAATATTTTCTTCAATTGATAAGGGATGCATATATTTTCTTCAATTGAGAGCGTTTGTAGCTGAAATGAATAAGGGATGCATATACTTTCTTCAATTGATAGTAGAAGAAAAATGCTGCTATCTTGTTGCAGCTGAGCTCAAGGGTTTAGCTCCCGAGATCCCTTTCAACCATTCCTTTTGAAACCTGGAGCATATAGCTGATGGAATTGAAGCTTCAAAATCGCTGTTTGTCTATCCTTGTTTTGTTTGCTGTAACCCATGTTTTTCGTTTTGTATATTTTTGAGTGTATTTTCGCTTTGGTGTATTTTTTTTCTCTCTTTGTATCCCTCTTGTAATTCTTTTGGACCGTATATTGGATTTTAGTTTCAATATATTTTCATTTTATTATTTTGCCTTCTTTTATTTGAGTTCTTGATTCGTTGTCCGTCTTTTGATTCGTTTCTTTTTGCTCGTGCCATTATTTTTTATTCTCACTGTTTATTTATTTTTATTTTCATTTTGTTATTTTAATTCTTTCATTGTGCCCTATCACATTTTGGATCTTTAAACTCACACATATACCCAATATCCACCTAAAAACCCATTAACCCATTTTAGCTTTATAATTAAACCTACTAGTATTATACACGTGCTGTGCACGTGGGGGAAATTGGAGAATGAAAAGGGCAAAAAAAAATCTACCAGCACGTGCGTTGCACGGGTTGGATTAAGGACAAATTACACTAGGGCCTTCTCCCATTATAGTAGTAGAGATTAATATTTACCCTTATCCTATTCAAAACCCAAAAACCATCAGACCCGTTTACCATTATTTTCTAATTCATCTAATTCACTTCAAAACCCATTCAATTAGCTAATAACCATTATCAATACCCATCTGTATATTAACCTATTCTAATGCACCTAATTATAACCATATACCCATTTATTTACTTTCCTATTCTATACCCCGACCTTATTTGCTTACCTGTTTTACTTACCTACCGAAATATATCCCCCCCTAAACCCGTTGTTGCACTTCCCCACACCCAGTTTGCTTGATGTGCCGCCTCCCTACAACAACGGACCCCTAATACTCCCATGTATATATATTAACTACTTAACCCCCATGCACTGTGTTTTTCCTCCTAGCCGCCACCAGAGATAATTTCCCCTCGGTTCTCTCTCTCTCCTGATGCCATCTCTCGCTCTCTTGCTCTTGAATTTTCTTGCGCGGGCTCGAGTGCACGTGTAGATCGTTCGTGGGTTCATTGATTTCTCGTTCGTGGGATTTGTTCGTTGCCGGGATCCGTTCCCGTTATTCTTGGTATTCTTCGTTTTCGTCTTCGGTTAAGGCAAGTAACTTGTATTCCAATTCCTTTGTATGATACAAGTCCAAAATACCATCTATAATGTAGTTGGGTTCTAGAGACAACTCGTGTGTGTGTTATGTTTGATGGGTTTTGTCTCTATTGTGCTATTTGACCATAGTTGCCTCACGACACAAAATTAACATGAAACAACTTAGGTTTTGCTCGTTCTTGATTGGATCATGTATGTGGGATTTTGTGAGAATTTGGGTATTTGTTGAGATCCATGTAATAGACTTGTTTTAGATATGTTAATTACCCTATTTCATGATGTTTGGACACTTGGTAGACTCGATTTCATGTTTGATATGTTTGGATCAAGTTTCATTTGAATTATGTTGATTTTGGTTTTTAGGAAATTCTGTATTTTGCCGATATTCTGTCTTGATCAGTAATTTAGATCAAGTTAGGGACAGTATCTTAATTTAGGAATAAAACATGAGTTTTAGAGGAATTCGCCTTCTTTCCAACCCCTCTGACCTTGCTCGATTTTGTTTTTGTATGTGTGAGATATGACTGTTTTGCTACAGAGGTGTAGAACATTTCCAGATTTTGTTTCGTGATGCTTTTGATAACTAAATTATTTTGATACTTGTGCTACACCTATTATTTTGATCTGAAACTTTGGTCAGTACTTCTATATCTATTTAGGGATTACCTAAAATTTTGGTAGATTTTATTGATGAGTTTTATACGTCATTTCATGCTTGTTTATGAAAGCTATACTTGCTGTATTTTGCTCGCTCTGTAAAGAATCGTATTTTCACCCTATTTCTTTTTACTGTATGAAAAATATTTATAAAATATGAAAGTTAGATTATTTTGTCTATTTTCATCTCCCTTTGGAAGATTTGGATTTCGTTTCACGACTTGCAAGATATTTCAGTTTTTGTACAGCAGTGTTGGGAATTTCAGATTTGCCAAACTATCAGTTTCTTGATGTTTTCTTATTTTTGATGACGAAACTAATTTTACTGGAATATTATGAAACTTTATATTCTGATTCTAGACATATAGGAGAATACCTCAAATTTTTCTTGGATTTATTTGAGAGGTTTTGATGCTGTTTACCTGACTGAGAATTCATTTTACTGATTTTTGATTGAACATGTTTTCTGGATTCAAACCTGTTTTGAGCTATGATGTTGTGAATTATATGACTTATTTATATTTGCTGGATTCGGTTGGGAGTCTATTTTCCAGATTTTTCGACGGATCCATATTTCATTTCTGTAGAGACGAGATTCATTGTTTTAGTATCGTACTGTCTTGCTGTTCTGAATATGAACATATACTGTTTTGCTCGTTTATGTGATTGTAAATTATCTATGCATGTTTATTTGTTTTTCTAAACCTAATACTTATTATACCATGTTAGTTTGACACTATTCCGTACACGTTCATGCCTGGTTGATGACCATAATAAAAGTATTCAAGCCGGGATTTATGGGAAAGATCTAGTAGTGGGAAAGCATGGAAATGTGTACTTAGAAGGGGGCCCATGTTTTCCATCTGATTATCTGTTATCTGTTATGAGATCATGCATGATTTTGATTATCTGATTTCTGACTACATACCTTCTTATAAGAGGGTGTATTTAGAAGGGGGCCCGTGATCCTCATCTGTTACCCAACTATATATTCCTACGGGAGGGTGTACTTGGAGGGGACTTAGTCCTATCTGTTGCATGATCGTCTGTTATCTGTCTATCTGAATCTGTTATCTGTATTTGCTATCTGGCTATCTGATTATCTGATTATCTGTTATCTGTCTGACTATCATCTGACACTACCATCTGTATATCTGTCTGCATACTATCTGACACTTGACACTTGACACGTGTTAGCATATCATGCTAGTTGATTCTGCTATACTATGTTATATCTATTTTTGCTATTATTTAGATTTGTTTAGTTTTTTCCAGTGTATTTGTATTCTACATTATAATTGGTCTGTAACTTGCAATTGACAGGTACTTGTTTTCTTTTTCCTTATCCTGAAATTTATTAATTGCATATCAGGATGGTCAGCTGCCAGATGGTATTGGCGAGATGATGTATTAGTGCTGGATTTTCTGCTTTATTATTATTATTATTTGTCGCTTGAACTTGAATAAAATGTACTTGATTACTTGGATATTTATTTGTAATCGGGCGATGTGACCCAGGATATTTGACTTGTCCAAATTCTGATTTATTTGAGATTTATATATTTTTGGTTTCAAGTAAATTTTTGTTGGTATCTTGTTTCAATTATGCATCCCTTGTTGTATCTTTTGCTTCCGACTCTGATTATCTTGTGAAATATTGTAAAGATTCTTGAACCGCTTATGGATGATGAAAATTTTTCGCTGGGCTTTTGTCTCGTATCCGTATTCCGTATTCTTTTTGGGAAGCGGGGTGTGACATTTGCATTTTAAATCAATGACTGAATATTTTCCTTTATTTGTTGCATAATTTTCAGCTATGAGATCTAGTATAGCTCAAATATAGCTTCAGATAACATTTCTCTATCTTTACACAAAAAAGTGAACGGGAAATAAGTTTGAAAGAAATAATCGAGAAAAGGGTAAAATTGTTGTACTCGAACTTGGCAGACCCTAAAACTTGATGAAGAACAGGTTAAATAAAATTTGCAGACACTAAAACTCAGAAATTGCACAATTCTTCAATTTTGAAACTTGTAAGCTAATGCTAATATTTTCCATGCTGCTTAATTTTGTAATCACAACTAAAATCCTCCATACAAAAAGGCAAATTTAAGTAGAGTTGTTAAAGCATATAACATAAATATATAAATCTTTATCGCAAGTTCATTAAGGAAATACTTTAATATATTATAAATCTTTTACGAAATGCTAGGAATATGATATATATCTTTTGAACTGAAACTGTACAAATAGAAAGCTTACATTTGGTAGGGTTGTTGGGTTCTCTGGAGTACTTTTCTTGAGGTGCGGGGTCGGGGCAGGATCGACGACGGACGGCGATGATGGAGGGTAGAGACGGGTGGGATCGAGGCGGGGTGGACGGCGGGCGACGGTAGGGACGGATGGGTGAGGAGATGTGGGTGGGTTTTGGGGTAGGGAGAGCTAGGGTTTGTGGGTTTTGGGGGAGATGTGGAAGAGGAAATGTTTTTTTTGTGTTTTTTAAATTAATTTTGTTTTGGCAATTGGTGTGGCCTGCATGTGTAAGTTCCTACTTTTGCTCTCCTTTCTCTATTTCAAAATAGAGAAAGGAGAGATGGGGTAGGCCTATTAGCTTAAGATATATATAAATACCATCAATATTTAATTTTTATCTCATATTATCAACCAATCTTTATTTAACAATCAATTTCTACAATCATCTCCTAACAAAACTTCACATTCATGCTAATATAATCATAATTTCATGAAGATTTAAACCCTGGCATGATTCGACATTGTTCATGAGAAATGAAACACATCAAGAGACATAGAGTAGACGTCCACCTCTTGTATATTGAACACAAAAACAAGAAAGCCCTTCTCCTCCTTAAGAAGTTGATTTCCACACTTCATGTAGCGCTCCGAATTTCCAATATGATATCTCAGAAATACGTGGCACAATTTTTAGCATCAACTTCAATTGCAATAGTAAACATAGACAAAAATACAGATAATTTTTTTTTCAACTTTTATTACATTAAATTCTTTACAAAACACAGCGGAAAAACAAACACCTTGAATTACAATCTTTCTTTTACAATACACTCTTTTACAATTTACATAAGCTATAACATCAATTTAGTACAAGCATCCAAATCCCAAGCTACAAGCACCTAACTATAAAACATGAGGCTAGAGATAACCCTAACCCCCAAAACTACAGGGATCAGCCATAACGGTGTGAGTGACATAAAATAAATGCAACATAAATAAAACATGAAACATAGAATCATAAACAACATATATTAACAGTAAGAATAAAATGAACAAGAAATAATAATAAGTAAAACATGAAAACATCAAGTGAAACTAGACTAAGTGTCAAGTGTAAAAAAAAACAGGAAACAATATGCATAAAACCAAGTCAAGAAAACATCAGTGCTATATGCTGACTCTCTAATGTATACTTGTTGGATTCTATGCATCCCACTCTACATAGGTCCGGTGCAAGTCCTTATCATTCTTCACTTGATAGGATTTAATTCCCCGCTTATGCAACTAATCCTACTACTATGACTACTATGAGATTTAGACATTCTGCAAGTATTGGTTCTCGTCCTTGGAATACTGGAGCCCAATCCCACTTCGCGGATCATTCTGTGGCACATACGTCCATCGTCCCGGAAATGGAGATTGCCTCACTCCGCAGGTCATCCTAGAACCCTCATTGCACAAACATCCCATGAGCGTCGCTCTCGTCCTCGGAATACTGGAGATCAATCTCACTCCGCAGATCACTTTATGGCCCATACGTCCATCATCCCGGAATACTGGGAATTATCTCATTCCTTGGATCATCCTGGAAATCCATAACTCGCATTTGCACTCATTTCATCATATCACCATCTAGTGCATATCTTTATCTTTTTAAGTTAATTAATTAATTACGAATCTCCTAGAGTTGGTGTACTCTACCGGACTTAACTTAACTGATTAACAACAAAGTCACAACTGACAAAATCAAAAAACCTCAATTGCCGGTATCTAGGGTCCCACACACCCTCTAGAGACTCATTACTCAACCACAACACAAAATAAGACTTCATTCTAGTCACTTCATATCTGGTAGTTTTGCTGATAAACACCTCTCCTTTATATTCATAGGCATGTTTCATTAGTAGCTATCCGTACATTAATCCCATATAATCTTTTCTGGAGTTGTGATTATCTAATTCATACAAGGCCAACAGCATGTTTTTTTTTCCTATTTTGTGTGAAGTTGTATGCTTAGTTATTAAAGAATATTCCTGATTTGAGTTTTGTTAAGAGGAAAACAAGATTGATTATGTCAAGTTTGTTAGATTACCTGAGCTAGAAGGTGAATCTCTAAGACTGAGTGGGCTCATTGTTTTTGAATTGTCTTAATGCTCAGGGATTGCTACAAATTTAATTATAGATGTTTATTATGTCTGCTTCTTTCCTAATGCTCAAGGACAGCTGAACACAAATATGAGCATATATATACATAACTGACACAAAGAAAGATATCTCTTTTACTGATTGAAGTGAGATATATGCAGAGTATAGAAAACTGATCATGTGCAGAATGTGAAGATTAATCATATGCAGAATGTAAAGATTAGATCATGTGCAGGATGTAGTAGAAAACTTCTTTACTGATGTAATCATAGGTGCATACATATGATGTATATGTAGGAGGAAAAGAAGGTATAGATAAACTGATATATGCACACATGTCTGATACATAGAACGAATTATTGAAGTGAAGTAAATATATGTATGTGATATATATATGTATAGAACTCTTCTTTATTGAGTTGAAGTTACACATGTTATATATATAAGGTGTAGAAGTCCCTTCACTGAGACTAAGAATACTCAGGATGTAGATTAAAAACCCCTCTTCACTGATTGAAGAAAAAGACACAGGATATGCATTTAGCATATATGCAGATATTTGAACTCTATGCAGGATATAGGAATTTAAACCATATGCAAGGTGTAGAAATTTAGACTATAAGAAATATGCAGGTTATAGGAATTGAATACATGAATATATATATGTATACTAGATTTTCCCGTGGGCACGTGCCAACGGCACGTCTTCGGAATGATACAAAACACGAAAAGTCCTGTAAATAGTAAAACAACAATTATGTAGCTCAAGTTTGAATAGTATGACAATAATTAGTTGTAAATAAAAATCCATGTTTCCATTAGTATATGTTGAAAAATAATTATAAATGGGGGTGTAAAATCTAACTTCTTAGAACTTTAAGTGTAGAAAATGATGAAATTTAACTGTTGAAGAGATATTTGCTATTTTCAATATAACATGTGCAATAAAAAAATATAAAAATTCTGAAAATTTACAAACCTGAAATCTTAAAATCTAAATTTCTAAGTAAATAAAGAAAGAATGAGATAAAGATATATGGAGAGAGAGAAAGAGAGAAATATGAAAAAGTGAAGAGAGAAGAGAGAGATAGTTATAAAGTAATGAGTTTTTAAATTTTGGGGGGAAAATTTTAGTTTTGGGGTTTGACATTTGGGGGGGGGGGGGGGGGGAATATGGTTTGTGAGGTTAGATCTGGACCTTCGATTTTGGGGGGATTGAAGGTGAGCCACTTGATAGATTTCTTTGTGTTTTATTATTATTATAATTATTATTATTATTATTATTATTATTATTATTATTATTATTATTTTATATATATATATATATATAGAGAGAGAGAGAGAGAGAGAGAGAGAGAGAGAGAGTGTGTGTGTGTGTGTGAGAGAGAGAGAGAGAGAGAGAGAGAGAAATAATTAAATAAATAAAGGAGTTGTTTTGGGTGATTTGAATTTGAGTTTTGGGGGAAATTTTTTTGGAGGAAAAATGTGTTTTATGGGGTTAGATCTGGGCCTTTAATTTTGGGGGGATTGAAGAAGAGCCACTTGATAGCTTTCTTTGTGTTATATATATATATATATATATATATATATATATATATATATATATATAGAGAGAGAGAGAGAGAGAGAGAGAGAGAGAGAGAGAGAGAGAGAATTAATTAAATAAAGGAGTTGTTTTGGGGATTTGAATTTGAGTTTGGGAAGAAACTTTTGGGGGGGGGGGGGGGGGGGGGGGAATGTATTTTGTAAGGTTAGATCTAGGCCTTTGATTTTAGGGGGATTGAAGGAGAGCCACTTGATAGCTTTCTTTGTGTTTTATTTTATACTAGGTTTGCCCGTTGACACGTGCCTACGGCACGTCTTTGAAACGGTGCACTTTGTTTGATCATATAAAATAGTTTTGGAGGTTCAGCAAATTAATTGAAGTAGCAAACATAGAGTAAAAAATATATTATATGATTTTTTTTTTTGATTTTTTTGAATTATTTTTAAAGTTTTAAATTTTTAATTTTTTTAGTTTTTTAATTTTTTAATTTTTTTTAAAATGTTTATTTTCTTAATTTTTTGAATAGAAGAGTGAGGGAGGGCGAGAGAGAAAAATAATAATTAAATAAATATAGGAGTTGTTTTGGGTGGGAGATTTGAATTTGAGTTTTGGGGGGGGAACTTTTGGGGGGAAAAATATATTTTGTAAGGTTAGATCTGGGCCTTTGATTTTTTGGGGATTGAAGGAGAGCCACTTAATAGCTTTCTTTGTGTTTTATTTTATAGATATATATATATATATATATATATATATATATATATATATATATATATATATATATATATATAATATAACTGATTAGTATAGAAAGTATCCCTTTCACTGTTACATATGAATTGATCATGGGCAGATATATAGTAGTTGAACTATATGGCAGATATATATATAGAAATAGCTTATATGCAAGTATATGAAAATTAGATCATGTGCAGGATTTGAAGATTAATCATATATAGGTACATAACTTATGTGCAGGTTATAGTAATGTAGAAGAGAACCCCCCCCCCCCCCCCCCCCCCCCCCCCCCCCCCCCCCCCCCCCCCCCTCTTTCACTGAGTTGAAGTGACTATGTAGGTATCTGGTACATATATGGGAATCCTTCTAATTGAGTTGAAGTGCCTATGTATGTATCTAATACATATATGGGAATCCTTCTAACTGAGTTGAAGTGAAATAGGTGCAGAGTATAGAAGATGCCCCTTTTTGTAGGAATTAAGCATATGCAGATAGATATATGTGTGTGTGTGTGTGTGTGTGTGTGTGTGTGTGTGTGTGTGTGTGTGTGTGTGTGTGTGTGTAAGATATTTATATAGGAAGACCCTTCACTGATGTGTTGTATATTTGATACATAGGACCACTTTACTGAAGTGTTGTGTGTGTGTGTGTGTGTGTGTCTATATATATATATATATATATATATATATATATATATATATATATATATATATATAAGTGTATAGATGAATAAAAACATGTTAAGGAGTGGGATAAGGTTATGTTTCATTTCAGAATCATATAGAACTCAAGGAAAACCAATCAAACATCAAAATACCACAACCCATTTTTCGGCTTGCACCCAAACAGATCCAAACAAAAACCCTTCTCTTCTACTTCAAACTCAATCTTTGATTCAATAACCCTCTCATAACATGTTCTATACAACCCAAATACTTACATCAGTTTACTTGTGAACAATAAGCACTCACAACATGCAACCAATCAAACTTTTCCTTCATCAATAACATCAAACGGAACACATATGAATGTGCACACAGTGTGGGTTATTTTCAATCAAATTAGTTTACTCTTGCAATAACATTATATAACTCAATATATAATGTTCAATTCAGCAAAAATATGATTGAGACATCCTAATCATAATTTCTATTAAGTTCTTTAGCAATTACAAGTCATTTAATTAGGGTTTTGGTCATCAATAGTATGGTTTCAAGAAAAGATTGCTTTTTAATTCATCTACTCATCAAAAGTTATTATATCTTCAAACCATTATCTAACATGCTCTCTAATAGATGAAACATCGCATACAACATGCTTAGAACAATAAGAAAACAAACACAAGTCACTCACCACTTTTGAAGAATCAACTGAAGAAAATAAAGAATAAGAAAAATCCCTCATTCGCAAGAAAATCAAGAATCCTCGTTGAAAACTACAAGAAAATAATAATAAGAAATCCCTTTGTGTTGTGCAGCAAAGAGACGGCTGCACTCCACCTTTAATAGGCCGAGATCCAAGTAGATTAGGGTTTGAATAAATTTGTAAAATATCTCTTTAAAAACATTTCTTTACATATATAAATCTTTATACTTGGAAATTGAATAAAACAAACTTAATTGAGTTTTAAAATAAAAATAACCAGCATATAACTAGCCGGCACTGTTTGAAAACCCAGAAAAACGAATTTGCACTGTTACCCCCTCTAAGTGCAATTTTGCAAAAAAAAAAGACTCCTTTTTATTAAAACTTGCAAAATAAACCAAATTTATTAAAACAAATGGTAAACTCTTTACCTCTGAGTTGACTAGGCATCATGCCAAGCCTAAAAATCTGAAAATCTTGAGTTTTTACTCCAAGTGGTAATTTTGTACAAAAGTCCATCTTTTTGTAATATTTGCAAATAGGTCCAATAATTATCAGAAAAATCCAGAAAGTTCACAAATAATATCTAATAATAAATAATGAGTTTTTCCAAAATAATTTTTGATTTTGAATTTCCTAAGAAATTATTTGCACGTGTTTTGCATGTGTGAAACGGTAAATTTTCAGAAAATATTTATTAAATCACCAAAAATCATTTCAATTCATTTATAAATCTTAAAAACATTATTTTAAAATCTGGGGTATTACACTTCAAGCCACCAAAATCACCAAGAAAATGCAAAAGAAATGCAGGCCGAAATCCTACTGCCTACATATATAGGTTCGGGCTAAATTTTTAGGGTTTTGAGGGATTTTTTGCAATAAAGCCCCCCTACAATCCCAAATTTGCATAATTAGTTATTTACTCAATCTTTCCAAATCAAATCTAAAATATGGAATAAAAACCCACCTATAAATTTCTCTACTGAAAAACCGGCCCTCAAATGCAGCCAACAAAATTTTGAAATTAAATTTTGGCTCCAAACGACTTTTTACACGAAAGTCTCCTTCTTTTAAAATATTTTCAAAAGTAGTTTCTTTTATTCAGAAAAATCCCAAAAATTAAAATATATCCAATTATAAACAAGAGAATAATTTAGCGACTAAAACTTTTAAAACTTGCATTTCAAAAAAACATTGCACGTATTTTGCACGTGCAAAACAACAATTTCACAAAAAACCAAAATGGTTAAATTAAATAATTTAAAAGTTATTTATTAATTCAAAATATTATATTTAAATTTCTATGGCGTTACATAAAGACGATTTCACCTTCTTCAATCTCAATGAATTTGATGTTCCATAGATCTATTATTTAAGAAACTAAAGGGGGGAGAAAGGAGTGGAAGGAGGGAGAGAAGAATGTGATTAAATATCATCACCATTTTCATCTCCCTTCTAACTATGAATCGCCATACTCCTTCTTCTTCCTTCTTAGTTCCCTTACCTTCATCCATCGGCATCAAGAATCTATAAATCGAACGTGATTTGTGCATCTTCCACCATTTCTTAATAAACCCTCTATGAAATTGATGTCTACACAACATCTCCTTCACCCCCTCCTTCTTCTGCCTCAATCGCAGACCAAGGCGATCAGGTTGGTCGGAGCTGGGAGTGAGGCCCATAAGCCGATACCGATGGAGAACATGCTCAATTAGGGTTGCTCGACGTTGCAAAGCCTTTGGGAACATGCTCAATTTGAGATTGAGACGAAGATGATGGGGATGAAAGGGCTGAAAGGGGGAAGGGGTCGATGGAGAAGAGGATCATGAAGATAGAATGGGTTGGCATGCCGGTCAGGTAGGGACAAAACCCGATGGGTTTGCCTAGGTGGAGGGGAGGGCCCGAGCCTGTCGGGCCAAGTTGGAGTTTCAAAAACTCAACCCGAACAGACCCGTGAACCCCTACGAGTCTAACTCAACACGGGCAGGGCCAGTCTGGGTGTTTTTTTTTTCAAAATTTTTTAATTTTTAAAATTTCGAAATTTTAAAACGTTTTTAAATTTTAAATTTTGAATTTTTCGAAATTTTTTATAATTTTTAAATTTTGTAATTAATTAAAAATTTAAAAATTTAAAAAAATTTAAATTTTTTAGTTCTTCTAATTTTCTTTAATTTATACTTTAAAAAAAATAATATTTTGATATTTTGACTTTTTTTATTTTTTTGTTGATATTTTTTTTATATTTATAATTTTAATAAGATTTTTCATAAAAAAAAATTTTAAACTTTTTGAACTTTTAAATATATTTAATAATTTTAATATTTTATTTTTAATTTTTCTTTTTAATTTAATTTGGTTTTTTTGGTTTTTTTAATAAAAATTTTATGTTTTTTAATTTTTAAATTTTTGATTTTTTAAATTATTTTTTAAAGTTTTTTTTAACATTTTTTATTTTCTAAAATTTTAAAATTTTTAAAAAATTTTAAAATTTTGAAAATTTTAAAATTTTCTTTTAAACCTTTTAAAAATATATATATTTTTTAGAAATTTAAAAATTTATAAATTTTTAAAAAATTTAGTTTTTTTAATTTAATTTTTTAAAATATTTAAATTTTTTTGTTTGTTTTTAAATTTTTTTAAATTATTAAAATTTTTAATTTTTTTCAAATTCTTTAAAAAAAATTACATTTTATATTATTTACTTTTAAAATTTTAATTTGTAAATATTTTTAGTTTAAAATTTGTTAAAATTTTATTTCTAATGTTTTTTATTTCTAATTATTTGCGAATTGTTTTTATATTTTTAATAATTAATAATTTTTTAAAATTTTAAATTTAAAGTTTTTAATTTTTAAGTTGAATTTTTAACTTTTTTTATTTTGATAATAATTATTTTTTTAAAACTAATTATTTTTATATTTTTTCTTTTGATAAAAAAAACAGTATTTTTAAACAAATTAACTTAGAATTTTTAGAAACTTTTTAAAAAAATTATAATTTATATTTTTTTATTTTAAAATTTTTGAATTTAAACCTTTTAAGTATTTTGACGTTTATGATATTTTTATTTTTACAATTTTTATAAAAAAATTATGGTTAAATTTTTTTTTTAACTTATAAATATTTAAAGATTTTTTTTGAATTTTTTGAATTTGAATTTTAAATTTTTAAAAATTTTGGAATTTTTTAAAGAAAATTAATATTTTTATTTTTGAATTTTTTACTTTTTAAACTAAAGTAATAATATTAAATAAATGTACAACAAGTATAAAAGTGAAACCAAATTGTATATATTATAAATTTCAACTTAGAAAAGGTATTTACAACAATTAAATTACATACCAATACATGTAATAAAAACAAAAAAATCATACAAATTTATTGAATTACATGTTCAACGGGATAATCTAGAGTTCTAGACAGCCTAGAGTAAGATTGAAGAGTGGGCATTGGACTACTCTCGTGCACTTCAACTTATCTAAATATAGAATCTTATCGCCCTAAATTCCCTACTCAACTTCAACGTGATCTTCAGGAGAGTTGCTTCCACTTATGGATGTGTCCACTACTTTTCCTTCATGTCTTCTACTTTCATACAATCTTCAGTGCACATTAGCATATCCAATGAATTTGGCTTCAAGCAATTCCTGTAATCGGTTAATACCCTGGAACTTAAAGAAAAAACAATTTCTGATACAACTGTAGACATAGGAGGGATTAGTAGACCTCTAGCCATGTGTGAAAGAATTGGAAATAGAGTTTCATGCTCTTTCTACCATTGTTATATCTTAATCCTAGCATTAGAACTCTCACTATCTTATGAATTATACCAGTTTAATTCATTAGGTGCATTTGTCGTAGGTTTTTTAAACTGAATACAAGGAAGTAAATTTGTAGTGGCATCTTCTAAAGAAGAAGAAGAAGAAGTTGATACACTAGTTTGTCGTATGCTACCACTAGATGCATAAGTTCTGTCAAAAAAATCATACAAATTGTTCAATGTCAACTTAAATCTAGCTAAATAATCATTACATTCATATTGAGATTCTTCTCGAGTAAATGAAAAAATATTTCAATCAAACTCTTCATACCCGTTAATTGATACGAGAATCCATTATACTAGCAATACAATGCAACGTAGGAGGAGGAATTAAAATACTTCAAAAATTTATCATAAGCGGGGATAGCAATATTGCTAATGTAAGGATCCAAAATCATTTCTTAAAATATTTGCATCATAGTAATTATTGAAATAAAAATATTACTAGAAGTTGAATCATAAGATTTTAGAATTTTCAAAGTTGTAGTCTTAAAATGTTCCAAAATTTTTAACAAACTTTCGACAAAATACCAAGAATCATGAGACATTTGAAAATTTTCCATATTTTTTGTTATACAAAAATCATTTATAACCGCTTTGTATTTAGTAACAACATTCAATAAGTCAAAAGTATAATTCCATCGATGTTTATCATCTCTAGAAAATTTCCTAAAATGTACTCTCTTAATATTACATATTCTTTGAATTGTTGAAGCATAGTACCACTCAAAGCGTTGAAATGTACACCATTTCTAATTGCATTCGCATATGGATCAACTCCTTTCAATCATCATGTACACATAAATTAAAAATATGACATGCGCATCTAATAAGAAAATTTTTAAGACATGGAGGTGTTAAATGTTGAACTAATGTAGTAATCGCACTAGTGTTGTTGGAGACCATTATCAAAACTAATCGAAATTTTTTTATCGCAAATATGAAATAATTCACATACTTCTAAAATACATGTTGCGATAACCGAACCACTATGGGGGTATGGCAAAGTGGTAAGTGATATGATTCTCTTTTGAATGAGCCAATCACTATCAATCTAATGACAAGTTATGTCCATTATCGAAATATTGTTACAACCTTTCCAACCATCGGCCGTTAACGATACTCTACGTTAAAGAATACAAAAGGGCAATTAGAGTGTCTCTCATTTCGGAATAGAGTTTAAATCAATCAGATTTAAGTGTGTTTCTAGGAATTCTTTTGAAATGTGGATTTAGTGCATTTTTGTTAAATGTCTCTAGTTCGTACTCTCGGAATAGGAAAATGATAACTCTTCATTAATAACTGGTCTAGTCATTTCCTGACGAACGAGTTTGGGCTCAAAGCTATAACTATCTACTTGCCTAGTCCTATGGTTGATCTCATTGTTGCGATAGTTGGTTTTGTACTAGTTCGATATGTACATTTGTAATGTGTCGATTAATTGCACTGGTCCCTTCACCCTTCTTCCATTTGTAACTTTTGTTACATGTTTTACACACCTTATGTGTCACGCCCCGCTTTCCAAAAATACAGAATACGAGTGCATGACAAAGCCCAGCGAATGATTTTCATAATTCATGAGCTGTAGGATCAACTCAGCATCATAACATGAATATAACAAAATGTACACAACCACGCATGCATGAATAATTTATTAATTAACAGAGAACAATTGGAACAAAATAATAATATCCTAAATAGTTTTCAAATCTGGATCAAAGATAAAACTCGGGACTATAAGCCCGTTACAAGGTTCATGTAGCCAAAGAAATAAATAACTCAAAGAAAACTAATATTTTAAGCAAGTCCTTTCTCCAAGCGAAGCCTAGAATGTCTGTTCACCAATTCTAGCAGGCAACTCGTCTCCAAAGTCTGTATATATAAATATAAAAAGAAAAAAAAGATAGAGAAAACAAGACAAACGCCCTTAGTGCAAGTTAGGGCCACAAATAGTAAAACAAGTACAAGAAATATGGAACAAGATTTGGAATCAAGAATGTAATAGGAATGCAACAAGTAGTGGGGTTCAAGAAACTAGCTAGCAAGAAAGACAACTCAAGTGACAAGATTGGGTAACAAATACTAGTAGTAGAACAATTGGCAAGTGAACATGTAATGGTATCAAGCATTAAGTAACAATTATCACGTACAAGTGTCAAGTAACAAGTAACAAGTCTCAAGTGTCAAGTTGTCAAGTACAAGCATCAAGTAGCGAGTGTCAAGTATCATGTTCAAGTATCAAGTCTTATGTATCATGTAATCAAGTATCAAGTAAGCATATATCATGTTCAAGTATCATGTATCAAGTCTTGTAGTTATTACTATCTAGGTAGCACTTCATCTGCCATCCTTTTATCACATGGTTACTACAGTCAATGCAATTTTGTTTAGACCTAGTGGTGGATTTTATAGGGCGGTGTACTCAGGCATCATGTAAACGAGAATCATATCATGTCATGTAATTGGTAATAGATTCTAGAGGTGGCCCCCGTCAATTCCTGACGTGACACTTAGTTCCATATAACTTATAATCATGTAATGGATTCTAGAGGCGGCCCCCGTAGATTCTAGAGGTGGCCCCCATCAACCCTGATGTGGCACTTAGTTCTACGTGGCACTTAGTTTCATATAACTTGTAATCATGGAAAACACAGGCCCCCTTCCGATTATACGTACCTATATTGTCCACTACTATGGTCTTTCTCTTAAATCCCGGCTTATTATTTATTATTATCATCAAGCAAGCATGAAAGTGTGCGAAACAGGTCAAGTAAAAATAAGCAAGAACATGGAACAAGTCTAGGCTAGGTAGGATACATGTTCGAGGGTCAAAACAAATCAAAGTATCAAGAACAACGAGAATTCCAAATCTGGACAGCATGACGTTGCTGTACCAAAATTGTGATTTTCGTTACTGCAAGATAGCAAATGTGGATCCGTCAGAAGGTCTAGAAACTAGATTTCTGCCCGGTTCTAACGCATATAATTAAGGTACATAAAAGTTATGGTAACATGTGACAAAATAGCAAACTATACGACATTTGTATTCAGCCAGAATTTGTAAAACTAAGTTTGTACATATGAAATAGTATTGAAACATCATTAATTAATTCTGAGAAAATTAGAGAATGTTCTCCAGGGTGTTCGGTAATAGCATGCAAAATTTCAAGTCATTTTTACTGGTAACATAGTTAAAATAATTGTAAACCAAAGAGGTACAGCAGTTTTTGTGAATCTGCAATTACAGACACAGCAGCAGTAAAACTACGATATCTCCTAGACCGTAACTCAGAATTCGAAAATTTTGGATGTTATTGGCAACTAGAAACTTGGGGATATATTTCATATTCAGGACTCAAGTTCAGATTTTGGTTTTATCGGGGTCGAAACTGTTGGGTTTTCGGGGCAAAAATACAGCGGATTAAAACAATAAAATCGAAACCCAATCGCAGGATCCATGCAAAACAAGACGTTTAATTCGTAGTTATGAACGTTTATCTTAAAACGAAGCTTTAACAGTTGAGAAAAGGATGACTAATGGAGGTCCAAGCTTCTTGAATCACCACGCATCCCGCTCACGCGATCTACGCTCTATCGGTATCCACACGAACACTTGGTATTTGAAGGAGCGATGTACTAGCATCCGAAAACCAAATTCTCTCTATCTCCATCTTCTTCTCTCAAATGGCTAGGGTTTTTTCTCTTAGCCTCAAAAAACAATTTGAGAGTTTAAGATCTTTATATAGAGAGACAAATCTGTTTTTCTAAAGCCCAATCCTATTGGGCTTTTATTAAAATTAGAATTCTTAATTAAATAAATAACTAAGTCAAACTTAATTAATATTCTAATATAATTCTAATTCTAATCATTAGCAAATTTGAAATTATATTTAATTAATTAATTAAGTCCCACTTAATTAATATCATAAATAAATTCGAATTACTATTTAATTTAAATTCATAATTTAAATCAAATCTCCTTCAAGCGTTCTTGTGTGTGACCCTTTAGGTTATTATTACGTTGGAAATAATTTTAATATCCAATAATAAAATTATAAACAATGAGCGGCATCTAGTAATACATCATTGCTACCCAAGTAATAATAATAATTGGTGATCCAATAAAACCTTTCGTGATTAATGTTTCCGTGTAATATAATCCCTTTAACCATATATTATAGATTAAACTCGAGGCATGTTCTCAGTCATCCTCTTCAACATTTAATCCGGGTTTCCTTGATCAATGAGTAGACTATTAAAACAAATCATTATTTGAGCATGGCCATGCATTTCATAGTCTCACTCAATCAAGAGGCCAATAATATCTCTCCTAATTATAGGAGGGTTAAATCCTGTATCTATCATTCATATTTCTCATACGACTCATAATATACCCGATGTCCACTTTTATCATCACCCGGTCAAAGGTAACTTTTAATGTAGTCAAAGTATATTAATCCTCTTATAGAAATATAATGATCTCAAGTCAGAGGATCATTACACCATTATCACTGTGAGTCTTTCTTATGACTTTATTTAAACATGAAGAATCTCACTGTGGGTCTATCCAGTGCCATGTAGAATCTTACATGCACCTATGTTCTTGACTTTAGTATCACTATACCTATGACCAATGAGATGTGGTCATCAGTCAACAAACATACTAATCTTTATGCATTATTATTGTCCCATAATGACAATGCTTGATTAGGGATATTTAGGAATATAAACACTATTCATATAATCTCATTTTTAAGTCTCATACTTAAAGATATAGAATACGTATTATATATTCCAAGGACATTTATTATTCTAACATTTTTATCGCAGTAAATTAAGACATAATAAATTAACATATAATAATCAATAGAACACAATCATTAATTAACAAAAGTATTTCCTAGAAGCACAATCACATTGTCTCTAGGGCACTAACACTAACAATCTCCCACTTGCACTAGAGCCAATCACTCATGTATCTAATACCCATGGAACTAGTGTGACCTTCGTGCTTCTGCTGCGACAAAGCCTTAGTCTTGTGGGTCCGCAACGTTATCTTAAGTATGCACTTTACATATGTATGTATTCTGACTTAAACCGATTAATCTTTTAGATCTATCTCTATAGATCCTGATCCCTAAGACATATGTATCATCGCCAAAGTCTTTTATCGAGAAACTATTTCCCAACCAAATCTTCACAACCTGTAGATTAGGAATGTCATTCCCTATTAATAATATGTCATCTACATATAATACTAGGAATGACACATGGCTCCCACTAACCCTTCGTAAACACACAACACATTTTCATTTTACATGAAGCCAAACTCTTTGACTGTTTCATCAAAACGAATGTTCCATCTCCTCGAGGCCGGCTATAATCCATAAATGGACCATCGCTTCTCACAGACCATTCTAGCAAACTTTGGATCGTCTTGACATCCATTTGCCAGATTTCATAGTCATAGTAAGTTGCTATCGCAAGCAAAATCCTGATGGATTTGACCATAGCCACCGGTGAGAAAGTTTCATCATAGTCACTACTATGAATCTGCTTGAAACTTTTCGCCACTAGTCTTGCTTTGTAGGTCTGTACATTACAATCCACGTCAGTTTTCTTCAAGAAACTCACTTGCACCCTATGGGTTTTACCCCTTCGGGTGGTCTAACCAAAGTCCATACTTTGATTTTCATACATGGAATCCATCTCAGATTTCATGGCCTCCAGCCATCTCTCAAAATCTGGACTATTCATAGCATCTTTGTAGGTGAGAGGCTCATCATCATCTATGATCATCACATCGCCAATTTGAGTCAGAAGAAAACCACGATATCTCTCTGGCTCATAGCGAATCCTACTAGATCTACGAATAACCTGTGTTTCTTGAGCAGTGTTGTTATCAACATCTTGAGTCACACTCTGCTCATGTTCCAACTCTTGTTCAACATTATTCTGTGGTTCTCGATCCTCATCGAGATCTATTGTCCTCCCACTATTTTTCTTAGAAAGTAAATCTCTCTTTAGAAACATAGCCATTCAAGCAACAAACACTTTGTTCTCCGAAGGTTTATAGGATTAATACCCTTTTTGTTTCCATTGGGTATCCCACAAAATCTGATTTTGGTCCTAGCTTGTCAGAGATCATACGTTTCACAAACGCTTCATATCCCCAAATTTTCATAAATGACACGCTGTGACGTTTCTCAGTTCATATCTCATATATGGTGTCTTTTGAACTGATTTAGAAGGAACTCGGTTTAGTGTTTCTGCAGCCGTCTCTAGGGGCATAACCCCAGAAACTAATTGGAAGATCCCCTAGACTCATCATCAATCGCACCATGTCCAACAAAATGCGATTTCTCCTCTCAGACACACCATGTCTTTGTGGTGTTCCAGGAGGAGTGAGTTGTGATACTATACCACACGCTTTTAAGAAATTTTAAGCTTAGGTATTCTCCTCTACGATCAGATCGTAGAGTTTATACTTTCGCCTATTTGTTTTTCTTCTTCAATCTCTTACTCTTTGAATTTTTCAAACGATTCGGATTTGTTCTTCAAAAGATACACATATCCGTATCTACTAAAATCATCAGTAAAGGTTAAAATTAGTAAAAGCCACCTCTTGCCAACATACGCATTGGACCACATACATTACTATGTATCAATTCCAATTGTTTGGTGGCCCTCTCACCCTATCCGGTAAAAGGAGTTTTAGTCATTTTGCCAATGAGACATAGTTCACATTCTTCGTATGATTCAAAATCAAACTTATTCAAGTATCCATCCTAATGTAACTTGGAAATGCGATTCTCATTTATATGGCCTAAATGACAGTGCCAGAGGTATGTTTGATTTGAGTCATTTATCTTTAGACGTTTATTATTTACATTATAGATAGGAGTATCAAAATCAAGAACATATAAACCATTAAACAAACGTGCAACCTCATAGGTAACATTATTTAATGAAAAGGAACAACAATTGTTCTGAATCAAAAAGGAAAAACCAATCTTGTCCAAACAAGAAACCAAAATAATGTCTCTGCAAATTGCAGGCACGTAAAATAGTTCTCAAGTTCTGAAATAAGCCCCATGGGCATCGATAAATAATAAGTCCCTACAGCTAAAGCAGCAACCTTTGTTCCATTGCTAACATGTAGGTCGACTTCTCCTAACGCCAAAGTTCTACTCCTTCGCCGTTTATGCACATTTATACAAATGTGAGAACCACATCCAGTATCTAATACCCATGATGTAGAAGTAGACAAATTTGACTTCTATAATATAAATACCTGAATCAGAAATCTGAACAGCCTTCAGTTTCTTCAGATCCTCCAAATAAGTTTGACAGTTTCTCTTCCAATGACCCGGCTTCTTGCAATAGTGACAATCACCCTTTGCCTTTGCCTTTGCAACACCTCCAGTAGGCTTCTAAGCCTTAACAGCGGGTTCTGGATTAGCAGGTTTAGATCCAATCTTGTTCTTGCCTTTCCATTTACCCTTTCCTTTGGCATTCCCTTTGTTGACCATCATTATGGGAGCAGGGGATGCCTTCTGAATGTTGGTCTCAGTAGTTTTCAACATAGCCAACAATTCGGTAGGTGTCTTGTCTATCTCATTCATATTGTAATTCATTACAAATTGAGCATAGTCGTTGTTCAAAAATTGCAAGATTAGATCTATCTGAGCTTCCGGACTGATGGCGGAACCCAGAGTAGCAAGGTACTCCACATATCCATCATCTTTAGAACATGCGGTGCAACTGGATCACGATCACCCTATTTACATGCATACAAGGCTTTACTTGTATCGAACCTCTCTTGACGAGCCTGTCCTTCAAACATACGTTTAAGGTGCTCTATCATTATATGAGCATCCATATGCTCATGCTGTTTCTGAAGCTCAAGACTCATAGTCGCAAGCATAAGACAAGTGACATCCGTGTCATCATCGATATGTTTCTGATAAACATTACGTTGATCAACCGATGCACCTACAGGGAGAGGTCCAGGGCGAGGAAATGACATAGAGCTTTCACTCTTACCTGAAGACTATCCTCAAATTCCTTTGCCAATCGAGGAAGTTTGTTCCTGTCAACTTGTCCTTCTCAAGGACAGATCGCACAGAGAAGTATTTGAGTTGTTTGCCATTAGAATATCTATAATGTAAAATGCATAAAAGAATTAGTCTACAGAATTATTAGTTTATGTTCAAATGATTATTCATATATATTCATAATATATATCTCCCACTATTTTGATCAAATTAATAGCCCTTACTATTAATTCGGAAAGCATTTATTATATATCTTTCTAGTGAGCCAAGATCCATATTTCATCATGTCTTGAGTCAGCGTTGGCTGAAACTCCCAAAACACAACTATTTAGGTAGACAACATTTGTCAATTATATCACGTGTATAACTCTTGGATAGTTTGGTGAACAACCATTGCTCTAATTTATCTAATAAATTTTTTGCCAAACTCTATGCTTCTAAGTTCATAATCTTATTGTGACGACTTAGTTAAGTTAGGCCCAATGAATCAACATAACGAGTATCACATTTACTCTTTCGCACCTCACCACGATTAAAAGGAGCACTCTGCTTTGGCAAACCCACCCCTTATGATCTAGGCCTTGATGAGTGTTATTCATTGGAAAACATCTTGTTTAACTTAATATTTATTAAGGGATTTACTTATAAACGATCATGATCCCATCATAAAGAGATTCTCAATTTTTCCTTGAATCAAATATTTCAAATCAAAATTCGTTGAATGAATGATTTCCAGATCAGAGGTTAACGCACAGATGGCATTATTGGCACCCCTTTTCTTACAGATTCGTAATCGGTTGTTGACAAAATCATTCAATCGTTGAATAATGAAAATTCATATTTAATTATCATGTTTCATAAACACAAGAATCTCATGATCGTTTGTTTAATGTTCATCTTAAATCGTTATAGATTTTATCTTGTTTAAGCATGAATGGGGTGTCGTATCTAATACATTCATCTTAATCTAATTAAGCATGCATCATTATCTCTACACATACATTGTATCACATACATTCATACATATGTAAAGTGCATAAAGTAAACGTGTTTGGTTATGGCCCATCCTATATGATCTTTCCAAGCTAATGGAAAAAATCAAGGTCAATCTATGGGTGGTTTAAAATACTACACTATTACATGTCTTTATCTTCTTCATCTTCATCTTGTATCTCCTTCTTTGGAATGCTCATTAGTTTGCCTCCTTGCTTCCATGTCTTCATTGATCATTACATTGAATAATGGAAAAAAAAAAATTGTTCTTATGAACTTACAAGAGGAACTCGAGTTACATTTGAGAATATAAATTACAAGAAATTGAAGACGACATGCAAGTCGTATTTAGAAACCAAACCATAAATCAAAACCACTAACCTATGGGTCTTAAGGCCATAACCATACACCATGCTCATATAACAATTAAGAATATCTCATATTTCATTATGTCATCATACCACATCATATTTGTCATGATCCAATCACAAAAATTAAATAGGGTAAAATCAGAAAATTGCAATCAAAATTCTAAAAACAGTAAATCGCAGTTTTCAGGTTCTAAACGGCGTCAAACGCCTTATATCCGCGTCGGTGACAAAGTCAGTATTGCTCAGTGACCCGATTCCAGTCAGAAAACATATTTTATTTGCGAAAATCGGACACTGGACATAGATTTCACCAAATCTGCTCATCTTTGCAGAAACCGTATCGTATACAATCTACGCGATAAGAACAAATATATAATATTCAAATAATATCATATATTATCTTATCATGTTATACCATATCATATTTCATCATGATCCAATCATAAAAATCATATAAGGCATAATTCAGAAAATTGAAATTAAATCTGAAAACATAGAATTGCATATTTCAGGCCCTAAACGGCGTCAAACGCCTTACAGACGAGTCGATGATAGCTTAAGCTATCAGTTTTGTTCAGACGCTCGTTTCCCTTTCCGAAAAGGTACTCATTTGCAAAAATCGGACACTAGAAATAGATTTCAGCAAATCTGCAGCAGCCGTTTCAGAATCCATATCGAATACGATTCTCGTAATTAGAACAAACATAAATCATATACATATCAGTATACATACAGATTATAAGATCATCATATGATCATTCCAATCATCATTAACTTACAGTTTATGCATATATATCAAAACTGTAACAAATAAACGAATTAAAACATTTTCGCAAGTGGCTCTGATACCATTGTTGGGTTTTCGGGGCAAAAATGCAGCGGATTAAAACAATAAAATCAAAACCCAATCGCAGGATCCATGCAAAACAAGACGTTTAATTCGTAGTTATGAACGTTTATCTTAAAACGAAGCTTTAACAGTTGAGAAAAGGATGACTAATGGAGGTCCAAGCTTCTTGAATCACCACGCATCCCGCTCACGCGATCTACGCTCTATCGGTATCCACACGAACACTTGGTATTTGAAGGAGCGATGTACTAGCATCCGAAAACCAAATTCTCTCTATCTCCATCTTCTTCTCTCAAATGGCTAGGGTTTTTTCTCTTAGCCTCAAAAAACAATTTGAGAGTTTAAGATCTTTATATAGAGAGACAAATCTGTTTTTCTAAAGCCCAATCCTATTGGGCTTTTATTAAAATTAGAATTCTTAATTAAATAAATAACTAAGTCAAACTTAATTAATATTCTAATATAATTCTAATTCTAATCATTAGCAAATTTGAAATTATATTTAATTAATTAATTAAGTCCCACTTAATTAATATCATAAATAAATTCGAATTACTATTTAATTTAAATTCATAATTTAAATCAAATCTCCTTCAAGCGTTCTTGTGTGTGACCCTTTAGGTTATTATTACGTTGGAAATAATTTTAATATCCAATAATAAAATTATAAACAATGAGCGGCATCTAGTAATACATCATTGCTACCCAAGTAATAATAATAATTGGTGATCCAATAAAACCTTTCGTGATTAATGTTTCCGTGTAATATAATCTCTTTAACCATATATTATAGATTAAACTCGAGGCATGTTCTCAGTCATCCTCTTCAACATTTAATCCGGGTTTCCTTGATCAATGAGTAGACTATTAAAACAAATCATTATTTGAGCATGGCCATGCATTTCATAGTCTCACTCAATCAAGAGGCCAATAATATCTCTCCTAATTATAGGAGGGTTAAATCCTGTATCTATCATTCATATTTCTCATACGACTCATAATATACCCGATGTCCACTTTTATCATCACCCGGTCAAAGGTAACTTTTAATGTAGTCAAAGTATATTAATCCTCTTATAGAAATATAATGATCTCAAGTCAGAGGATCATTACACCATTATCACTGTGAGTCTTTCTTATGACTTTATTTAAACATGAAGAATCTCACTGTGGGTCTATCCAGTGCCATGTAGAATCTTACATGCACCTATGTTCTTGACTTTAGTATCACTATACCTATGACCAATGAGATGTGGTCATCAGTCAACAAACATACTAATCTTTATGCATTATTATTGTCCCATAATGACAATGCTTGATTAGGGATATTTAGGAATATAAACACTATTCATATAATCTCATTTTTAAGTCTCATACTTAAAGATATAGAATACGTATTATATATTCCAAGGACATTTATTATTCTAACATTTTTATCGCAGTAAATTAAGACATAATAAATTAACATATAATAATCAATAGAACACAATCATTAATTAACAAAAGTATTTCCTAGAAGCACAATCACATTGTCTCTAGGGCACTAACACTAACAGAAACAACAAGTAAAGACAAGAATAGCAGCAAGTGTGAATTTTTTTTATATACAAATTGCATGATAAATGACTGTTATGAGTCTAGATTAGTGTGTGATACAAATACGGGTGCATTGAGGATCAAATCAGCAAGTCACATGTATTTCTCAACTTAAAAGAATGTAAGATCATCACAATACATCATACAACACACGTCTATAAGTCAAGGGGTTCATGTTCAAGTAATTTGGAGATAAAAAAGGTCCAACTAGTTTTGTATAAATATCAACGAAGGGTTGTGACTCTTAAGATTATGGAATCGATGAGGAATAATTTAAGATCAACAAACGATGAAACAAGGAGGAGTCACAACTACGATCTATTTGTAGTATTTCCAATTAAACACTTGTACTAGAACAATAATATGTACAAGAATAATACTTGCCTTTAGGACGACGATTAGATCCAATAATTTGAGAATAACGGGATCAGAATCCCGGCGACACGGTGACGAGCAACGATCACGATCGGGCACGGATCTCGTTGATCAAGATGGTGATCAAGATAAAGATCAAGCGAATTCGACGGCCAAGATCGAACATAAAACATATAAGAATTAGAATAGTACCAAAAGAGTAAATATACCATGATCGACAATTGATGAATAAGAATAAAAAGTGGATCAAATGTTTAACTCACCAAGTAGAAGATAAACAAGACGATCAATGGCCGAGATCAAGTTGATCAACAAATCGACGACCGAGATTGAAGATAAGGAAGATGATGATCAGATCTGGAAATCAAGATCTTGATGCTGATCAAGATCACCAAGGCGATCGGACAGTCCAGATCGGAAGCTGATGATCATGATCGAATCAAACGGATAGCCCACATTGAAGTTGATCAAAACTTATATAAACAGCAAACATACAAGAAGTGGAGTTATGTGCACTGTGATGGGGGAAACAGGAGGCGGCACAGCGAGCGCGGAGGGGCTGCCGGCGACTGTCACTGCTGGCAGTCACGACAGGAGGCGCGGTACAGGTGGACGGGCTGTCTGTTACTATCTAAACGCTCAGGAAGGAGGCCAGTGCAAGGGATGTGCTGCACTGAGGTGGCTGTCGATGCTACCATGCGGCGCTCGGGAGGAGGGTGGCACAGTGGGGACCAGTGGATGGCGTACAGGGATGGTGCCAGCATCGGGAGGACAGGCTGGAAGGGGACTGGCTCTGGCTAGCGTCACACAGGGGGAAAACCACTGCGACAATGTGCTGGTGTTGCTGCTGCATCGCGGAGGACAGGCCAGGGGCGGCGCGATGCTGCCATCGCCATGGAAAGGTCACGAGGTGCACCGGGGGTCTGGTGTTGTTGCTGTGTGGATCGCGATAGGGGCACAGGGGCTTAGGGCGACGGGGCTGCAGTCGTCAAAGAGGAGTCATCGAGGGGATGGCGCGTCGCGAGGGCGGTGCGAGCAGGCAGAGGGCGAACGGTAGGAGAGAGAGCAGGAGGGGTAGGGGAAGAGGGAGATGAAGAGTTGCGGCTGTGGGTTAGGGTACAGGGTGTATTATATAGGAATAAGGTTAAGGTTTTAGGTGAGTAGGGTTTCGGGTGTGGGGGTAACGGGTACGGGTCCAAGGGGGTTTTAATGGGTATGGGTAGTTATAATGGGTAATTAAAAGGGTTAATGGGTTATGGGTTAAGTTAACAGGGTATAGAAATAGGTTTTGGGGTTTATAAAAATAACCAGTAGGAATAGGATTTAGTCAAATAGGTATTTAGGTTTAAATATACAATAGGAAAATAAAATAACCAATAAAATGTAGGATTATATATCAAGATATATATTGTACTACAATATGAAAATTATTTGAAATTACTATAAATACAAAAATCAATAGAAATAGATTTTTAAATCAACAATCAAGATAATAATATTAATAACAACAATAATAATTTTGATATACATATCAAAATAAAATTTGAGATAAACAAGTTTAATAAAATTCAAATTGTAATAAAATAAGATACAAATAGCCGATCACTTAGAAAATAATCATTAAAGTTAGAATATACTACTATTCGAAGAAAATAATACTTCCGGTTCGAAAAGATTTTAAATAGAAGGCACAGTTCGAGTTTAAAATAACACTGAATTTATAATAATACGAAAAATATTCAGAAAATACGTATTTAGGGAAACATGGGTTACATTATGTCCCGAGCTCAGATTGTCCACATTTGAGACAAAGTGATAAAATCTGTCGATTTCACTAGTTTGGCATTTATGTTTTTTGGAAGAAGTGGGTTGTGCAGGTTCGGTCTCTTGTGTTTGTGTGTCACTAACTTGGATTTCATCATGTTATGTGTCGGGATGATAATCGTGAGGAGGAACACTTTCATAATTTATATTAAAATTAGGATTATATTCGGTATCTAATTGTGGGATTATTGGAGGGCGACGAGATGAACTAGTGGATTCTTGTCCACTTTGGCTAGGGCCGCTACCGCGTGATCGTGACATTATGCAAATAGTCTAGTAGTAGTGTATGTAAAATAACAAAAAACAAGATAGAAGGGACGAGAGAGTTAAGGTAGTAGTGTATGTGAAAATTAAATCTAAAAAATGATAGGAGGGTTGAGAGAGTTGAGAGAGTATTCAAAAAATAACAAACAAGTTAACTAAAAATAAAAATAAAAAGTGTTGAGAATATAGAGTTGAAAGAGCAGAGAAATTTTGATACCGTACTTCACGAATATAGTGTTGCGAGAGTTAAAAATAATAAAGAGAGTTGAGTAGACTACGAAAATTTGCGATTGAGCTTCTTCACTTAATCAACGAGTAGTAGAGAGAGTTTGAGCTTCTTCACTTGATCAACTATGTAGTAGAGGGAATTTGATATTGAACTTCTTAATGAATTTGAGTAGTAGAGAGAGTTGATAGTGGTAGGAGATTAAACTTGAACTTCTTCACTTCTTTGTCGTTCCTTTGTTGAACTAGACTGAGAGTAGTACAAGTAGTGGAGAGTTGAGAGAGTAAGAGAGTTGATAGAGATAGAGAGTAGTGTGAATTAGTGAAGAAGAGTGAATTTAGTAGGGTTATTTTAGAAAAAAACCCACAAGCAATGGGTTGGCCAACCGTTGGACCCGCCGGGATGTCCCGCCGGTCGACCATTGGTGAACCGGTGGGTTGCGGGTCGGGTTCGGGTTGGGTTTAAGCAGGTTACGGATTAAACGGGCTGGGTCGAGCATATTTTTCCCCCTAGTATTTTGTTTCAGTCCGACTCGGTATTATTAACAGGTTTGACCCGAGTCTGGATTGGGTCAAATAGGTTCGGGTCTGTAGCGGACGGGCCTGGGTGGGTCGGACTGGCCCGACCCGAATGCCACCCCTAAAGATGGTAGAGAAAAGAGGGAGAAGAGGATAAGAATGGGAAGAGGCTGGAGGGGGTGAAGGGGGCAGCGACTAGGGCACGCCACCCCTTTATAAGAAAATGTTGTTAGAAACACGTGATAGCTGTTCAAAGCGAGCTCAGCTAGGGATGGCAAACTACTCAATATATTCAATGGTTATTGTATTAAGATATCAAATTAGGGTTTCTCTGGATCAATATGCATTCAATGTAAGACTCAATGAAGTATAATCGTTGAATAGATAAAGATGGTACTTCATCTGAGAGGTGAGAAATTTCTCGAAATTAAACAACGAGTATTTCCACTAAGGCTTGAGAGAGAGGGTTGGTGAGAGTAGTAGCTCTTGTGTCTTTCTCTAGTTGAATATTATCTCGATTTTTTCCCACAGATTTGGGTTCGCCCAAATCGGGATAAATTTTTGTGCTTTTGTGTGTTTCAATTGATCTATTATTTGCTTGGTGGTTGTTCATAGTGATTGCATCGTAAACTCAGCAGATCCGACAAGGAAAATTTCAACAATTGGTATAAGAGTTTCAGGTTGTAGGGTTGCATGAGTTCCTCGGAGAAGATGGAAAATCACAACACGATGATCAAGTAGTTTGACAGTAAGATCAATTTTAATCTTGGAAGGTGGACATATACGACATACTGGTTCATAAAGGCTTGCATCACACCCTAGAGGGAGATAAAAGAAAATCATCCGACATGAAGCAAGAGATTTGGGATGATATGTGTTTGAAGGCCTTCAGTTTAATCCGACTGTCGTTGGCAGACAAAGTCAAGTATAATATTATTGAGGAGAAAAGTGTGGCGAGTCTATGGGCAATACTCCAAGAAGACTACTTGAATCGTTGCTATTGGATCAGATGTACTAGACGAGAAGTTGTTTCATTTCTCAATGAAGGAAAGTACCCATCTCAAGATCATATTATGAAGTTCAACAAGGTATTATCTGAAATGAAGGCGATTAATGCAGATGATTTAAGAGAAGATGATAAAGCTTTCAACTTAATATATTCACCGTTAGATTCGTATGAGCAGTTGATAACTATCATGCTACATAGAAAATCTGGCAAGGAGACACTTACTATATAGCCTGGGTGATCAAAGGTTTGAAATAAAAGGTGAAAAGCACACAAGAGTAAGATATGTTGCCACCATTTCAAAGGATTGAGCATTATAAGAGGGACTATCACAAGTGGTTGAATTAGAGGGGTACATACTCCAACGTGGTGAGTGCTACTGAATCAAGTAATAACTTTAACTGTCTTCTTGTTTCAAGTTCTTTAGATGTGAATTCGGTCTGGTTTCTTTATTCGGGAAGCTCTTCTTATATTTGCTCCGTGAGAATATATTTTCTACTTATAAGTCTACAACAGGTCATAGTGTGAGAATGGCGATTGGTGAGATTTGTGAAGTAGTGGGTGAGGGAACAGTTGAATTGGAAACGCCAGATGGTAAAGGGTTCACAATAGAAGATGCCATATATATTTCTTTGATGAAACAGAATCTGATATCCTTGGGGACTCTGGATTCTCGGTGCTGCATGTACACAACTCGATGTGGAGTTTTGACAGTTTGGAAGAGTCTTCATAAGGTGATGAAGCTTAAAAGGGAGATTGGGTAGGGTGATCAGCACAACATCTACCATCTTTGTGGGGATGGGAAAGCTCGTGCGAGTGGATTGAAGTCCTACGTTCCTAAAATACTGTCTAGTTTATTGTCACTAGAATCACCGAAGCGAGATCACAATGTTCAAATATCGTCGGGGGATGGAGAGAGCCTCAAGGTAGGTGTAGTTCATGTGGAGGGTGGCGCCTCCATGATAATATCTACTAAGGTGTGCCCTTGAAGGGGGCATGCAGTTGGAGAAAAACTAGTGGATGTATGATCAACTGGCTAAAGATTACTAGAGGAGAAAGGAAAGAGTCTAGAAGAGTTAAATCACACAGGTGTGGAAGTACAAGTATGCAATCGAAGATGGAGATTGTTGGGTTTGTGTCTTGCATATTATCAGGCTCGGCCCAGGCCCAAGATCAGCAAGCCAATGGGCTTGGGCAACCCCCTTTTGATGGGGCAACAAAATTTTTAAAAAATTCAATATATATATTTATATAGTAAAATAAATTTTAATGACGGCCTATGTGTAAAATTTAATTTTTTAAAAAAAACTTTCGCCTCTTTTCATCTCTGTCTTTCTCTTCATCTTCCAGACCGAATCCTCATCCATTCCCCTTTATCTTTTCTTTCTCTTTTTCCCAACCCCGATCCGAAACCCGACTTCCTCCACGGCTGACGGCTCCATCGTTCCTCTGGTCCTCCTCCGATCGTAGGCTCGTAAGTCATAGCTTCTTGGCTTGTAGATCAATCCGATATCTCTTACAGAGAAGCTGTTGTCGGATTAAGTTGCGATCAGGACTCAGGAGTTAGTCAAAGTTGTTGTGGCTATTGGAATCTCATCTAGCTAGCTTCCATCTTTTCCTTTCTCTTGTGGTAAAATTCTCAACTTGTTATTTTTGGTCTTCCAACTGTTTGTGAATATGACTGAGAGATTTTTTCTTTCACAAGTCTCTGTTTGTGGTTGTGTTGAGACTTATTTTCTGAGCAATTTTTTCATCCCCAAGCTTTGAATTACTTGAGAAGGAATGGGGCGGACAAACAGAAAGATGGTCGTCTGTTGTGTAGTTTGTTTCTGAAAGCAATTTTAATTCTTAAGCACAATTGTGCTTACTAATTAAATATCTTGACCATAACTGAGTTGTTCAACACCTCCAATTGAGACCAAACTCTATCTATAATCCTACCTAATTACTTGTCATTAGCTAACAAGTTATCCTCTTAAACCCTGATAGCTCCTTCCCTGGAAAGAGCACTTGCAAAATGAAGAATGGCATTCTTTTTCAACTCTGAAATCCCTTTCTTTCCCAATCACTCTAAAAACCTGTATAAGATTGAAATCCAATGGGAGGATCAGTCATCAGAGAACTAAACATCTTCTTATTTTATCATGATTGTCGAGATTATTGTATGTTGCAAGTTTGCACGAACTATTTTTTTTAAGACAATTTGTTCACATTGTTTTGATACTAGTAATACTAATATATCTTGTTATTTATCATGACTATGGAGATTATTGTATGTTCTAAATTTGTATGAACTGTAGTACTGTAGGTATTTTTATATGGAGAATGGATCTTTCGTTTTGATTATGTTACTCAAAATTATATTGTTGGACGTCATTTCGATTACATTTATGAGATTGACATATAATATATGGTTCTATCTCATGTCCTACTAATTTACAAATTTGCTTTGTCCATACCTATTTTAAATTGTAGCTTGTATAACCTCAAAGATTGTCCAAGTTTCATGTTTAACTAATTTCACGCAAATCAAAGTCTTGATACAATTACTTATCACTTATCAAGTAGCTTCACGTTTTGTATCAATTCAACTCTGAGAGTATTTTGTAGGCAGACTATGTTGAGTGAGGAAATTCCGAATACCCTCCTCACCTGTTTTCATGCAATAAGAAATAATTATCTTACTACACTATTCAAGTTTTAGGGATATTAATGATCTTACTACACTATTATTTATTTGTTTTAGGGATATTAGTTATTTTAATACACTATTCAAGTTTTTTAAAATGACAAGAACCGAGTGAGGTTTCATTCTTATTGCGATATCCTATAGGTACAATGACTAAGGATGAAAATGACAACAACCGAGTGAGGTTTCGGAAACAAAATTCCGGATCTCATAATAGGAGGGTCAAGCAACGCAAAGATGTAATTACACAATCACTGGTGGTCTCAATTTCTAAATTATTTGATGCAAAATCTCAAAAATCTCTACATTCGAGTCAAGTTGGAGAAGCTATTGGCACTAGTGTTGAAGACAGAGATGGATTTCTTGATGAACATGAAGATGTTGATATAGATGAAGACGCTCATGGACAAGCTAGTGATGAAGATCATGTGGAGCCGTATGAATGAAGGTATTCATGTAATAAATGAAGAATCTGCGGAGGAGCATAATGAAACCATCCTGGACTTTACGAAAGATGTTGATGTGAATTACGATCCGGGATTGTGGAAAAGTATCAATGATTCTAAGAGAGTAATGTTGGTTCACCGAGGCCTTATTAAGATTTAAAAAGAAAATGATGAGTTTCCAAGAGACGAAAAGAGTGGTAGGTGCTTTTCATCGAAGCTTTACACACGTTATTTTCCAAATGGAGAGAAAAACGAAAGGAAGTGGCTTGTCTAATTCAAATGAGTTAAATAAGGTGTTTTGTTTTTGTTGCAAGTTGTTCAAGCATAAACCGATGTCAAGTAACTTGGCCGAAAATGGGATAGAAGATTGGCATAACCTTCCTATAAACCAATGTCAAGTATATTTGTCGGTACACTTGTGCTGGCCTATATAAGAGGACATTTTCACAGAAAAAGTGGGTATATTTAATTAATATGCATTAATTTCCACAAATCTTGTGCTTCACTTAAACTTAATTTTCTGAGTTGTCATTTGTGAAGGGATCTGGGCCTCCACAAGTTAGTGTTTATGAATGACATTTTACATGAGGGAGCCAAAGTAGGTATTATGTTCGAGGCACAGTATTTATTAATCAATTACTGTTTTTATTACTTAAGTTTACCATTATCTGTTTCTCCTTTTTCACTAACAAGTTCCTTTTATTGGCAGAAACTACGCGATGGGTATATAAAAAATTTTGGAATATATTGTCATTGCTGTAACAGTGTGGTAAGTAGATTTAGTTTTGAGGTTCTATAATTGCTTCAAATTATACTTTTAGATTTAGTTTTTGGGTTTTATAGCTTTGTTTAAGTTAACAAAATTTTCTGTTCCTAGATTGATTTTTATTTTAAACCAGGAAATATTTTTGCATAAATTGCTTTCCATGGCATAGTGTACATTTGATGCTTTTTATGGCTTTGCGTAAATTTATTTTATTTGCTTTTACTTTTACCTTTTGTTGTTAGTATTAATTTTTTTTACTAAAGGGCAACAAAACATGAGTTCGGTTAGGGCAACCCGGATCTCCGGGCCGGCCCTGCATATTATATTCGATGTGAAGAGAAGTTGATGTTACAAGAAGAGATTCGAAGCGACGTAAGACGAATAAGGGAAAAGCAGCAACAACAACAATGACAGTCGACCGCATGAGCTCTCTGTTTGGAATCGAAGAAACACAATCAACGGCCTTTTGTGGCAATCGACTGTGATGTAGCAGTAGCTATTTTTAGGTCCAGTCTTGGGGATTCGATTGAAACCCAACTTCTTCTCTAAGTTAGATTTTATATCTCTCATTGTATGGTTATCTCTTCTAGACACACTGGACGGTTATTAAGATATAAAACTAAAATTTCTCTAGATCTTTATATATTCAATGTAACGGCTCAATAAAGAAGTACAAGCGCCAAATAGATAAAGAGAGTACTTCATCTCAGATGCGAGAGATTTCTCTATTGTAAATAGCGAGTACTTCCAGTGGGGCTTGAGCGAAAAGGTCGCGGTGAGAGTTGTAACTCATGTATTTTTCTCTAGTTGAATATTGTCCCAATTTTTCTCCCCCTAGATTAGGCATCACCCAAACCGGGATAAAATTGTGTGCTTTTATGTGTTTGATATGATCTATTATTTGCCTGGTGGTAGTTCGTAGTGATTGCATCATAAACTCAGCTGATCCGGCAAGTGGAATTCCCAATAATATTAGCATATATTATATAAAAGAAGGTGGTACTAATACAAACTAGGAAATGAGAGAATCTAAAAATGGTAAGCTTGGGGGTGATCTAGAATTTGAGATAGCCTAGGGTTAGATTAAAAAGAGGGCATTGAACTATTGTCGTACACCTCAACTTAATCTAAGCATAAGATCTCTCCCTGCCTTAAACTCCTTAGTGATCTTCCGGCGCAGCAAAATTGAATCTCTCCCAATTATTTAAAGTTTGAGTTAGTTTACAAATTTAAGGTATGAAGTTTGATATTCAATCTTTGGGAGTAAGTGATATTTAATCTTCATATTCGGAGAGTTCTTGAGATGTGGTATTCATTCCTCGGAGTTTTTGAGATCTTGTTTTCAATCTTCAGGAGTGTTACAACCACTTGAGCCTTCTTGTATTCATTGAGTTCTCATTTCCGCTTTCATCCAATCTTTTGAGCACACTAGTATTTGCAAAGTCTCCAGAGTCAAACGGTTCCTTTTCTCATTCAATATCCTGCCATCAAGAGAAAAAATACTTTCCGCATTTACCGCCAGAAACTAACCATTGAAAATGGTAAGAACGACATTTATTAACCCTAAGAGCATCCACAGTGGTTTTTTATATATGTCGATTTGCCCTTTTTTTAGCAAACGAACGCTGCAATGGTTTCTCATTTGCCATTTTTTAGCAAGTTTGCTATATTCGTTTCTCATATTTGAGAAACAGAATAGCGATTCTCAAATTATAAAGGACGGGATATCATATCCCGTCTGATGAATTTTAATATATTCTAATAGCTTCAGACGGTACATCATATACCGTCTCTCATTTTTTTTAATTTTTTTTTTTAAAAACTCCTCAGACGGGAGATGATATCCCGTCTGTGAGTTCATTTTTTGTCTTTTCCTTTTTTTTTTAAAGAAATGAACGGCCGGGATTGGAGGATTCGGGAAAAAAATATATATATATTTCACCAGACGGTACATGATGTACCGTCTGTGAAGTGTGGAATTAGTGGAGTCAATTAATGCTGGGTGGTAGGTTTAGGAGTATTAATTTGGTTTAGGTAGTGATATAATTAGGTTTAGTTATTATTATATTATTTAATTTTGTTAATTAATTAGGTTTAATAGTTAATGAGTAATTAACTTTTTTTAATTAATTTTTAAAGTTGAGACGGTATATCACTCAATTTTTGAAATTTTTGGCAATTTTTTAGCAAACGATCACTGTAGCGATCTCCCCTATTTGCTATTACTGTTGTTGCCATTTTTTGGGCAAATGAGAAACACCACTGTGGATGCTCTAAATATTAGAAAAAGGTTCAACGGACCGTTGCTGGACCGGCGGGTTGAACCGCTCAAATATGGTTCGGGCCATCTGGTTCACGACCCGAGGGTCCATGGCCGTGGTCCCAAAATGGAAGGATTGGCCCGCCTAGTTTAGGCAGACCGGCCCCAGACCGGACTACTATAATAGCGGTCCGGTCCGGTCCAAACTACAAAACGGGATGAACCGGCCCATTTGCCATCCTATGCTCAGCCGTTGAATTTTTCTTTTCCAAAACATGGTTAATATTTTCCAAAAAATGAATAATAAATAGATTACACGTCATATACACGTAGATACCGACACGCCTACTTATCCGCATGCAGTTCTTCTTCTCTTTTCCTCTCCATGCCGTGGGCCCCACTAATGACGCCGTCTTCTGCAAAATTTGCAAGTGGAAAAGGAGGCTGAGGAATAAAATCCTATGCACTTCAGGCATATATTTCACCTATTGGAAGTTCGAATATTACTAAACCCTTAATTATTGCCACATTTCCAAGTTTTTGTAAGTGTGCATAATCTTTCTCGTGGTATCATAATAACATTCTTTTGGAAAAAATTGCTGTTACGTACAATTCTGATCTTAACTCATAAAGATGACCTTTAACTTAGGTGTATTAGAACTCCTGCGTAATGCTTGGAACTTGAATATGATAGAGGGCCTTGGCAGTTCTCCCTTGTTCGAGGGAGTGCTCAATCTCCAATATGCAGATGACACTATTATTTTCACCAAACCGAACTTCCACTCCCTTCGTAACCTCAAACTACTCCTTTACTGTTTTGAAATGGCTTCCAGTTTATCGATTAATTTTCATAAATCCTCCGTTCTCTGGTTGGGTGGAACACCCAACCGTCAGCTTGAGGTCTCCAATTTTTTTAATTGCCCCATTGCTTCCTTTCCGATCAGCTACTTAGGAATTCCCCTTCGCTGGGGCAAGCTGCATAGATCGGATTGGTTCCCTCTTATTGATAGAGTGAAAGCCAGGCTCAACGTTTGGTCCAGCAAGCTTTTGTCTAGAGGCGGCAGGCTTACTCTCCTTAACTCTGTGATATCAGCCATGCCCCTTTATCTTATGTCTTTCTACCTCTTACCTTCTTGGGTCATAAAAAGAATTGATCAAATTAGAAGTAATTTCTTCTAGAATGGTTCTTCTTCCTTCAAACCAGGCTCCCATCTGTGTCAGTGGAAGCTGGTATGTACTTCCAAGGAGGAAGGGGGTCTTGGTGTTCTGGACATTCGTCACCATAACATCGCTCTCTTAGGTAAATGGTTATGGAAACTTCATAGTTCTGACCATTTGCCATGGGTTCGATACATTAGAGGTTATCGTTCCGCTTCTTGCAATTGGTGGGAGTTTCCTGAGGCGACTCATCGCCTCGCCTCCCCTTTTTGGAAAGGCATTTGGAAAGCATCTGCCGCTTTCCAGTGCGGCATTTATCGCATCTGCAAAGATGGATCGAGAGCTAAACTGTGGACTGACCAGTGGATTGGCAACACCACGCTTGCTTCGGCCTTTCCTTCACTTTTCCGACTGGCAGTCTTACCTCTGGCTACTATAGCGGATTCATTCATCTTGATTGATGATATTCGCTATTGGTTGATCCCATTCATGAGTGATCTTTCCCCATCTTTGTCTGGGGTCTATGTTAGTCTTATTCATTATCTTAACAGCTATGAATGGCGAGTGTCCGAGGGCATTGGTTGGCGCTGGTCATCTTCTGGGGTATTTTCTGTTAAATCATTTTATAATTTCCTCAACTCGAGAGGAGTGAAGTCTCCGATCGCCAAATTTTTCTGGGACTCGTCGGTTCCTCTGAAGGTTAAGATCACTTCCTGGCTTGCTTTTAATAACAAGCTCCTTACTGTCGAAGTTCTAAACAAACGAAACCTAGCCTGGGGTCAGCTTTGCGTTTTGTGCGAACAGCACGAGGAAGATGTTAATCATCTCTTCACTCAATGTCCCACTGTTATTTCCTTAGGGAAGATTTGCACTCTGGCTTGGGGCACTGCTTCTATTCCTCTTCATTTAGATTCCGTTTGGTCCACTAAGCCGTCGAATCCTTTGTTCAGTAACGCTTGGACTTTGTCGGTTCATACCATTATTTGGATTATTTGGAAAGAGAGGAATAGTAGGTTGTTCCAGAATCGTAGATCTTCTTTAGTTGCGTTAATCGATGAGTTCTTATTCCTTTTCAAACTTTGGTCTTCGGTTTTAGACACCAAGGACTTAACCACTCGCTTTTCTCATTTTATAGAACGTGCTTACCAATGCCTTCGTACTCTTCATGCTCTTTAATATGTTGGTTTTGCATTTGTTTCTTGTTATAACATATCTCTTCCTCTTCCATTATCTCTTGCAGGATAAAGTTATCGATCTAGATGCGGCTACCAGCACTGAACCACAGTGATCTTTGCTCTTGATCTTATCAGGGCTTTTGTCTCTTTTTTTTTGTAGTACTGGTAGTATCAACATCTTCTTTCTTTTTTGGTGGCTGATGGTTTAGTTTATTTTGTATGTTGCTGTTGGTTCAGCTGCGATCTTATTATAGCAGCGTTGCTCCTTCTTGCTTCTGGGCGGGTATTGCCTATGTACTTATCTTTTGTTTATCTTTGAGCTCCTGGATGTTTACAGACTCATGTTTATGTCGTTTTAAGATCTGTGTTAGCTTTTATTGGGCTTTATTTTGGGCTGCCCTGCTATCAATTTCGTTTGTTTGTTTGGTGGTTATTTGTTTGCTGAGTTTGTTTTAGGTGGGCGCTCCTATATGCGATTGCTCTCATCTGCTCCGTATGAGTACTGATGACTGTTTTTGATGGCTCTCATCTTCTCTGTTTGCTCGATGAGCAGTCACTTCTATCGAGGTCTTGTTGGTTGTATTCCTCATTTCAGCTGCTTTTTAAGTTACCCTCTCTTGGGTTTTAGAGCTAATCCTGGTGTCATTTCCACCATGACTAACTTATTTTTGATCATCAGTTACTTTATCCTCACTCTCTTCTTTGTGTACTGTGGTGCTTTTATTTTCTGGTTATTTCCCTTTGTTGGAATCAGGAAGAGTTGATTTGTTTGCGCCTGTTGGTTAGCCTTGTCGATGCATCCTGGTGTTGTCAGAGTGGCAGTTTTGTGGGTTGCGCTCGCTAGGATGGACGAGTGGCTCTCTCTGAGCCCTGAGTTATTAGGGACCAGATTGCTATTTGGTGGGATGCTTGCGACTGCTGCGTCTTTGCCTGTTCGGTGCTGATTCTTTTTCGCGCTCCTCTCAGACCTGTTGCTGCTCGCTTTTGCTCGGATTGATTTCTTATCACTGTTATGATGTTGTGTTTATTATGTGTTTTTCCATTTTACGGCTTGTAAAATTACTGTTTATTGATTTAATATATTATGTTTTGATGGCTGGGGTCGTAAGACTCTATCCGATTCATCAAAAAAAAAACTTAGGTGTATTAGACTATGATACTAAATTCTCAACCTTGCTAAGCCTCGTACATTTGATCAAGTAGCAGAATCTTTTATTTATTTATTTATATGAAATCTCAAATCAAATTATTATAATATGTGTATAAACACCCGTCCAACACGTCAAGTATCTCTTACAAATCATAATTTATAATATTTTATCCACCCCTAAACTATATGAACAAAGAAAGCTTATGAACTATTTGTTCATCATAATATCTCTAAGTGTTGCCTGGGAAGATTATGTGCCTGTTTTTTATTTCCTGGTCTGTTAAAACTATTGGTATCTTACTTTACTTCCTGTTGGCTCTTTATATATAACTGGCTGATCAGCTGTTTTGTGATTCCATGCATCTTTACCTATTTGAGATGCCTTACAACCAGTCTTAACTATTTCGTGCTGTGGTTATTGTCTCATTCTAGCTTCTTGTATTTGGCTGTTGGTTTGGTTTTTGCTGAGCGGTCCTTTACCGCTTGAATTTTTCTTCCCGGTGATCGGTGCCTTTGCTCTTCTTCTCTGCGAGATAGAGATGCATTTTGCTGCTTTTTTCTCACTACGGTTTTGATCGGAGTGTTTCCCTGCGAGGTTCATCGCGGTACTCTGGTTGAGCCACTGCTCTCGATGGGTGCTGCTTTTTGGCAGCTTTGGACCCATGCTGTTTTCCTTACAGCTACTAATAGACGCTTGTTTTGTTTCTGTTTGGTATGATGAGTGCTCTGGTTTTGGGTGAGAGGGAGTTGCTTTATCGTGTTTAGCCTCCTCCACCATGCGGGTTGGCCATGGACTGGCTTCGCTGTAGAGCACTGGTCATGTGACCACTTTCTCTACACTGTGGCTCTTGATCGTCTTTTGTTCAGCAGTAGCGATCTTTCCTTCCTCCTTGACAGTCCCTTGGGGTTGCCTCCAGACCTCGCATTTGCAGCTGCGTGTATTCCCTCGAGCCTCATCTTGTATGACGCCGAGTAGGGCGAGTTCGACGTGCACTGTCTCTCCAATCTCAAGCCAAGACAGAGGCACCCTTATCTGGATCGCTATTCCTCCCCGCTGAAGCCTCGCCTTGGACCCAGTTGTTTAGCGTTGCTGTTATTGAGTCGCACTTAGCTTGTTTTTTGACTGTTATGTCCTCTTTATCTGTATTAGTGCATGTCTTGTGCGTTTTAATTGTTTTACTCCTGGTAAAACCCTTCTTGTATTTACTATTATTATTAATTGATTGGCAGGCTGGAGTCTTTTGACTCTATCCGTTTTATCAAAAAAAAAAAAAATCTCTAAGTGTTTTATACAAGAAAAAAAAAAACTTGCATTTTGATAATGCTTTACCCATGTATCTTGTAATTATTAAATGACAGTTTTCAAGAAAAATTGTAAATTTGTATCTAGCCGTACAAGTTTGTCTGTATTTTTTTTTAGATGAGAATACAAGTTAGTCTGTAAAAATGGAGAATCTTCACTCATTATGAATATCTTTAAAGATCTGCAGACATAACAATGATCGATTAAAAATTTAACAAACAAAATAGTTTAATGGCCAGTTTTGGTGGAAAATAAATATACTGTGACAGCTTGACGCATTAATGAAACACTAGTATTTTTCACGTGCGATGTACGTTTTGATAAGAGTTGGAGATTTTTACGTGCGGTATACGTATTAAGAAATATTTTTGGTGTTGAACGTGCATTGCACTTAATTTGAAAAAATATTTTGAAAGAAAAACTGCAATTTGTATGTAAAATGCACGTGTTTATAAGTATAATTTAAGTTGTACGTACAACATATATGTATATTTAGTGTTTAAAAATATTATAAATTTTTTTTGCACATTTTAAATAGATGATTTTTTTTTTTTGTAATTAATAGAAGAGTTAAGTTGTACGCGCACGAATTTGTATCTTGATGAATGAAAATCCCTAACTCCCCCATAAGATATTAGAGATTAATAAACCGCAAAATTGCTGTTAATATTTTACTAGTATTATACACGTGCTGTGCACGTGGGGAAAATTGGGAGGAATGAAAAGGGAAAAAAAAATTTACCTGCACGTGCGCTGCACGGGTTGGGTTATGGACAAAGGCCTTCTCCCATTATAGTAGTAGAGATTATACACGTGCTGTGCACGTGGGGAAAAATTGGGGGTAATGAAAAGGGAAAAAAAAAATTTACCTGCATGTGGGCTGCACGGGTTGGGTTATGGACAAAGGCCTTCTCCCATTATAGTAGTAGAGATAATAGTAGAGATGAATACAAGATGAACGGCTGAGATTATCCACTTTATTTAATTAAGAAAAAACCTCACGCGCTCTACAGCTAGATCTCGCGATCCGAGATCTCCTCCAATTCGCTGTCGTTCTCCGACCTGCCAAGTGTACGGTCAGTAAAAGCTGACTCACCCCAAAAAGAATTTAAAAAACCCACCACCGCACCCGCTGAGCCCCACCACATTAACAAACTAACGGTCCAGCTCACCCCTCTGTCACGTTTACTTGTCAACATTCCGGGTCCACTTGACCATTTATATAATACAACTCCCCATCTACTAATTTGATACGTGGTAAATGACGTGGCCGATCTCGTCCTCCTTGGCTTCATCTTCCTCCTCTAGAGAGAAATTTGTGAAATCTGGGTTAGCGTTTGGGTTTTTGAGGCGATTCGGCGAGCGAGATTGCAGGTACGTGCGTTTTACGTGCGAAATTTGTTTACTTTGCAACTAGTATGCTGGATTTAAGTACAATTTGGATATATTTTGGTAAATTTTGGTGATTCTTAGGTTGTTTGTTGTGTTTTGGTAAAGATCGAAATTTTAGTTGGAAAGTTTCTTTTTTGTTAATTTGGGGAAAATGTGGGCATTATGGTAATTGAGGGAGAGAGATGGGGGGTATTTTGGGGTAGAATGGATGTTGAAGATGAAAGATCTGTTGATTTTGGGTGGTTGATTAGTTTTTTTGTGAGGTTGGAAGACAAATATGTCCCTGGGTTTATGTTCACATTTTAAGTACATTTTTGTAGAAAAGATCCCAATTTGGGTTCTGTATGTTTTTCAGTTACATTAAAAAAGTATATGATATTTTTATGTCTAGAATTTTAAATTTGGTTTGCTGCGAAAGTTGATAGCACTATCTACATATAGTCAATTGTTTGTAGTATTATTTGTTATAATTACCAACGATATGTATGTGAGTCTGGGATTGGATTCTTGATAGTAGAAAAAATTACGCCAGTTCGTAGAGTAATGGCTGTATTTTTTTTTTTTTTTTAATTTTTTTTTCTCTTCAGGTTCTTAATTTGCTTGTTATCTAATATCTGGATGAAGGATAAATTAGTCAAGTTTTTGTTTGTTTGAAAGTGAACTCTCAAATTATAGGTTAAATAAGGTCATATAACATGTCGATTGATTGTGTTGTTCTACATCCAAAGTTACTATTTTTGGATGGTTTATGTCTTCGAACCCCTTACTCTAATTAAATCATTTAGTTCACTCCATACCCGGCTCGTCCTTCATCTCATTTTATTCTATCTTTTCCTCTTCGTTCCGTCACCTTTTTGTATGAGCTAGATTCGTTGGTTGAAATCTTAAGTTTACTTGCTCGACAACTTTAAGCATTACAACAACAATAACAACAACAACAAAGCTTTTTTCCCAACTAGTTGGGGTTGGCTACATGAATTCTGATTTTCCATTCTGCTCGATTTAGTGCAATATCTTCTGTAAGGCCACAAACTATCATATATTTTCTCACCGTTTTCACCCAAGTAAGTTGAGGCCTTCCCCTACCCCTAACTTTACCCTCAATACTTATCAAATCACTCTTTCTAATGGAGGCACTGCTAGGTCTACATGTGACATGTCCAAACCACCTGAGACGATTAAATCTTTATTTATCTTGGATAGGAGCTACCTTTACCATGTCTCGTATATGCTTATTTCTAATTTTGTCCTTGTTTTGCCACACATCTATCTTAGTATATATCTTCATCTCCGCTACACTCTTTTTTTGGACATGTTTCTTTGTTGCTCAACACTCTGCTCCATACATCATTGCTGGTCTAACGGTCGTCCTATAAAATTTTTCCTTCAACTTCAAAGGTATACGTTTGTCACGCAAAAGACCACTATTGCTTCTCCACTTAAGCTACCATGTTTGGATCCTATGTGTAACATCTTCATAAAGCTCCCCATCTATTTATATAATCGAGCCTAAATATCAGAAACGGTCTCTCTTAGGTATCACTTGACCATCAAGCTTCACTACTTCCTCATTTGTGTTCCGAATATCACTAAAATTACACTACATATACTCTGTTTAAGTTCTGCTTATTCTAAAGCCTCTAGCTTCCAAAGTTTCTCTCCACAATTCTAATTTAACACACTAGAAGGAGAAATAGTTGGCTAGGAATTAAGGATGAGGAAAATGAATCAATTAGAGGGCAGAGAAAAGTTGAATTTGAGCTCGTGCTTTGATTAGCCCATCAAAGATTAGTTGTTGTTGTTGTGAATAAGGAATTAGATTATCTTAACAATAAGATTTCAAATGAAATGGACTTTTGATTATGAATTTTCAACTGCCTTACGAATGTTTCTCCTGAAATTATAAAGGTTGCATATGTAAGTATTCACAGGTAGCGTCAATTAAGAATAAAATGAGGGGGAATTGGTTGAGTTGGTTTGGGAATGTGCAAAGCTGCAAAAGAGATCAATAGTAATACCAAAACGAGGAGTTGTGCCCCTTGTTGGATTGTAGTAACCTAAGTAGTTAAAATTCATGATTACGGCCGATCAATTCCCAATTAATTGCTAATCGGAGGCTAAATGATTATTTTTTTAGCGATTCATAATATTTCAATAGTAAGCGATTTAGTCGGGTATAATCGGCCGATTAGTGGTTAATCAGCCGATTTTAAGTGGCCGATTAACTGATTAAATCTCTTCCTCTAATTTTCATGCTTGTTTGCATTATTTGAGCTTAATATGACCCAAACTCAAATCCAAATCCAAAATTCAAACCCCTTGTGGTCCTCGCGCAAACCTAAATCCGACATGTCGCCACTCTCTTCTTCTTTCTCGTGCAAACTCAAACCCAAACTGATTATCTTCTTGCTCGAGCAAATCCAAACCTGACCTACCGTCGTATACTTGACCTGACCCGCATCTGCTACACCTCCTCTTGCTGCTCGCACTGCTCCACCTCTTCGATTGTTTTTGTTTGATGAAACCGACCAACAAACCTGATCCAATCCACATCCATAATCCAAGCTAAGCTCTAACCAAGTACTCTTTTCTTTCTCTATAACTATATGTTCCTATTTGATAATCTTATAATAGTTTTATGTTAGGATTTAGTGTTGATACATAATAATAATATATCTTTTTTTAATTATATATATATATATACACACACACACATAAGGAATACTCTATTGCAAATGGGTCCCGTGCAAACGGGTATGCAAACCACTGAAGCCATTGTTGGAAACAATGGGTTAATATAACCTAAGTTGTTCCCAACAACAGCTTAGGTGGTTTGCAATGGAACATTCTTCTCTCTCTCTCTATATATATATACTAGATTTGCCCGTGGGCACGTGCCTACGGCACGTCTTCGGAACGATACAATACACGAAAAGCCCTGTAAACAGTAAAACAACAATTATGTAGTTCAAGTTTGAATAGTAATATAATAATTAGTTGTAAATAAAAGTCCATGTTTCTATTAGTATATGTTGAAAAAAATTATAAATAAGGATGTAAAATCCAACTTCGTAGAACTTTAAGTGTGGAAAATGATGAAATTTAACTGTTGAAGAGATATTTGCTATTTTTAATATAACATGTGCAATAAAAAAAGCATAAAAATTTTGAAAATTTTATAAACCTGAAATCCTAGAATCTAAATTTCTATGTAAATAAAGAAAGAATGGGAGAGAGAGGGGGAGAGAGAGAAAGAGAGAAATATGAAAAAGTGAAGAGAGAAGAGAGAGATAATAATAAAGTAATGAGTTTTTTAGCTTTGCGGGGAAAAATTTAATTTTGGGGTTTGAAATTTTCGGCAGGAAAATATGTTTTGTGAGAATCAATGTAGGCCATTGATTTTAGGGGAGATTGAATGAGAGACACTTGATAACTTTCTTTGTAATTTATTATATATATATATATATATACATATATATATATATACACATTGATTTTTCGATTTAATCTTCGATTATTTTTCGATTAACCGATTAATCGCTAATCGCTCTTAGACCTATTAGTTCAAAAATCTGATTTTAACTGCCTAGGTAGTAACTGGATCAAAGATGACTAGCCTATATAGTTTGTCCTGGGCTGTTAAAAAGGATATTGTTGCTGCTTTTTTTGGTGTGGGAGCAATCAGATGATGTTGATTCTTTTGAGGAATAATATAAAATTTGACCTTTTGACTTTCAATTGTGTTGACTGTCTTTGACTGCTATTGACTTGACGATTTGACTCGTTTGTGCGGTAAGATTTGATTTGTGTGGTGACGATTGCCTCCGATGACCTGCTAAAAGTCTGAAACACCGGGATTGTTCCCGGCGACAGACCTTCCGATCCTCAAGTCAGAAATTAAGAATAGAAATAGAGATTTTAGAGGCAAAATATTGGTTGCCTTGTTCTAGTGGAGGTAGAGGGATATTTATAGTCGCCTTGGGGGTCAGTTTTAAGATAATGATTTATCTTTACTTTCCGATATTTTTGGATTGAATCAGTTATCTCTTCTTCATAAAGAGATAAGAGTAGTTGAGGGGATTTAAGTTTTAAACTCTCCCCTAGATAAGAGATATGGGTTTTGAACTGTTTCTTATAGATAATCATGAGTTTAAATTATTTTTAAATGATCTGAACTCATTTGCGTGGGGCTGTTATGACAACCCAGTGAGACAGATCAATTTTTGGATTATTGAGCTTGAAAGAGGCCCAATTTTTATTCATGGACACATTTATAGGTGAAATTACTGTTTACCCTGAGCTTTATGATTCATGCCTGATTTGAATGGTCCCGATTTAGTTCTATTTTTACCTATATCACAAGTCTCTCTCTCCCGAAGACTGAGTTTTACAGTCTTTGAGGAGTAGTTCGCCCATTTTTAATGGTTTACAGGACTTATCAGAGTTCTCAGAGAAGTTTGGATTTTGCTCGAGGTGTAACGGTGTTATTTTGAGCTTTTTAAAATACCCATTTTTTAAGAATTTTCTGGATTTTAAGTATTTTTTTCAGATTTTTCTGAATTTTTTCAATTTTTTAATCATTTTTTGATTTTTTATTCAATTTTGAATTTCAAAAAATATTAAAAAATTTGAAAAATTCTTTTTTCGGTGTGGGAGCAATCGGATGATGTGGATTCTTTTGAGAAACAATCAGGAATTTGACCTTTTGACTTTTAATGGTGTTGACTACCTTTGACTGCGATTGACTTGATGATCTGACTCGTTTGCGCTGTAGGATTTGATTCGTGTAGTGACGATCGCCTCTGATGACCCGCAAAAAGTCTGAAATACCGAGATTGATCCCGGCGACAGACCCTCCACGCTCAAGTCAAAAATTAAGAAGAATATGAAAGCTTTTGTGGAGAAAAATATTAATTACCTCTTTCTGGCGGGGGTAGAGGGTATTTATAGTCGCCTTGGGATAATGTCGAGATAATCATTTATCCCTACTTTCCGGTATTTTTGGATAGAAAATAGAGTTTAAATTTCTTCATGATAAGAGATTTGGTTTTAAACCGCCTCTTAAGGATAATCATGAATTTAAATAACTTTTTAAATGATTTGGGTTTATTTATAATGGGCTGTCACCCAGACCCAGTAAGGCAGATCCGTTTTTGGATTATCGGGCTTGAAAAAGGCCAAATTTTCATTCATGGCCTGTTTATAGGGGAAAAGTTACCGTTTTACCCCTGAGAGCTTTAAGTTTTGTGCCCGATTTAGTTCTATTTTACCCATATCACAACTCTACTCTCGAAGACCAAGTTTCATAGTCTTTGAGGAGTAGTTCGCCCGTTTTTAATGATTTACAGAACTTATTGGAGTTCTCGGGGAAGTTTGGATCTTGCTCGAGGTGTAATGATGTTATTCTGAGCTTGTAAAATACCCAAAATTATTTCTAGAATTTTCTAGATTTTAAAAGATTTTTCCAGATTTTTCTGAGTTTTTCCTAAATTTTAATCAATTTCCGAATTTTTTAAATTTATTTTTGAAAATTATAATTAATTATTCTAAATTAATAATTATTTTTTTTCATAATTTAGAAATATTTTTCAGAATCAGTAATTATTAGTTTAGATTTTTTAATTAATTTTTTACGATTTTTAATTAACTTTTCGGAATTTTTAAATAATTAATTTGATTTAATAATTAAATATAGAAATTAATTAAATACCTGATGACGTGGCACAATTTGGAGTGTCGATCACGACTAGTTCGAAAATCATTAAGGTCGAACGGTCAGAATGTTAATCTTGACACGTGTCCGTAGACCGTTGACTGCTTTGCGTGATTTCATGATCGGGGGTGCATTTGTTCGGAACCTACCACCGAGCGTTGAGGGTGGTTCGACTCAGCGACGCGTGTCCCGTTGATCGTTGACTGTTGACCGATAAATGATTTTGCATGATTTTACGATCGGTGACTTGTTTGCTCGGAGCCTGCCACCAAACGTTGAAGGTGGTTCAGCTGGGCGACACGTGTCCCTTTGACCATTGACTGTTGACCGGTCAACGATTTTACGTGATTTCACGATCGGGGACGTGTTTGCTCGGAGCCTGCCATTGAACGTTGAAGGTTGTTCGGCTGGGCGACACGTGTACCGTTGACCGGTCAACGATTTTGCATGATTTCATGATCGAGGACGTGTTTGTTCGGAGCCTATCACCGAACATTGAAGGTGGTTCAGTTGGGCGACAGATGTCCGGTTGACCGTTAACAGTTGACCGATCAACGATTTTGTGTGATTTCACGATCGGGGACACGTTTGCTCAGAGTCTGCCACCAAATATTGAAGATGGCTCGGCTGGGCGACACGTGTCCTGTTGACCGTTGATGATTTTGCATGATTTCACGATCGAGGATGCGTTTGCTCGGAGCCTGCTATCGAAGGTCGAGGGTGATTCAGCTGGGCGACACGTGTCCCGTTGATCGTTGTCCATTGGCCGGTCAACGTTTTTCATGATTTCACGATCGGGGACACGTTTGTTCGGAGCCTGCCACCGAGCGTTGAAGGTGGTTCAGCTAAGCGACACGTGTCCCGTTGACCGTTGATAATTGAGTGTTTTTGCGTGATTTCACGATCGGAGACGTGTTTGCTCAGTGCCTACCACCGAGCGTTGAAGGTGGTTCGGCTGGGTGACACATGTCTCGTTGACCGTTGACCGGTCAATGTTTTTGCGTGATTTCACGATTGGGGACACGTTTGCTCGGAGCCTGCTATCGAATGTTGAAGGTGGGCGACACGTGTCCCGTCGACCGTTGATGTTGACCTGTCAACGATTTTGCGTGATTTCACGATCAGGGACATGTTTGCTGGGAGTCTGCCACCGAACGTCGAGTGTGGTTAGGTTGGGTGACACGTGTCCCGTTGACCGTTGACCAGTCAATAATTTTGCGTGATTTCACGATCCGGAACATGTTTGCTCGGAGCCTGCCACCGAACGTCGAGGGTGGTTCGGCTGGGCGACACATGTCCTACTGACGATTCTGTGGCGTTGTTTCATATTACGTTTTTGCTTGAGTTTATGTCGTTTAGTCTTCATGGCCGTTGGACTTCGTGGCATTATGGGCTTTCCCATCAGCGTGGGGCCCAAAAGCTTTAGAAGTTTAACCGCCTCTCCCCGTCTCTATAAGACTCCAACCTTCCCCCATCTTCTTTCCTCATTTTCTCACTTCTTCAAGAATTTTTTTTGCTCTTATTCTGTCTTGCTAGCGGTCGTGGCCAGATGTTGCTTTTTTCGGCGAACTTTTTTAACTGTAGCCATCACATCAAGGTAATATATATATATTTTAGCTTATATATATTATTTTATCAAAGATGTCTAGGAAATCTTCTGGAAATGAGACTTCCCCCTCGGGTCATGGCGGAGATCAACAACCGATTCTTTCCCCGAGGGTAGATAAAGGGAAGAGTGCAGGGTCGATGGTGGTTGAGACAATAGTGGAGAGAACGAAAGAAACGGGGGAGTTGAGTAGACTCCCTAGCCCTCTGTCGAGCCTTGGCAGGGTTCGAGACTACTCAGCCGACCTCTTGTCGAGAGTGGCGCACGGGATGACGCCTTTGTACGACGAAAACAAGCCTCGCAAGCACTCAAAAGTGGACGACATATCTTCATTGCTTACGGAGGAGGATTTGCACTGCATTCGGGAGTGTTTCATTATCCCGAAGGAGTTTGATCTACTTTTGCTCGGTCCTGGCGTTAGAGCATGTACGCCCCTTCCTCCTGATATGTGCTTCCTTTTGTTCGATGCATTTCTTGCGGGCCTCTGTCTCCCGTTACCGTCGTTTGCGACTGAGGTTCTCCGTTGGTACTCTTTGAGCCCGATCCAGTTTATGCCAAATATGTGGAGATATGTGAATGGCTTCGTACTGCATTGTCAATTGGTGGGGATCGAGCCTCGACTTAGTGTTTTGAGGAGGCTCTACAAGAATCACCAAAAGAGTAGGTCGGAATTAGGTTCTATCTTACTCCGACTCGATCAAAGATTAGAGGGAGAAGTACTTTCTTGTTCGGAGTAATGAACCGTGGGTGATTCCCACGAGGTGGAGGGAAGAAGTACCAAAGAGGGTGAAAGCCGACCCCATTTTGAGCCCTGAAGAGGACGAAATGGTTCGGATACTTTTAGATCGGCTTGCTTGGAGTTTGAAGGAGGTGACAGAGGAGTTTCTCTTCAGGGAGGGTCTCAATCCGATAAACCCTAGCATGCATATTTGATTATCCTTTATTTCTTACTCTTGCTTTCGTAGTTACTTCTTCTCTTCCTTCATTCTCTATTTTAATCTCTTCGTGTTTCGTACCGCAGGGGCCGCTGAGATGGACTTTAATGCGTTGATCGCCAAGTGTGCGGGGTTGAGCGGCAAAGCCCCCGAGGAGAAAAAAAGGAAGACAGCGGCTGTCAGTTCTTCAACGGCAAAAGGTCGTGAGGGGCCCCACGATCGCCTCTCCAGTGGTAGACTTAAGAGTCCCTACCTTCCGCTTCGCCTGGTCCTTCCACCGGGGAATTCACTCTTGGTGCCGCTCTCGCACTTGAAGCTCCACCCCTTACTGCGGCGACGGAGGCAAATCTTACCGAGGAGCACAAGAAGCTATTCGTCCCAGGTTGGCGCGTAATGAAGCACGATGGGTTCCTCAGGGACTCAGCCTCCTGTATGCAGGCAATTCACCACCTTGCGACTCCGAAGGATAGAGCGGCAACGGATGCGGGGTCGGTAAGCGACGATGCCTTGGAGATAGCCAGAGCAAACATGGCAGTAAGCTCTTATTACTTCGTTTTGGTGCTTGAATTAATAGAGTTGGTTTTCCCTTTGTAACTTCGAACACTTTTTTCTTTTTGTAGATCACTTGCCACTTCAGCACCTTGCTGAAGCAGGTGGTGGAGCAGGAGAAGGAGCTGAAGGCAACGTGTGATCGGGACCGAGCTGAGCAGGTGAAGACTGCTAAGGCGTTGGAGGAGGCGATGCACTTATCACAGTCCCAAGCATCGCAGATCGCCTGGCTGGAGTCGGCTTTAGCGAAGGCCAACGACCAGGCAGCCTAAGAGAAGGAGAGGGCAGATCGAGGGATGACTCTCGTAGCCGAGGAGAGGGAGAGGGCTGGGAAGGAGGAGGATGCGGTGAAGGAGGCGAAGGCTGAAGCCGAGGGGTTCCTAGCTTTGAACATGGAGCATGCGTATGCTAGGGATCTTAAGCATGTTGGAGCACGCATCCTGGGGTTTGATCGCTCGGGGTATAATTTGTACGACCCTGTTGAAGGCAATTCAGAAGAGGAGGGTGAGGAGGAAGAGGAGGGGGAGGAGCAGGTTGTTGTAGCGGACCCCATGTCTGCCATGGTAGTTGTTCCAGAGGCAGTTGAGGGGAGTGGTTGCGAGTCTACTACACCTATGGATCAGTCGACCGAGGTGGACCCTGGACTCCTCTTTGTAGCTAGTTGTCTTTTTCGTTTGTTTTTGTTGTTTTTGTTGTTTTTGCTTTTGTATGGATGCCTAATAGCGGGCTGGCCACCGCTTTATTGTATTTTTACATTGCAATAATTTTTTTTAGCCATTCTTATCTCATGTAATGTTTGATTCTTCTTGAGTTTTCGCACATCCTGTGACTTGGTTGTCTTTGTTAGAGTGATCTATCATTCTCTTTCGTCAGCTGGTTATTGTGTACAATGCATGAGATTCTTGAGATCAAGCGGGTTATTGTGTACAATGCACGAGATTCTCTTTCGTCGGTCGTCCGCCTCTGTTCCAAGCTTCAGGTGACCGAGCTGGGGCTCTCTTGTTTGCGAGAGAGGCTTTCTAAAGCGGAGGCAGAGCTTGGCCACATGAGAAGGGTCTTGACCCGCAGAGATATCGAGGTGAGGCGTAATGATGAGATTCTCTGAGAAGTACCCCCAATTGGTGTGGAAGATCACTCTCCAGGTGGAGCAGCTGTTGGGAAGTCTTCGAAGTTTAAAGCCATTCGCCGCCCTTTATTTGCGGTCACAGCCGAGAGAAACGAGCTGAAGAACGTAGTGCTCGAAAAGAGTTTAGAAGCAACCGATCTTAGGAGGACTATTTTTGAATTTTGGCAGGGGACCAGAGCAAGTGGTGTGCCTCGTTTGAAATTTAGAGTGAAGGACGACTCTCTCAAAGAGAGGCTTGTTGAACCAGAGACCGAGAGCCACCGTTTGAAGCGACTCCTTGAAGGAGGCAACGTTAGGAGCACTTCTTGCTCTCGTGAAGAGCGTGCCCAAGGGAGGTCCTTCCACGAACTGGCTTTACGGTTGCCTGAGGCCCTGCGGAACCTGGGTGACGCTCAAAGTGGTGTGGCCGGCTCGTCTAACGAGACGTCGGTTGGTGCAGCGGAACGAGCAGTAGGCCCTGGCGGTGCGACCCAATCTGTGGGTTTGAATGTTGCTTCAGATGGTTCGAAGGGAAGGGATAGTGCTGGCTTTCCAGTGGGAAGCCGTAAACCGCGTGTCCTTGAAAAGGAATATCCCATTGCCACAGAAGAGTTGAAGGGATGCTGAGTGAGGTTTTGTAATTCTTATAAAGGCTTGTTCTTTCTACAATACTTGTATCTAGATAATTTTTGTGAAATAAAATTTTGCCAAGTGGTTGAGAATCGTCTATTGAGAATTATGTTTTGTTGATTTTAACTTGGTTCAAAGGGCACTCGTACGGCGAGATATACCTCACACACTTGCTCGGGAGCAAGTATGCCCTGTGCGACTATATGAATTCTAAACGGATCCTGCAATTGTCCGTTGGAGTGTTTTAGTATATGAACCATGGATTGTTTCAGGAATACTCGAACGGTGAGCCGTACTTCGCATACTTGCTTTCGGGGCATGTGGCTAGAGTAGCTCTATGAACCGTGAGTGGACTTCGAATAAGGTGACGATGAGTTTTGGGAGCACTCGAATGGCGAACCGATACCCGCACTTGCTCGGGAGCACGTGGCTATGGTGGCTCTATGAACCATGAATGGACTCCACACTTATCCAAAGTTGTTTCAGGAGTGCTCAAACGGCGGACATAACTCAGCACGTTTGCTTAGGAGCTAGGTGGCTAGAATTGCCCTCTGACTGTGAGTGGACTCTGAACAGGATGACGACGAGTTTCGGGAGCACTCGAATGGCGAACCGATCCCCGCTCACTTGCTTAGGAGCATGTGGCTATAGTGGCTCTATAAAACATGAATGGACTTCACACTTGTCCAGAGTTGTTTCAGGAGTTCTCGAACAACAGACAAAACTCTGCACATTTGATTAGGAGCAAAGTGGCTAGAATTGCCCTCTGAACCGTAAGTGGACTCCGAACAGGATGATGACGAGTTTTGGGAGCACTCGAATGGCGAACCGATCCCCGCACACTTGCTTGGGAGCATGTGGCTATGGTAGCTTTATGAACCATGAATGGATTCCCCACTTGTTTAGCGTTGTTTTAGGAGTACTTGAACGACGGACATAACTCCGCACGTTTGCTTAGGAGCAAAGTGGCTAGAATTGCCCTCCGAACCGTGAATGGACTCCGAACAGGATGATGACAAGTTTCGGGAGCATGTGGCTTTGGTGGCTCTATGAACCATGAATGAACGCCACACTTGTCCGAAGTGAGGCACTTGTACGGCGAGATATACCCCGCACACTTGCTCAGGGGCAAGTGTGCTCGTGCGTTATTATGAATTATGGATGGATCCCACAATTGCCTGTTGAAGTGCTTAGTGAATAAATTGGTGTTGGCTCGGGGGCGTACCAAGTGTCTTTAACTTATTGCTTTCCTTAGGTTAAATTGTTCACAGAGTTTCTCAAGTGTTCAAGGAATTTCGCAAAAAAGAAAAAAATACTTTTTATTGAAAAATTTAACTAAACAACTGCTTTAATGCAAGTCCTTATTACATGTTGTGACATTTATAATCATCGGACTTTATTACATGTTTTGATGCTATCAACTGAGCGAGGGCGTTAGGCGCTCTCTTTGTATTTCATGAGATGTTCGGCGGTCCAAGTCCTCAATATCTTTTTCCCCCCCAAGTCTTCAAGTCGGTAAGCTCCTGGGCGGACAACTTGTGAGATTTTGTATGGTCCTTCCCAGTTAGGGGCGAGCTTTCACTTCTTCCGATGGACGGATATTTCGAGCTTTCGAAGGACATGGTCCCCTTCTTGATTGTTGGTGTAACGCCCCGAATTCCAAAATACGGAAATTCGTAGCACAACAGGATCTTTACTTCACTTCGTACAATTTTACAAGGAATTTGAAAACTTTTATTACATCAAGTTCTTTTAAAACAACGCAGTGGAAATTAAATGAAGTACAACATGATATAAATGTAAAATTTTAACATCAGCAACTTAAAATGGAAAGTTATCTTTAGCATCAATCATTTTTATAACTCCTTGCAAATTCAATGCCTGCATTTGAAACTGTGGGCACGTCAATTGCTTACAACCGACGCAATATTATAAAACATTGATCCTCACTATGCTTTAATATAACGATTTACTTACTTTAGCAACCACACACTTGAATGCATTACAAAGTGTAAAAGTGACTATCCTAAACATGTCAGTGTATGTTATGCCTTAGATGCTTAATGCAATTGTTTACACTACGATGAACTAATGCATGCTTGTTCGGATTCTATGCATCCTATACTACATAGGTTCGAGTGCAAGCTCTTAAGGTACTCCACATTAAAGAGTTTATATCCCACGTTATGCATCCTAACCCAATGAATATACTCCAACACGTAGCTACCGAAGAGTCACCCCTCCAAGATATTGGACCTTACCGGCCTACTCCTAGCCCACCTCAGTGGATTTACCGGGCGTATTCTCAGCCACGAACCCTAGCAAGTGGATCTCTCGCAACTACGAACCAGGCCTATCCCTAGCCCACCGTAGTGGATTCACCGGGCATATCCTGTCCGTCCCGAACATTCCTAGAGACTGCAGTCTCTTTACCGGCCTTTTCGATGATAGATGGATGTACTCCTAGCCCATATACATGGATTTACCGACCGTACTCCTCGATCTCGAACCCCTAGGAGTTGTACATCCTTTACTGGTCATGTTCGTCTTTGTTTCTTTCATATCTTCTTCTAGTACCTTTCCCTAGGTTTAATTAACATCATCACAACCTAGATGCTAATTTACCCTCCTACCGGTCTTCACAATACCGAGAATGATGACCCCATATTGGCCACTTCTCAAATTAATTAATTTCATCACTTTCCGGTACATGAGTCTCATTTAGCAACTAGATTACAACAATCCTTTCATTAATAGAGATCAATTAGGTCATGACTAACCTCAACATAAATCTCTCGTTCTTTATTCAACAAACATTTACTTAATTCATTTCCTTCACAATTTTAGACCATGCAATAAATAAGCATTAGAAGACAAATGCCTTTAATCAACTTCTTGAAGACCAACATTTAGTTAATTCGCCGAAATTATTTACTTCAACCATTTCCCATATTCTTTGATTAATAAAGCTTCTCACATTATCCAAGTGTGGTTTGAGTACTACTTTCTTTTCTAATATCAAGTTCTGTAAAAGTCTCTTAATAAAACAATTTATTAGGACTTCAATTTCAAAAACTCTCGTTCGTATTTGAATTCAATTATTCAATCTCTTCAATTATTTTTCCTAAGCCCAAAAGTCGTATTCACAATATCTCTGAAAAGTATTCAATTTCTTTAATCAATTTATTCAACCCCACTATGTTTCCTATTATAACATTAACCCATAACTCATTAGCATAAATATAAATTTTTAGGCTCCCAATATATACTCAAAACAGTGAGAAAATATTTCTAATTGTCTAAATAATATCTAGAATAAGTCCTGTAATTTTTCCCGAATTTTAAAAGATCAAAAACTCCAAAAAAACTCAAAATGTCAAAAATTGCACATTTCTGTGCATAAGGAGTTTCGAACCCAGGACCCCCAAGCACCAGTGGCGCCACGTGGCGAGCCTAGGCGCAGTCACGCAGCCGATAGCCACTCAGGACAAGCGTCCAAGCTGATAGTATATGGGTTTTATTATTTTTAACCCCGGTCTCTGTTCATTCCTGTATTTTAATTTCTCTTATACTCTACAATTTTATTTGTTTTCCCAATTTAATAGTTAGTAAATTATATCTAAAATCTTCACAAATATTTGTTTACTAATTCTAACCACAATAAAAATTATTTTTATACATACATATTGTAAAATGATGATTGTTAGAAACAACATAACCATACATTTTCATATATTAAAATAAACTACTTCAACCAACCCCAATTCAAGATTTCATAGCTTTTCCTTCTTCTCTCTATCAATTTCATGAGAATATTTCATTTCACATTAATCTACAACTCTCCTATTGTTTACCCAACTTGTTTATATAATTTAACAATTTGTGTATAAAAGATCAATTTCAATTCATGCAACCCAATCATGGCACACTAACATGTACCCAACAACACCTCCACAACTCTATTTGTATTTTCAAGTTACTAACATGACAAATTATAAAGAATCTTTCCATCTAGCATGCAATTGCCACGAACAAGATCAATACCACATGTAAAATAACCACACTAGAAGTCTAAGAATTCATGCCACAAAATCATCACACTAATTGAACATGCTTACTACAATTTATCTAGAAAATAAGGAAATCACCTACCTCTTTGATGAAAAAGCAATTAGAATTCCTAGAACGAAAGCTCCTAGCTCCACACCGATTGCTTTTTTCCTCCAAACTAGTCTCCAAGCACTCCAAGTAAAAACCGGCCTCTCCCTCTTGCTCTCTTTCTTTTTCTCCCTTAATTTTGATTAATATTTTGTGCAAATGTGAACGAAGATTTGTAGGTATTTATAGGACATTTGTGTGGTGGAGAATGATCCCACTACTTCACGCAACTACCCACTCACCTCACCCCACTTCTCCCTCTCTCTCCATATGGCCGGCCATTGCTTGGGGTCCACAACACGTGCACGTGCACCCCATGTGCACACTCTTTCTCATTTATTTTATATTTTGTTATTTGTTAGTTGTTACTAGTTTGTTACATGACATGTATGGTTGCACTTTCTCATTTGAAATAGAGTATTTAATAAATAATTAATTTTTGGGCTTTAATTTCCTTGTAGGCTTAAATTAGTCTTCTAGGCCTATGGACTTTTAATTTAGAAAAGAAAATAAATGAGACAAATAAATAAGAGAAATGTGTGCATAACTTAGAAAAATTTTAGAGCCAAAAATAAAACAAAACGCACGTGCAAAAATGAAAAAAAAACGCATTTTATACTAAAAATTCTTTCGGGATGTTACAGTTGGCCGGACACACCTTGTTATAGAATCTCTTCACCCTCTGCTAGTAGATGTTTCTCCGGTTGATGGTTTTCTCTCGGACTTCTTCGAGAAGGTCAAGATTAGCTCGAATGTCGTTCGAGTTATGTTCTTGGTTGAACGAGAGGAGGCGATGAGAAGGTATTCCGACTTCTAGAGGGATAAGAGCTTATGTGCCGAATGTAAGGTTGAACATGGACTTGCCAGTGGGGGTTCTTTTTGTGGTCCTATAAGACCAGAGTACACTCGGAAGTTCTTCGACCCTTTGTCCCCTAGCGGCTTCACCAAGTCTCTTTTTGAGACCATCCAATATTTGCCGATTGGCATTCTCGGCTTGACCATTGGTCTGAGGGTGTGACACTGAAGAGAAACGTTGCTCAATACCTAAGTCAGTGTAGAACTGAAGGAACCTTTTACCAGCGAATTGAGTCCGATTATCGGTAACTAAAATGCGAGGGATCCCAAAGCGACAAACTATGTTCTTCCAAAAGAACTGTTGGATTCAGTGCTTGGTGATTGTTGCCAGTGGTTCAACTTCTATCCATTTTGTAAAATAGTCGATAGTGACCACCAAGAAGGATCGTTGTCCAGTGGCAGGAGGGAACGGCCCGAGCAGATCCATCCCCCACATTGCAAATGAGATGGGGCTTGACATGGAGCTAAGGTTGGCTTGGGGAACTCATTTTACGGAGGAGTCTTTGACACGAGGGGCATTGGCGGATATAAGCTTGAGGATCACTTAGGAGAGTGGGCCAGTAGTATCCATGGTTAAGGATCTTCCGTGCAAGGGGCCTTGCGCCCATATGGCTACTGCCTCTTCCTTTGTGAACGTCTTATAGGGCATAGTCGGCCTCTTTGGGTGAAAGGCACCGAAGGTATGGTCGACCATTGACTAGAGTGTAGGAGCACTTGTAGTGATCCCCTTCTACGAGTAAGTACCTTTTAGCCCTTGCTCAAATCTTTCTTGATTCTTTGATATCTGCCGGGAGGATCCCTTTGCGAGGAAGTCGACTAGAGGTTTAATCCAACAGTCTTCGGGTGTTTGAGGGGTGATATGCATGAGTTCGACTGCTTCTTCTTCGATGCTCAATTTTAGGAGGACCTCGATCAGTACAGAGTGGTCGAGTTCGTCGAATGATGAGGAGGCGAGCTTGGAGAGGGCATCTGCTTGCCCATTTTCTTCTCGTGGAATGCAAGTGACCTCACCTTCTTGGAAAGTGGACATGATTTTCTTTACACACGCCAAGTACCTGATCATCCGGTCATCCCTCGCTTGTATTCTCCTCGGATCTGGTTTACCACCAATTGGGAGTCCCTAAATACTCCGACTCTTCGTGCCCCTGCCTTTTTGCTAGGAGGAGACCGGCAATCATGGCTTCATACTCGACCTCATTGTTTGAAGCTAGGAAACTGAGGCGCAACGAGTATTGGAGAAAGAACTCACCAGGACCGATTAAGATAACTCCTGCTCCGCTCCCTTTGAGGCAAGAGAACCCATCCACATAGACATTCCAAAGTGGGGGGGGGGGGGTTCTCTTTCATCGGGAGGATCAGAGATCGTGCTTTCGACGATGAATTCAGCCAAGGCTTGGGCCTTGATTGTGGTTCTTGGGCGATAGATGATGTCGTGCTGGCTCAACTCAATAGACCATTTCATGAGTCTTCCGAAGCTTTCATGCTTGTAGAGAACTTGCTTAAGCGGTTGATCAGTGAGGACCCATATGGAGTGTGCTTGAAAGTAGGGTCTTAACTTTCGGGCGGCCGTTACTAGAGCATATGCCATCTTTTCCATCTTTGTGTACCTAAGCCCCGCATCATGGAGCACCTTGCTTACATAGTAGATCGACCTTTGCACCCGTTCTTCTTCTCTCATTAATACAGCGCTGAGGATTTGATCTGAGGCAGCTAGATAAAGGTAGAGGATTTCTCCCGGTGTGGGTTTGCTTAAGAGTGAAGGATTGGTGAGATGCTTTTTAAGGCTTTCAAATGCCACTTGTTGTTCTCCCCCCAACTCGAAATTCTTCGCTCATCGGAAAGCTTTGAAGAAGGGTAGGCATTTCTCTCCCGACTTGGAGAGGAAATGCCTAATGGCAGCGAGACGGCCTGTAAACTTCTGGACTTCCTTAATTGTAGCTAGGGGAGACATGTCGATGATGGCTTTGATCTTTTCACGGTAGGCTTCAGTTCCTCTCTGACTCACCATAAACCCTAAGAACTTTCCAGAGGAGACCCCGAAGGCCATTTTGAAGGATTCAACCTCATATTGTTGATTCGGAGTACATTGAATGCGACATGGTCTTCTTTCCTGAGGCTCTTTACGAGCTTATCATCCACGTACACTTCCATGTTTTCGTCGATCTGCTCTCTAAAGACTTGGTTTACCAAGCATTGATATGTGGCCCAGACATTCTTCAGCCCAAAGGGTATGACTCGGTAGCAATAGAGTTCCTGATTGGTGATGAAGGACATCTTCGAGATATCTGGCGGGAACATTCGGATTTGATTATATCCCGAAAAAGTGTCCATAAAGCTACATAATTCATGGCCTGAGGTGGCATCTATCAAGGCGTCCATGCTCGGAAGAGGGAAGTGATCTTTTGGACATGCTTTGTTGAGGTCGGTGAAGTCTATGCAGATTCTCCACTTGCCATTGGCCTTCTTGACCGGTACAACATTTGCTAGCCACTCGGGATAATTAACTTTCTGGATGAATCGGGCTGCTAGGAGCTTCTCAACCTCCTATTTGATGGCCTATTGCCTTTCGGGTGCGAATTTGCGGGGCTTCGGCTGGACAAGCTTGGCTTTCGGGTCCACACTTAAGCAGTGCACGATCAAGTCTTCGGCAATACGCGACATATCCTCGTCGGTCCAAGCAAACATGTCTAGATTCTCCCTGATGTAGATGATAAGTTGCTCCTTCACTTGTCTCGATTATCATTGATTCGAGAGATCATTTCTCTAGAATGACCTCTACTGAGCCCTCTAGGCCTGAATACCCAAACAAGTCTTACCAAGCCAACCACTCTAAATTCCTACCCACCTAGAAATGACAACACGGGTAAGAACACTGAAAGAGACTATTCTAAGATTGATCCTCTCACTAAGTGCTATAAATGCAAGGGATACAATCATATTGATGGCAACTGTCCTAGTCCCAGTAGGATTAACATTGTAGAAGGTACCGCTGTTATTTGCTAATGAGCCCTAGTTTACCTATGAACCTCATGTAAATGATGACTTCGGTGAAGAAGAGGATAACCAGCCTCTAAACTGTATTCGATCGATCCAATCACCTCCATTGAATATATCTGAGTCATAGGTGATGAAGTAATGGTTTGGATTCGTTCGAAACGGTTTCCAGCTGGATCTGTTAAGAAGTTGAACATATGTGCTAGCCCATTTAAAATTCTACATAAAATCAATGATAATACCTATGTCGTCTTCCTGAAGATTTTGACATAAGTAAGACTTTCAATATTGAGGATTTAGTACCTTATGAAGGTCCGAAATTTAACTCTAAAAATTCTCTTATAGATGAACCTACCCTGCAGCCTAATGGTGAGATTCTCATATTTTTCCCTTGACTTGATACTATTTATCCACCGACAGACAAATTGGATAATATTTTAGATGATCAGATAATCTTTACTAGTAGAGATGGTGGTATTCATAGGTATTTGGTGAAATGAAAGAAAAAGCTGAAGTCGGAGGACACTTGGATTGATCGTGAATGGCTTTAACACTTGGATACCGATCTTTTGGAGCACTATGACATGATCACTGATTTCGACTCGACTGGATCAAGCTCTCACCCACCTGGAGAGAATGATGAGGATATCGATTTTGCTTTGTTTTATTTTGAGATTTAGCCTTACGTAGTAGTTTTACAATTTGCACCATTTATTTTATGCATTAGAATATTTTGGAGATATGTTTTGAGCTTACATAAAGGCCTTGAGAATGATAAGAAAATATGCTATTATTGATTAAAAAAATTATTGTGATTGAGTTTTGCTCTTCATTAATTTTTTTGTGTGAGACATTGAAATACAATTTTAGGGTTTGTGATAAACTCTAAACTACACCCAAATCCCTACATATTTAATTAAACCCTAATACCCCTCTCTCTCTCCTTCCCCCTCCAACAGCCGCCACCCCCAAATCCACTTCTTCCTTGCCAATCCCGAAACCCACCGCCTCTTCTTCTTCCTCTAATTCCCGAACCCTAACCCATCACCCCCCTCCCGGCTCCTCCTTCCGCCATCCCTCCTTCCTCTAACCATCAGCAGCTCCCCACGCTACCAACCCCTCCAGCCACCATCGAATACCCCGCTGCCTCTCCTTCACCCCGACGAAACCCTAATCCCCAAATTACCTCCACTTCCAAACCTTAATCGTTTAATTTCTAACTTAATCTGTACTACGTATCGGTAAACGTAATCTTTTAATATTTTTGGAATTTTTCTATTTAAGGTGAAGTTTTCATCAGGAGAAGGGTTGGCTCGTCGGCTTGAGGCCGCCGCCGTCCCCTTCCCCTTCCCCTTAGTAGGTATGGCTGAAGGTAGTTTCTTTACGGGTGAATTCTGGTCGAAATTTTTTGAAACCTCACAGACGGCGCCAATTTGTTGCTATTTTTTTTGGTGGGAGCAATCACAGATGATGTGGATTCTTTTGTGGAACAATTAAGAATTTGACTTTTGACTTTCAATGGTGTTGACTGTCTTTGACTGCGATTAACTTGACTATCTGACTCGTTTGCGCCATAGGATTTGATTCGTGTGGTGACGATCACCTCTGATGACCTGCATGAAGTCTGAAACACCGGGATTTATCCCGGCGACAGACCCTCCAACGCTCAAGTCATGAATCAAGAAGAATATGAGAGAGCTTTTGTGGAGAAAAATATTGATTACCTCTTTCTGTCGGGGGTAGGGGAGTATTTATAGTCGCCTTGAGACAGTTTCGAGATAATCATTTATCTTTACTTCTCGGTGTTTTTGATAGTAAATAGAGTTTAAATTTCTTCATGAAATGAGATTTGATTTTAAACCGTCTCTTAGGGATAATCATGAATCTAAATAACTCTTTAAATGATCTGAGTTTATTTATAATGGGTTGTTACCCAGATCCAGTAAGGCAGACCCGTTTTTGGATTATCGGACTTGAAAGAGGCCCAATTTTCATTCATGGACCGTTTTACTCCTGAGAGCTTTAAGATTCGTGTCTGATTTGAACGGTCCCGATTTAGTTCTATTTTTACCCTTATCAGATATGATAGTTAAGTTGATGGAGAACATGGTCCTTGGGAAATGTGTCAAACACTTCCCATACGTGTATTATAATATTATAGTCATGTCTTCCGTACTACTTCTTAGAAGTCTTCCATGTCCATTTGAGTACTTGTTCCGAGTTCTGTGTTCTGTGTCTGTACCTAAATCCATACTTCCTAGTGCCTTTTACTACTTACTTTGCTTTTATGCAAATAGTAACTTATGGTCGAGTAACTGCCATGAGATACCTGTTTGTTTGCTATGTACTTTCAAAGTTTTTTTACTTAAATTTGATAGTGGCATACTCAAGATAGCTTACCGAGCTTTTGTTCTGCAGTGTGAGTAACGTTTTTTGGTTCTTAAAAGCCCCTGAAACTGACTTCCATGGGAAATGATGAAGCTGTGGCTCCTTCGAAGCCTGAGAAGGCACTATCACCTGTGCAGGTGAGCAGATGAAGTTTATTGGTTTCACTTGTTGTTAAGTATTTGAAATTAATTTTGTTAAACCAACTCAACAAGGATAACTTTAGTTTGACTGCAGTAATTTGCGTGTGTTTACCATATGTATATATAGACATTTTCTAGTATCATATTGTTTTCAAGGTCACTTGGAGAAGCATTTAGAAACAATGAACCAAAATACTACGAGAAAGAATATGTTGTTATTTTTCTAGTTGTCCAATTCTATGTCTAGTTTATGCTATCTCATACTTCAATTAGATATGCTTCACATTTAAAAACTGCAATGCAGTAATAAGGACAAGAAGTGTTGCTGATCATGGTTGTTTGGTACAGTCTTCACATAATAAGATTAAACATTTTCTGGTAAAATTGTATGTTGTGTGTGGAACTGTGGATCACCTTGATCAACAAGCATATCTCAATGAAGTTTGACCTGTATAACATAAACTAAAAATTGATTACTGCTAAACAATTATTGAACTGGAAGCATATTAGAATACAGTATAACTTCTTTATTAGTATGATAACTAGAGAGATTGATTTGCGGCTATGTGAAAACAGAAAACTACATGTGCACACGTAAACTGGATGTAGTTTTCATTATTATCAAAAGAACTATGCATAAACTGAATGTAACCGGATACACTTGTTTAGGAAGGCATGTCTTGTGATTTTGGGATAAAAAGATTACATAAACTTTAAATTTTGCAATTAGAGACCTAATATATTATTAATGCAGTAGAATATTGAGATGTATATATTTTTTTCTTTACCAATAGTCTTTTCGTAACACGGCATTTACCATAAAGTTCCCCCTAGTCTGTGTTGTCTGCACAAATGCTTTAACACAAGTCAATAGCGTGATGATGTGGGACAAATGCCAATCCTCTGTTTGTTTGGTGTCCTGGATCATGAAAAAACAACTATAAATTAGCGACATCATGTCATAAGTCTCTTATACTGACTGGCTGCCACATATCCTACTTTGTAAACCTACTACTTATGGTTATGCAGCTTGAGCAAATGCAACCATGAAGTTATGCTCTAATCTCTTAGACTACACATGAGTTAACACCGAGGTTAGACGATAAGATATGCAATTATTTACTGCTTTGACCTCTTTAGTGTTGGATTGTAACGTAAGCCAAAGAGGCAATGGAGTCGTATTCATACTGTGGAGCATCAACGGCTTCCTATAGAGCTAGATAGGTTGTCTTCCCATCTCTTCAACCTGTTATAATAATCCACATTTACTGTGTTTGGTTCCAAACAGTTACTTGAATTAAAGTGGAGGTGAGAAAGATAATTAAACAAAAGAATTCCTTGAAGGTGCCAATGGTCATCCATTCTTAACTCTTTATAGTCCTTAACTTGATTCTCCGTGGACTATCTTTATTACCGACATATTGATAATTTTCTCTGTGAAAATGTATTTCATTCTCCCAGTTACCTTCTCTCTTGATCTGTGTCTAAAACCTTTTATTCTCACATTATACGGGAACTGATTATATTTTTTAAAATCTTCAATTCTTATATGGTTCTAGAATTATAATCCCAGTCCATCACAAATCCTTATCACAAGTCCTGAATTCATTTACTGTGTTGTCGCATCATATGCATGGATCAACTCTGGTTGTACATTGTACTCGAATATATGCATGTGTATGTAAGCACAAAACTTGCACTTTTATATTTCTTGTTTTTGGTTTTTGTTTTTATAAATATATGTTTATAAATTATGTATTCATGGAATGAAACTCATTATGACTGCATGACTCTCACTTTCTTAATGGCAGGAGCAACCCGTTGTTTATCAATATTCTGATTGGGCAGCTATGCAGGTAAATACTTCCTCAAAAAGCTTAGTTTGATTGACTTTTTTTATTTTATTCGATTGAACAAAAAGAGAACCAATTACGTTATCTCTATCCTTTGTCTGGTATCTACGAACTGTCTGATTAACATGAACTGGTTAATGTGCTACCCGGCCAGCTCATAATCCCTAGTCTACACTTCTTAGCCGTTGTGTGAGTGCCTCATTAGTGTATTTTCCACTAAAGGCTTAACAACTAGGATTTTGTTTACCTTGTCTCTTGTGGATTATCTCCGAGGACTTGTCTATTACTGCTTTAATCATTTCCACTAATTGTCTGGAAAAATGCTATTCATTGAATAAGAACGCACGAGTCTGCTCATTCTCTACAGTGAGGGTTTTATATTACTTGTATGCGCTTCAGTCCCAAGGATCTCTTAGAAAACTATAATTGTTTAGCCCTCTATCCATTATTAAGTATATCTGAATTTCTCTTTTCTTCTCATGGTCAGGCATATTATGGTTCAGGTGTTCCTATGCCGCATCCATATTTTAATACTGCAGTTGGTCATCCACCTCATCCATACATGTGGGGTACACGGGTACTGTATTTCTTTTATTACTAAATTTGCGATGCTTTTTTGTTGATTTTATTTTACCTAAACATTGATTTTGAGTTATAATTTGTTTCTGTATTTTGGTTCTGCTAATGATTTCATATTTTTTTAAAATTGTGATAAACTTTATTATTCACTACGTTATTTGTATGGCACTGCTCCTGAATGTAAATAGAGAAAACCAAGTAGTTAAAAACTTGAGTTCCGTTCTACTTTTGAAGGATGAATGTATAAGCAAATCTCTTTTCAAAAGAAGAAAATTAATGTTGAAGGCCCTTTTTTATTTTGTTAAGGTGTGAAAGAGAAAAAACTCTATTTCAGTAGAGGGCAGTATTAAAAGCCACACAGTTTAAGGTGCTAAGGTACAATTCACACTCCTGTCCAGTTATAATAGGATTGCGTGGGAGTTGTCGCCTCTTGTTATTTATCAAAAATTACTTCACAATTATTAAGGAGATGAGTGGAGTCTACCTTGAACTTTAATTATGATAGCCAGCCACTAAGTTTTCTTCTAAAATCCACAACAATTTACTCCTGCAACCCAAGCCAAAGTAATATTAAGTTCAGTGGGTTTCTTCCTAAATTGTGGACCTTTTGATAGACCGGCCTCATAACTTGCAGCAAGAGAACACCACTAACAGAAGTTAAATAAGAGGATCCTAAATAAAATGAGAACAAGCAAGGAGTATGCTTACGACACATAAAGATTAATCTTAATATTTAATTCGTCTTTTCAAGCTATTTCTCAACACGTGACCTATCTCTCTTGTTTTGTTGTTTTGTTGTTTTGTTGTTGGTTGTGGTGGCGGTGACACTCTTGATATTGGATTCCTTGTAAATCACCCTAGGGGAGGATGTGAATAGGGTGATTGTGCGGAATTAAAAAATTAATTAAATTGAAATGCAGAGTAAATAAAAGAGTTAAGAAGAGCAAACGCAGATAACACAAGTGACGCAGCGATGTAACGTGGTTCGACCCCCAGGTCTACGTCCACACCTCCTACTTGTAGCAATTCTTCACCATAAGCGTTCCACTATACTCAAAACCTTTGTACAGTGATTCTCGGATTTAGGCCGAGAAACCTTTTACACCCACAGGACTTCTAACACAAGTCCCGTCAATCTCACCGAAGTGGAAGAAAAGAAAAACTCAAGATTCTAAATGATCCTGACTGAAGAATATACAAATTATCACACACACTCGGATTGATTATTGAAAGATTAGTTCAGAAGAATTTTCTCAGGAGTAATTGGTGAAGAATACTCAGTGGGTTCGGCCAATTAAATAGATTGGAAAATGTATCGATCAAAATTGAAAACGATACATTCTGAAAATGTGAACAGCGCAAAGTGCGGTCGACCGCAATCTTGGTGCAGTCAACCGTTCATCTCTCTGACGTAAAGTAGAGAGATGAAAGGTCGACTGCTTCTTACGCAACTGATAATTGCAGTCGACTGTGTTGCGGTCGACCGACATGAGGTGCGGTCGACCGGTATCACGCTGTTCATACCGAATCCACTTTATATTTTTACCAAACGAACTAATCAATCAATTTTACAGATTTAAATCTCACAAATATGGAATGATAGCAGCTGGTCTTGATGGCTTTCTTGAATATTAATCAACCAACTCTTTCTTTTTGAATACCTTCTTCTTTTGCTTGATTTCTTAATATTTCTTTATTACTTTCCTTCTTTGAATATTTTTGAATCTCTTATGGATATTATTTGATCCTGAAAATCTGAATAACTCAATTCAAACTTATTAGTATTTATAGACACGTTTTGTGCACATCAAACTAGGAGTCAACAAAAGTCAGCAATCTCCCCCTTTTGGTGTGAACAAAACATACCTTTGAATATTAAAAGTAAAAAAAAACTAAACAATTTGGCTTAAGAATACTCCCCCTGAATTGAGTACTTCTTTTAACACAGATTTTCATAGGTAAGGAAAGATTTGTAAATACTCTCCCTTAATCTATTATTTCATGGAGAATAAAAGCTATTGAGTTATGTTTACTTTCATCATGCATAATATTCATAATATTCTCCCTCTTTTCGGAACACACCAATAGGAGAAAAAGACACATAAATTTTTCCTCACAAAAACCATTTGTAAATGAAAAGAAACTTTCATTAAGCATAATAAGAGATTTGGAGAGATAAGAATTTGAAAAAAAATGAAGGTAAATCTACTTACATGATACCGTTGATAGCGAGACTCTTTGATATACTGGGAGAGCTCTTCATAATATCATAGAATCGGGATTTTTCCAATATAGATGCGAAGCAGGGATAAGAAGAATGAATTTCAAGAGATTGAGGTTATAGAAAAAATTAGAGAATTTTTTTAAAAAAATTTTCTAAAAAAAAATTCAACTTGTAACCAGAAAGAGAACCGCAAAACCAATTAGTTAAACAAAAAAATTCCAGAGAGCAAACCGGTCGACCGCACAGTTGACAGCACTCCTATTTAAAAAACCTAATGAATCACAGAGAGCAAACCGGTCGACCGCACGGTCGACCGTTTATCTTGAAGAGAACAAAACATAAAACAGAGAATGAGCCGGTCGACCGTAACTACTGAAAGCCAATATTTTGAAAGTCGAGTATAAAACAATTTTTTACCCGAGAGTAAATCAGTCGACCGCGCAGTCGATCGTACACATTCAAAGGCGTATAGTCGCCTGTCCAGTCGACCAAAATGAAATTTCAACCCGAGATATCAATAACATTTAGTTCTCCTTTCAAAAAATGAAATCAGTTTTCATCTAAAGGTTTGGTAAAAATATCAGCAAGTTGCGAATCAGTAGAAACATATTCAAGAATAATATCTCCTTTTTGAAAATAGTCTTTAATAAAGTGATACCGAATATGAATGTGTTTAGTGCGACTGTGTTGATCAGAGTTCTTTGTCATATGAACAATACTAGTGTTATCACATTAATTGGAATGTGATAAAAAAATACATTGTAGTCCTCTAGAGTGTGTTTCCATAGTACCTGTGCACAGCAAGATCCTGCGGCCATATATTCAGCTTCGGCAGTTGAAAGAGTTACAGAGTTTTGCGTCTTGGATGTCCATGAGACAAGACAGTTGCCCAAGAAGTGACATGTGTCGCTAGTGCTTTTTCTGTTTGTTAAGCTACTGGCATAATCTGCATCAGAGAATCCTACAAGAGAAAAATTTCTATTTTTCGGGTACCAAAGTCCAGTATTTAGTGTGCCTTTGAGATATCGAATGATACGCTTAACGGCAACTAAATGCGATTCTTTGGGACACGATTGGAAATGTGCACATAAACAGATACTAAACATAATATCTGGACGAGATGCAGTAATATAAAGTAAACTACCAATCATACCTCGATAGGTAGAAATATCAATATTGTTACCAGATTCATCTTTTGAGAGCTTAGTAGTAGTGGCCATAGGTGTTTTGTACTCATTTGAATTTTCAAGTCCGAACTTTTTGACTAGTTCCTTTGCATACTTGGATTGATTTATAAAGATGCCATCCTTTCTTTGGTGTATTTGAAGCCCAAGAAAATAAGTTAGTTCTCCCATCATACTCATTTTGAACTCATTCTGCATTTGCTTTGAGAATTCCTTTGCAAAGATTTTCATTAGTGGATCCAAATATAATATCATCAACATAAATTTGAATGATTAAAATATCTTTAGAAATATATTTTATAAATAGTGTAGTGTCTACTTTTTCTTTGGAAAAACCTATGTAAAGTAGAAATGAACTTAGTCGTTCATACCAAGCACGAGGAGTTTGCTTCAAACCATACAATGCTTTATCAAGATGAAATACATGGTTTGGGTGTGTAGGATCAGTGAATCCAAGTGGTTGTACAACATAAACTTCTTCCAAAATAAAACCATTTAAAATTGACATCCATTTGAAAGAGAGTAAAATCCATATAAGCAGCAAATGCAAGTAAGATACGAATGGCTTCAAGCCGTACAACAGGTGCAAAAGTTTCATCAAAATCTACACCTTCTTGTTGGTTATATAACCTTGTGCAACAAGAAGGGCCTTATTTCTAGTGATTGATCCGGATTCGTCTAACTTGTTCCTAAACACCCACTTAGTTCCAAGTATAGTTCTATTATGATGTCTAGGAACAAGTCTCCATACTTGATTCCGTTCGAATTGATTAAGTTCTTCTTGCATTGCCATGATCTAGTCATTATCTTGCAAGGCCTCCTTAATATTCTTAGGTTCAAGTATGAAAACAAAGCGGAAAAACACAAAATTTTGAGCTTGTGTGCGAGTGGTTACCTCTTTTGACATATCGATTCGTATAAGAGTTGGTGGATGGCTAGTCATGATTTTCCATGCAGGACGCCTTTCACTTGTGGAAATTTGATGTTGTACATGTTCATCTTCCATGGCATCAATTTGTTGTATAGGCATCTCTTCTATTTGCGATTTGGATGCATCTTCATCTTGATGCGATTTTTGATTTTGAGCATTCATATTTGGGTTTTCTTCAACGTGAACATGTATCTTTTCAACCCGAACACCTGTCTCATCATCATCAACAACATGCAATATTTCTTTGGTGTAGGGATTAGTTTCATCAAAAATAACATCAATAGTTTTCTGAACTGTGCATCTTCTTTTATTAAATACACAATATGCTTTGCTACTAAAAGAATATCCTAAGAATACACCTTCATCACTTTTACGATCAAATTTTTCCAAATTATCAAGAGTATTTAAAATAAACACTTTACATCCGAAGACGCGAAAGTAACTTAAGTTGGGAATTTTGTCATAATGTAGTTCAAAAGGAGTTTTCTCAAGATATTTTCTAATGATTACTTGGTTAATTGTATAACATGTTGTATTGACAGCCTCCGCCCAAAATAATTTAGGTAAATCTTTTTTACTAAGCATGGTTCGGGCCATTTCTTGAAGAGATCGATTTTTCCTTTCAACAACCCCATTTTGTTGGAAAGTGCGAGGACAAGAGAACTCATGTTTTATTTCCTTTTTGTCACAAAATGAGGTGAAGAGTTCGTTTTGAAATTCTCCACCATGATCACTACGAATAGTGACAATGGTGAGGCTTTTCTCATTTTCCACTCTTCGACAGAATTTTTGAAATACATACAATGTGTCATCTTTTTGTGGTAAAAAGGCAACCCAAGTAAATCTACTATAATCATCAACATTTACAAAGGCATATCGTGCACCTCCATTACTACGTGTTCGTGATGGTCCAAAAAGATTCATGTGCAAGAGTTCAAGGGGTCTAGAAGTTGATACCATTTTTTTGGGTTTGTGAGAGCTTTTAGTTTGCTTACCAAATTGGCACGACTCACACGGTTTATCTTTTTCAAATTTGATTTTAGGAATCTCCCTTACAAGCTCCTTGGTTACGAGTTTGTTGAGATTGTCCATGGCTGTGTGTCCAAGTCTTCTATGCCATAACCAACCATCATTTCTTGTAATAAAGCACCTCATATTTTCCTATGCTAATTCATTAATATTTATAACATAAATATACATCGGTTAGCGAGAAGTAAACAAGATTTATTGCTATCTAGTACAGTGCATGTATTTTTGTCAAAAGTATCGGTGTAATCTTTATCACATAATTGGCTGACACTAATTAGATTGTTTCAAACCTCTTACCAACAGAACATCCTCAATGGAGCATGAGGAACCAAAGTTTATTTTTTCTTTACCAATGGTTTGACCAGTGCTATTATCTCCAAAGATGATGTCCTTCCCTCTTTCGCTTGATAGTGATGTAAAGTATCTGCTGTCACCTGTCATATGATTTGAGTGCCCAAGTTTGTTTTGAACCTGCATTAACATTCTTTCTTACCCAATCAAAGTTAGTGTTCCTTTTTAATGAACAGTTATATGAAATATGTCCTAATCTACAGCAGTAATGACATGTGATATGACTGTCTCGAGTCATGCACACTTGCAGAGTTTTGAGTTGGTTTATGATTATATTGGAGATTGTGCAAGTGTGTATGACATGATGATTTACATTTTTGATGGTGTATTGGCTCTTCGTAACCAAGCCCTCGATTATCATGATAAGATCTTGAATTTTTTGTAATAAGATAACTGGGCCCTTCATATTTTTCACAATTTTTTCAAGCTCAGTTACTCTTTTACATAATCTTTTCCTAGTCATCTCATCGTCTTTTGTATTCCAACAAAGAGTGTCTAGTGTAGCATCAAGAATCCTATTTTGTTCAAGAGCTTCATTACATTCTTCCACTACCTCATCAAATTTCCTTTTGCATTCTTTTAAATCATCTGTGAGTTTGGCGATATAAACAGATTTTTCATGAATTTCTCTTAAGTGATCATCATGTGTTGCTAAAGACTCGAATTTGTTGTTTTAAAAGTACATTTTCCTCTAGCAATACATCATGATCTTTTCTACATGTCTCAAATTTTTTCAAGATCAAAACATTCTTATTTTTCAGTTTTTGATTTTTTGCAATGCAAGAGTTGTGTTTCATTTAGAATTTGTTTATATTGCCTAAGTTCACGACTTAATTTCTTAGCATAGTCTTTTAAACCATTACACATGTCTACTAGCTCATCATAAGTGGAATCTTCGATAACCTCTTCTTGAGATGGTGATTGCAACTCACCATTCCCAAGAGCCATAAAGCCGACGTCATCGTAATCTTGCTCTCCCTCACTTGAATCGGAGTCTAACCATGTTGCCTTCAACGCCTTCTTTTTCAGACCTGGGTTTGAGCGATAGTGGTCCCTATTCATGTCTTGTGAGACGGGACAATTTGCACGAATGTGTCCAGACTTCTTGTACTTATAGCACATGTCATCTTTATCTTTCTCCCTTTCTCCTTGGTACCTACCATATTTTTTATATTTGAGATACTTACGAAATTGCTTGGTCAATAGGGCAATGTCCTCATCTGACTCCTCGCGATCTGAATCTGCTTTTGATGGTCGGGATTTTTCTGCTTTTAGTGCAATGGTTTTTTCTTCGGTTTTTTGTTCAATCCCGATGTTTTGTCTGTATCTTTTGGTTTCCGACATTTCCATTTCGTATACCTTTAGCTTTCTTTGGAATGTGTAGTAGTCGAACCCCTTTTCTTCGAGAGTCTCCCTAATTGCAGCAGCCTTTAATCCCACTCTGGCGTGAGACAACTTATAAGTTTTCCGACCTTACGGTCATCATCCAACCCCTTTCCTAAGCTTTCAAGTCCGTGGGCAATGATATCGAAACGGGCGAGCATTTGATCCACATTTTTCCCTGGCAACATGCGAAACACATCAAATTTATAAAAACATTATTAACTTTAGCTTTTACCTCAGAAGCGGTTCTCTCATGCCGCTTCAGCATGTTGTTACAGATCTCGTATGCTGTCTTACAGTTTCACCCGCATCACATTAATTCTTCGTTATTCAACCCTTGTATAGAGAGCCGTCATGGCTTTGGAATTTGCTGTCTTGAGAGCCAGCTCCGCTTTTGTGAAAGATGTCTTTCCGTCGCTGACTGGAATATCTGTTTTATTGATGCACACATTTCATACTTCTTCTCCAAGCATCTGTAGAAAATGAGACATACGAACTTTCTAAACATCATAGCATTTTCCATCAAAAAATGGTGAGCATGTAAGGCTTGTCCCACTGGAGACGAATGGCTCCGATGAGTACAAGTTTTCGGGAGGAGGAATTTCGGCCATTGGACCTTTTGCTTAAGCTTTTAAGATTTTTGATAAGCACCTCGCTCTGATACCACTGTAAATCACCCTAGGGGGGGTGAATAGGGTGATTGTGCGGAATTAAAAAATTAATTAAAATGAAATGCAGAGTAAATAAGAGTTAAGAAGAGCATACGCAGATAACACAAGTGATGCAGCAATGTAACGTGGTTCGATCCCCAGGTCTACGTCCACACCTCCTACTTGTAGCAATTCTCTGCCACAAGCGTTCCACTATACTCAAAACCCTTGTACAGTGATTCTTGGATTCAGGCTGAGAGACCTATTACACCCACGGGACTTCTAACACAAATCTCATCAATCTCACCGAAGTGGAAGAAAAGAAAAATTCAAGATCCTAAATGATCCTGACTGAAGAATACAAAAATTATCACACACTCGGATTGATTGTTGAAAGATTAGTTCAGAAGAATTTTCTCAGGAGTAATTGGTGAAGAATACTCAGTGGGTTCGGCCAATTAAATAGATTGGGAAATGTATCGATCAAAATTGGAAACGATACATTCCGAAAATGTGAACAGCACAAAGTGCGGTCGACCGTAATTTTGGTGCAGTCGACCGTTCAGCTCTCTGACGTAAAGTAGAGAGATGAAAGGTCGACTGCTTTTTACGCAATTGAGAGTTGCAGTCGACTGTGATGCGATCGACCGATATGAGGTGCGGTCGACCGGTATCACGCTGTTCATACCGAATCCACTTTATATTTTTACTAAACGAACTAATCAATTAATCAATCAATTTTACAGATTTAAATCTCACAAATATGGAATGATAGCAGCTGGTCTTGATGGCTTTCTTGGACATTAATCAATCAACTCTTTCTTTTTGAATACCTTCTTCTTTTGCTTGATTTCTTAATCTTTCTTTATTACTTTTCTTCTTTGAATATTCTTGAATCTCTTATGGATATTATTTGTTCCTGAAAATTTGAATAACTCAATTCAAACTTATTAGTATTTATAGACACGTTTTGTGCACACCAAACTAGGAGTCAACAAGAGTCAACATTCCTGGTTTATAACTGAAAATCAGCCTCTTCTTTGTTAGATCTGTAAAAGTGGAAATGCTACTAGAATATTGATCTCTTCTTTATAATTTGCATGCCGATACTTTGGTTAAAGACTAAATATAGGTTAATCTATGCAATATATGCATAAGTGCTAATTATAATGACAGTCATCGGTAAACTAATGCTAAATTATACATGGTTGACTACTTACAGTTAAACAGATGCACTGGGCAGAAACTATCTGCTTTATCAGAATCGTTTTCTGTTTTTTCTATATAGTTGGTGGAAACACCCATTACAATTCAGGTCCGACTGCTTAGCATTGAAGTCGGTATTGACTTTTAGTGCAAAAGCTTGTGAATGTGATCTTTCTGACATAAGAAATTTACCGTAATTATTTGGTCCTTTATTCAGCATTCGTTCTAGTGCTAGCTAAAGATGTTTATTCCTGATGTTCTACCTTTCTCAGCCTCTATTACCACCATATGGGACGCCGTATCCTGCGGCAGTTTATCCGCATGGTGTCTATGCCCATCCTCTTGTGAGCCTTGTAAGTTGGACACTGTCTTATTAAATTTATTTCCTAATTAGTGGCTCTAGTATAAAATTTTTGCAATTTTTTAATATACTTTAAATTGAGAATTTGAGTTTCTTCATATTCTCTACTATTCTATATAGTACTGGATGAGCTCATGTTCTTATTGTTGTTCTTGCAGGTGGCATCATCTCCTTCGACCACTGATGTTCCTTCCAAGTCCCCAAATAGTAAAGACGGGGGATTAATGAAAAAGCTTAAAGGGTTTGATGGTCTAGCTGTGTCAATTGGCAATGGCAATGCTGAGAGTGTCATTGCTGATGGGAGTGGCCAGTCACGAAGGTATATTTCTTCTCCTTGGACCTTTTGTGCTTTTAGTTTGCTCTGCCTTTTGCTCTGCTGACATTGTTACAGTAACTTTAATTCTTTTTCTTTCAAGTCATTCTTCAGTACTAGATCCACTCTAATTTGAAACTTACTGTTACAGTGAGGACAATGGAGTGGAAGGTTCAACTGATGGTACTGATGACTCTGCGGTATGCTCACTGAATTTTTTCTGTTATTTTTTTACTTACAGCATAATAATGAATGATCCAGCTGTTCGTTCTTAAGTTATAAAACTGTATGGTAACAAATCCATGTTTATTTTTGTCAGGGGAAGGAGACTCAAAGAAAGAGGAGCTCCGATGATACGACAACCTCACGTAATACCGCTTCTCGTCAGTGAACTAACCTTCTTAATCTCGGTCTTTTGTATACTTTACATAGTATCGGTCTTTTGTATACTTTACATAGTAACTTTGTGTACTATTTTAGTTTGTTTTCTTTTGGGATGAGCTTCTGGTTGTTAACTGTGGACTTCATTCCTAAAATGGGATTGTATAACTTTATTATCTATTGTTATTAATTGTACTATTTGCGGTCATTCAATCGTTGTAGGTGATCAGAAATCCATCATGGCAGCCAATGCAATTAATGGCGGGGAAACATCACCTAATATATCTGTCGGAGTTGCTGTACCTCCAATATGCACTATGCCTGTTGCTGACCAAACACCTGGTATGGAGTTCAAGCCTTCCACTACCAATCAACTAAAAGCTGGGATACACCCTGAACATTGGACACAGGCATGTGCACTTTTTAATTTTATCCTCCCTCTTTTGCTCCCTATGTTGTAAATAATACCCAAGTTGTTGCTTATCAAATGTTTCTTGGAAGTATTCAATTATGGCTTTGGATTGGTCAATAATTTGATTCACCATCGTGGGCATCTAAGCTGATACAATAATGGGGAACTTGATAAGGGAGACCCTAGTTGTATTAGTAAATCATAATATTTTTAATCAGGCAATAGTGCATTAGTTTATGAGGATATTTAGATCAATGTTAAAAATAGCGATAGCATATAACGTAGCGTTAGGTCCCAGTAGCGCGAAGCGCAAATAGCGTAATGCAATAGAGTAAGTTATGAAGAAATTTAATTTTTTAATTTTAAAATTAAAATTTATTATCTAAAAATTCTTATAAATTCTAAATAATTTACTACAATTGAGAAAAATTATTTGAAGGCTAATAATGATAAATACTACATTGAAATGAGACCTTTATAACAATGTTGAAAATAGCGGTAGCGCCAATGTAGAGCTCAAGCCATCAATAGCGCAAAACGTAAATAGCATAATGCATATCATAAGCTATAAAAGAGTTTTTATTTTTAAATTTAAAAATAAAAAATTAATTCACTAAAAAATTGTAAAATTCTAAATAATTTCTTAAAATTAAAAAAATAAATTCGAAGGCGCAAAAATACTAATAAATATCACCAAAATGAGACTTCAATGTTCAAAAATCAAGACTTACAAAGACTAACAACACACACATAAATGTGAATATAAAATGGAACGGAACTGCTAAGTGAATGAAGGAGATCAGTTTTCTTGACTCTAATCAAATACCCCTAATTCAAACTTTAAAATTTAAAAAAAAAAAAACTATGACATTGAAATGAAGAATCGAAAAAGAACAAAGAAAATAAGAGAAACCCTAATAGTTGGGTTGTTAGTTGGAGCTAATAAAACAAAATTAAAGAAAAGAAATAAATACTAAGAAAAATTCACTGATAACAGACATATAGTTGTTGGAGTCTTCACCACTACTTGAAGAAATTGGAGTCCTCACAAGGATTGAGTATCTTAGTGTTAAGAAAACATGTTGAAAAAGGAAAAAAAAAAGGTTCGTCATTCGTGTTTATACATCAACTATTTTGTTTAGTTAGCGCAGGCTATTTAAGTTAAGTTATGATGCACAAATAGCGTGAGCTACACAAAAATAGCGCAGAGCTATGTAGAAAATGAACTTATGCACGTGAGCTTTGTAGCGGAATAGGCAGAGTTAGGTTACATAACGAGCTATTTCGAGCTTTATAGCATGCTATTTTATACATTGATTTAGATTTTAGTGTGTTATATTTCTGCTACTTTTAATTAGTTTTTTTTTTCTGTTATATTTGTAACCTTTTGGTTAGGCAAAAGATATTTTGGTAAGCTTTTGGGTTTAACTTGTCATAAGCATGTTTCTTGCTGATAATGCAGAGTTTTTTTTTCTTCTGGCTAATAAGGCTAGATAGTTTTAAAATGGTTCTCCTTGTAGGCATGTGAATGGATGTTCTCGCAGCCAGTTTTTTAGGTTTTAACTTTTCAGCAACATGTTTACTCCAGGATGAAAGAGAACTAAAACGGGAGAAAAGGAAACAATCAAACAGAGAATCTGCTAGAAGGTCGAGGCTGAGGAAGCAGGTCATCGTAGTTGAATATCATATTCTATTCTTCTAAATTGTCTTCCTTTTTTCTATCCTTCTCTTAATTAGTTATTCTCAATGGCCAGGCTGAAACTGAGGAATTGGCAACAAAAGTTGATGACCTCAATGCAGAAAATATGACTCTCCTAACTGAAATGAACGAGCTTAAAGAAAATTTAGTGAAATTGAAGGCAGAAAATTCTTCATTCATGGTAGCTACAAATTCTGCTTATACCCTTGTTTATTTCTATTATGACTAATTACCCTAAGAGGTCTAAAAATAGCAAGACAGAAACACCAGGAACCAAAGAAAAGAGAAGGCAATAGATATTGCTCAAAAACAACAGCATACCTAAAAAGTAACAGAAAACCCAAAATTCACTCAGTTTTCTTGTCTAACCTGCACTTTTTTTTTAATTCAGTTCCCAATTTGTTCATAGCTGCATGTGCTAATAGAAAATCTTATTTATTGACTTCTTGGTGATGTCTTGTATGAATTTATCTAAAAAAAATAACAATGGAATATAATTGTTAGCAGTATAAAATGGTTTGTATCCTAAACCGAGCGACCTAATTATTTTTTCTAGATCGTGAATTAGAATATCTGTTTGCAGGAGAAGTTGAAGAATACTGAAGCTGGCAATAAATTTGAAAGTCAAGAAGAGCCGACTGTTGTCGTTGAAAACTTCTTGTCTAGAATAGATGAGCTAAGGCAGGATGAGAACCGAGAGAACTCAAATGGTGGCAAATTGCGTCAACTCTTGGACTCCAACTCTAGAACAGACGCTGTGGCTGCAGGGTGACGCCTGGCTCTTATTTATTCGACAAATTTGAAGTTTTGGGTGATCATTTTTCATCTTCCCAAAACTATTATACTAATATTTATCAGGTGAAGGAGTAACATTTGGTATTGCACGGTAATAGAGATTGATTACTAGAGCAGGTAACCTACAATATCAGGCTGCTTACTGCTTATGTTCATATCTGTGTGATCCATCCATGGTGTTTATGATTTTATTGTAACCCATGTTGTTTGAGATTGCGGAGACACAAAATTTTCTGTATATCTAAAGTTGTTAATTTGCCAGGATATTGTAACAATTCTCACATTGTGCTGGATATATCCCTATATATATATATATATATGGATTCTCTCTGATATATACAATATATTTGAAAGAGTTTATTTCTGAATGCTTTCATCACAAGATAATTGTAGTAAGGGGGGGGGGGGGGGGTTGGGGTTTGAAATATTTTCCACTGGGTAACCTATTTATCCTAGTTCATGAAGATAATAAATTCTTGTCAGACTATTTTCTGACCACATTCCCTCTTCTCTCTTCTTCAAGCTTGGTTATGCTAGAAAGAATAGAATACTGCATGAACCACAATCGGTTTTATTACGGGTGATTTTTCAAGTATTTGGTTTGGTATTTTTTGTTTACCTCTGCAAAAGTAATTATCCAAACTTGGTATTAAGCTCATAACTGCGAAAGCAGCTTGCACACCGCATTACATACAAACAGCTTGCACACCACACCGAGGGGTGGCAACCAGGTCGGTCGACCCGCAACCTGCCCACTCCAACCCCGGCCCACAAGTGACCGGGTTGGGTCCGGGTCGAACCCGCTTAGCGTAATGGGTCATTCGGGTTGCCAAAACACTGAAACCAACCCGCTCGATCTGACCCGCGAACCTAGTCAAAATGTAAAACTTGTCCGCAACCCACCCGTTCGACCCGCGGGTTAGACCCGTTAGACCCTGCACGGGTTAAACGGCCAACCTGCGGGTTGGACGGGTTCTTTTTGGCTTTTTCCCTGGCGCAAGATAGAGAGCCATTTGGCTCTTTGTTTTTTTTTTTCCCTATAAAAATCCTCTAACTTCAATCAATTTTTTTCTATACCTTACTCTCTTACTCTCTCTGCTACTACTCCTCAATTTAAAGAATTTCATTCACCAAAGAAGCAAGCAACAAAAAATTTACAATTTCGATCGTATCGAATTCGTGGTGATTCCACAACACTCTCAACTAAAAACTCCTTCAAAGGAGAAGCTCTTTCTCTATTTTCTACAACTGTCGGACTACGATTACGTCTACTACACTTCTCAATCGATTATGTCTACTTCTACTGTTATTTTCTATTTCATTTTATACATACGATTATTCTCGAAGTACGATATCAAAATTGACAACCTTCTCAAGTCTTTATTTTTTGTTGTAGTTCTAATTTTTTGTATCATATTTTTTCTTTGTTTTTTCTCGGATTTCTCTCTCAACCCTTCTATTGTTTTAAAGATTTTTTTATACATCTCTTGTAGATTGTTTTTTATTATTTCACATACACTATAAAAATACTAGAAATTGTTTATTTTTCGCATATACTATTACCATGTCTAGATCACGAGGTAGCGGTCGTAGGCAAAGTGGACAAGATTCCACCAGTACTTCACGTCGGCCTCCAATAGTCCCACATGTAAAGCCCGAATTTATACCAAATCCTATGGTAGGATCTCATGATGTCCCTCCATACGACATAGAAAAAGAAATGCATAATGTTGACACACAAACACAACAAACCGAACCCACTAGTAGAAAACTAGGGGGTAAACTAGTGACTGTCGCAAATATTATGACTATATCTCCGAAGAGGATAATCCGGGTGTGGTACATAAGGTTGGTAAAACTTGTTTGAAGAGTTACAAATAGAGAAAGGGTGAGGGAACAGGTAAAATTAAATGACACATACAAAATGTACACAAGGATCTATTAGAAAACCAACCCGGCCAACAAAAAATTCACCCTATGACCTGACATGTAGATAGCTACCCATATAATCCCGAAAATGTTCGACGGGAAATGGTCCGTCTAGTTATTAAGGAGGAGTTACCATTTTCCTATTCCGAGAGTAGGAACGTAGAGGAATTTAACCAAAATGCACTAAATCCACATTTTAGAAAAATTCCTAGAAATACACTCAAATCCGATTCTTTTAGACTTTACAACGAAATGAGAGATGGTTTAATTGCACTTTTTTATAGTTTAACTTGTAGAGTATCGTAACTTCCGATTGTTGGAAAGGTTGTAACGATATTCCAATGATGAGCATAGCTTGTCATTGGATCGATAGTGATTGAATGATTCAAAAGATGATTATATCACTTGCGGCTTTGCCGTATCCCCAAAGTGGTTTAGTAATTGCACATCGTATTTTAGAAGTTTGTGATATCTTTTATATTCGTTGTGACCCCCATTTCTGATTCTACGGATTTCCATTTCTTTTCTTTCTTTTCCTTGTATTCTTGTATTTTAATTTCCGTATAAATTCTTTCCTTTGCATTTAAATTCTTTGCCAATCTCCTATTGAAACTCATCCTAATATTTATTTAACACCCAAATTCATATTCCAGACTATAATCATATTCCCTCATCTTATAAATATTACTTTGATTTATTTGAAGCCCAATTTTAATCCATACTATCATATTATTTTATTGATTATTTTAATTTCATGTGAAGACCAAACCCAGCCTAACAATATTATTATCCTTATTTGTTAATGTAAGCCCAACTAGTAAACCCAAACCCGAATTGGTGTACCCAAACCCGTTAACCCAACTTAAACCCACTAACACAATTTCCCCCAGATCTCTCCAACTCCCCCTCACGTTCACTACAAATCACTCTCCATATCCACACTAACCCTAACAAACCCATTAATCAACCTAAACTCCTCATAATCATCATCAGACCCAAACAACCCCTTCATCTTCCTCTCTCTCTCTCTCAGTTTCTCTCTCCCCGTCATCTTCTTCCTCACCCCTGACTTTCCCCATCGCGCTCCTGACCACCACCACAACTGCAACCCTCCTCCATTGTCACGCCCCGCTTCCCAAAAAGAGAATACAGAATACGGATACGTGACTAAGCCCAGCGAATGATTTTCATCATCCATAAGCTGTCAGGATCTTTACAACATTTCACAAGAATAATCAGAGTCGGAAGCAAGAAAAGTCAACCATGCATGCATAACTGTATCAAAATACCAACAGGATTTACTTGAAATAAAATATATTAATCTCAAATAAATCAGATTTAAACAAGTCAATAATCTTGGGTCACATTGCCCAAATACAAAATAATCCAAGTTACCAAGTACAATTATTCAAATAAGCAACAAGAAATAATAATAATAATAATAATAGCAAGAACTCCAGCAACTAGAATCTTATATCACCTACTCCATCTGGCAGCTGATCTCCAAAATATGCAATTTAATAAATTGCAGGAAGAGAAAAAGAAAACAAAACGCCCGT